>CP139509.1:449004354-449697178 GCA_021014915.2 Artemisia tridentata subsp. tridentata | reverse complement strand
TTTCAGATACTACGACTTCTACAGGAGAGTTTTCAGTGACTAACCTAGGATTATCTGACAAACGAAGGTAACATCGGATAATGTGTTTCAAGAGGCGTGACGAGGGTTGTTCAGCAAGTGCAGCAACCATATTACCAAGAACTCTACCAACCGCAAAGAACCGTTCGGCAGTGGTGCATATGTAGTCCAACCCCACATCATCCAACAAGATCTTTTGAACTATGAATGTTGCAACCTATATGATCATGGAAGCTTTGATTAGACTTCTAAAAAGGCAAACAGGTACATTCATTATGACAACTGAAAAAATGTCCACAAATTCTGGGACCCGAAATATGAATTGTAGACTGATAAGAGTTCCTCACTTTATGAAAAACTAGTAAGTCAGAATTCATGTATTCTCTAGTTACCTTTAACTTTTCAGAAATTAATGACGTGTATTGATAAGTATTAGATCAAAAAAATAATGCCAGATGACAAAGGAAAAGAGTACTTGCTTTATTAACCTACTATAACTTTTTTGTTAGTTATTATCAGAATTTTAGGGATAAGAAATGCATTATATATGTTTTAATATACCTATATTATTACAAGTTTTTAAGGGTTTTAAAAAGCTTTATGCATTAACACTTTGGCATGTTTAAGCTAAACTGAACCACTTGGCACATTCCCTTGTCGATTAACATTTTTTTTATTTGACCAATTGACATGTCTGAGATAAAAGATAACCCACATCAACACATTCATAAGCAAATGGTACAAAATTGCCACAGTGTAAATACATTACTGGAACAAAATTTCTGGATAGCAACAGAAGGATAGCTAAAACTAACCGTTTTTGACAATTCACTGCCCATTTCCATCGTGCGCAGACACAGGGGGATTATCTCTGTTGAAAGCAGAAAACTGATAACTTCTGTGTCATCAACCTGGAAAAAAACGTAGTTACATGTCAAACTGCATTTATTCATTTCGTATACCTGGAACGCTTACAACAGTCAGAAAAAAACGAAGTACCTTCACCAGGGCACCAATGACACCTAAGCTAGTAAGCCTCAGATATTCAAATGGCCTCGATTTGCTTGTTGTGTTGAGAAAAGGGTACAAGTATAATGGAATGTGAGCTGCAAACAAGAAATTAACCAATATTAACTAACTTATAGTATCATTTTGCTTGAGGAATGGAGAAGGGTGTTGTACAGGTTGATGACACCTTGGATTTTCTGCCTTATTCTGTATGCGTTTTTGGTATGTGGTATAGTTTAAGCTTGTACTTGTGAAATATGTTAAATATGAGGTTCCCATAATAAATGTTAGAAATATTATGAACAAAGTTGTCTTGTTACGACACAGATTTTACAGTATATTCAATTCTATAAGAAGTGGAGGTTCAGAATGCTAACAATTATAACCAGCACGATATATATAGCAATACTTTGTGGCAAATAGTAATAAAAAGCTAACTTTGGTAAGACACTAGTTTAGTTCTTATCCACATGGAACTGGTATATCTTTCTTAAATGGGAAATAATGATACGAAAAGAAGAAAAGATAAAACATTTTTTGTTCCGAGTGAAATAGTAAAGGACATTTTATCTCCGATTTAAGATATCTAACTAAAATAGGTAGTAATAATTCAATGTCATAACAGATACCGAATAATAAAAAAGGAAAAAAGAATTATCATTTCTCATGTATTTTTTCTTCTCAAGTGTCATCGGTAAACCGTTACTTCGTGGGATTTAGACAAAGACTAGTTACCCACTGATTCACTAATTTACCAGATTGATTAGCAAAAGAACCCTCAAAGAGTGTATCTACTTCGTGTGATTTAGACAAAGACTAGTTACCCACTGATTCACTAATTTACCAGATTGATTAGCAAAAGAACCCTCAAAGAGTGTATCTAAATTGGTTTGCATTTCATAAGGATACAAGTGGAATTGGTAATACATATTTGACCACAAAATTTATTTGGAAACAATGTAATTTGTTTGAACTCAGAAGTTACCGTTCAGGAACAGCATTCTTGTGTCAGGATGCGAAGCTACGCACTGCAAAAGATATAGGAAAAGAACATAAATGCAGGTTAAGGATCATCAATTTTAAAATAGGAGCACATTTTTAACTGAGAACTAACTAAACATGACAGTAGTTGAACTTACATATGTCTAAAAGAAAATTTGCTATTCTAAAACAGCTAAAAGTCGATTTATCAAACTCACGTCTGTAATGGGACTTCTATAAGGATCAGATCTTACCAATTACAACATACTTGTATTTTCATTTGACAAGTATTGTTTTCCAATTTTCTGAGAAATTTGCCTTCTTATTAAGCAGCATCCCACTAAATGGAGTATGTACTCTTTAGTGTTCTTAATGCGCAAAATCATTACTAATATATTTATGTTCATGACATTACCAAGAATCAAGAACAATGCTTATGAGAGACACCAAAACCATTAACAGCAGTTGCTAAAAGCTATGCATGTTCATGCCAAATGCAGAACAGCGTAAAATAATATAAGAAATTGAGAAACAAACTTTTGAGGATGAGAAGGAAGACAACAAGGCATGTTCCTTATCTGACTTGAAACAAACTAAAGGGAATAAATCAGTAACTATGTGTGCTCAATATTAGATGAAAAATAACAAGGTATGAGTGTATGCTCAACATTCGTCAATATAGCAATCACATAAAATGATTCTCACCATTATATAATTGAATAAAGACAGCTGGGATTTACCATTCAAACAAGACCATTAAGATATAAAAGCATGAAACTATACTAACACAAGTTTGATTAAAATTTACAGAAGTTCACCTGAAGGAGAGCAAGTGCATTGCAAACTCTGTTTGATTGAGCTGGAGTCAAATTGGGTGGTGACAGAAAGGGGTATATTGAAACTATCTCCTGCAAGTATTCAAGACTTGGCATTAGTTGTATCATAAGACGTGGCAACAGCAACATTTAATTAATCATTTACGTACACTATAAGAAGAAACCAAAATAATGAAGCAAATGGCAATTGAGCATAGAAAGTTGCATTTAAGAACACAATACTACTAACTACCGTGAAACAAACAAATGGAAAATCCAAAAATATCTACACTACACATCAAGTACATGTAACGTGTCGTATAAGTCGCATTGATCAATCATACCAGTAACAAAACCATGCCCATTTGAATAAGATTTTGGTATAAAATCATAACGCAACGTTATGGACCAATCATACACCATATATAGACCACGTCACCCTAATAAATTTTGAATAAGATTTTGGTATAAAATCATAAACCATATAGACCACGTCACCCTAATGTAAGAAGAACATACTGTCCAAGTAAACTCAACACTCAACAAAGTATATTCCAACCGAAAATAGCATAACTAACAAACGTTGCACACTCAACTAGACTCTTAGCATGCAATATCGTTATACTCACTTTCCAAATCGCATTAAATTCTATTTCCTTTTCACCATTCATTTATTACCCTAATGTAAGAAGGACATACTGTCCAAGTAAACTCAACACTCTGACAAAGTATTACCCAACTGATGAGCACACTCAACTAGACTCTTAAAATGCAATACTGTTATACGTACTTCCCAAATCGCATTAAATTCTTCTTCATTTCCACCAATCATTTATTTTCTTTCATCCCTCAGATCACACTGTATAAATTACTTGCAGAGACAGGCATTACAGCTTACATAATCTGGACACGTAATAAACAAATACCGCAAGACATACACATGTAGTAAAAGTAAAAGGCATAGTAATACCTGTAACAAAGCGGCAATAGTACCAAAGGAATTCCACAACAACGGCGCCAAGTCTTGAAACAGCTCTCTCTTCTAAAAAAACACAAAACAAACAATCCGTAAGTAACAAAAAAACGATATCTCGACATTCACATTCACCTTCATAAAACCTTATCTTCACCACACATTTCAGTACAAAAAAAAATAAAAAAAAAACCACAAAACTAATTAACTACTTTATTAAATGAATAATAATAATTAAATTTTAACACAATTTCCTCACCAAAACCTAAACTATTTGATTGAATTAAACGATAATTAAATTTAGGTCGAGCATAAAATGATTGAATTAAAGCTAACTTATAAGAAGATTATTGAGATGACGTCATCATCGAATTGAAAGATATAATAAGATGAAGGGAATGAAGAAGACCTTAGAGAGTTCGAGAAGTGCGTTTTCACGGAGATCGGGACTGCTCAGATCGAGGACTAGTTGTTCGGCCGACTGCATTTTCCGGCGGCGGTTGAGGATGTTATTTAGTTAACGGTGGTTGTGATGGTGTTTGTGTGTCCGTTAAAAGTGTTTCAGTTTCGTTTCGATGTATATATATACTCGGTGCTTTTGTAAGAGATAAAAATATTACTCTCGCCAAAAACATGTACTGTAATTATTACTGTTTTTTTTTTTTTTTTTTTTTTTTTTTTTTTTTTTTTTTTTATACAAAATGACAATTTTTAAGCAAAAATGGTGAATCGATAGTCGGGCGGTCGACCACCCTGTAGCCTGTAAACGGTCAAGATAAGATTAATCGGATTGATATTTCCTGCAAGTTTTGAGAATTTGTGGATATCAAACTAAGTATCTTAACTGATTTCAAGCATACGATGTTCCCAAACATTAATAAAAGGGTCCAATTCTGATTATGAGGTCTATTGTGCGTTATAAATGAAATAAACGATCTCAAATTAAGTAGAATAGCTAAATTAATATTTTTCTAAAAGTTGACCTAAGTTGACCGATTAAGACGATTTGGCCGATTAGTCCGATTTTTGACCGATTAGTGGCCGATTTTTTGCACAGACCGATTTTTTTTGCCCAATTTTCAAAAATCAACAAGGTAGAAAACCGATTACCTTATAATCGGCGATTAATCGGCCTAGGCGATCAATTTTTGCAGCACTGATTCTTAATTTTAACTAATTAATATATATATATATAATATATATATATATATATATATATATATATATATACACACACTCCCTTATAAAACACCAATATCCCCGACCAAAACCCAAACCTCCAAATTAAGATTCAGACACCCGAACCAAGATACAAGCCTAAATTTACACACGTCAAACCAATATACGAACCTAAAAAAATCCCAAACGTACGAGCACTATAAAACCTCACAAAATACTCTCACCGTCATCACTCATAAAACACACACTCATCTTATCTTTTCTCTCTAAAAACACCGGCCGACCACTACCACCCACAGCAGCTGACGAGCCGACCACCACTACTCCATCACCACACACGAGCCAAAACCACCAGCCGATTTTCGAAGGTTCTTGAGTTTTTTCTTGTGGTTTTTTTTTATCTATTTTTATTTCCAGTATTGAAGTGTTTTTTTTTTTTTTTTTTTTTTTTTTTTTTTTTTTTTTTTTTTTTTTTAAAGGTTTATATGCTTGCGTTTGTTGAATCCATCTTTGTCTAAGGTGTGTGTTTGTTTTTTTTTTTTTTTTTTTTTTAAATCTTACTAGCCTTCTTACTCTTACCAGTAAGAGGTGGTCAGACGTTTTGCTTGTTTGTTTTTTTCTTTTGAGTCAGACCCAGTTAGACATATAACATCTTACTCAGTAAGAGGTAGGGGACTTGTCTTATTGCCTCTTACTCGATAAGAGATTGAAGACTCGTGTTAATATAATATATTTGATGATTTATTAACTATGTTATATTTATGATAAAAAAATCTTGTTTCATATCTACACAAGTTACTTAAATAAATTGCAAAAACGAGCTCGTAAAATCATTCGGTCAATTATAAAAAAACAAAAAACATTATTTCGTTCAGATTTAGACTTTCTAGCCACCTCTTACTGGTAAGATGTGTTAGTCAGATTCAGACCTAAAACATCAAAATGAAACAAACAAACCCTAACTTCTTTTTTTTTTTTTTTTTTTTTTTTTTTTTTTTTTAAGATCTGAATTTTTTAAAAGGTTTGAATTTTGACATTTTTTTAGGTAGATCTGTTGTCCTTGGAATCCACCACTTCCGCCGTCGTTAAGCCAGAATATGTGTCGCCGCCAACCGACTTTGCTGCCGTCACCGGAAAATATGATTTCATTTTCAAATTTGTAATCAAGTTTGATAGTAAGTTTGTCTAACTTTTTTTTTATAAATTTGGAATCCATCTTCGTCGTCATTGGAATATGTTCTGAAGCTTATTTTGTAATTGTAAGTTTGTCTATCTTTTTTTATAAAGTTTATACGTATAAAGTTTGTTGTTATAAATTTATGTAAAGTTTGTTATGACTTTGTTGTGTGAATTTGTTGTAATTTAGATTTATTTGGTGGTAATTTTGTTAAGTCAGTTAAAAAAAAGGATAGGAAAGTCTTTTGTGTAATTTGGTGGTAATTTTTTTTTTTTTTTTAGTTTTTTTTTTTTTTTTTTTTTTTTTTTTTTTATTTTTTTTCTTCGTATGTTTAAAAACTTAAAATTTGGACATATTTGGGATTTGATAGTTTTAACTTTTAATTGTTAAAGGTTCTAAACAAAATTGAAAATGAAAACATTTAAATGTGAAATTTTTTGAAAATTTAAAGTTTCAGAATTTTGTAAACTTTTTAAATATATTGAAATTTAAAAATTTTGAAATTTTAACTTTTACTTGTGATGAAACTTTTAACTTTTACTACTTTTAGATGGATTTTTAACTTTTGCTTGTGGTGAAACTTTTAACTTTTACTACTTGTGATGGATTTTTTTTGTGCAAGAAAAAAGGTTTATGTTTTGGTTTTGTTGTTAGTTGGTATGAACAAAAGCAGATGAAATGAAAGTAGAAAAGGCAAAACCTCGAAACTCATTTTTCTTGAAAACACATATAATTCAAAATCTTAGTACTGTTGATATACCATATACTAAAAAGTTAAACTAATCTTGAGAGTTGGGAACTGAGGGGGTTGATCGATACACTGGTAAGGTGGTTAAACCTTTGTTGCTTTGTGTATGTGATAAGTTGAATTAATATGATCAAGTACGCGAAATTTACTTAATCACACTTAGAAGGTTATTTGTGTTGTGGAAATAGAACAGTTATGCTTGTGTATATATAACAAAGAACATGCAATGTTATCACCAAACGATTCAATATTATTCAAGATAATACGAGTGATCTTCAATATCACTAGGGTTACAAAGACCTTGAATCTTATGTTTTCTATGACTTGTGATATTTGTTCTATATTCTTGAGAGTTATTTTCTAAGCACTAAAAATAATTCACACACTATTATGTTTTTTAATATCTAGTCTAAGATCTTTCTTTTATAACACAAGAAAGATCTTTATAATATTGCCAAGTCTTATCGAACGCTTGTTTTGAGAGTGTCAGTCATTAAGATACAACATGTATCTATGTTTACAACTTGTTCTGAGAATATAACATAATGACTGATCACATGGGGTAAGATATTATCTACCGTGTATTGTTGACTTTAATACACATAATATCTTTTCATACTTATCCACTCAGCAGCAGAAAGTTCTTCATCAGCAGCAGAATCATAACACTAGCAGCAGAATCATTCAGCAGTAGAATGTTAACGCTAGCAGCAGAATCAAATGCTCTAGCAGCAGAATCATACTTAGAGTATTTCTTTGAGTAGAACCCGATATTAAACTTCTTGAATATTTAATTCCCAACAATCCTCCCCTAAACATGTGAATCCTTTTCAACATGTTTCTGAATTAAATTATGGATTGTGAAGATCTTTCAAACACTTCTGTTCTTCAAGATTAAATATCTTTCTCAGTAACTCATCTGCTTTATGTTCTTTGACTTTAACAATATCAATACACATCTTCAGGCTTCAAACATTGACCTGAAAGATGGTGCAATTTCCTTGGATGGAAGAATTATAAGAGGCAATGATGTTGTGTATCTTGGATGCTTGTTTCAACAAGTGAAATCATCTATCAGCATGCCTTTGCAAGAGATGAACAAACGTGGTGAACTGAAATTGAAACTTTTCTTCGTTTGACCTAGATAGAACTTTCTCCTTTGGAATGCTTCATCCCTTCTGAATATAAATAATACTCCAGAATAAGCTCTGTTCTTGTCATTTTCAACCTTCATGTCATCATCTTGTATGCTCTTGTCTTTTCCTCCCTTTCATTGGTTAATCTTCCTTCTTTGAGCTTTATTTCCTCTCCTGAGATATTACCTCCCCTGAGATGCAAATAACATTTTATCCTCCCCTGTTTGGAAGATCTCTCACTATGTACCAAAATATTTCTCTCCATCATCTGAGCCATCCATCAGAACTTGTTATCAGACAATGTTGTACATGTAGCCATCAATTCCTTAAGAGTTTAATTTGCTGCCCTCATCACTTCTAGGTGTGTTAACTCCTATGAGAGGTGATTCATGGGGCATTTGACTCATGGTCCAGCATTTGATGGTTTTTGTGAGTCCTTTTGAAAATCCTTTTTAAGAAACTTTTGACTGAGCAGTATGTTCTTGATTTTATTATTAAAAGTCATACTGCTTTCAACCATTTTGAAGGGATTAAGTGTATAACAGACACTTAATCAAAATTTCGGTTTAAATCAACCTCTGGTTGTGTGAGAACCAATGTTTTCAGTTATAAATAACTGCCTGTGTAAAGATAAACCTATTCAAAAGGCTTTCTTGACAGGGTTTCCAGCTCATAGCAATTGTTGCCTCTAACACAAGTGTTAGATTCACTTTTACTAGCTGTTCTTTCTATCAGATGTCCTTAGACTTGCTCATTATACTTAAAAGTATAAAATGATAGAAAGTGAGTTGCATCAGTTACTTTCTGATCAACTAAGTCATCAATTCAATGTGAAACATCATAATCAAGCTTCAAGAAAGAAGTTTTAAGGAGGTTTGAAATTCCTAAACTTTTTCTATCATGAACCTATTATGACAGCAACTGATATTATCATTCTGCTGCTTCCATTTCACTTGAAACATCCTTTCACATGTTCATACCTGAAATTGTTAGTCTAAAACCAAAAGAACAATGTACAAAGTACTTGTCTTGTATTAGAATAATCATAGGACTAACTGTATGAATAACACAATTGAAATTTGTACTAGCAGCACAAACTTTTGTAATAGCAGTAGTATCTTTTAAAGCCAGCAGCACAAACAAAAATTTATTTACAAAAACACAAAGTTTAAAATCATTGAGGATTAAGCATTCCAATACTTGCTATCAAGTACTGAAACCTTCCAACATCAAAAGCTTTTGTCAGCAGATCTGCAAAGTTGTATTCTGAAGCAATTTTAAGAACTTGAATTAATCTTTTCTCATTGCAGTCTCTTATAAAGTGATGTCTAATTTCAATGTGTTTTGTTTTAGAATGTTGCACTGGATTTTTAATTATTCAAATAGTACTACTATTATCAATATGAATAACAGTGTTCATGAAATTGTACCCATAGTCAAGAAGTTGGTTTTGAAGCCATAAGACTTGAGCACAGCAACTTGCAGCAGCTACATATTCAGCTTCAGTTGTTGAAGTAGCCACAGTTGTTTGCTTCTTACACTGCCATGAGATAAGTCTACACCCAAGGAATTGACATCCTCCAGTTGTTGACTTTCTGTCCAAGCTAGCACCAGCATAATCACTATCCGAAAATGCTACCAAGTCAAAAGGTGACTCTCTAGAATACCATAGTCCCAACCTAGGTTGACCCTTGAGATATCTAAAAATTCTCTTGACTGCTGTTAAATGAGAAACCTTTGGAGTTACTTGAAATCTTGCACAAGCACAAACAGAAAACATGATGTCAGGTCTTGATGATGTGAGATACATCAAAGAGCCTATCATAGATCTGTAAGTGTGTACATCTACATTTTCTCCATCCAAGTCTTTAGGAAGTGGCTTCTCAGAGTCCATTGGTGTGCTTGCCATTTTTGAATCAGCAAAATTGAACTTCCTTAATATCTCAGCAACATACTTATCTTGACTAATAATTATGCCTTCATATGACTGTTTAACTTGCAAACCCAAAAAGAATGTAAGTTCCCCCATGGAACTCATCTGAAACTTATCATGCATAAGCTTCTCGAACTCTAAACACGTCTCCTTCCTTGTAGACCCAAAGATAATGTCATCCACATACACCTGCACTAACAGAAGATCCTTCTTGTGTTGTTTGATGAAAAGTGTCTGATCAATCTTTCCTCTTTGAAATCTATTTTCTTTTAAATAGGAAGCCAGTGTTTCATACCAAGCTCTAGGTGCCTGATGAAGGCCATAAAGAGCCTTAACTACTCTGTACACTTTGTCTGGATGGTCAGGATCAATGAACCCTGGAGGTTGTGAGACATACACCTCTTCTTCAATAGTACCATATAAAAATGCACTCTTGACATCCATTTGATAAACAGTGAAGCCTAAAAATGAAGCATAAGCTAAGAAAAGCCTAATTGCCTCAAGTCTTGCTACTGGAGCAAAAACCTCATCGTAGTCTATCCCTTCTTGTTGTGTGTACCCTTGGGCTACTAATCTAGCCTTATTTCTAATCACTATTCCCCTTTCATCCCTTTTATTCTTGAAAACCCATCTAGTGCCAATTACCTTTGCATCCTTAGGTAAATCAACTAGCACCCATACCTTCTGAATCTTGAACTGAAGAAGCTCCTCTTGCATAGCCTCTACCCAGCTTGAATCATCTAAGGCTTTCAGAATGTTCTTTGGTTCATCTTGTGAGAGAAAACATACAAACAAGCAAGAGTTTGAAAACTCATGCTGCTTTGAAGCATAAAGGGCATCAAGAAGCCCTTGTTGGTCTAAAGACATCAGTTGTTGTCTTGTCTTCACCCCTGATTGTACATCTCCTATCACATTTTCTAGGGAGTGGACTTTGTGAATCCTTGTGTGTGGGGTTGAAGGAACTTGATAGGTAGGTGTGATATTGCTCAAATCCACCTCATTATCTGAGAAATCTGCTTCATTTGAGTCTGAAGGGCCAGCAGTAGATTCATTTGGCCTAGCAGCAGAAAAATTAAGCCTAGCAGTAGAATGCTCTGTCTCAGCAGCACTATCATCAGCAGAAACATTGTGTTGTTCCTTTGTTCCATCTTCCTTGTGTTCACTTTCAACATCTTCTTTAGCTTTACCAGAAGAAGATTCATCATTTGTTGAAGTTGAAGCCACACTGGTACTTATTGGCATCCATACATGATCTTGATTTGTCTCCTTGTCTAACCCTGCCTCATTTGCTGTTTGTGAACCTGAAAAATCATTAGTTTCTGCAACAACAGGCACATAATTCATAGAATGGGTTAATGACTCTAGATCAAATAGCCAATTAGGACCTTCACCTACTACATTGGATTTATGCTCTAAAAATTCCACATGTAGGTTTTCCTCTACTTTCTTAGTTCTTAAGTTGTATACTCTAAAAGCTTTGCTATTGAGAGAATATCCAACTAAGAATCCTTCATCTGCTTTACCATCAAATTTTCCTAAATGGTCTAAGGTATTGAGAATTGTCACATGACATCCAAAAGGTCTAAGAAATCCTATTGCAGGAGTTCTACCTCTAAAAAGTTCATATGATGTCTTATTGTGAGGCTTAACAACTAAAACTCTATTCTGAACATAGCAAGCAGTGTTGACTGCTTCAGCCCAAAAAGTTATAGGTAGCTTAGAATCAGCTAACATAGTTCTAGCAGCTTCTATTAGTGTTCTATTTTTCCTTTCAGCAACTCCATTCTGTTGTGGAGTTCTAGCAACACTAAATTCTCTCCTAATACCTTTTTCTTTGCAGAATTCATCCATAACTCTATTTTTGAACTCTGTCCCATTATCACATCTAATGACTTTTACTCTTTTGTCTACTAGGTTTTCTATCTCTGTAATGAAAGTCTTAAGGATGCTAGGTGTCTCATCCTTAGTAGCTAAAAAGAAAACCCATGTAAATCTACTATAGTCATCAGTAATAACTAGACAATATCTCTTATGTTGCATACTTCTAACATTTGTAGGACCAAACAAGTCCATATGAAGCATAAACAATGATTGATTGATAGAGTTAAAAATCTTGGGCTTACAAGTGGCTTTGTGTTGTTTGCCTTTAAGACAAGCAATGCATGTTTGATCATTTTCAAATCGTTTTTGAGGTAAACCTCTTACCAAACCATTCTTAACAATCTGATTTATGGTTTTGAAATTAATATGACCAAGCCTCCTATGCCATAACATTGATTCATCCAATGTGGCCTTTGCAACAAGACAAGTTAAATCTTTTTTAGGAACAATGTTCTTCATGTCTACACTGTACATATTGCCCTTTCTAGGAATTTTAAGAAGCACTTGACTTTCATCAGGCATCTTAAAATCAGAAGAAAGTACAAGACATTCAGTGTCACAGAAAAGAACTTTGTTCTTTTTGTCACACATATGTGAGACACTAAAAAGATTATAATTTAGCTCTTGTACATAGTACACATCTTCAAAATCTAAATTTCCAGTTTTGATTGTACCTTTACCAGAAATTTTGCCACCAACACCTCCTCTAAAGGTAACATAGCCTCCATCTATTGATTGAAAATCTGAGAGATAAGACTTGTTGCCTGTCATGTGCCTTGAACATCCACTATCTGAGTATCCTTGATCCTCTTGTTTATCAATTGAATGTTCCTGCATAGAAATGAGAAGTATTAGTTTCTTTTGGGGACCCAAGCCATTACTGACTTGGATCTGCCTCTTGCATCATTAAAATTTAATCTCTTAAGAACTGTTGATGCAACATTGGATTTAAGAATCCAACATGCTGAGGCCTTAACAGCATTTGCCCTGTTTTCCCTAGCAGCAGAATGAATTACATGCTTAGCAGCAGAAACTGCTAGCTTTGTAATTGTTCCCTTAATTTTCCAAACTTGTTTTTGGACCACTGCTTTTGTTTTAATGGGCCTTTAAACAGTCTTTGATGCATTTGTATAAAAAGATTTTGCATATTTAACTGTTGGTCTTGGGTTAACAGTCATGAATGGTCTAGCAGCAGAAACTGCTTTGGTAACTGCTCTGGGTTTTATTCTATTAGACTTAGAGTGAAAGTGAGTTTGAGGAGTTTGCCTTTTGAAGTTCACCCTATTGTTTTCATACCCAGATACCCATTTGTTACAGAAAGCTGCAAGATGATCAAAACTACCACATGTGTAACAAGCTTTATTATAAAAGAAAAAGTCATCACCTAATTGGTTAGACTTGAGGCCATTCCAATTTTTTTGGTTACCTTTGGGCTTGCTAGTGGATCTATATTGTTCACAATATTTAACTGGTTGCCTAACATGTTTAATGTTTGATCTAGGCTTAACAGTATCCTTTTTGATCACTTTAGGAACCCTTGTTCCTGCTTTCTTAACTACTTCAGGTTTAGACATAACCTGTACATCTTCTTCATCATCAGATACCCAGTCTTCAATGACTACTCTATCTGATCTTCTATCAGAGGACACCTTGTCCTCAGGAAGTAAAGTTTTACTTAAACTTTCACTTACTTTCTTAGATTCATCAACAACTAGCTTGGTCTTTGGTTGTACACTATATTGTAGCTCAGGTTGTTGAAATTCAGGGACACCTGAATTTTTTAGGTCAATCCCTGGGGGTTTAGGGATACCTCTGTATGGAGGTGGGACACTCTTATATCCTACTCCTGACTTAGATCTATTAATCACTTGACATTCTATCATGTTGGTCACACCTCTAGAAGCATGTTCTAGTGTCTGTGTAGTCAAGTGAATGTTTCCATTTTCCTTTTTGTCCCTATCAAAAGCCTCTCTTAAAAGCTTAATTTCAGCATCTTTAAAGAATATGTCATGTCTTAGGAGAGCTTTGTCATCAGAAAAAGCAAGTTCATTTTCTTTGTAGTATAAGATCTGCTTTTCTGTAGATTCCAAACCACACTTATAATTAATGTAGTTTTGATGAGTTTTGCTTAGCTCTTTCTTTTGTTCATCATAATGTTTGATTAAAGTTTGTAATTCTTTAAGAGCAGTACAAGCATTTGAACAAGCTTTATGAGTTTGTACCTCAGTAGTAGAAAAAGCCATGAGTCCCATATGTGAAGAATCTTCTTCTTCATCAGCCATGAAACTCCAATCAAAACCTAGCCCATCAATAGCTACCATAGCCTTTGAGTTTGGCTCAGAAACCTCCCTTGTTTTGGATGTGCTTCCAAAACCTTTGTTCTTGCTATCTTGCTGCCTTGGCCTTCTACAATCTCTTGAGAAATGCCCCATCATGTGGCAGTTATAGCACTCTATCTTTGACTTATCAAAACCAGCAGTATCAGTGTTGCTGATTAAGAGCTTCTTCCCCGTCCTTTGATAGAACTTCTTGGCTCTCATGCTAAGAAGAGAAATTTGCCATTTCAGGTCCATTTCCTCCAGATCATCATCATTGATCTCTTGAAGGTCTTCGTAGGTGAGCATGGACCCATTATTTTGACTTGTAAGAAATGCACAACAAGTCTTTTCATCTAAAATACCCATGGTACTGCTTGATGAACTAGCAACACCAACACCATCAACAACTTTCACTTCTTCACTTGATTTTGAGGTACTAGGAGTTGACATAAATGCCATGTTCCCAGTATTAGAACTAGTACCTCCATTCTTCTTCAAATCTTGCTCCACAATCTTAAAGTTGCTATACAAATCAATCAGTTCCATTGTATCAAGGTCTGGCTTATTCTTCCAGACAACAACATGCATAGCCCACTCTTCTGGTAAGCTTCTCAGAAATTTTGAGTTCAAATCTTCTTGAGGTATTTCAACCCCAAGAATAGCAAGTTGGCTCACAATATTCTGAAGCCTATTAAACATATGGTCAAGAGATTCATTGTATGTAGAGGAGAAGTTTTCAAACTGCTGCTTGAGCAGTGTCTTGTAGGTTTTCTTGGTGGCTTCATTTCCACAATATCTGGCAATAATAGCTTCAAATAATGACTTGGCATCTTTGAACTTGCTGAAGTTTAGAAGTTGATCATTGGGAATGGTCATCATCAGCATGCTTCTTGCTTTTAAGTCATTTTTCTTCTTTATTCTATCTTCTGCAGATGTTGGCTTTGTCTGCAGAGATGTCACTACTTTGCCGTCCACTGTTGATGAAATGGTTGTAGGCTGGTAGGAGTTTCCATCTTCAATGATTTCCCAAAGTGCATAGTCTTGCACTTGAAAATATTGCTCTATCCTCAGCCTCCACATCTCAAACTCATTCTGTTTGAGCATGGGTATTTTTGCAGCAACATTGGTCTGAATAGATTCAACGTCCATTTCTTCTTCTTCTTCTTCTAAATCAACTATATCAGCCTGGCGCTCTGATACCAATTGAGGGGGTTGATCGATACACTGGTAAGGTGGTTAAACCTTTGTTGCTTTGTGTATGTGATAAGTTGAATTAATATGATCAAGTACGCGGAATTTACTTAATCACACTTAGAAGGTTATTTGTGTTGTGGAAATGGAACAGTTATGCTTGTGTATATAGAACAAAGAACATGCAATGTTATCACCAAACGATTCAATATTATTCAAGATAATACGAGTGATCTTCAATATCACTAGGGTTACAAAGACCTTGAATCTTATGTTTTCTATGACTTGTGATATTTGTTCTATATTCTTGAGAGTTATTTTCTAAGCACTAAAAATAATTCACACACTATTATGTTTTTTAATATCTAGTCTAAGATCTTTCTTTTATAACACAAGAAAGATCTTTATAATATTGTCAAGTCTTATCGAACGCTTGTTTTGAGAGTGTCAGTCATTAAGATACAACATGTATCTATGTTTACAACTTGTTCTGAGAATATAACATAATGACTGATCACATGGGGTAAGATATTATCTACCGTGTATTGTTGACTTTAATACACATAATATCTTTTCATACTTATCCACTCAGCAGCAGAAAGTTCTTCATCAGCAGCAGAATCATAACACTAGCAGCAGAATCATTCAGCAGTAGAATGTTAACGCTAGCAGCAGAATCAAATGCTCTAGCAGCAGAATCATACTTAGAGTATTTCTTTGAGTATAACCCGATATTAAACTTCTTGAATATTTAATTCCCAACAGGAACCATTCTATGACAATTAACTTTTACCAAAAGGTATGGATGAACAACCAATTATGTGGCATATATGAATTACTTTTTTTGTTAGAGCCAAAGTTAAGGATGAACAACCAATTTTGACGGGTATTGGCTTGAATGAACCAGCAATGAACAAACAAACAGGCAAAAATTGATGTTATCGGCTTGTCCAAAGCTATACTAGCGGGTACTCGATCAGTTATTTTGTATAAAGGGTTTTTACTTTGTATTGTAGTGTATAAAAAAAAAGGTTAATGTTGACAACTAATAAAGTTAACCATGGTTTGAATGTGAAATTACATTTAGCTAGAAGTTAAATCTTTTGACTAAATGGTACTGCATGTGATAGCTTTTGACTAAATGGAGCATGTGACAGTAGTTAGCAAATGGTGTTTGAACAAAGTCTTGAATTAAAAAAAAAAAAATCGACATTTTTATCTTTTATTAATTTAATGACGAGGACACCAATATTTGTTGAAAAAAATAGTTACAATGTACAACTCATCTCAGTTAAACAAATAATTACAATGTACAACACATCTCAGTTAAATATTTTACAAGTAATATGATGAAACCAATAGTTAAATTGCGCAATTCATCTGTATGACACATTATCAAGTGAACAAGCTACATTTCACAACCTATATCTATATATTAAATCATCACAATATAATTGTTTGGAAACATGGAATTTGCAAACTCACATTCACCAAAATAAAGTGTCAGTTTTCATCAGCAAATTAATTTGCTTTGCCACATGAGGCGAGTACTCTACTATATACATAAAATACAATAAAAATACCGACGCTGCTATGTGCAAGGACTCGACTATTAGATAAAATGCTTTTACATAATATTATTGTTATTATTATTACAATCTTAACCGACTACTGCAACTTAAAACAATGCCATCAGAAAAGACAAAAACACAAATAGATTGACGCTAAAGAATTTTGCTAAAAACTATACATAATCGCCATTATGCAACCATGGCATCCGAAAAACCGTTCTTTGAAAAGTACTAGCTACAGAAATTTTGTCGAAAACTAGACACCGCTACTGCTAGGTGCGGGTACTCGGCTAGTATGTGTGTTATATATATATATATATATATATATATATATATATATATATATATATATATATATATATATATATATATATATATATATATATATATTTGAAAGTTTGTAATTGTTAGGAACACGTTTTAAATATTGCAAGTCTTGTTCATTTAGTTAAATATGTTGCACGATAAGGACATTATATTTGTATTCAAGGTCCGGTCCATTAGATGTCCATGGGCCGGCCTTCTTATCTTTTTCCTTCTAGAAGAAATCTTGTAATGATGCCCTAATCATGTGCCTATAAATAGAAGGCTTGGGGCATCTCATTTAGTGTTGGTTATTCATGTAAGTGGCGTAAGCTTTGCTCCTTTGTTATTCGAATAGTGAAAACCTTCCATTCTTCTCATTCTCTCCTTATTCTCTTCTCTAGTTAGCTTATTATCTTATTTCTCTTTGTTCGTAGCTTAATATAGATAGTAGTACGTGTTCTTATTAGTCATATCGTGTGTGTGTTTGAGATATCAACGACCTTCAAGTGGTATCATTCGCCAAGGGATAGTTAGGATCGTGTTTTTGAGTCATTAGTATCGTTAACTACGTTGGTTTTATAGATTTCGTAAGGTTTTAGTTCAAATCTTAACATTAAACTCTTGTTCGTGTTGAAAAGTAGCTTTGATCTCGTTGAAATTTCACAACTCTTCATCGAATTTCATTTTTTATACGTTAACGAGCTTAATCTTCATCAAATCTTGTGATTACTAATCGTTTAAAGTAAAAAACAATCGGGTTTATTGGTTATTTGGACGATTTGGTGTAATCCGTATTATTAGCGATTTGGAAAAGTTGATGAAAAGTGAGATTTTTGGTTTCTGAGTGAACTTCGACAACTAAGGGTTTATCGCATTTTGAATCCAGATAAGTTAGGGTTTCATCGCAGTTCGAATCAAGATAAGTTAGGGTTTCATCGCATTTGGCAGATCTTCAGTTATCGGCATTGGGACTCAGTATTGTACTTTCTTGTATAAGAAAGTGAAAATACTTCGACTTGGTTGCTTCTCTTCTCTTGTACAAGAGTTGAGAATTATCGAACTTGGAATTGAGATAAAACTATCGCAATTGCCATAAATCATCGCAGTTTGCTATCTTATCTTATCGCAATTTGATATTTTATCGCATTTCGCTATAACTTATCGCACTTTAAGATAACATATCCAAATTGTCATTGTTTATCGCACTTTCTAGTTTTATCGCATTTTCTACTATCGTTATTGCTATTGAAGCTTATCGCACTTGGTGAACTGTACTTATCGCACTTGGTGAACTGTACTTATCGCACTTCAGTGAACAGCACTTATCGCAATTGGACAAAATCTTCTGTTAACCAAAACCAACTTCAACATAACTCATCACACAAATCTTAATTATCTTCAAGATCCAGACATGTCTCAACCACCTTACTTCAATTACTACTATCAACTACAACAATATCCTCAACAACAGCAATTTCATCCTCAGGATCAACAACAACAAGCATTCGTGCAACAACATCAATTTCTCTCTCCACCACAAGTATCCCCTCAACATATCATGCAACAGAATCAAATGCTGAACAATCCATCCTACTCCAGAGAACCACATTGGTTTAACAAGATGTGTGAGGCAATCAGCAGTCAGCAATCCCGACATGAAGCTGGGAATCAGGACACTCCACCTATGCTGACACCTGGTATCTATGTGCAGTAGGCTAGTAGATTCCTCAGATTCATTGAACTCCAAAAACCCCATAGGAAATATCTTAAGCAAGCCATTGAAGAAGGACCCTTTCCACTTCCAATAAATGTTGTTCCAAGAACTACAGAAAGAGATGAAACATCAACTCCCATTGCTGTCGCTAACTACACAACTGAACAAACATTGCAACAAGAGGCAAATCAATTGGCAATGTCTTACATACTTCAGGGAATTCCCAATCCCATTTATCGAAGTATTGACGCTCAAATGACTGCCAAAGACATGTGGGAACATATGCATCTTCTAATGGAAGGGACTGAGTTAAATCAAGAAGACCTTGAGTCGAAGCTTTACATGGAATACAATAATTTCATCATGGAACCAGGGGAGACAATTGAATCATACTACCACCGTTTCACAAATGTTGTAAATGACCTCGATCGTCATGACATCAAGTTACCTAAGATTGCTATCAATTCAAAAATTTTGGGTTGCCTTGGACCATAATGGCAGAAATATGCAACATTTGTCAGGCAAACTAAGAAGATTGGTGAAGTCAAGTATGGACTAATGTATGACTTTCTGAAACAACATCAATCTGAGGTAGATAAGGAAGTTGCAGCACGAGGCGGTTTCATACCAGCACCAACACCTAATTCACTTGCTCTCGTTGCTCAATCCAACTTTCCACTACCAAACCAGGAATTTGGTCAATCATCTTTCCAACCGAGTTTTCAACCACAACCTTCTAACCAAATCATCCCATATGAAGCACCATCACAATACTCTGACAACCAAATGGTTCCATATAACAACTCAGATTCCATGTTGTACTCAAACGCTGATTATGATGAAGAAGATGATGCCTTCAACTCTCTTAATGAAGCATTTGGATTAATTGCTAAGGCATTTGGCAAGTTTACCAAATCCAACAATCGTCTTCGATCATCTTCCAATACCAGGAATCAAGCTGTTATTAACGATGGCAGAGTGGAAATTCAGAATCGGTCTTCGGGCAGATATGGTTAAGGAAATAGTGGAAACTACGGGTCTCAGAGGTTTCAGTCAGGAGGGAACAGGTTTAATTCTGCAGAGGGTAACAGGAACAGTATGGGAAATACACAGAGTAGAAATCAGATGGCTGGGAATGCACAGAAAGGCATTGCAAATACTTCAATCACGTGCCACAACTGTGGCGGGAATGGTCACATGGCAAATGCGTGTCCAAAGCCTCGTACTATGGGCAGTACATATCACAAGGAGGCTCTTCTAATGGCTCTAAAAGATGAAAAAGCAGCAGGAATGTTGACTCAGAATGAGCAAAGCTTCATGGCCAATGCTGCATCTGATGATGAGATGGAAGATCTTGAAGCAAATGCTGCAGTAATGCTCATGGCAAACATGCAAGAGATGAACATGTCCGAGACAGGCCCGGTTTACGACACCGATGGTCTATCTCAGGTACCTGATCCACAATGTCTTATACATGAAATTGCTTCACCTTCTGCATCTTCATCTACAAATGACAATTCTGTTCAACATGATTCATCATTCTCATCTCCATCAGATGATCAAATAAACACTGTTGTATCATTTGATGATGATAAAACCGTTGTTTCATTTGATGATTCTATTGACGATGAAAGTTATGATCATCTTGAACAAAATGATCCTTTGCCTGATCAAGATTCAGAGCTTCAGGCCTTGTTAATGACCACCCAATCACAAATTGAAAAATGCAATGAAATCAATAAAAATCTGAAAGAAAAAATTGCATTGTTAACGAAGGACAATGAGTGCTATAAACTACAACTTTCAGGATATCAAAAACAAGAAAAACGTGAAAAAGGTTTTGAGATTGCTTTCCAAAAAGAGAACGTCAAAGTTCAAAATTTAGAAAATCAAGTTCGTGAGCTAACCATTTCTAAGGCTGAGCTTCTCTCTCAACAAGAAAAGGATCAATTTGAATTCAAAAAACAAATTAATTCTTTAAATTTTGAGCTGTTAAAAACTCAATCTGAGCTTACAACATCTCAAAATAATCTTCTTGAAGAAAAACAAGCCTCAAGTAAACGTGTCGACTCATATCTTGAAGAAATTGTCACTTTGGAATCCAAACTTAAAGAGTTTCAAACTATTGTCTACAAAAATGGTGAATCCATAACTCAAATTCAAAGGCTATCAGTAAAACCAGTTCCGAAAGGAGTTGGATTTGCTATTGGCAGTGACCAACCACGTTTTCTTTCTAAAGTACTCAACAAAAATCCCAAGTTATACAATGCAGAATTATTACTTGATGATACCTTTCAAAGAGTTGTTGTGCTTGGTAATGATGAAGAACTTGAAATTCTTGAACGTCAAAAAGAACTTGAGAGTCGACCAAAAACTGAAAAAGATTTTTCCAGAATTCATCATGATTATAATGCAAGACGTCAAATCAAATTTGTCCCCTCAAAGGACGAAACAGAACAAACGTTTGTTAACACAAACATACATGCTTCTCCTACAATACTTCCTGTTTCCAAAACTGTTGCACAAATCAAGGATTCTTTGACTGAGGATGATGATGTTGATCTAAAATTACCAGAAAGTAAATTATTTCGATATTTTGATACAATTATGGAAGACATATTTTTTTTGGAAAATGAAATTGAGTTTAATTCTCAAATCGAAGTCTCTACTTTTCTTTCCCCAGTCGCGAAAGAAAAGCGAGATATTCTTCAAAAGAAAGTTCTGCCTCATGTCAAACATCTGAAGAAATATGCAACACAATAGGAACAAGAATTATTCACGGAAGTTGCATCTATGAAAGGCATTTTCAAAGAACAAGACGACAAACTTCAAAAACAAAAACATCAAAAGAAAACTTTGAAAAATGAGAATGATCGACTCTTAGAAAAAGTTCTGTGTTATGACGTTGTCTCTGTGATAATGAATTCGCTTTATGAGTCATGCAATGAATTACTTGTGAAAGATCATGCTGTAAATGTTGAGATGTTGCAAATGGAGATAGAAAATTTGGTTAAAGAGAATGAGGATCTTCGACAAATCAACAATGATGTGGAAAACAAAGTTTTTAATCTTCAAAAAAGGCTTGATTGGTGTCAAAATCAAAGTGCAGAATTTGAACTAAAATTTCAAAATCTCATAGGATCTTTATCATTTCAAAACAGTCATGTTCCTGAAAATTATAAGGAAACAAAGGCTTTCTTAAGACTTAAACTGTTTAAAAATGAAAAGGAACTGGATGAAATTCTTCAAAACAGAAATGACACAGTCCGCCTCAACAGAAAATTAGATTCTCAAAATCAAGAATTCCAACACATCATTGTTGATCTGAAGAAGAAAATCAGAGTTTTAGACAAAGGCAAAGCAAACGTTTATAAGATTGCCCCAGGGATGTATGTAGTAGACAAAGCAATTACCCAAGCATCAGACTCAACCACTAATGCAAACACTTCTACTTCCACAGGACTAGACAATATATCTAAGGCTAGCAGTTCCAAGACTCCCAAGAAACAACAGAAGCATAGAGTCAGGAAGTCTAGGAATGGATCATCTAAGTCTTCAGAAGTTAAAGCAAGTAGTTTGAATAACACAGATGTAATGTCAGGAATAGAATCGACCTTATCTAAGTCCAATTCTAGGAATGATGTAACAAATGTTGAATCTATGAATGATAATGTTGATGTTATGGTTGATGCTAGTTGTATTGTTTGTCGTGCTAGTATATTATCTGGTGATCATCAAAACTGCATTGCTAAAACTCTGTTAATACGAAAAAAGAAACGAACTAGTAGCTCCTCCTCTAGGCTCAAAACTGTTGCCAAGTCCATTTTAGGGAAACCACCACTAGTTGTTTCTAAGCAAAACATTGAAACACCCATAGCCAAACCTAAGACAACCAAATCACCTAGTGCATTCCTTAGGAAAAAGGCTGAGACTAGTTGGACATGGCAACGTTGGTTACAAAACACTGCAAGTTTTAGATGGGTTCCTAAGATAATTAAATCTTGTGTTACTAACCCAACGGGTCCAACCGTTACCAATTCTCCACCTGTTTCCAATGTTTGTGATGCAGGTGATCCAAATTGTCCTTTGGATTGTTGATAGCGGGTGCTCCCGACACATGACCGGCAACCTCAAGCTTCTCACAAACTTTATCGCAAAGTTCATTGGAACGGTCAGATTCGGGAATGATCACTTCGCAGCAATAATGGGCTATGGAGATTATGTTAATGGGAACATCGAGATCAGTCGTGTATACTATGTTGAAGGCCTTGGTCACAATTTATTCTCAGTAGGACAATTCTGTGACGGAGACTTAGAAGTAGCATTTAGGGAGAAGACTTGCTTCATTCGTGATCTTCAAGGAAATGATTTGATGAAAGGAAAACGGGGAACCAGTCTATACACCATATCCTTTGAAGGCATGACAGCTTCATCTCCTATCTGTTTACTCTCCAAGGCTAATCCCACAAAGGCTTGGTTATGGCATAAAAGATTGTCTCATCTCAATTTCAAAACCATGACTGACCTTGCAAGAAATAAATTGGTTGACGGATTACCCAAATTCAGATATGCCAAAGATCATTTGTGTTCTGCATGTGAACAAGGGAAAAGTCACCGTGCTCACTTTCCTCCCAAAACAGAACACAACACAGATCATGTCCTCCAACTGCTACATATGGATTTGTGTGGTCTAATGCGGGTTCAAACTATAAACGGGAAAAGGTACATTTTGGTGATAGTAGATGACTACTCACGATGGACACGGGTCTACTTTCTTCGGACAAAAGATCAAGTTCCTTCAATGGTCATCACGTTTCTCACAAAGATTCAAGTTCAAGTCCGTAACACCGTCAGGATTCTTCGAACAGACAACGACACTGAATTTAAGAATCAAACCCTTCGGGAATACACTGAGAAGCATGGGATTGTTCATCAATATTCAATTGCTCGCACTCCCGAACAGAATGGTGTAGTTGAAAGACGAAACCGTACGCTTGTGGAAGCAGCTAGAACGATGTTGATCAATGCTCAATTACCATATTACCTTTGGGCTGAAGCTGTTAATACTGCATGTTATACCCAGAACCGCGGCATGATCAACAGACGACACAACAAAACTCCATATGAGCTTATTCAAGGCAGAAAACCAAACATCAACTACTTTCAAGTCTTTGGAGCACTGTGTTACCCGAAGAATGATAGAGATGATCTTGGTAAACTTAAGGCTAAAGCAGACATCGGGATATTCGTTGGCTACTGTGAGAATTCTAAGGGATATAGAATTTGGAATCGACGGACCGGGGAAATTCAAGAGACTATACACGCAAATTTTGATGAACTCACGGAAATGGCTTCTGAGCAAGACCGCTTAGAACCCGAACATAACCGTCTAAACTTCCCTAAATCTTCGGCTGCACCTTTACCTTTTAACAGGAAAGATCTGGAAGATTTGTTTGCACCAATGTTTGATGAAGTTCGTGTTAATAGTGCATCAGATGCTTCCACCAGTTCCGCTGCTCAACAAGTCCCAAATCAAGTACCTGATCAATCTGCAACTACTTCTACAACAGTTGATAATGATGCACCTCAACCTGAACCCTCATCACCCATGGTTCAAACACCTCCACCTGCAGTTGAAGATTCTTCCCCCACTTCTCACCAAGTTCCCACACCTTCAGATTATGACGGGAATGCATTCTTCAATCCATTTGCTCCACCACCAACCATTCCAGAACCAGGAGAATCATCCTCGAGCAATATGGACCCGTCATATCACCAAAACAACATTCAACATTTTCCATCCACCCACAAATGGACAAGAGATCATCCCTTGGTAAATATAATTGGAAATCCTAACAATCCAGTCATCACAAGACAAAAACTTCACTCAGATAGTGAACACTGCATGTATGCACTCACTATCTGTCAATCTGAACCTAAAAACATCAAAGAAGCCCTTACATATGACAACTGGATTGAATCCATGCAAGAAGAGCTGGAACAATTCAAACGTTTGGAAGTTTGGGAATTAGTTGAAAGACCAGAAGGAGTTTATGTTGTTGGATTGAAATGGATTTGGAAGAACAAGCTGGATGCAGATGGTACAGTGATTCGTAACAAGTCCCGACTGGTAGCAAAAGGGTATAGCCAAGAAGAGGGTATTGACTTCAAGGAATCGTTTGCTCCAGTGGCTCGGATTGAGGCAGTTCGAATATTTCTAGCATACGCAGCCCACAAGAATATCACAGTCTATCAGATGGATGTGAAGACGACATTTCTCAATGGACAACTCCGAGAAGAGGTGTACGTGTCACAACCAGAAGGCTTCGTGGACCCAGATCATCCAAACCGTGTATATCGGCTTAAGAAAGCCCTATACGGCCTTAAACAAGCCCCGAGGGCGTGGTACGATAAACTGTCTGCATTTCTCCTTGCTAATCATTTTACCATTGGAACTGTTGACCCGACTTTATTTATACAAACACACGGGGAAGACATTCTCATTGTTCAAATTTATGTGGACGATATTATTTTTGGTTCAACCAATAAAAAATATTCAAACGCTTTTTCTAAACTGATGAAACAAAACTTTGAGATGTCTATGATGGGTGAACTTAAATTCTTTCTAGGATTGCAAGTTCATCAGTCACCCCGTGGTATATTTCTAAGTCAGTCAAAATATGCTCAGGAAATCCTGAAAAAGCATGGTATGACCAGCTGTGACACCTATAATACCCCAATGTCCTCCTCATACCCAAAGCTAGATGCTGACATACATGGGACACCCATTGATCCTACGAAGTATCGTAGTATGATTGGCTCGATCATGTATCTCACGGCTAGCAGACCGGATGTTGTATTTGCCACATATCTTTGCTCCCAATATCAGTCTAGACCGACTGAACGGAATTTGTCAGCCGTTAAAAGAATCCTTAGATACATAAAGGGAACCATTAATTTGGGAATCTGGTATCCAAAGGATTCTGGGTTTAAACTTGTTGCATTTTCAGACGCTGACCATGCAGGATGCTTAGACACACGCAAGAGTACATCAAGGGGAGTACAATTCTTGGGTGACAAGCTCGTCTCTTGGCAATCAAAGAAACAAGACTGCACATCACTGTCGTCAACAGAATCTGAATATGTAGCCATGTCTGCCTGCTGTGCTCAAGTCATCTGGATGCGATCACAACTGATGGACTACGGATACATATTCAACAAGATTCCTATGTACTGTGATTCCAAGAGTGCCATCGCTATTTCATGCAACACCGTGCAGCATTCCAAATCGAAGCATATTGATCTCCGGTACCATTTCATCAAGGAACACGTGGAAAAGGGTACTGTTGAATTGTATTTTGTGGGAACTGAACACCAATTGGCAGATCTGTTCACAAAAGCCTTGCCTCATGCAAGATTTGTGGATCTGGTTCACCGGATTGGTATGAGATGTTTGACACCAAATGATTTGGAAACGTTTCTTACAAATAATTAACCAAGTCAAACATCTAAAACTATCTTTGTAAATATCTATTAAAAAAAATTATATGCAAGTACAAACCCTTATCCAACACGTTGTTCGTTTTTCTAAAATTATTTCCGAACAAGTGTTGAGGGGGAGTCATAATTTTTCCACAATTTTAAACTTGTACTTGCATACTTTCAGAAATTGTTGCTTCACAAAGTTTTGGTGATAAGATCTCAAGATGGAAAAAGTTGTGTGCTTTAAATGTAAAATATAAGACTTAGAGTTAGTATGATGGTGGTTTAGGACTTAAAATTCAAAGATGTCAAGGTTTGAGGACTATATGTGTAAAAATTGCAAAGTTAAATAATAGATATAAAAAGTCAAAATTATTCAAACGCAGTTATTACTCTGACTTGTTTTCACCTAACGAATTAAATACCTCACCCACCATCATCAACGGCCGTCATTCATTCTGCATATCCGATCAAGATCTTTGAATTTTGTGAGTGTTCTTGTGCTTAACGTGTCATTATTAAAGATGGTTTTGAACAGAATCATGATCCAACGGCTAGAACGATCAGAATTGTGATGTTTAGTTCTAGGGTTTTGTGTAAATTGGGGATTTATGATTAAGAGTGTTTGTGTTGTAAATAATTGTACGATAATGCTTATATATTGTTTATGAACCTATATTGCATGCTTAATTACTCCCAGTAACTACAAATTGTTCTAATTGGATTTTAGGGTTTAAGCGTCAATTTGGGGAAAACTTTGTTTATGCGTTATTGTGTAATTTGTTTATTGGAATGTTGTTATTTGATGTTTAATTGAACGATGGCATGCTTGGATTGTACCCAGAAACACGTTAAGTGAATTTATTAAGTTTAAGGGTTTATGAAGAACACGAACACCAGCAGTTTGATTCTTGCATTTTTTTGTGGTTCATTTTTGTTATAACTTAGCCAGAATGCTCAAAATAGTCATAAAAGTTGTTTGTGATAATCTGTGGTTACAAATCATAAGTTATAATGAATCACGATAAGATCTGAGTGGCTGTTCATCGTCAATATTATCGTAAACTCTTGTACAAGAGTTTATCGAAGTTGCCCAAATTATCGCAGTTAGGATGATTATCGCAGTTGGGATAATTATCGCAGTTGGGACACTTATCTTGATTGGTTTAATTATCTTGATTGACATAATTATCGCAGTTGACATAATTATCGCAGTTGACATAATTATCGCAGTTGTGATCTGATATAGAATTTGATTAATTTCCTTAGTTATATCCTTTTATACTTATTGAAATTGATCAAATTTTATAGAATTTGGCTAACTCTTGATAAATTCTTTGACCAAGCATGAAACAACCAATCATAAATGCAATAGGGTGCCATGTGTTGCTTCTAAAGCTAACAATTTCTAACAAACATGTATCCTATATATTCGTATATGATTGTTGATTCAGAAACACATCAATGGTGACTTCACAACAACAACCTCTTCCTACTCTCACCAAAAATGAAGTCTTTCCTCACGGGTATTCTCTGGAAATTGGAAAGAACAATTCACGTGTTGAACTGGACAAGATCAAGTGCTCTGACTCAAGTTGCCAGATTGCAGTGGAGATTCTCAAAGTTCATAAGTGCAGGGATCTTCTTGATAGCTCGGACACCGTTCCAGAACTATACATTCATCAATTCTGGGATACCTTCACAATAAGCAATGATGACAAGTATTTCACTTGTACACTGGATCGTAAAAAAATCAGAGTCACACCTACCACACTCCGTAAAGCCTTAAAACTTCCAGATGTACCTGAAACCTCCAACCAATTCTACCCTACACCTTCAGAATCTGAAATCATGCAATTCCTTGTAGACATTGGTTATGATGTTCAACCAGATACACCATTAACCACAATCTCCAAAGTCGATGCAAAAAACATTCCTCAACCTTGGAGAACTATCTTCTTCATTATAACCCATTCCATATCTGGAAGAGATAGTGGGTTTGAGCACCCAAGACTTTCTCATCTTCAAGTCTTATGGGGATTTGTAAACCAGGAACCAATTGACTTTGCTGCTCTCATTTGGGAAGACATTCTGTACCTAATGCGGAAAACCTTCAAGAAAATTCCATTTGTACGATACACCAAGGTTCTCATTAGCCATCTACTCGATCAACATCAAGACATTGATAAGCGTCCTACTGATCGAGAGACTCATGAATACAGAATGGATAAAACCTTAAGCAAAGTCTACTTTCCAAAAGAAAGCACGCGCAAACAAGGTGCACGATTGCCAGAATTTCTGATGACCGATGAGGTAAAAGAAACTAAAGCATATCTTGATTACGACAAGGCATTCCGTGAACGTCGTGTGGGTCTTGCTAAGTTGGTTGAAGGATCAGGATCTTCTAAGACTCGTTCTCGAAGCAAGTCTAAGACGGGTAGTGCATCAAGTGTCTCCGAACCAAAGAAACCACATCCTCGAACTACTGTCATCAAGAGGAAAGTACCAAGCAAACCCATACCAAAACCTGAACCGATTGGAATCATTGATGAAGATACTGACTCTGAATCATCTGAATCAGAAGAGGAGACTCCTGTTGTTATGACTGTTGAAGAAGCTGAACTTCAAAATCAGATCAACTTTGAAAATGCACAAAAGATGAGTTTAAGGTCAACTAAGGAGGATGAAGAAAGAAGGGCTAGATTGGCTGTTGAGCAACAAAGGAAGTATGAGATGGAGCATGGAGCAGGAGGATCAGGCACCGGTCAAGAAGCAGCTTCGATCCACACTAATCCGGTTAATCAACCCGGAGGATCTGGAGTTGCTACATCCAAGATTCAGCCTGATACGGTTATTCAACCCGATAAGGCTGAATCTGTCATTCCTCAGCAACCAAGTTCGGTTAATCAACCCGACTTGGAAGCACAAGCTCAGGGTGAGAAGGAGAATGATCAGGAGAGCAATATAGTCTTAACTGACAAGGAAATCTCAGACTCCATGTTTGATGATGATCAAGGGGGGAACAACTCCAACAGGACAATATGGACTGGAATCCTGAAGATGAAAAGGAAATTCTTGGCAAAAAGACAACTGAAGCTGCTAAGGAACTTGAGGAAATGGCAAGACAAGAGGAAGTAGAAAGGAAACGTAAGGAGGATGCTCAAGCTGACTTGGAAGCAGATAGCTACATACGTTCTCCATCAATTCCTCCAACTGAACTTGCTATGGTTGTTAGTAACCCTCAATAGGAACAGGAACAAACACCAGTTTAACCCTCACCTGTTTCATCACCTAAGACACCTTCTGAATCACCTCCTCACACTCCAACACCTCCTTCTTCCCCTCCAAAGGACACAACTAAATCTGATGATTCAATTCCTTCACTAACTCCATCATCTTCAAGATCTTCATCACCCAAAGCAAAAGCAACTATTTCTGAGAGAATTCAAAAGGCTTACAAAGGAAAGAATAAAAGAAGAATTGTCCATGTCACAAAAGTTGAAGTTGTGTCTCCTGCCGCAAAGAAACTTAAACAAACAGTAAAGAGAGCACAAGCACAAAGAGACAAACTAGCAACAACAAAATTGGCTGAAATGGAAAGTTTAGTCAAGAACTTGTCTCAGCAAGTGGAGGAGATGCAGGAAAGTAAGAAGAAGATAGATGAATTCCTTGGTTTTAATATCAAAAATCATGTCACACGTAAGACAAGGCATTTTGTCAAGCAATATTTTCCTGATCTTCAGAAAAATATAAATGAGCACATTGATTCACAACTTGAAGACAAAATCAAAGAAGTCGTCGCGTCTTCTTCCCAAACCAAACCGATTCAAGATCTCACCACTGAAGAAATCGAGCTTGTGCTTCTCGACAGACTCTTTGCTATCACCTCTCCTTCTCAAGAAGAAATCAACCTGATCGCGGCTCTTCAAGCACACATTGAGAAGAAACCGTGCAAGGTAGCTGCTGACAAAGGGAAACGTATTTGAGAGGACGACGAGGAAGATCAAGACCCGAACCCCGAACATAAGAAACACAAAAGAGGGTCTGGGATTCATATTCAGGAGCCAACTGGAAAAACAACATCATCTCTACCTCCAAAACATCAATCATCTGATCCTACTGCAACCGAACATCAAAATGAGCATTTCACGGCTGAAGATGTGGAATTTCAGCTACAAGACGATCAACCGCATTCACCACCGTCACCACCAAAACCAAAGCCCTCCAAATCCAAGTCATCACGCAGCAAGAAGTCATCTAAAGAACCAGCTGTTGTCACCTGGCTTGATAATGATAAGGATGAGCTAGGGAATGAATGGTTTGATCATCTGGCAAGTGCTCAGGTTCCGACTGAAGAAGCTTCCCGAGTTGAAGACAGCACGTTTGCTGTTACTCAAGAGATCAAAAGAAGTCTTAACATAAAGAAGATGACCAAACGGGAACTTCGACGGATCAAGAACGATGCCTTCATTCTTCTGAAAGATAAATCCAACAGTGCAGCTGAACTTGAATATCATCTTGAAAACATTGCACGCGCAATGTCAAGTGACTTCGACTGGGCTAATCCAGACGTAGTCAGGGGAGTTGGCAAGAACCGTCCTTACATCACTGATTGGACTAAGCCGCTTCCCGTGACACGAAGATCTCACCACTCAGAAATTCCCTTCCAATTTTTCTTCAACAACGATCTGGAACTTCTCAAGAACGGAGCACAAGGGAAGACAGAGTATGCTACGTCAATTACTTTCACACCAGCTGCTCACTATACACAGTCAGCTATTGAGGAAGAAGCTATTAACAGACATTTGTTTGTTAAAGAGCTCGTGAAATATGATCGTGATGCAGAGTTAGGGATTCATCACTGGTATCCGAAATGACAAAGCTGGTACAGGTACAAACTTGTTCTCCAGAAATCATGGGAACCAGTTTACAGTGATCTCAAAATAGTGGTCGTTATCAGTGTGAGCGGATCCAGAAGGTGTGATTATATATTTCTCGAAGAGATCACGGTAAAAAGAATTGACAACAATCTCTACACATTCTCTGAGGCTGATCTTCCTGATTTGAACCTGAATGATATCGAAGACATGTACCTGATGAAAGTCCAAGGCAAACTGCAACATTTGACAAACAAGCTTCGATATGCACTCAGTACCTCTCTATGTCACTTCATCAGGAGAACAATCATCAGAGAACGAGTAGAGGATCTCCAGCTAGGTGTCGAAAGTTATCAGACGAAGCTAAACCTTGTTGAACCGCAATTCCTACTCAACAACAACAAAGACCCTCAATACACTATACTACACAGTCCGGTCTTTGGGTTCGTTTACAGAAGTACAACGGATTTCCACCGTTTCATGCCGTTCAATGAAATTCATAAGTTCTGTGACGATACCTTAAAGAGTGTTCATGATAGGTTAGCTAATCGGGTTCGAGATTCAGCGTTAGGAAAATCAAGAAGATGGAATTCTAAGGAGGTGCGACAAGTTAAGGAGTTTATTCGGAAGATTGAAGAAAGGTTATATCATCGTGATCAGATAAGGAGGTTAGAAAGTTATGTTGGGGGTCGTCCACCCTTCGCTATCAGACTATTTCAGAGGACAGACCCAGTATTCTCAACTTTTGGCAGAGGCGGTTGATGTAAGAATCTATTCTCATGTTACATAATTCTTATTTCATTATTCTTATATCATTATTCTTTCCATATTGGCCTGTGCATTACGGCTTGTGCACACATAACAGTGTACAACCCGGACCCCAAAGAAAGGACCCTGAGGTACGCTTCAGTGCCTCAATCCTGAAAAAGGAGCGAAAGCTTCTTACTTATGAGCAGAATTAAAACCAGAATGTTTCCCAAAGTTTTTCAAACATTCTGCTCATAAGGACAAATATTCCCTTGTTAAGGGGGAGTATTTGAAAATATACTCTTTGTTCAGAGAAATATAAATGTTCTTGAAATTCTTCCCTAAAAACTCAAAAACAGCATATTTTAATCATAAACGTTTTCCAAAAACATCATGAGTATGCTATTTTTGAGGGGGAGAAGTAAAAGATGATTAAAATATGATGTCTCATTTGCTGGAATCTCTTGTGCTCAAACTCAGAATTGACCCTCGAATTGACGATAGGAAAAGTCAGTAGTCGAAAGGACATGTCCCGGACGGGTAATAATTTCAAGCCAGTTTATCTGGTGATGTAAGCGTGTCTCGCAAAGGACGTGTCTGAGTAGAATGTACCGATTTCGAGCGATAATCTTTGAATCTGATCTGGACGGGTAATAATTTCAAGCCAGTTTAACTGGTGATGTAAGCGTGTCTTGCAACGATCAGGTTCATTGAAAGTCAATCAATTCAAAAGTGCCAACTCTTTCCGGCATGTGCAAATTTCAAATTTATTACTTATGCGCACATGTTAAGGGGGAGTATTTCTGAAAATCATCAAACTCTCAAGGTGTCAACAAAATGTCTTTACAATTATCGACACTTTGAGAGATTTTCAATGGTTTGGTTTATGGCATCATTAGGATAGTCATGGAGTTATAAGGTGACTAAGGTTACGAAAAACCGTCCTATGATCCGCCAGAGCCGGAGGGATCTACCCAAGGACAATACCAATAGTTTAGAACTAGAAAGTCCTAGGTATGATATTAAAAAGGAGAAAATGAATGAAAGGAGAAAGAAGGGGTTGAAGAATTAAAAAGAAAAGCAAAGAAAAGGGTGAAAAGAAATAGCCCTCCATTTGTTCAACCTTAGGGCAGACACCGGGTTCAATTCATAATCTACTGGTTGATGAGCATCACCGGTATTGAAGACTAAAGACGTCATGGACCCAGTGACGCACTAATAAACCTTCTAAGCCACTCAAGTGTCTCTCAAAAGACATTTGTTTCATTCACACGGAGAACCCTTCATAAGGATGCAATCTGCTCCACGCCTCCGACGACCAAACAAATGTGCACTAATTGAGTCTAGAGCCATGAGATTCATCAAAGATCTCTTAGGTACACTTAGTATTACTCTGCTGTTCTACATCATGGGCATCAGATGTAAAATTAAGAAAGTGTCCTTCGCAGATCTTAGCAATCTGCCGAGAACATTCATGAGAGAAGTCACAATTGTGATTATCAATGATTGAATGGAAATCCTGCCAGAGCAACATCAAACAACTCTGACAGCAGGTCACTTCGGTAACTCCTTGTGGGTTACGCTTAGTGTTTGCTCCAAACGGTCTACAGTCGTGGGGTGATCTCCAGCGACTCACTGAATCGTGGGTGCACTTCGGTGTGTCCGTGTTATCCCTTTTGGGGGAATCCGGTTCAGAACGGTCTGGGTTAGGATTTGAGAAAGTCTTCACACTATGCTGTTGACGATCTCAAGTCTGAGCCTGTAAGTACCGGTTGGTTTGTGCTGATGCTGCTGTTCTGAGGAGCTGGAGTTCGACCATCAAGACTCCATCATGTTCATATCTTGAAGAAATGTTCTCTCAAAGACTCAGTAACATCAAAAGTTCAACATATGATACAGTAAAGTCAAAAGTTCAAGCACTTCAACCTTTCTCAAGTTTTAAGATTGAAAAGTGAGAACATGTTGCAGAAAACAAGTCAAAGACATATGAGCATGATGGAGAAGACGAGAAGACGTTGGAGATTGGCAGATCGAGACAACATCATATCATCCTAAAAACAAGAACAAAGAAACAAAGATTATAAAGACGTCGGAAGCCAAAGAAGCAAAGAAGACGTCGAGCAACATTGATGATCAAGACTTAGGGGGAGATTGTTAGGAACACGTTTTAAATATTGCAAGTCTTGTTCATTTAGTTAAATATGTTGCACGATAAGGACATTATATTTGTATTCAAGGTCCGGTCCATTAGATGTCCATGGGCCGGCCTTCTTATCTTTTTCCTTCTAGAAGAAATCTTGTAATATTGCCCTAATCATGTGCCTATAAATAGAAGGCTTGGGGCATCTCATTTAGTGTTGGTTATTCATGTAAGTGGCGTAAGCTTTGCTTTTTGTTATTCGAATAGTGAAAACCTTCCATTCTTCTCATTCTCTCCTTATTCTCTTCTCTAGTTAGCTTATTATCTTATTTCTCTTTGTTCGTAGCTTAATATAGATAGTAGTACGTGTTCTTATTAGTCATATCGTGTGTGTGTTTGAGATATCAACGACCTTTTGTAATATTAACTTCAATCAAAGATAATATGGTAAACTCGATCAAAATTTTTTCATTTATTTTTAGTAGTGGACAATCAAATTGAGATATACGAAAAACATAACATGGACTATAAATTTGAGACCGAGGAATTAAATGGTTTTACTTTATATTTTTGTTAACTAAATTGAACAACAACTACAACATGCCTAACCACTGCAAGGGCGAGGTACGGGGAGATGAAATGTAGACAGATCCTACTATTTTCTCATGATTTACCCGAAAGTAAGGAGATTGCTTCCATAAAAACATCCGACAAATGTATGTGTGCAGGTGTGCTTAGATATAAGTGCATGTGTGATTGTGTGCAATAACATGATAATAGAAATCAATAAAGACATAGGACGAACAACAATTATACAAGCATACAAAGCTATAGACAAAATATATTATAAGATCTAAAGAAGATAAAAGTGAAAAGACATAAAAACAAACGCCGCAGAAGAAAACAAATATATAGAATACAGATTATCCCGGTTAGATCGCATATATTTGGGTAATAAACTCGTTTTTCGCGAGTAACATGAACGAAGAAAAAATCATTCGTTTTGTGAGTGTTTTGATTTCTCATGCGAGTTAAGGTGTGTTGAATTATTACCTATGACAAAATTTGTGTCATGAGCTTTAACAAGAAGGCTCACAAGACACTATTACATTGATGCTCCATACGAATTAGACTCTTTCTCAAAAAGGACACATGTGACAACTTTGGTAAAAACCATCTTCATTAAAACATTCCTTAAAGGGATCAAAGACATGATGGTTTTCTGCCTTCATCGTTTTTCTTGCTGGAACCACTTCTAAAATATGTTAGATGTATTGGTATTGATTAAGAGTTAGCTTCTCAAACTAGGATGACGTTTAAAGTTATTCTAAAACTACTCTTTCCTTTATTATTTTCACTTTATACATAACGAGTAGATATCATCTCGCACGTTTCCGCGGAGTTTTATCTCAAACAACCTTACTTAATAATGCAAAATACATTCTAAATAATATTAAGTGTTTATGGTAGTAACATTTTGTGAGTGTTTTCACTTCTCATGTGAGTTGGGGTGTGTTGATTATTACCTAAGACAAATCCATTGTCTTGTCCTTTGTGATCATATCTCTGTTAGTTTTGTGAACATAAATTAGTAGATGTGTGTTAGGATCGAACTCGAGATCATGGGATTGCACACTTTACGTATGAGAATTAAAGATTAGTAATTAAATATAAAATGTTATATTAATTATTAAATAATATAAAACGTATAACGACCATTAGTATTTAACAGAAAATGACTAACAACCGTTAAATAATAAAAGGAATGAATATAGTGTAAATTGGATGTCAAGAAGGATCTGAAAACCCATTATGGGTGCTTAGCCAATCGGTTGGGATTAGGGGTTTCCTAATCCTCAACCAACTTGTCCTCCAAGTTTACCTCAGTATAAATAAAAGGCTTATGGACATTAGTTGGTATATCTTGTACACATAACTAAACCCTAAAACTTGTGTTTTCTTTTCTTTGTGATTCGATCGGCCAAAACCCTCCAAGGGGTGTTCGATTTTTTGGTTTTAGAAAATCAAAACATTTTGTGTTCTTATTACTAGCATAACTTTAATTTGTTATAGTACGTGTGTACAAGAACGTGATTCAATCACACTATTGATTGAATCTTGAATTGAATTACAAAACGGTAAGGGGTAATTCATATAATCAACATAAACCCTAATTAGGGTTCATCTTGTTGATTATTGAAGAATTGATTCTTGTTTGGCTAGAATCAAAAGGTACGCATACTTTTATGTTTGTTTAATTAATTTACATGTTATATGTTCTATACGCTTCTGCATGTGTACTTGATGTTTATTGTTTATATTTATGATTTATCATGTTATATAATTACAACAGTGGTATCAGAGCCTTGGATAATGTGTAATTAATTACCAAAACATATAAAAAATAAATTTTTGATTTGGTTATACATGTGATCGATTTTTTTAGGGTTAAAAATTTCGAACCCTAATTTTTTTAGGGCCGATTGCCTTAAAATTATTTTTAGGGTTTGGGTTTTGATATTTAATTTGATTAGAAACCCTAGGATTGACATGTTTATGTGTTAAGTATATGCGATCTTGTGACTACGTGCTAATAATTGTTATGTAGAATCCTTGAAAACGTGCATGTTTGGCATGGATTTATTGTCAATATAATTTAAATTGTTTAAATTTGTTGTATGAGTTAATGGTTAAGTTTTACACATGTAATTAATTGATAGATCTCGAATTGTGGATGACTCTAATATATTAAGTAGTCAATTACGTGCTATGTGGTATATATTTAATTATGACTTACGCAATTGATTCGTCAATGCATGTGGTTCACTTCCTTTTGAAGTAAGGCCCTTAGTTAAATATATGCGTTATAAACTAGAATTGATTATTAATAGGTTTTATCGAATAAAGTTTGCATGTGGCTATATGTTTTCACATATTAATTGTTATGTTATGTGTGCATTACTTAGTATTTTATTTTTTATTTTTATTACTTGTTTTTGCTTATTTATTGTAAAGACATGTTTATAAACAAAAGGTAATTTTGAATCCAAAAATAATATGGACTAAATAATGGTGAAACAATGAATTGTTTTAGAAGAGTTAAATTTTCAAGAGTTTAATTGATTGATGAGTTTTGTACCAATAGTGCGAACGACTCACCCAACTTGACAAACTATGTGAGGAGTTTAAGTAGGAACGGGTTTTTAATAAGCTTCATGCTGACCTTTGTTTCTACGCTCCTTTGTGTGTCAAATTGGAGCTACCTAGTACGACTATTTTTATGGTATAAAATCATCTTAAGGGTGAATTAGCTTTAATTCCATTCGCCACTTTGTGGTAATTATCTGAAACACCAAGTCTTTGAACTTATGCAAAAGTACGATATAATGGATGATAATTAAAGGTAAATTCTTTGATTGGTGAACCCAATACATCAATCAAAACTTTGATAATTTGATCTTATTGAATTGGTTAATAAAAAGTTTTTTTATTAAAACTATGTTATAAAGTTGTATGCATGCTTCTTCATACATATTTTGATATACACATCAAAACTAGTACCCTTAAAATTAAGTTAATGGCATCTAATTAAAAGAACACTTGAAGTTGTGATTTACGTCATGTAAGAGCTTGGACTAGATTGCAATGGAAAGGTAAATTTCATACTTTCATTACTAGGAGTTGTAAGTGAGAGCTTGGACTTAATTGAAACTATGTTAATTTGCATTTTTTTAAATTAGTCGACTTAATTGAGTTGTAAGTGAGAGCTTGGACTCAAGGCATAAGATGGGGATAAAACATGCTTACATTAAAACTAGGTTTGGCAATGTAAATCCCATAATGATCTAGGAATTGGAAATTGTTTGCCAATTATTGTTCGACAGATTACCTTATTTTATACTTTAATTACTAGCAGATCAACTGTTGTAATGGAACTATGTTAATTTGGATCCTAGTTTTCAAGAAAATTATATGGTTATATGAATATTTCCTTGGGTATTTTATTTTCTTGAAAAGTTGTATTATCGAAAATACTAATATTTGAACTTTTTTTTATCTGTAGAAATGGCTCAAAACGATAACACTACTTTGGGTTCTGCGTTCAAAACTTTCTTTGAGCGAGAAAAATTAACTCGCTCACAAAATTTCAATGACTGGTTTCGCTCACTCAGGATTGTCTTGCGAGTGTCTGAGAAACTGGAATATTTGTATAAGCCTTGTTCTGCTGAACCAAATGCTGAAACTGCAACTGATGCAGAAAAAGCACAGTGGAAAGTTGAATACAAGAAACATAATGATGTGGCTTGTTTGATGTTGGGAGCAATGATACCTGCTTTACAAAAGCAGTTTGAGAACTTTTTCCCTCATGACATGCTCAACGAACTCAGACGTATATTTGAGAAGCCATAAGCTGTTGAAGTTTATGATTTGATTGATGCTCTTCATAGTTGTAAGCAGGCAAAAGGTAAACCTGTAAGTGCACATGTGTTGGAAATGAAGGGTTACATGGACCAACTACAAGCACTTGTCAAAATCTATGAACAGAATCTTGCTATTAACTTAATCAATAGATCCCTGAATAAGGAATTTAGTGGTTTTGTTCGTAACTTCAATATGCATTGCGTGGGGAAGACAGTAAGTGAATTACCCGCATTGCTTATTGATTACGATAAAGGTTTACCACAGAAGGGTCCTACACCCCAGGTACTTGCTACTCTAGGGGGTAGAATTAACAAGCCAAATGTGAACAAGAAGGTTAAGGGAAAGGGAAAGGCTGATAAGGGTAAGCAAGTTATGGCATATCAACCTGAACCTAAGAAATACCCTCCTAAGAAGAAGGTAAATTCCAAAAAGGATCAGGCTTGCCACTACTGTCATGTAGTTGGTCACTGGAAGAGGAATTGTCCTCTTTATCTCGAAGAATTGCGAGAAAATAAGAACAAGAAGTCTGGGCACTTGGGCGCCAGCACTTCAGGTAACTTATTTATGATTGAATTATTTACTCTAAGTCATAAAATTTATTCCTGGGTATATGATACTGGATGCGGTATTCACATTTGTAATACGCTGCAGGGGTTTAGAGTTGAAAGGAATCTTGCCTATGGGGAGCAATATCTGCACGTGGGAAATGGAGCACCTGCAGCTGTTGAAGCCATAGGAGTGTTTAATTTGGTTTTGCCTTCAGGCTTAGTACTGTCATTTTGCACCTTCTATTATTAGAGTTGTTGTTTCCTTTTCATGTTTGTTGGATTTGGGTTTTATTCACACTATCACTAGTAATGGAATTTCTGTTTCTTTAAATGGTATTTTTTATTTTAATGCTATTGTTGTGAATGGTGTGTTTGAAATTGACATGAATGATTATGTATCCAATAATAATAATTCAATGTATAGCATAAGTAAGAGAATTAAGTCAGACTTGAATTCTTCTTACCTTTGGCACTGTAGACTTGCTCATATAGGCAAGACTCGCATGGAAAAGCTACAACGTGGTGGGCTTTTAAAAAGTATCAATGATGAATCATATAATAAATGTGAGTCTTGTATATCTGGGAAGATGACTAAGAAACCGTTTCATAGTTGATGAACTCAAATAAGTACATTTTATTACTATCATTTATCCTATTAATTTGACTTGTTTTACTATATTATGTATGAGGATTGATACTTAATCGTTTACTTTTGTAATTCTCAGGTAAAAACAAGCATTTGGTGAAACTTAGCGATTTTGGACTGATTATGGAGCAAAACATGCATAAAGTTAAGAGTCTACTGAAATGAAGAAGATCAAGACTAATCTGCTCCAGATGCGCCGCATCTCACTCTCGACATGCGCCGCATCTCTATCAAGATATCACCAGATACGATCCAAGATACAAGAGGACATGCGCCGCATCTAATCATGGAGTTACGCCGCATCTTCTGGCGGTGTACGAATATTCCTGAATATTATAATCTTGGACCCCACGCGAAGTTAAGTACATGCGCCGCATCTACTCCTTAGATGCGCCGCATCTTCCCTCAGACAGAAACTATAAATACCCCAAGACCAGACGAATTTCGGAGGCATTATATTAGATTCGAAGACCGAAGAGGAGAAACCTAGGACGAATTCAGTCAAGGAGGCAGCACAAGACACACCCAAATCAAAGATACAAGAGCTGTAAGAAGGTGCTGCATGTGTTTAATTCATTAAGTAGTTTTGTTTTATTGTGTTAGCAAACTTTAATTCATCAGGATTGGTGGCTTGTGTAATGTGACAACGAAAGATTGCACTCCCTTTAATACTTGCTTTCCCATCAATTAAAGTTTATATGTTGATGTCTTTGGTTACTACTTATTAGTGCATTGATAACCTCTGTGTTTATTAGTGGCTTGCGGGCATTTGACTGCGGGACATAATGTGGCTCCCACGGTTATTACTAAATTGATCACTTAGGAATAACTTTTAGACATAAGTAATCATTAAGGGTTTACTCGCCGATAAGATTAGGACCAACGAGAAAGGGTTAACTACATACACTTCATATAAAGCTATCAATAAAACAAGTGACAATCTACTTAATCATCAGGACAGCCCTCTTATTGTCTCGAGTATTTATCTGTGTACGTGTGTGCTACTTGCTGATTCGTGCCTATTGGTTTATTTTATTATTTAATTGCAAACAAATCGTGCCAGTCTCTCAGGCTGAAACCCCCTTGCGTTAGGATATTAAAATACTGATTAGAATAACTAGATAATACGTTCCACTCTTAGTGATCGACACTCTACTTACCATTATATTCATACTGACCGGGTACACTGCTCGTTAAGTGTGTGTGTTATTGATAAGTCGGCTAAATATAAATTTAAAACTTGAGTAGGCATTAAAACCGCTAAAACTATACTACGACACGCATACGCATCAAGTTTTTGGCGCCGTTGCCGGGGAGTGAATTGTTATTATCTGTTAATTTGATTAGTATTTTAATTAGGTTTTTCTTTTTATTAGATTAATTGCATCATTATATTATTTTGCATATTTGTTGTACTGTGTGTTATTTGTTTTGTGTTATTTGTTTGCTTTATTTGTTTTTATTTTCGTGTGTTTTATTTGATTTTTATTTTTCGTATTTTTCTGTTCTGCTATCGTTGTACTGTGCTAAATCAAACGATACGGCGCATCTGATTTCTCAGATACGGCGTATTGCGTTTAATTTTTAAAAAAATACAACGCGTTTAATTAATTCGATACGACGCATCCTTTCCCCAAGATACAGCGTATCTGTTTTTAATAAGAAAATTTTTCTAAGCGATAAAGTAATACGACGCATCTGCTTTAGCAGATACGGCGTATCTGTTTTTAATAAAAAAAAATTTCTAAACGTTAACGCCATACGACGCATCTGCTTTAGCAGATACGGCGTATCTATTATTTTAATTAAAAACAGTTTGCGAATTATTAAACAGATACGGCGTATCGATCTCTGTCGATACGGCGTATCCTCTGAATCAAAAATCGATATTTATTTTTAAACGTAACGAAAATACGGCGCATTAACTTTCGTTAATACGACGCATTTAATTTTAATTAGATAAGTTGATTTTTGATTAATTAATTCGATACGGCGCATTCTTAAATTCTAAAGCGGCGTATCTATTTTCTGAATAAAGTCTGATTAAATTTTAACGATTATAAGATACGGCGTATCCAACTTTTCGGATACGGCGCATCGTCTGCAGATATCAGTAACTTTAATTTTTTGTATTCCGTTTTCGTTGTTAATTTTCTGATATACTAATTTCTTGGGCATACCCTACTGATGCTTTTGTGATTGATTTCAGGAAGTGCATGACCAGGAGTTCGACTAAGAACTTGATTCAACCTTTCGAAGATCCTGAACGAGCCCTACATTCGCTTAAAAGGCTTTTCAACACAAGAAGCTTTGATCTTTCAAGTTCACTCGAGCTTGATTACTTTTCTGAAGATAAAGAGGAAGTTGAAACAGAAACAATGGGCGAAAACACTACTATGTTGGAATACATGAACAGTACCCGTGCTGATTACACTTCAGGAGTTGCTAGACCTAAGTTTGATGATAAGTCAAAATTTGAGTTGAAGGGCCAGTTTCTCAAAGAGCTTAGAGAGAATGCTTTCAGTGGGACGGAACATGAGGATGCTAATGAGCATGTTGAAAAGGTCCTGGAGATTAAAGATTTGTTTACTTCAGAAGGAGTCACTGACGATCAGATCATGCTAAGAATCTTTCCAATCTCGCTAAAAGGAGCTGCTAACAAGTGGCTAAGGAATGAACCTGCTAGTTCAATCACTACATGGGGAGATTTGAAGAGCAAATTCCTGAAGAGATATTGTCCACCTGCTAAGACTGCTAAAAAGATGGAGGCTATCAATAGTTTCAAGCAAGAGCCTGATGAAACCCTTTATCAAGCTTGGGAACGATTTAAAGATTTATTGATAAAATGTCCTCAACACTATCTAACCCCTATGCAGGAGATAATATTGTTTTATCAAGGACTGGACGTGCCTACAAGACAGATTTTGGATGCTAAGGGAGCCGTACCTCAGATGAGTGCAACTAATGCTAGGAAAGCGATCCAAGAAGCTGCTGATCATTCTCAGAAATGGCACGATGGGACCTCTACTAGATCTAAGAGCAGCACTAATTTCGACGGGATTGCTGCTATTCAAGCTCAATTGGATAAAATTAGTAGAGAAATGAAGAAGCGTGATGAAAGAGCGTATGCTGCCCAAGTTGGATGTGAAAAGTGCGAAGGACCTCACTACACTAAAGATTGCCCGAACAAGAATGAAAGTGAGACATTTGAAGAAGCATATTACACCCAATTTGGACAACCATTCCGACCTTCAGGAAGATTTAGGGAAGCTAGTCCGGGATTCTATCAAAAGAACAACTTCAATCCCGCTTATCAAGAGAGGAGGCAGACTTTAGACGATATATTAGATTCGAAGACCGAACAGCAGAACCCTAGGACGAATTCAGTCAAGGAGGCAGCACAAGACACACCCAAATCAAAGATACAAGAGCTGTAAGAAGGTGCTGCATGTGTTTAATTCATTAAGTAGTTTTGTTTTATTGTGTTAGCAAACTTTAATTCATCAGGATTGGTGGCTTGTGTAATGTGACAACGAAAGATTGCACTCCCTTTAATACTTGCTTTCCCATCAATTAAAGTTTATATGTTGATGTCTTTGGTTACTACTTATTAGTGCATTGATAACCTCTGTGTTTATAAGTGGCTTGCGGGCATTTGACTGCGGGACATAATGTGGCTCCCACGGTTATTACTAAATTGATCACTTAGGAATAACTTTTAGACATAAGTAATCATTAAGGGTTTACTCGCCGATAAGATTAGGACCAACGAGAAAGGGTTAACTACATACACTTCATATAAAGCTATCAATAAAACAAGTGACAATCTACTTAATCATAAGGATAGCCCTCTTATTGTCTCGAGTATTTATCTGTGTACGTGTGTGCTACTTGCTGATTCGTGCTTATTGGTTTATTTTATTATTTAATTGCAAACAAATCGTGCCAGTCTCTCAGGCTGAAACCCCCTTGCGTTAGGATATTAAAATACTGATTAGAATAACTAGATAATACGTTCCACTCTTAGTGATCGACACTCTACTTACCATTATATTCATACTGACCGGGTACACTGCTCGTTAAGTGTGTGTGTTATTGATAAGTCGGCTAAATATAAATTTAAAACTTGAGTAGGCATTAAAACTGCTAAAACTATACTACGACACGCATACGCATCAAGTTTTTGGCGCCGCTGCCGGGGAATAATTTTATGAAAATGTACTTCAATCCCGCTTATCAAGAGAGGAGGCAGACTTTAGACGATACTTTAAAGCAAATTATGGCCGATGCTGCTAAAAGACATGAAGAGAATACTGCTATGATCAAAGAAATTCGAGCTTCAACGGACACTACTACAAGAAATCAAGGAGCTTCGATCAAAGCATTGGAACAACAAATTGGTCAAATGAGCAAAGTTCTTCAAGAAAGGGGATATGGAAGTTTACCGAGCTCAACTGAAACCAACCCAAGAGATCATGTCAAGGCCATAAGCACCACTGAAGAAGTCACTCCTAATATACCTAGAAGATCGATGAATGGTAATGATGGTGCAAGACCCGAATTCTTCTTTAATTCTTCAATCAGCTTAAGGAGACTACTAAAAGAAAAAACAAAGATTGAAGAGGAGATCAAGGCAACAATGAAAGAAGAGAGCCCTGCAACCGACTCAAATGCCTTGCCTCATAAAGAAAGAGACCCAGGAAGTTTTACTCTACCTTGTTCTATTAATAATATATCTTTCAATAATGTGTTAGCTGACTTAGGAGCTAGTGTTAGTGTTATGCCTCTTAAGACATTCGCTACCCTAGGACTAGGAAAATTAGCACCAACTAAGTTACTTATTGAATTGGCTGATAAAACGGTAAAACGACCTGAAGGGATTGCTAATAATGTGCTAGTTAAGATCGAGCAGTTTATTTTTCCCGTAGACTTTGTTATATTAGACATGCCCGAGGATGTTAAGATTCCTTTAATCCTCGGAAGACCTTTCTTGTCTACTGCCCATGCTAAGATTGATGTGTTTAGGAGAAAAATTTCATTAAGGGTAGGGAATAATAAACTAGTCTATAAGTGCCAAGATCCGGTTAAAAGCATAATTAGAGGTGTTTATGTACTAGGATTAAGAGAGCGTATGGACCTCGATCTTGAAGCTAGACTTATGGGAGAAACGTTGATTCAAAACAACTCAACTAATCCTAATCATGAGAACTTTGAGGAATTCATTGACCTTAATGTACCTACCGAACTTAGACGCAATGTTGTTAATGATTCTGATGATGAGTGGTATGATTGTGTAGTAATTAATAAACGTAGGAGAGTAGTTGAGAAAACAAATTTGAATAATGATGTGTTTATTGAACTACCACCCCACCTTGCTTATTTGTGCCTATATGATAATAAGAATTTCCGTCTATCATTTTGTCATCTCTGCCCGAAAGGGACAAGACTTTGTTTATACAGATATTAAAGAAGAACGGCGTGGAAATTAAGGACGAGCAAGGAGTGTTCAATATTACTGAATTGGCGATGAAGGAGCGCGATGTTTCCGACTCCTTCAATGATCGATATTAAAGAGCTGAACGTGAGTCTAACTTGGAGACTCTGGAATAAAGACAAGTGCTTACCGGGAGACAACCCGGAGAATTTTTATTATTCTGTTTTCTGTGTCGAGTCAGTCCATGCCGCATGAGGATACGGCGCATCTCAATTCTGAGATGCGACGCATCTCCTGCAATGGTCATATCTTATTTTTAATTTTTCTGCATTTTTATTTTCGACTTTAAAACTATTTATCAGTTTATTTTAATGCGGCGCATCCCTGGTTAAGGATGCGGCACATCTTTTATTCTGATCCGTATTTATTCCAGGCTCGATACGGCGTATCTTCTTCCATAAGATACGGCGCATCGACTGACCTGATGATTTTCAGTTTTAATTTTTAAGTTTTATTTTTCCTAACTACTAATGTATTATGCAAGTTTGAACCTTTCTTATCTTAGGTGTGTTTTAAAGCATTGGTGGTATTTTAGTTTCCTGGATTTCCTGTGGATACATCAAGCATGAAGCTTTAACGTTCTAATCCACAAGGAAGATGATTTTTGCTCTAATACAAATGGAGATCATACCGAGCAAATCTCAGGGGAGTTTTTCTGTTCTAATTCTTTTATTTTCCAGTTTTTAACCTTTTATACAAACAACGAGGACGTTGTTTAACTTAAGTGGGGGGATTGGAGAATTAGAACACTTAACAATTACTTGTCCTAAACTTTTTCAAAAATTATGCTTAAAATGTGCTTAATATATCAAACTTAAAAAAATTTTTTAGCATGTTTTTGTTTAAGATCTAAGTTGCATAACTGCACACATGACGTTATTTTCAAAAATTGTGATTTTTCAAAATTCACAAATCTATGAGTGTGCCGGTGACTTGTAAACTTTAGAACTTGGCTTGTATACTATTCGAGACCACCATAATGAGTATTATTTATATAATTGGAATGACTTGTCTAAATTGGTAAAATTCTAGGATTACACCCAAATAGCCTTTATATGTTATGTGTTATTAACTAACTACACTGGTTAGTTAACCCCCGTATAAACCCTTTTGTTACTCTCATTTTTAGAGTAAGATACCCCTAGAAAAACACTCAGAGCCATTCCTTTCGTTTCTTACACCTATGTTTAAAATGTTTCGTTACACCCTTACACCTTAGCCTACCCTGTAGATTAGAATCCGTGGTTGGTTAATTGCTATAGGCAAAGTGTGTTTCCTTACATTACCTGTGTTCGCGTGCGTAATTCATTATCTTTGGTTAGGTCGGGAAATTGCACAATGCAATTGAAGTGAAAGTAAATATTGTATATCTTTGAGTTTATTTTTCGTGTGTTTACTACTTTCACTATTACCATTATTTCTGAAGTCATGAAAAGTATGGAAAAATTATCCAGAATTATCATTATAGTGATGTGGTGAAATTTTACACATCTATCTTGATTTCAAAAAAAAAAAAAAAAAAAAAAAAAAAAAAAAAAAAAAAAAAAAATCGAAAAAAATAAGAAAAGAAAAAGAAAAAAAGAAAAGTTGGAAGTTAGTTTTAACCAACTTATGTGAAGTTATGTAAGTGGTCGATATCACCACTATTTGTTGTACTATATCTATGGATTGAATGGGAATTGGCAGTTATGGGAACGCCAATTAAGGTTTATTCTTTGATTAAGATCTTGTTGAGTATAATTCGTGTCTACCTAAAGCGTGTGTTTCAAGTGTTAAAGCGTGAGTTATTCGATGATATGAGTCTTATTCATGAGATGGTTGGGATAGTGATTAACCACACTTAGAATTTTAATTTATTTGTTTTGTTCATTTTTCATTTTTACACCAATTTGTATCCCAAATGTTATCCATACCCTTTATTATTCTTTATCCAACCAAACATTTGATTTATTGAGATTAGGGATTTGAGCAATCTTAAGTATCGTAGTCGTGGATTCGGCTATGTATTTATGATTTTGTCGCCCTTTTTGATATATTATTATTGGTGAAGTTTGGACCTATCTTTAGCCTATTCGAGTTAAGGATTTGAGCAATTGCAAGTATCGTGTTCGTGGATTCGATCATGTATTTGTGATTTGTCGCCTTTTCTGGAATTTGAGATCGATAGTGATCAAGAGTAATTAACCCTTAAGCCTAAAAACCCTTTTTACCGCTTTAGACTTGTTATTCCTTAGCTTTAGTGGAGGAGATGTGTATACTTGCCAAGCTTATGATAGAATATTCGTCACGACTGGACAGTTAAACGATTAGATTTGCTTTTATCGACTTATTTTATTATACCTCTAATTCGTTAAAGTGTTTAGTTGTGTGATTATGAAATAAACGAATACATGCTTAAATATAAAAATAAATCCTAACATCTTTTAGGATACATTTTCATAAAAGAAATTCTAAGGTTTACTTGGGGACAAGTAAAGTTCAAGTGGGGGGATATTTGATGAACTCAAATAAGTACATTTTATTACTATCATTTATCCTATTAATTTGACTTGTTTTACTATATTATGTATGAGGATTGATACTTAATCGTTTACTTTTGTAATTCTCAGGTAAAAACAAGCATTTGGTGAAACTTAGCGATTTTGGACTGATTATGGAGCAAAACATGCATAAAGTTAAGAGTCTACTGAAATGAAGAAGATCAAGACTAATCTGCTCCAGATGCGCCGCATCTCACTCTCGACATGCGCCGCATCTCTATCAAGATATCACCAGATACGATCCAAGATACAAGAGGACATGCGCCGCATCTAATCATGGAGTTACGCCGCATCTTCTGGCGGTGTACGAATATTCCTGAATATTATAATCTTGGACCCCACGCGAAGTTAAGTACATGCGCCGCATCTACTCCTTAGATGCGCCGCATCTTCCCTCAGACAGAAACTATAAATACCCCAAGACCAGACGAATTTCAGAGGCATTATATTAGATTCGAAGACCGAAGAGGAGAAACCTAGGACGAATTCAGTCAAGGAGGCAGCACAAGACACACCCAAATCAAAGATACAAGAGCTGTAAGAAGGTGCTGCATGTGTTTAATTCATTAAGTAGTTTTGTTTTATTGTGTTAGCAAACTTTAATTCATCAGGATTGGTGGCTTGTGTAATGTGACAACGAAAGATTGCACTCCCTTTAATACTTGCTTTCCCATCAATTAAAGTTTATATGTTGATGTCTTTGGTTACTACTTATTAGTGCATTGATAACCTCTGTGTTTATTAGTGGCTTGCGGGCATTTGACTGCGGGACATAATGTGGCTCCCACGGTTATTACTAAATTGATCACTTAGGAATAACTTTTAGACATAAGTAATCATTAAGGGTTTACTCGCCGATAAGATTAGGACCAACGAGAAAGGGTTAACTACATACACTTCATATAAAGCTATCAATAAAACAAGTGACAATCTACTTAATCATAAGGACAGCCCTCTTATTGTCTCGAGTATTTATCTGTGTACGTGTGTGCTACTTGCTGATTCGTGCCTATTGGTTTATTTTATTATTTAATTGCAAACAAATCGTGCCAGTCTCTCAGGCTGAAACCCCCTTGCGTTAGGATATTAAAATACTGATTAGAATAACTAGATAATACGTTCCACTCTTAGTGATCGACACTCTACTTACCATTATATTCATACTGACCGGGTACACTGCTCGTTAAGTGTGTGTGTTATTGATAAGTTGGCTAAATATAAATTTAAAACTTGAGTAGGCATTAAAACTGCTAAAACTATACTACGACACGCATACGCATCATAGTAATATGGAAAAGGCTTCTGATCTACTTGGTTTAGTATATACTGATGTGTGTGGACCACTTAGACATGTGTCAAGGAGAGGTGCTAGCTACTTTTTAACCTTACAGATGATTTCAGCAGATATGGTTATGTTTACTTGCTTAAACATAAACATGAGGTGTTTGAAACATTTAAGGTTTTCAAAGCAGAAGTAGAATTGCAACTAGGAAAGAAGATTAAAGCTCTTCGATCCGATAGAGGCGGTGAATACTTAAGCCAAGAGTTTAAAATATTACTTAGCTGAGAATGGAATTGTCCAGAATCTCACATCTCCATATACTCCACAACAAAATGGTGTATCTGAGAGAAGAAATCGTACATTGTTAGTAATGGTGCGATCAATGTTTAATCTTACAACTCTTCCTTTATCTTTTTGGGATTATGCCTTAGAATCTGCTGTTCGCATTCTAAATATGGTTCCCACCAAGAAGGTTGATAAGACACCATATGAAATATGGAATGCTAAAGCTCCAAGCTTGTCTTATTTAAAGGTCTAGGGTGGCGAGGCGTACATCAGACGTGACTCAGGAGATAAACTCCAACAGAGATCTGTAAAGTGTATCTTTGTAGGATACCCAAAAGAAACGATGGGTTACTACTTTTACTACCCACCTGATGCGTGTGCTTGTTATGCTCTAATTTTTATACCCACGGTATGTCGTTGTGGTTTTAGCAGTATTCAAGTTTTAAATTTATATTTAGCCGACTTATCAATAACACACACTTTAACGAGCAGTGTACCCGGTCAGTATGAATATAATGGTAAGTAGAGTGTCGATCACTAAGAGTGGAACGTATTATCTAGTTATTCTAATCAGTATTTTAATATCTTAAGTTAGCTATACAACTAATCTAACGCAAGGGGGTTTCAGCCTGAGAGACTGGCACGGTTTGGTTATGATTAAATATAAACTAAACTAATAGGCACGAATCAGCGATTAGCACACACGTACACAGATAGATACTTGAGACAATAAGAAGACCTGTCCTGATAGTTAAGTAGCTTGTCACTTGTTTTATTGCTAGTTTTATATGAAGTGTATGTAATTAACCCTTTCTCGTTGGCTCTAATCTTATCGGCGAGTAAACCCTTAATGATTACTTATGTCTATCCTACTTACCCTTTCTTCCTACTTTTTTACAGATGATAGAATGTATAGGCGATAAAATAAATAGGCGAGGACAGAGGCATGGTGACCCAATCAATGCTCAGCTAGACACAGAGGTTATCAATGCACTAATAAAAGTCACCAAAGACATCAACATATAAACTTTAATTAATGGGAAAGCAATTTTAAGGGGTGCCCATGGTTTTCCGTAGTCACATGGAATCGGCCCATCAATCCTGATGAATTAAAGTGTACTAATACAATAAAACAAAACTACTTAATGAATTGAATACATGCAGGACCTTCTTACAGCTCTTGTATCTTCGTTTAGGGTGTGTTTTGTGCTGCTACTTCGTCTGAATTCGGCCTAGGGTTTCTTCTGTCTCGTACTTGGTATATTGCACGAACCCATAAATTCGTCTGACTTTGGGGTATTTATAGTTTCTGTCTGAGGGTTAGATGCGGCGCATAGGATAAGTAGATGCGGCGGATTGACTTAACTTCGCGTGGGGTCCAAGATTAATATATTCAGGAATATTCGTACACCGCCTTAAGATGCGGCGTAACTTCATTTCTAGATGCGGCGCATGTCCTTGCTGTCTTGGATCGTAGCTTGTGAAATCTTGATAGTGATGCGCCGTATGTAAGAAGTGTATTGCGGCGCATCTGGAGCAGAATGATCTTGATCTTGTACATTTTAGTAGACTCTTAACTTCTTGCTTGTTTTGCTCCACAATTAGTCCAAAATGGCCAAGTTTTACATAGTACTTGTTTTTATCTGAGAATTACAAAAGTAAACATTAACGTATCAATTCTCACAGATAATATAATAAAACAAGTCAAATAAATAGGATAAATGATGGTAATTAAATGTACTTATTTGAGTTCATCACTACCCACCTGAAAACAAAGTAATTGTTGCTAGATATGGAGACCTTCTTGAAAAGGAACTTATATCTCAAGAATTCAGTGGGAGAGTTTATGATCTGGAAGATGATCATGTAGATAAATTACCTTCAGAAAACACTAGCGTACTTCCTGTAGAACCTGATAGTCTGGGTCCTCCACCTGAAGTTGAAATTGTTCCCATTCGTAGATCTGTAAGAACTACGCGTGCTCCTGAACGTCTATGTCTTAACGTAGAAGTTGAGGAAACTATATTAGGGGATCTTGATGAACCTACTAATTATAGAGATGCCATTAATAGTCCTGAAAAGGATAAATGGGTAGTAGCAATGAATGGGGAAATGCAATCTATGAGAGATACGAATTCTGGATTGAAGTAGACCTTCCTCCCAATGCTAAAGTCATTAGAAGTAAGTGGCTCTTCAACAAGAAAACTGACATGGATGGCAATGTACACAACTATAAAGCTCGTCTGGTAGCTAAAGGCTTTACTCAAACCTTTGGGGTTAACTACGAGGAGACCTTTTCTCCTGTAGCAGACATTAGAGCTATTAGGATTCTCATAGCTATAACAGCGTACTATGACTATGAGATTTGGCAAATGGATGTCAAAACCGCCTTCTTAAATGGTCGCCTAGATGAAGACATCTATATGACGCAGCCTGAGGGGTTTGTGAATCCACAATTTCCAAACCGTGTATGCAAACTTCAAAGATCCATTTATGGATTGAAGCAAGCGTCACGGCAATGGAATAAAAGATTTGATGCAGAAATCAAAAAGTTTGGATTCTCAAAATCATGATGAACCATGTGTATATCTGATGAACTCAAATAAGTACATTTTATTATCATCATTTATCCTATTTATTTGACTTGTTTTATTATATTATATATGAGAATCGATACATTAATGTTTACTTTAGTAATTCTCAGGTAAAAACAAGCATTATGTGAAACTTGGCGATTTTGGACTAATTATGGAGCAAAACAAGCGAGATGTCAAAAGTCTACTGAAATCCAGAAGATGCGCCGTATCTCACTCAACAGATACGACGCAATATCATACTTAGATGAATTCGAAGACCATTGCCTGACTTTGAAGAATGCGCCGCATGCAATTCTGTTATGCGCCGCATATGAAACTTTGGTCAAAGAAGAAGATCAAGCTCGTTCTACTCCAGATACGCCGCAATATACTTCTAACATACGGCGTATCACTATCAAGATTTCACCAGTTACAATCCAAGACAGCTAAAGTACATGCGCCGCATATAAAGATCAAGTTACGCCGCATCTGAAGACGGTGTACGAATATTCCAGAATATATTAATCTTGGACCCCACGCGAAGTTAAGTCAATGCGCCACATCTATCAACTCAATGTGCCGCATCGATCCCTCAGACAGAAACTATAAATACCCCAAGGTCAGACGAATTTAATAGACCGAATACCATAGATATAACCCTAGAGCCGAATTCAGACGACCAAGCAGCACAAGACACACCTCAAACAAAGATACAAGAGCTGTAAGAAGGTCCTGCATGTATTCAATTCATTAAGTAGTTTTGTTTTATTGTTTTAGTACGCTTTAATTCATCAGGATTGATGGGCTTGTGTCACGTGACTACGGAAGATCATGTACTCCCCTTAATATTGCTTTCCCATTAATTAAAGTTTATATGTTGATGTCTTTGGTGACTTTTATTAGTGCATTGATAACCTCTGTGTCTAGCTGAGTCTTGCTTGGGTCGCCATGCCCCTTCCTCGCCTATTTATTCTAGCGTCTCTAGAAAAGTAGGATAGACATAAGTGATCATTAAGGGTTTACTCGCCGATAAGATTAGAGCCAACGAGAAAGGTTTAATTATATACACTTCATATAAAACTAGCAATAAAACAAGTGACAAGCTATTTAATTATCAGGACAGGTCTTCTTATTGTCTCGAGTATCTATCTGTGTACGTGTGTGCTAATCGCTGATTCGTGCTCATTAGTTAGTTTTCTATTTAATTATAACCAAACTGTGCCAGTCTCTCAGGCTGAACCCCCTTGCGTTAGATTAGGTTGTATAACTAACTTAGGATATTAAAATACTGATTAGAATAACTAGATAATACGTTCCACTCTTAGTGATCGACACTCTGCTTACCATTATATTCATACTGACCGGGTACACTGCTCGTTAAGTGTGTGTGTTATTGATAAGTAGGCTAAATATAAATTTAAAACTGGAGTAGGCATTAATACTGCTAAACCGCAACGACACATCACGCGCATCAATATCACAAAACTAGTGGGAGTGATGTAATTTTCCTTATCCTATATGTTGATGACATATTAATTATGGGAAAAGACATTCCAAGTTTGCAAAGTGTTAAGGCATATCTTGGAAAGTGTTTTTCTATGAAAGATTTAGGGAAAGCTGCATACATTCTGGGAATCAAGATCTATAGAGATAGATCAAGGCGGTTAATTGGATTAAGTCAAAGTACTTACATTGACAAAATATTGAAGAGATTCAATATGCAAAATTCCAAGAAAGGATATTAGCCAATGGAAGTAAAACATGGATTAAGCAGTGAGATGTGTGCTTCAACACCTGCAGAGGTGACACGCATGAGTAAAGTTTATTATGATTTGGCAGTAGGATCTATCATGTATGCGGTTACATGCATAAGGCCAGATGTGGCGTTTGCTCAAAATATCACCAGTCAATTTCAACAAAATCCAGGTGATAAACTGTAACACCCCAAAATCGGATCAGCGGAAGCATACAAGTGCTGGGGTACTACTCGATTGTTATCACGACACAAGGTACAAATAACGGTTTCACTTCAACCGTTTTAGAAGAAATTTCATATTTAAAAACATTTAATTTACATCATTAAAAAAATAGTGCAGAAAATATAGGTCCATGAAAGGATTTAAAGTGGTACCAAATAGTTTTCGGAGTCATCTATGACCATGCCATGGCCTTCGCCAAGCTCTTCCAAAAGTAAGTTATGCAGCGTAAAATATCTAACACCTGAGATAAAACACGCTAAAATTCAACACAAAGGTTGAGTGAATTCATAGGTTTAAAAGTAAAATAGTTGATCACAATATTTCAAGTTTAAGAGAAAGTGGGCTTCGTTGTTGTACACCCATAAGTTCAGATGTTACCACTGCACTAAGCTCATGACACGTAAAACGTTAACCGGCACCAATAACCTTGGCGTAAGTCGATAGTAATCGCGTAATTTAAAATATAAAGTTTCCCTCAAGTAGGTACTTTGCCAGATACCTAGATAACTCGAATATAGTACAACACATGCGACCGGACTTAGTCAACATGGCGGGATGGTCAATTCCTATAGGCCTATATCCCTATATTCGCGCTCACTCGCAAGTGATTAATGGTTCATGATCGAGGGACTTGCTTTTGGCAAGGACAGTACTTAGTGCTTATCAGATGTTCAACAAAGTTTTCAGTTCGAAGAACAGTTTTCAAACAATTGTGATAATAGTAAAAACAGTAGTATGTATCTCACCCCAAGTAGTTTACAAAACAGTTAAGATAAATAAGAGTGGGGATATGAAATCACCTCAGTATGCAACAATGCAAGATATCACAACTATCATCAAGTAGTAACACAACAATATCAAAAGTAGTAGAGCACAACGGTACTGGATCGGCACAACCTAATAAGTATATAGTTACCTCAGATTATGTTTCATAAAGTAAAGGAGTTTCAAAAGATAATGTGTCTTAGTTGTCGTGGAATACTTGTATCAAAGTTTGTAAAAAGGTTTAGTTTCAATGTCGATGAAAAGAAGTAGTCATTTGTATCTCGTGTGGTTTTTGGAAAATATAGTTTCAAGATTAAATCACGTTAAGACGATAAAAGTCGACGAAACACAATCAAACAATTTGGAAAGAATGAAGAAAAAGGAGTAAAACGTTCCCGTGAAGTTGTAAAATGTATAATCAAACAGTAACTCACGCCAAAACGAATAGAACCAAGAACGAATAAACGATATCGAATGAATATAAGACTAAAGACAAGTCGATGAATGAGTTGGATGCTTACCCCGTATCCCAAAATATAACTCTATATACATTTGGATAAAGTCGTTTTGTATAAATTTATAAGATCCTTGATATGTTTATAAGTTTATAAATGTTGAAAGGTTTTATAAACTTTGGCGTAACGCGTCCGTTTATATTACGTTCCCGAGTTAACGTGAATATTGGTAAACAAGTTTTATTAAATTTTTATAAGTTTTATAAGTTTCATATCGTTATTATTCGCGTAATTATTAGATTTGGTTTATCAGATAATTTGTATCCGTTCGGGTCCAAATATATTTAGCTCAACGAGTCTAATATACTCTTTCGTCTCTTGTATCAAATCATACAATAAATCCAACACTAATATCGTAAATTCAATAACGTTTACAACCAAAAGTTCAAATTAACTAAATTATTACAATAATTTCTAAATACAAATAATCCATGTCAAAACCCCGGTAATACTGCAATAGCTTCCAATCATCATCGATTACAAAGACAAAACAAGATAAAGATTAAGTTAGTAAACCAATTGAGAAATAAGCAATTAGAATTTATAAATAAAACTCAACATACACTATTTTAAATGTTTTGACCCAATTGACGATATAAACTAAACTCACTCTTGTTATAACTTTGGGCTTTGGCCCAATTTAACCCAACGCATCCTTTTTGACTAGTAGGCTTCGCAGCCCAATAACACAAACAACTCAGTAATCAAGGACAAAACTATCTCACTCACGGCACAAGCGTTTCAACATTTTGAAAGTGAAAATAGACGACCATTGGTGCAACTTGACACCCTGGTGGTGTCTAGACATAACCGAGCCAAACAAAACCACTTGGTTGCGTTTCTCGCCGGATCAAACACACAACACATAAACATATTCGCATAACACCACCCGTGGTTTTCCACTTAACTCGAACCTTACCAAAAAAAAGATTTGTAAATTGGCTAAATCAAGCGAATAAAATCAAATGACCAATATCATATTCAAAACCAGTTAAATTTAAACATAATATGGAAACCGTGGAGGGGGGGGTGAATACATTTCCATTTGAAAACTTAAAAACTTTTTGTATCAAACACCCGATCAAGTGTGAAGTAATATGAAAAGTGTCAATAATGATCATACAACATCTAGAGATGGTATAAAGTAAACTACAACACTTCCATAGTCGTGCCTTGTGGCACGGCAGCACCCGTACTAACGAAATGGTCCGTCAGTAGAGATGTTCGGTATAAAGTAAACTACAACACAAACACAATCAAACCATGACACAAACATAATCAACATAATATAAGCAACAAACCACACAAACATAAACGCAATGCAAATATAAATATAAAGCGATAAAGACTAAAATGAAAGTAAAGAGATAAGTAAAGAAGGCGCAAACTGGATACGATGATTTATAGTGGTTCGGTCACGAAGCTCCTCTTCGCCCTACTTCACTCCCCGTGTACCCAACTCAAGAGTTGCTTCACTAATCAACAAGCTCCCTTTAGGCGGAGAAAACCGTACAACGTCGCTTATCCTTATTTCCGACACTAAGCTAAACGTCAAGTACTAATCTTAGCTAGTACCAATCTACCACGATCCACACGATCCTTACTACTTCACACAATCAACACACTTGACTCGATCTACCCGATCTACCCTTGATCCACTTGATCAACACACAAGCCCACAAGCTACGAGAGATCTCCAAGATATCAACAAGATCACAATGATCTACTCTCACTTGACTCGATCTACCCGATCTACCCTTGATCCACTTGATCAACACACAAGCCCACAAGCTACAAGAGATCTCCAAGATCACAATGATCTACTCTCACTTGACTCTATCTACCCGATCTACCCTTGATCCACTTGATCAACACACAAGCCCACAAGCTACAAGAGATCTCCAAGATCTCAACAAGATCACAATGATCTACTCTCACAAACTACTCAAAAGAAAATCAACTTGGTGTATGCTAGGATACAACAAGCGCGTAACAAGTGTTACGAGTGGACTAGACTAACACTATAACACTTTGTATCTTTGTGATACTATGTGTTCTTCTCTTGCACTAGTAGAGGAATGAAGGTGATCTCTTGGTTGGATGAAAGGATCACTCTTAAACAAACTAAAACTCTTTAAATGATCAAAGAAAGTGATCTAAATAAGAAGGGATTAGACCAGAGAAAACTAACTGAAAAAATCAAGTTGAAAGTGTAAAATGGTCCACTATTTATAGGCAAAGAAAAAACTAGCTGTTACGTACGGACGGTACCACTAAATACCCGACGGTACCACTAAATTTAGTGGTACCGTGGTACCGTCCCAGATAGGGACGCTCCAAATTTTGTTTTTAGTGGTGAAAGTTTATTTGGGTTAGTTTGGAGCTGATTTGGGGGGAAAAATAGCTGTTGGTGATTTCAAACTTATTTTTCAAAATAAACCATTTCTTTTTAATTCAAAAATAATTTGTAAAATGTATTTTTGAAAAAATATTTTGTCACATTAAAAATGTGAAGTTTAGAACAAAAAATTTATTTCTTTGATCATCCGTCAAGTTTAAATTTGTTTGTTCATACCTTGAGTGATTTACGTCGGGATGAAAATCTACGACTCTGTTGAGGCATACTTGATACGTTGAGAGATGTTGATGTAAGTATGCGTTGATGATTTGTGTTTGCAAGTAACTTGCGCATTTTACGTTATGCATTACATGTTACATGTTTGTCATTATTAAAACCGAAGAAATCGTTTAGTTTAAATATCGTAATATTTGCACTAACAATCTCCCCCTTTTTGATGATGACAAATATGTAAACCGTAACACACAGTAAAATGTAAAAGTTACCTGTTTACACTCCCTTCTCCCCCTTTTGTCGAAGCAAAAAGGTAGTTGCCTCGAGCTCTCCCTTGAATTCACTCCCTACTCCCCCTTATTGCACTACTTTCCTTTTCCCCAGAAAGGCGAGCTTGCATCATCCCAGTGAAGTCTTCTATCACCACTTGTGAAGACGACTCCATGCTATGTATTCAAATACCTCCGAGCTCCCCCTAGCTCAATGCTCCCCTATGGTGATTGAATCCCCTTGTTTATTTACCTTAGTATCAATCGGATCCATGGATCAAATTCTTACAAAGGCTTTTCCTACATCAAGGGTTAGCTTCGTGCAACATAATGAATAAAAGAATAGGAGCAACATTATAGGAATAGAATGCTCATAGCAAGACATGCAAAGGTTAAACTATGTTAAAGTGTAGCTACAAAAAAAAAGAGTTTGATGAGGTATGTGAGCATATCGAAGTATGCTAGAGGTCAAACACGTGATGAAAGTGTGCCAAAGGGATAAAAAGGTCGAAGAAAGCCCAAGACAGTTGAGTGACACAAAAATGTGAATGCGTAATGCAATTAAAAAACACTAGAGAGTCACAACTTGACCGAAAACCTAAGGTGTAATTGTTCAACCAATCACACTAACAAGAACAAGATTCGTTCGTTGACTGGCACATAAAATGACTTCTTCCAAGTTGTCATTGGAAAGGGAAGTTCTAACAAACCTTTTGAACAACATAATCATCTACCTAAGATGATTGGTGTTAATGATAGTTTGTTGATAATACATACTCTAAATGATTACTATTATGACAAGTCATGCCATAAAGTAGACTCGATAGAAGTTATACAAAAAAAAAATGAAAATGTGAACGATAAGCACCTAGATGGAAATGATTCCATAAGATGGGAAGTGTTGGATTTGACCTTTGAGGAAAGGTGGGAAAAGACGGTTTAGATTAATATATCGTTTGCACTGACAATGAGATGCATGATATATTTCAAAAGAGAAAAAGAAAAATGTGCATGTGATCCTAACAGGGTTGTGGGCGAATATCTCTAACAGGGTTGAGGTAACGAAGTTCTAGAATTCTAGTTTTGGATGATCCTAGATTCCTAGATGTGAGTTAGAGATAATTTGGTGTGTGAAGGATTTCGTGTGATTGTGTAGTTATACACTTTGGGTATAATGATTTTGATGGTTGAAGGTTATTGAACTAACTGTCACTATCCAGAGTGAAGTATAGTGATAAGGTTTGAGTGTAATGATCGATGGGTTGAGTGTTCTTAAGCTAACAATCACTATCAAGAGTGAAGTGTAGCTAAATGGTTTGAGTGGGATTGATATAAGGGTTGAAGGTTCTGAAACCAAATATCACTATCAAGAGTGAATTTTAGTTATAAGGTTTGATGTGAGGTTTGAAGGTGCTTGTATAGAACAAATAGATAAGTGATCTCAAAGAATAGAGGTTAGGAAGCTAGAGCCAATTGTGGTTTTGTGACTGGGGTTTTGCTAAGTAGCGGGTACTTAAGCAGTGAGTGTATTAGTAAAGAATTCTAAGGAATAAGAACCACATTTGTGTATTCTTGAGAGTGTTTGGTGAAAGACTATATGAGTGTTTTCGCTCCCCCTTAATCGATGACCATCCGGACAAGATGGAAGAAAAAAAGTAAAGAGGAAAACAAACGTTGATGGAAGCGATGAGCTTAGTAATGTCATGACAAGTGGTGGATAGCATACAATAAACTTCACCTTTGAAGTCACGTAGCTCTTCTCAATCATTGTGAATATTTATGGAATATTCAAATGATGAGGCATATGATTACGTGGAAATATGCTAAGGGTTAAAAAGATAAAATCTTCAAGGTTGTGGGGTTAGTGATAAGGTTCTAGTGGGGTTATCTATGTTGATGAAGAAGGGTTATCTCAATTTATCCTAGCGGTTCTTCGCTAGAAGTGTGTGGAAGATGAGTGGGATGCGGAAGCATTGGTAGTGTAGAACAAAGGTTGAAAAGTGTAGATAAGTTGAGAAGATAATGGATACGGAAGTAACCAAACATATGGTATGTTTAGTACCATGCGGAAGTGAAAGGGGAAAAAGCTAAGGAATCAGAAGATAGGCAGAATCTATCTGATAGGAGACGGTTCTAGTTCAAGACTACAACGAGTGGGTTTTGATAGTGCTTTTGAAAAAGTGAGAATTGAAAACAAAATAAATTGTCTCAGCAGACAACGGTCCGACGATACCGTCCCTTATTTAAGGGTGCCGTGACCTGCTGAGGTCAGTTTTGACCCAGAATTTGATTTTCGACAAAGAAATTTCATATATGTTATGATTTTTCTGGACCTTAGATTAAAGGAATTTATACCAAATAAATTCTTTTATGAATGAATCCAACGGGATTCGATGAACGTTGATTGAGAACGAGAGATGACATTTAATTGCATTTTGCAAATTAAATATACTTTAAATATTTCGGATGAAATATTTAAGTTGTCATTGGAATTTAAGAGGATTTTACGAATAAATCTCGCTGATTTAGTGAGACTTTTTGACACTGGTATGTGCTTAAACACATCCCATTTCTTGACCAAAACCGGACCCAAAATGACCAAAAACCCGACCATAATGCCAAAAGATATTGTGTTTTTGTGTTTTTACATATGCAGGGCGGATATTGAAGAAAAGGACAAAAATCAAGCAAAGAACCGGGAAACCGAGCACGAGATATGGAAGTGTTATTTGTAGCCGATGCCGAGGAGAAATTATGGTCAAAAAGTCAACCGAGGTCCTACATCTATCGGAAATTATCAAATTAAGCCCTTGGATCCTACTTTAGAAAAATGACAGCAATGGTCCCTTAAATTTCAGAAAATACACATTGGTCCTTGAACTTTAACCAAAACCAAATCCAAACTAAACACAAAACCGGATTTAAAAAAACAAACCCACTTCAAAACACTTTACCCAATCCAATCCATCCTAGCCCATCACCCAACGCCTAAGCCCAATCCTTCCCATCTAAATACTTAACCCAATCCAACACTAAAACCCACACCCGGTCAAAAATCTCGCATTCGGTCAAAAAAAAAAAAAAAAAAAAAAAAAAAAAAAGAAAAGAAGTTAAATAAAAACAAGCACACCCTTATCCCTTTCTCACACCCGCTCCCCAAAAATCCCTTTTACCCCAATTCCCCAACCGATGAACCCTAAATTTTACCTAACAAAATTACCACAATTAAGGGTAAGATTGTCATTGCACGGACTTCGAGGATGATCCTGACACAAGGAATGACACGTGGGGGCAGGCGATTGGACCGAACACGCACCACTTTTGATCGTACGACCAGAGTTGAAGCTTGGTGATGAAGGGAAGATCTAAAGGTGGATATTAGCTGTGGACACACGCGGATCGCCAACGTGGACTCTCGAGAAGGATCGGCCAAGTCCTATAAATAGCGGGGATCACCTCTGTTCGAAGGCTAGTTAGTTTTTTGAGTTTTTTTTTAGATAGATACGATTTTATTTTAATTGTTTTATTGTTACTTTAATTTTTCAGTCGATTTTTAAATTTGTAACAAGGAGGCTTGTAATTTTTTTATGTTTTAGTTTAATTGTTCTATTGTAATATTTAGGTTTAAATCAATCTTTAGTTCAACCGAAATTTACTTTGTAATTTTATTTCATTTTTAAATATCCGAATTTAATTTTGTACTTTTGTTTTGGTTAATGAAACTTTCATTTTCAGTTTAATAAGTTGTTCTCGAATTAAATTTTTATTTAGTATTGTTTTTGTTCTGAGTATTGTTTCATAAAAAAAAAAAAAAAAAATATATATATATATATATATATATATATTATATTCAACTGATAAGCGGATAAGATTGGTGATAAGCTGTGGAATGGTGGAAAGAAGAGCTGGAAATTGGGTTTCGATAGTAGCTGTTATTGGGTTATGTCATTGGCTATAAGCCTGGGTTGAATTAGGTAGATAACCTGAGTTCTGAGATCTCTAATAACAGCAGGATCACTTGTGAGCATTAATTTCTATTAACCTCAACTGTTATAGTTAATACTGCTGCTATTATTTTGATTTCTATTAGTTAGAGTTAATGTTAGTTAAGCTTGTTTAGTCATAGTTTATAGTTTTAGTTAGAATCTGCTTTTGAATTAGCTGCTCTTGTTGTTTATTTTTACTTTCTATTAGTTGCAAGTGATTTAGTATTAGAGGTTTAGAACAATATTATTATAGGTTTAGAGTTAAGTTTGAAAGCTGCTTTTAGAGGTTGAATGATAACAGATAAGCTATTTATGGTTTAAGTGTTCAGTAGCTAAGCTTAATGGTCTTTACATTTTGGCACTTTTTAAAGTAGTTAAAAGAGGTTTTGAAAGGATTGTTTTAGTTTTAAAGTTGAATTGCACCTTTGCGCCACTTTTCATTTTTTCTGCTATCAAAAAATAGTTCAGCAGCTCTTGTGTTTTTCACTGCTGATCTAGGCCGAAATCGAGTTAGCAATCGAGCATTCGTGATAGGGCTTTTTAGAAATTTGTAATCTCTGCTTTAAAAGCTTTCTGGAACAGCTTTTATTTTTAAAATTGGTTAAACTTTGAGCTTTTTATAAGCTGTTGAAATTAGCTTGTCAGTATTGTTATCTGCTTTAGAAAATAAAACAAGTTTCTTAGTTTGACAATTCTGGTCCTTGTAGTTTAGTTCAATTCGTATTAATCAGTTTTATTTGTGGCAAATTTAGTCCTTGTCTTTCATTTAGTTTAATTAAGTTTCAGTTTTTGCAACTTTTAGTCCCTAGACTTTTATCTTGTCTTTGTGTTTAAACTTTTTAGATTTAAATAAAACTTCCGAAAATACATTTTCAGTACCTTTAGTTGTTATAAACTATTTCTTAATTTTCTTTTATAAAATAGTTTTTCTAAATTACATTTTCATAAATCACCTATTTAGTTTTAAATAGTTTTAATTCATAAAAATTATTAAAAAGTCAAAAAAAAAAAATATATTTTTCTTTTTCCAAAAATTTTCTTTTATCAAATTTAATATAGGAAAATTATTTTTATATTTTTAGGTTTTAAATTTCACAAAATCATTTTTATTTCCGTTTTATAATTCGTCGCGTAACGTTTTTAAATTTCAAATTTTCGTTTTTAAATTTACATGTTTAATTTAATTGTTCATTAGATTAATTAGTTGTTTACTTTTATTATTTTATTTTTCGTAGCATAAAAACACAAATCAATCACTCTTTTTCACACATTCACGACACGTATTCGACACCGAAACAAAGACTCGATATTCGACCTTCGTTGGGAAACGACCCGGGGAAAACGCATACGTTGCCTTTTCCTTCGGAAAAATAAAAGTAATACAAAAACAACGAATCAGACACGATGAGAGAATTTATACCTAATAAATTCTTTTTACGAGATGAACGAGACTAGACGAGAAGAGATGACTTTTATATTTCCGGAGAAATACATGGGTAGTCATTAGAGCGATGTGAAGGATGACTTAATATTTCCAGTGAAATATTTAAAAAGTCATGAGACGAGACATAAGGGATGACTTCAATATTTCCAGTGAAATATTCAAGTAGTCATAAGAGGGATGTGAAGGATGACTTTATATTTCCAGTGAAATATTTAAAAAGTCATGAGACAAGACATAAGAAATGACTTCAATATTTTTAGTGAAATATTCAAGTAGTCATAAGAGGGATATGAATGATGACTTAATATTTCCAGTGAAATATTTAAAAAGTCATGAGACGAGACATAAGAAATGACTTCAATATTTCCAGTGAAATATTCAAGTAGTCATAAGAGGGATGTGAAGGATGACTTAATATTTCTAGTGAAATATTTAAAAAGTCATGAGATGAGACATGAGAGATGACTTCAATATTTCCAGTGAAATATTCAAGTAGTCATAAGAGGGATGTAAAGGATGACTTAATATTTCCAGTGAAATATTTAAAAAGTCATGAGACGAGACATAAGAAATTACTTCAATATTTTCAGTGAAATATTCAAGTAGTCATAAGAGGAATGATACGTTGGTTTTCTACCGTAAAACCGATGGATACGTTCGATCCTCATTATCTATGACGTGAGCTTGACACAAAGCACGATGACAAACCTATGGGGATAAAAGGAACTAACGGAAATGAATATACTTGGTCTTACGAAGTGTATATTCACACGAGGATGAACGAAACTACTAATCACTTATGTAGTAACTCGTGAGTACTTTGTCACCCGAAGGTTGATGTTAGCTTTTAGCTTTTGGAAGAGCGTTTTAACATATGTTGTTAAAAGGCTTGAATATGATGTTTCGGATATGACATTTAACAATTGCGATCGCAAGTTAAACTTACTTGAATATTTTGGATGAAATATTTAAGTTGTCAAACCTACTCCGAGGTCTACTAGGTTTGTATCTAACCTCCCCATGACAAAAGGGTGTGTTACTTGGAAGAAGGCGAAATGATGACCAGGGAATTGGGACAATTTCGCGACTACTTTAACTTATAGGTTTTGACACTAGTGTATGACTATATGACGTCTAAGAGTTCATAGTGATAGGCATACCTAATTCATTATATGCCAAAATGACATAGTGTGGGTGCAAAATTTAAAAAAAAAATAATGTAAAATGCACATAAGGAATAAATGCAAACATCATGCAAAACATGATAATCATTTAGTATTTAAGATCATGAAGACATTCAATCATATCTTATGAGAACATGTTATCATTTTGAAACACATATGTGGGATGCAAGCAATCTAGGTTCACTAAGGAGGATCCTAATTACTACTTGTTCAAAATGAAATCCTAACGGGAGATAAAGTTCACCGATGTAAACTATCTTTAGTCAAATGTAGGAATGAAAAATTTTCAAGTTAGAGAATGAGTATGAGACTATCACTAGTGGTGCTCAATTTAGGTTAAACACGACCATTTTTACGGGTTATACCACGAACCCAACTTCTCTCCTGGAAGCAATTCAACTGTTAGGTCAAATTGAATTTCTAGTGCGATAGGTTCTCCAGTAGTCATTCTCATGTTAGAAAAATTCAAATTCCTATATTTCCCTATCGAAGTATAGCAAAGATGATATTAGCTTATTTCGCTAATACATGGCCTAATATGACTCAACTAACTATATTTTGAAAGTCGGTTAAGAAGATGACATGTCTTACACAACTCCTAACAAAGGCAAGCAAAATGTTTTAATATCGTGTTTGAGATTTAGAGGTTATTTGGTGGAGATAGTGCATTTTATGATCTCTTGGGTAACATCTTTGTTTGTTGAGTTGTTACATGTTATTTTAACATGATTTGGTTTTCAAGAACCAAGAGATGCTCTAATGTGATACAATGTAGAATCTACTACATCGAGAGTGTTTCAAGAATGCTCCTTTGCATATCTTGAGAAAAGAATCTAGTAAATGTTACTTACCTCAATAGATCTTGTGAGTATTATATGATGTATGATTGAAATGAAACATATTGTATCTTTCAACAAATATGCTTTTCTAAGAGGAAACTTATCACTCTTACGAATGCTTAGTAAAACAAGTATTTTAGTGTATGATCAATTTTACTTGTTTATGCAATGACACATGTTGTATTAGGTTATCACTCAATTCTAATATCCTATATTTGTTAAACAAGATGTAGTGTATTCTCTTGTAACATAACCATTCATGTTACAAAGAAAATAAGATGCATAAGATATAAGTTATCCTTTGTCAATCTTTTGATTAGAGAAATACATGTGATATTTTCGAAGATTGATGACGTACATAATAGTTAATAACATATTATGTGTGACACTTTTACAAGACATGTGATTTTGAGTGTTGAGTCGTTCATGAGCAAAGTTTACATATGTTGTTTGTTTGCTCGTGTTTGGTTTTTCGAAAATGACACATTTACTAATTGCATTGCAAAGTAAATTACTTGAATATTTCGGATGAAACATCCAAGTTGTCAATCCTACTTAGTTGTGTATTTTATGCATCTTTTAAACATATTAGTTTAATGTTTGGAACACAACCATTGGACAAGAAGACTCAATATGGCATTTTCAGCACAAGTGTGAGTTATGATCCGATGCATATTATTTTCATCTTGAGAGGAAGTCATTATTTTCATAACAACCGAGTGTGATTAAGTATGTAGATTCAAGATAATATATTTCGTTATATTTTGATGTTATCTTGAAGCTAGAAAATAATGACTCCAATTTCATGTCCATACTCGAAAACTTATCAATTAGATTCGATGATGATATCAATCATAATTTGAATAATGAATTAATATGTACTCGAAATCTTTCTTGACCCTCACGATCACTCCTTTTAAAAAGAAAATAAAAATTTAAGGAATGTGTTCCATTTATTCTAGTACTAGTTGTATGTGTGAGGTTAATGACATATTAACTTACTACTTCGATATTGTCATTTATTTTTATTTGCGAAAAACTATTTATATTATTAAGTATAATATTCTTAGTTTTCGACATATCATGAGTATAAAAATAATTATCTTAAATATTTTTGTACAACATACGTAAAATACTAAATGTTTAAAATATTTTTTGTGTGTGTTAGATCAATGCAAGTTTAATACATTTTCTTTTACTTAAATACTAATGTATTAATATGATCTTTTATCTTGTTTAGACAACCCATGGTCAAGCAAGACAAAATGATATAATGTTTTAGTGATCATGTTACGGATTTAATGAAAGTGTTAAATATTTTGAGGTGATATACTTTTTACACTTAAGCCTTTGGAAAAATAATTGTGTAAGACAATATCTTTCGACGCACATGATCAACCAACTTAGTTTCCATTCCTAAGAAGGTTACTAAAGCATCTTAAAACTTGCAAGATGTCGAAAACACATATGCAAGAAAAGTGGTCTATGCCTATATGCAATGCAAAATCAATTACGCAACTTAGTGCAAGAAGTCTAGTCTAAGTCCTATTGACGCATAAGCCGAAAAACTAATAATTAACACATAGCAACAAGGCATGTAAAACGCTTGTGATTATAGATATAATTAGCTCAACTAAAGATAACTATAAGCACTAAAAAAATATTAACTAACAATACTAGGATACAAAGAAAAATAAATAGTCATTTAGCATAACAATCATAAATACTTATCGTCATTTTGTGTATTAAGTATAACAATGTATACTAAGCTTGATTTTATTTGAAAACGAATTGGTTTCCTCCCCATTTCAAAGATTTTTACCAAGTCACTTTGAAAATACGTCAAGGTTCAAAAGTTGAAACGCCCTTTTTCAGTTTAACCAAAAATTTACGCAAACAACATGACCAAAAAGACCTTTAGTTGAAAATCAAGGACTCTAATATACTTTCATTTAGAACTAATTCATAAAAATATTTTTCAAATGACTAATTCATAAAAGTATTTTTCAAATGAAAGTAGACTCAACTTCGTTTAAAATGATGGGTGACACGACTCCTACAGACTTATGATTGATTTTATATGAATTTCTGAAAATGACCCAATACTGAAAACAGACAGACAGATACACGGTACCTTTAAATACCCCATGGTACCGTTAAATATAACGGTACCGTCCTATATTTAGTGGTACCATGACCTGTTTCCTGATTCAGTTTATTATTTTAGTGCGGCGACTCGACGGAAAGATGTAAAATTTAATAAACTAGATACCGAACATATAAAATATATATTAAGCATCATTTCCACGTTTAGGACTAAGAAAGACATTTACGATAATACTTTTACTACAAAATAATGGTTTGTCCCAAACACTCCTTTCAAAACCGCATGACTTTATGACTCGTTCTGAAAACATGACCGGACACTTACAAACTATATTCTTTTATTGGTTTAAGAAAACCTTCAAGCTAGTATGACAAAGTATACTTAACAACAAAACTTGTAAGTATTAAGCAACTAAATACTTTTCATATTTTATCACCTTCATGGGTAATTTGATACATGGATCGTACTCAATCTTGAAAACCATTTGTTTTAAAAATTTGAGCGACGTGGCTCTGGTACCAATTGTGGAAACCGTAGAGGGGGGGGGGTGAATACGTTTCCATTTGAAAACTTAAAAACTTTTTGTATCAAACACCCGATCAAGTGTGACGTAATATGAAAAGTGTCAACAATGATCATACAACATCTAGAGATGGTATAAAGTAAACTACAACACAAACACAATCAAACCATGACACAAACATAATCAACATAATATAAGCAACAAACAACACAAACATAAACGCAATGCAAATATAAATATAAAGCGATAAAGACTAAAATAAAAGTAAAGACATAAGTAAAGAAGGCGCAAACCGGACATGATGATTTATAGTGATTCGGTCACGAAGCTCCTCTTCGCCCTACTCCACTCCCCGAGTACCCAACTCGAGAGTTACTTCACTAATCAACAAGCTCCCTTCAGGCGGAGAAAACCGTACAACGTCGCTTATCCTTATTTTCAACACTAAGCTAAATGTCGAGTACTAATCTTAGCTAGTACCAATCTACCACGATCCACACGATCCTTACTACTTCACACAATCAACACACTTGACTCGATCTACCCGATCTACCCTTGATCCACTTGATCAACAAACAAGCCCACAAGCTACAAGAGATCTCCAAGATCTCAACAAGATCACAATGATCTACTCTCACTTGACTCGATCTACCCGATCTACCCTTGATCCACTTGATCAACACACAAGCCCACAAGCTACAAGAGATCTCCAAGATCTCAACAAGATCACAATGATCTACTCTCACTTGACTCGATCTACCCTTGATCCACTTGATCAACACACAAGCCCACAAGCTACAAGAGATCTCCAAGATCTCAACAAGATCACAATGATCTACTCTCACAAACTACTCAAAAGAAAATCAACTTGGTGTATGCTAGGATACAACAAGCGCGTAACAAGTGTTATGAGTGGACTAGACTAACACTATAACACTTTGTATCTTTGTGATACTATGTGTTCTTCTCTTGCATTAGTAGAGGAATGAATGTGATCTCTTGGTTGGATGAAAGGATCACTCGTAAACAAACTAAGACTCTCTAAATGATCAAAGAAAGTGATCTAAATAAGAAGGGATTAGACTAGAGAAAACTAACTGGAAAAATCAAGTTGGAAGTGTAAAATGGTCCACTATTTATAGGCAAAGAAAAAACTACCCGTTATGTACGGACGGTACCACTAAATACCCGACGGTACCACTAAATTTAGTGGTACCGTGGTACCGTCCCAGATAGGGACGCTCCAAATTTTGTTTTTAGTGGTGAAAGTTTATTTGAGGAGGTTTGGAGCTGATTTGGGGGGGGGGGGGAATAACAGTTGGTGATTTTAAACTTATTTTTAAAAATAAAATATTTCTTTTTAATTAAAAAATAAATTGTAAAATGTATTTTTCAAAAAATGTTTTGTCACATTAAAAATGTAAAGTTTAGAACAAATTTTTTTTTTCTTTGATCATCCGTCAAGTTTAAATTTGTTTGTTCATACCTTGAGTGATTTACGTCAGGATGAAAATCTACGACTCTATTGAGGCATATATGATACGTTGAGAGATGTTGATGTAACTATGCGTTGATGATTTTGTGTTTTCAAGTAACTTGCGCGCATTTTACGTTATGCATTACATGTTACATGTTTGTCATTATTAAAACCGAAGAAACCGTTTAGTTTAAATATTGCAATACTTGCACTAACACATAAATAAATCCAGACACCAACCATGACCCACAACAGGTCACGTCTCAAACCCTAACGGTATAAACACTAAAACCGAATAAAATTAATAGCAACATCAATATTACCATCGTAACAAAAACCAACAACCAAAAGCGGTATTAATTTCGGGTTGAACCAAACTGCAATAGATCCGTAAAACAAACAAACACCTCAAATTATTTATACCACACGAGTTTTATTTAGAAAACGTTTATGTAGAAGATTAAACCATGAAACCGTTTAAGAGCATGTAGATCTATACGTTTAAGATAAGAAGAAAAGAAATAAAGGAACAATGCGGTGCTTTCTTACCCTACAAGAGAATAGAGAGGAAGAAGACGGCTGTGGCTCACGGTGGCATGTGGCGACGAGTCTTCAAACCAAACGGACCCGTATCAAAATCCTAGCTTTAACTTACCGTATTCTATCTTCCTTGTGTCCAAGTTAACGGTGGTAGAAAGGTTGTGGCAGCGTTGTGGTCGCAGTGGAAAGAGTGGTGATTGACGGCAGCTGCTATGATATAGATGACGGTGGTGGTGATGCGCCGGTTTGTAGAAGTGAGTACAGGGAGAGATGTTGGTGTATGTGGTGTTGATGGCGATGGTGGTTGTGCATGATGGTGGTGGCACCGGAGGTGGCGGCTGTGGTGTCTTCTAACCCTAGGGAGAGATGGGAGTGAGATGAGGTGAAAGAGCCGGATGGTAATGAGCCTTCACACAAAGCCTAGTTGTTATATTAACATACATGAAAAAGTTAAAAGAAAAGTGTAAAAGGGTATAAAGATGAGGGGCGGCGAGGTAACTTCTATCACGAGGACCAAATGTGCAGTTTTTCTAAACTTTTAGGAATTTAAGGTTCGGGACCCATTTAACTAAGTAAACGGTCATTTTAAATCATGAAATTTTCGCCATTGCGTCCAGAACGATTTTTCTGATAAAAATGAGTATTCACACGTATAATTTTCTCGGATTTAATTTAATTAGAAAAAAATCAAATTGTTTTAAGTATTTTAGGTTGTGCCGGCTTGGTTAATGAATAACTTTCACGTTTTACGAGATATCCTCTGTTTTTCAAACTCAAACAGGTTCAGAGAAGTTTAAAAGCTAAGAGATTTCAAAAATAAGTATTTTGGCTAGTAAAATAGGTTTAGGAAATTCACCAGGTGTTACAGCACATACCCCTAAAAAGGAATCGCGTCCTCGCGATTTAGTTCAAGTTATAGGTCGGAATAATGTTGGTGAAAAGGTGATGGTACTAATAGTAGGTTTGGTTCTCACTAGGTTGCTTTAAGGGTTCCTCTTTGCTTGCAGGGGGGTATCTAGGTTGTCTGCTATAAGTTGTCTCCTTCTAGCGATTTGGGGAGGTACAATGGTTCCTAATGTAAGCTTAACAGAGGGGAATAGTTTAAATCTTAACTACGCGATGTTTCACAATTTTGTTAATGTGGCCCCTCTAAATTCTCTCGGCCTTTATACAACATATGGTTTATATCCTAATGACACAAAATTTCAACATGATACACGTAAGGTGGTAAAAATGGTGGGGTGACTGATCTTCAAGATTTGTTTCGAAATTGTGTATTTTCCTCCTTAGAGGAATGGATAAATTTTTTGTTTGAAAATTTTATTTGGGTAGGTGTTTACACGAGTTTGACCAAAATAACTTTCCAAGTATTACAAATTTCTTTGTTGGGAGTTTACAGTTACGTAAGATGACACAGTTTCAAAAGATTTTAAAATTTTGTAAAATGGGTTTTCAATCATGGTATGGATAAGGTAATTTTTCACAAAAGTTGACATTTAACATTTCTCAACAAAAGTTTTATAATGTTTGACCAGAAGAATTTAGCCATAAAAATAGGTATTTCAGAAAAATATCACGACTAGTTTCAAGGTTGATATAAACGTATTTTAAGAAAAATCATTAAAGGTAAGAATATCAAAGAAGATGTGGTAGTTTATAGAGTGATAGAGAACGATTTATTATTTATAAAATAATAATAAAATCATAGTTAAATTTGTGATATATATTAACAAGATAGCAACTCGGTTTATACAATAACTTGTGAAATGACTTGTAAAACAAATCATAGAGTAATAAGAAAATCATTTGTTGTTTTTAAAATATTAGCAAAGCTGAGTTTACTCAGTGATTTAATAATCGGGTGGCAGTAAAAATAGTTTTGGGAGAGTAATGGCGAAATAATTTGTAAGATAATAGTAACACAATTTTATTGTTTTTAAATCAAACAGTGGCTAAATCAGCTCACAGGATAGTAAAATGGTTCATAAGACTGTAGTAAAATTTGTAAGGTAATTATAACATAGTTTTCAAAAATTTTGTGAAACTGTTTATTGATTTATTAAATATATAGTAGTAAAGGGGCGAATCGGCTTATTACTTAATAGGATAGTTTGTACAATGGGCTTGTAAAACTATTTAATAGGCAGTAGGAAAACAATTCATGATTTATAAAATAGTAACAAAATCGCAGTAAGACAATAAATCGGTTTATAAAATAACTGGTGAAACGATATTGAGAAATCAATTCATTGTTTATAAAATAGTGGTAAGGTCAAAATTTTGTTTCTACGATATAGTGGTAAATCATTTTGTAGGATGACTGCAAAATGATTGGCAAAATAATTGAAAACAGTTTGTATGTTAGATAGCGACGCAGTCCTCTATGGACTCGATTTGTAATTACAAAATGTTCGAAAATAGTGAAAGTATATAACATAATTGAAGTATGATGGTTTGTAGAAGTTGAAATAAAACTGTATTGCTTAAGTGCGTAAATAACCAAAATGAGATGAGTCAAAGTATGAGAGTAAAGAAAATGCGGTAAGTTACGAATGTAAGTGAGAATGAGATAAGTATGTAAGAAGTTAAGGGAATGATTTGAAACTATTTATATCGCGGCTAATATGCCCCATTAGTGGTGACTATTAAAACGAAAGTGTTTGAAAAGTAATACATGTTTAAGATGTGTAAAAAAAAGATAAACAAATGCTAATGAGTGGGCTATAGTTGAAAACCCGTGTAAAGTTTAAATTTGGAAAGGGTTAAGTAGACAGGAAGGGGTAAAAGTAAAAGTGTTGAAAATGGTTAACGAGGATTAATGAATGCAAGTTATAGAAAATGTGTAATTATAATAAGTAGGTTTCATATACTCTATGGAGCTAGCTAAAATAAAAATGGATGTAATAGAGTGGGTGTTAAAAGGTAAAAAGCTTGGATCCATGGTTAAAGTGTAAAGGTGTGAAATGGTTAATGATTCTTCGGGGTAAATGGTTAATGATCCATGGTTTGTACAAATCCTGACCAACCGAATTTGAATTATCTAAATCAGTATCAGCTTCGTAACACGAACACTAGGGCGAACCTCTATCATGGTCAATACAAGTAACTCTACTTACAAAATTAAGGTTAATGTTTCCTCATGAGTATTATTATCTCGTTTACAATCTCCAAAGTTCAATTCATACGACTAGACCACTAATTTGTCCATTTTGGTTGATGGGTTGCCTCCTAAGGTAACTAATGATGTCATCTAACTCATTGGTTTATAATACGGTGTATACAAGCTTCCTAACAAATTGAGGGGTATGGGAAAACAAGGCATGTGACCTAATCGCCTAGGGCAATACCAGAGAGATCATGTTTTCAAAATAACATTCGAATAGTATTCCAAAATAGTGTTTCTAAAATAATATGTCCAAAATAGTGCATTTCAAAATAGTGTGCTCACAATAGTGTATTCAAAATAGTTCTCAAAATAGTACATCAATTACTTCTTTAAAATAGTGAAACCAGTGTTGACCGTCCAAGACAGTATTTAAAATAGTGTTTTGAAATAGCGTACCCAAAATAACATATCCAAAAATAGTTTTCCCGAAATAACGTTTTCAAAATATCATATCAATTTATATATATATTCCGTAAAATAACATATCGCAGTTCATTGTTTTACAAATGGAGTAGTAAGGTAGGCATCTGGTATTCCCAAGGGATAAGTGAAAGGTTAGGTATCTTTTTTTTTTCTCCAAAATAGTGGTTCGGGTTGCTACATAAGTTCCTAAGACTTCTGCTGGGTTACAAATCAACCTATTGTATGTTTTCTAGACCTTACCAAAAGTTCATTAATCCTTTTGTTGTTTACTTTTGTCAACAGATCCTTCTTATAGGTACTATGGGAGGGTCGTTCCTAGACGACTAGTGATCTAACCCGGTTCATTCATTGAGTGTAAGGTTTGGGGTAGTGATGGCTGCAACATAACCGAAAACAAAACAAGGCTTAAAGAAACAATTTCAAACGAGACTCAAAATCGCGGAATCAAGCAATCCTAATTCAAATAAAGTCAAAATCAAACATTCCAATAAACTCAAATGTGCTTATTACAATATCGGACGAGTTAAAAAAATAAACAGCTCAACTTTAAAATGGTGACCGGTCGGTTCTAACCCGACCCGATGCGTATATAATCAGACGGTGACGGACGAGTACTCCATATGCGCGGAGAGGTATAGCGATTCGAAGAGTATTACGATTCGTGAAGTGTTGCGATGTCAGTGTGTCGTGTGTAGGGGTAAACCTTCGTGATATTCGATGCTCGTGTAAATATGCAAAATCAAGTGTAAAACCAATTTGAACATAATTCTATTATAACAACTCTCAGTATCGCAATATCATTGTCCCTGGTTAAATATAGGTGATCAGTCTACATCCAGCCGAGGTTCAATGAATTCTGAAATACTCAGCTTAGTTACACTAGTAGTATGTCCTTCACTATTAAAGCCGTTTTGAATAACCATGACGAGTGTCCAAACTCGAAATCAGATAATGTGTTACGCAAGGAAATAGCATAACTCCGTGACAGGTTCGGTGCATTGGCCTAAGTATATGAAAATACTTATAGTGAATAGTGAAAATAAGGGAATATAAATCATCAAATAAAAAGGCACACATCTCATCGAATATATCATTAAATATCTCAACAAATATGTTATCCAAACAAAATTACAATCGAGGCATCGGCTTGGCAGGCAGGCACTTCAAAGAATGGTTTCACTTCAACCGTTTTAGAAGAAATTTCATATTTAAAAATATTTAATTTACATCATTAAAAAAATAGTGCGGAAAATATAGGTCCATAAAAGGATTTAAAGTGGTCCCAAATAGTTTTTAGAGTCATTTATGACCATGCCATGCCCTTCGCCAAGCTCCTCCAAAAGTAAGTTATGCAGCGAAAAAGATCTAACACCTGAGATAAAACATGCTAAAAGTCAACACAAAGGTTGAGTGAATTCATATGTTTAAAAGTAAAATAGTTGATCACAATATTTCAAGTTAAGGAGAAAGTGGGCTACGTTGTTGTATACCCATAATTTCAGATGTTACCACTGCACTAAGCTCATGACACGCAAAACGTTAACCGGAACCAATAACCTTGGCGTAAGTCGACAGTAACCGCGGAATTTATAATATAAAGTTGCCCTCAAGTAGGTACTTTTCCAGATACTTAGATAACTCGAATATAGTACAACACATGCGACCGAACTTAGTCAACATGGCGGGATGGTCAATTCCTATAGGCCTATATCCCTATATTCGCGCTCACTCGCAAGTGATTAATGGTTCATGATCGAGGGACTTGCTTTTGGCAAGGACGGTAATTAGTGCTTATCAGATGTTCAACAAAGTTTTCAGTTCAAATAACAGTTTTCAAACAATTGTGATCATAGTAAAAACAGTAGCATGTATCTCACCCCAAGTAGTTTACAAAACAGTTAGGATAAATAAGAGTGCGGCTATGAACTCACCTCAGTATGCAGCAATGCAAGATATCACAACTAGCATCAAGTAGTAAAGGTACAACGATATCAAAAGTAGTAGAGCACAACGGTACTGGATCGGCACAACCTATTAAGTATATAGTTACCTCAGATTATGTTTCATAAAGTAAAGGAGTTTCAAAAGATAATGTGTCTTAGTTGTCGTGGAATACTTGTATCAAAGTTTGTAAAAAGGTTTAGTTTCAATGTCGATGAAAAGAAGTAATCATTTGTATCTCGTGTGGTTTTTGGAAAATATAGTTTCAAGATTAAATCACGTTAAGACGATAAAAGTCGACGAAACATAATCAAACAATTTGGAAAGAATGAAGAAAAAGGAGTAAAACGTTCCCGTGAAGTTGTAAAATGTACAATCAAACAGTAACTCACGCCAAAATGAATAGAACCAAGAACGAATAAACGATATCGAATGAATATAAGACTAAAGACAAGTCGATGAATGAGTTGGATGCTTACCCCGTATCCCAAAATATAACTCTGTATATATTTGGATAAAGTCTTTTTGTATAAATTTATAAGATCCTTGATATGTTTATAAGTTTATAAATGTTGGAAGGTTTTACAAACTTTGGCGTAACGCGTCCGTTTATATTACGTTTTTGAGTTAACGTGAATATTGGTAAACACGTTTTATTACAATTTTTATAAGTTTTATAGTTTCATATCGTTATTATTCGCGTAATTATTAGATTTGGTTTATCGGATAATTTGTGTCCGTACGGGTCCAAATATATTAAGCTCAACGAGTCTAATATACTCTTCTGTCTCTTGTATCAAATCATTCAATAAATCCTACACTAATATCGTAAATCCAATAACGGTTACAACCAAAAGTCCAAATTAACTAAATTATTACAATAATTTCTAGATACAAATAATCCGTGTCAAAACCCTGGTAATACTCCAATAGCTTCCATTATCATCATCGATTACAAAGACAAAACAAGATAAAGATTAAGTTAGTAAACCAATTGAGAAATAAGCAATTAAGATTTATAAATAAAACTTAACAAACACTATTTTAAATGTTTTGACCCAATTGACGATATAAACTAAACTCACTCTTGTTATAACTTTGGTCTTCGGCCCAATTTAACCCAACGCATCCTTTTTGACTAGTAGGCTTCGCAGCCCAATAACACACAACGCATCCTTTTTAACTTTATTCAAGGACAACACTATCTCACTCACGGCAAAAGCGTTTCAACATTATGAAAGTGAAAATAGACGACCATTGGTGCAAATTGACACCCTAGTGGTGTCTAGACATAACCGAGCCAAACAAAACCACTTGGTTGTGTTTCTCGCTGGATAAAACACACGACACACAACCATATTCGCATAACACCACTCGTGGTTTTCCACTTGACTCGAACCTTAACAACAACAAGATTTGTAAATCAGCAAAATCAAGCAAATCAAATCAAATGACCAATATCATCTTCAAAACCAGTTAAATTTAAACATAAATAAATCCAGACACAAACCGTGACTCACAACAGGTCACGTCTCAAACCCTAACGGGTATAAACACTAAATCCGAATAAAATTAATAGCAACATCAATATCACCATCGTAACACAAACCAACAACCAAAACCTGTATTAATTTTGGGTTGACCCAGCCCAGTTGGGTTGACCCGACCCGCAATAGATCCGTAAAACAAACAAACAAACACCTCAAATCGTTTATACCACACGAGTTTTATTTAGAAAATGTTTATATAGAAGATTAAACCATGAAACCGTTTAAGAGCATGTAGATCCGTACGTTTAAGATAAGAAGAAAAGAAATAAAGGAACAGTGTGGTGCTTTCTTACCCTATGAGAGAGAAAAGAGGAAGAAGACGGCGGTGGACGGTGGTGGCTTACGGTGGCGTGTGGCGGCGAGTCTTCGGACTAAACGGACCCGTATCAAAACCCTAGTTTGAACTTACCATCTTCGATCTTCCTTGTGTCCAAGTTAACGGTGGCAGCAAGGTTGTGGCAGCGTTGTAGTTGCAGTGGAAAGAGTGGTGATTAACGGAAGCTGCTGTGATATAGATGACGGTGGTGGTGATGCGCCGGTTTGTAGAAGTGAGTAAAGGGAGAGATAGTGGTGTATGTGGTGTTGATGGCGATGGTGGTTGTGCACGGTGGTGGTGGCACCGGAGGTGGTGGTGGCACTGGAGGTGGCGGTTGTGGTGTCTTCTAACCCTAGGGAGAGATGGGAGTGCGATGAGGTGAAAGAGGCGGATGGTAATGAGCCCTCACACAAACCCTAGTTGTTATATTAGCATACATGAAAAAGTTAAAAGAAAAGTGTAAAAGGGTATGAAGATGAGGGGCGGCGAGGTAACTTCTATCACGAGGACCAAATGTGCAGTTTTTCTAAACTTTTAGGAATTTGAGGTTCGGGACCCATTTAACTAAGTAAACGGTCGTTTTAAATCACGAAATTTTCGCCATTGCGTCCGGAACGATTTTTTTGATAAAAATGAGTATTCACACGTATAGTTTTCTCGGATTTAATTTAATTAGAAAAAAATAAATTGTTTTAAGTATTTTTGGTTGTGCCGGCTTGGTTAATGAATAACTTTCATGTTTTACGAGATATCCTCTGTTTTTCAAATTCAAACAGGTTCAGAGAAGTTTAAAAGCTAAGGGATTTCAAAAATAAGGATTTTGGCTAGTAAAATAGGTTTAGGAAATATACCGGGTGTTACATAAACACTGGATTGATGTTAAACATATTCTCAAGTATTTACGAAACACAAGAGATATGTTTCTAGTGTATGGTGGAAATCCAGATACAGAACTTGGTGTTACAGGTTTCTGTGATGCGTCCTGGCAATGTGACAAAGATGATGCGAAGTCTCAGACGGGTTATGTCTTTGTTATCAATGGAGGAGCAGTAGACTGGAGGAGCAAGAAGCAGAGTACAATTGCGATGTATGCGACAGAAGCTGAATACATAGCTGCTTCAGAAGCTGCTATGGAGGTTGTTTGGATTAGGAAATTCATTTCAGGGTTTGGTGTTATGCCTTCCATTGAATCACCTATTAATATGTATTGCAACAATTATGCTGCAATCATATTTGCCAATGAACCTGGAGTCATGAAGGGCACCAGACATTTTCTACGGAAGTATCACTATGTTCGACAACAAGTCAGCATAGGAGAGATTAATCTCTTGAAAGTTCACACAGATGACAACTTAGCTGATCCATTCACTAAGGCTTTAGCTAAAGAAAAGCTTACTGAACTTGCCAATGGCATTGGACTTCGTTTAGCTAATAGTTTCATGCATAAATGTGATTAGTATTTGGATAAAGGATATTGTAAACATTTATTATTTTTAATGAAATAAAGTATTTGTTATGTTTATGTTCATTCTTCAATATTGTTGTCCTATATTTGCATGTTTAATTCCATGAATAAATTAGTTATTCTAAATTGTCCGTTGTCAATTAATGATATGGGAATATCATTAAATTAAGAAAAATATGAGTTTTGGTATAATATACTTGAAAGTATATTGATGCGTAGACATGCCAATTTCACATGATATTCAATGAATTGAATATAGGATTTATCCCAAACTACATGATTGCACTTTATGTATTTAGTCATTAAGTAAATCATGAATAGTTATCCTCAGACTTGAGATACCAGATAACTGTCATGAATGTAGTGCATTTCTATGGAACAATTTAACGCTACACGTAACTGGTAGTTATAAGGATTGTTTTCGGAAGTGTTACAAAGTTCGTGGGTTTTGCTTGTAGTCAAGATATAATTTGTTCCTTCAAATTTATTTTGGAGTTTAATACTGCTGGGCCCCTTGTAGGGTTGACAAGATGTTTGCGTGGCCACGCCCAAGATCTCCCCTGAATATGTTCAGAAGATTTGGTAATCTTGCTCAATCACAAACAACGAGAAACAGAATAGTTGAATAAAGAATGACTTAGATCCATATCTTTATTTAACATGGTATTAATGACAAAAGGATAATAATAATGATGAATCATTAAAGGTTTTTCCAGGAGACCTCACTCGAGTTGTACTAGAGGCATCAAATTGTTGCTAGACGCTAACCGATGTGATCACACTATTAAAATATGTCCAAATGAGAGTTGTTAGTTTTGTGAACATAAATTAGTAGATGTGTATTAGAATCGAACTCGAGATCACGGGATTACACTTTACGTATTAGAATTAAAGATTAATAATTAAATATAAAATGTTATATTAATTATTAAATAATACAAAACGTATAACGACCATTAGTATTTAACAGAAAATGACTAACAACCGTTAAATAATAAAAGGAAGGACTATAGTGTAAATTGGATGTCAAGAAGGATCCGGAAACCCATTATGGGTGCTTGGCCGATCGGTTAGGATTAGGGGTTTCCTAATCCTCAACCAACTTGTCCTCTAAGTTTACCAGTTGGTATCTCTTGTACACATAGCTAAACCATAAAACTTCTGTTTTCTTTTCTTTGTGATTCGATCGGCCGAAACCCTCCAAGGGGTGTTCAACTTTTTGGTTTTAGAAAATCAAAACGTTTTGTGTTCTTATTACTAGCATAACTTTTATTTGTTATAGTACGTGTGTACAAGAACGTGATTCAATCACACTATTGATTGAATCTTGGATTGCATTATAAAACGGTAAGGGGTAATTCATATAATCCACATAAACCCTAATTAGGGTTCATCTTGTTGATTATTGAAGAATTGATTCTTGTTTGGCTAAAATCAAAAGGTACGCATACTTTTATGTTTGTTTAATTAATTTACATGTTATATGTTCTATACGCTTCCGCATGTGTACTTGATGTTTATTGTTTATATTTATGATTTATCATCATATATAATTACAACAATCTCGGATACAACAAAATGGCATTTTGAAGATACCGAATCCAACTAAGAATAAAGTCATAACAACGTGGATATTAATTTTTCGCAATAACAGTCCTCCCTTGTAATGAACTTTAGTTACTAACTGCAGCAATGAAATGAAAGAACTTTATCAGCCATCTTCAGTTTGTATTGCGTATATAAATCTACCTGACCATTTTTATCCATCACCCTAGAAGAATCTAAGAAATTGAAGTAGAAATTCACTCACCAGCACAAAAAGATAAAATGCAAATATATTCAGGATCCTTTTGGTACTCTCCTTTAGAGAGCATATTAGCTACTTAGTAATGTAGTGCTATTTTGGTGAAGCAATGAGCTAATTTCTAGTCTAAATAACATATCTTATCAGAGCTGTAAGTACCAGTAGCATAATTTTAGTATGCATATCAACTATGGAATTTTTATCCGAAGTACAATTACCAGTAGCTTAATAGATAGTATCTATTTTTTGAATGTGTATAAACTGTGCAGTTTAACATGCCAAGCCAACCTTACGCTAACTTTTGCTCAGATCCCGCAGCAACGCCCATGGTTACAAATCCTTGTTCTTTTCATTTGTCCTTGTTCTAACCTATGATTCGCGCATCAAATGCATCTTCTTCCTTCATCAATCACTTAGACAACAACTTAATACAGACAACCTAAAATATTATACAATAGATAATGTAAAACCGCTACATTGGTGAACTTAAATATTAATTAAACCCTGCAGGCGTAACTCATAGACAACATTATATGTCTAGTGACATGATATCAAATAAGTGTGGGCTAGAAAAAAAAGCATATGAAACATGTGTAAGAACACGACATAATCACAAAAGTGATGCTATTGTCATATAAAGTGTCATTTGTTTTTTGAGAGTTTTTACCTCTTCATCTGCAAACCATGTCTGCAAAAGAAGAGGCACATCTAAAGTCTTCATCTGCATGGTAGAAGACTGTTTGTTTTTTGTGCTATTGAATTACTTTTTTTTTTTTTTTATTATTATTATTTTTTTTAACTATTGTTTTGTGATTCGAGAATATAAACCCTTTTGTCAAATGATACTAAAATGTTGAGTGTGAAATAAGCAATCGCTTAAAATACGGAGTGTCAAAGATAAGTTTTCGTCTGTTTTATACGTTTTTGTTCCTCTTTTTACGTTTTGGTACGTTTTCCACATTTTTTTTACGTTTTCTTCTTTTTTTTTACGTTTTTATCTCTTTTTCTACGCTGTCATCCATTTTTTACTTTTTCTACGTTATTTTTACGTTTCCGCCCCCCTTTTTTTACGTTTTCGTCGATTTTTTTACGTTTTCGTCTGTTTTTCTACGTTCTCATCCGTTTTTACGTTTTCGTCTGTTTTTTTTACATTTTCGTCCGTTTTATTACGTTTTCGTCTTTTTTTTAATGTTTTCGTATGTTTTTTTACGTTTTCATCCATTTTTTTTCGTTTTCGACCATTTTTTACGTTTTCGTCTGTTTTTTTACGTCGAAAACATAAAAAGGGACGGAAACGTAAAAAAATGATCGAAAACGTAAAAAAGCAGATGAAAACGTAAAAAAATGGTCGAAAACGTAAAAAAATGATCGAAAACGTAAATAAACAGACGAAAATGTAAAAAAACACGAACGAAAACGTAAAAAAAATGAAGAAAACGGACTAAAAGGTAAAAAAAAACAAACGAAAACGTAAAAAAAGGGACGAAAACGGACTGAACGTAAAAAAAACATACGAAAACGTAAAAAAAGGGGCGAAAACGTAAAAAAAATGGTCGAAAACGTAAAAAAAAGGGCGAAAACATAAGAAAACGGACGAAAACGAATGAAAACGTAAAAAAAAGACAAAAACGTAAAAAAAGGACCAAAAATAAAAAAAATGGTCGAAAACGTAAAGAAACGGACGAAAACGTAAAAAACGGTCGAAAACGTAAAAAAGGGACAAAAACGTAAGAAAAAGGGACGAAAACGTTAAAAAACGGACGAAATCGGATTAAAACGTAAAAAAACTGACGAAAACGTAAAATAACAGACGAAAACGTAAAAATCGGATGAAAACGTAAAAAACGGACAAAAACGTAAAAAAACTGACGAAGACGTGCAAAAACGGATATTGAGAAGGAGATGTAGGGTTTGTGAAAGAAGCGGTAAAAAGTGAAAGATAATGTCTGAAATTTAGAAGATGAAAGAAGTGAAAAGAAGCACTTATGCCTGTAAAAAAACAAACATAAACCTCTGCCCTCCCGCAGACAAAAGAAGTGAAAAGAGGAAAAAAATGCTTATTGGGAAAAAACAAACGACACCTAAGAGATACTAAGCTCAAACTCCACTTCACAAATTATAAACTTACACAATCTCCAAATCAGAATGCCATGAAATAAATCACTCTATTTTAGAGTGTTACTTATACAATAGAAACCACTAAAGCCAAATGCCATGAGCAGCTGTTTGCAAGATCTCCATGAATCTATTCTTTTTACATAAGATTATAACATGTCAATAGTGTTTGGGACTGGTATTTGCTTTAAAGCTTTGAAACAAAGCAATAAGCAGACTGCATACACTTAAATAAGCAATCCCAAACACCCCCTTACATGAAAATGCAGTGTTTTATCCACTTAATCATATATCTACTACTTGAAAATATGAGAATCAAACAATCAACTTTAAAACATAATCCAAACACCTTTAAAGAGAATAACCAATTTCCATTCCCCAATCCTCACCATCATGAAATAAGCACTTTCATCCAAACACTGAAAAATAGTTATCAAATTCAAATAATAAGGTGTTTGAAATTGCCTATCTGGTTCAAGCTGTTAGCTGTACATGCGACAAATGAAGAAACAAAAAGGGGATTATGAGTACCCGCAACATTAAGTAAACGACCTGCACCAATAAAAATAGTTCCAATGCGAAAATTATCATCATGAGCTACAAAAAGCCTCCTAAAGAAGTGGAATCTGTGAGATTTCGTATTTTTAACCTCACGTTACTTACCCCAAACATTTCAGAAGGCTCATAGGTTATGACAAATACTACGTAAGATTTACCCTAATATATCTCAAACAAGCTAAGTTACTAAAATGGTTAAATGGATAGTCACTGTAAAGAATTTCAAAGTGCCAACTCACCACATCAATAATGCTAAATCCCCTAATCATTTTGGAAACCAATTCAATCAAATTTTTTATTTATATTTTTTGCATTTAAAAATGATCTTGAGTAGCTAAATCTGCTAAATATGGGTAAACTACTAGATATATCAGTATGTCACTGCCACTATAGAACTGTAGATAAAAAAATGATGTATCCCTTGCTTATGGTTAACAGAAATAATAACTTAAGTTTAAAAAAGCCATTAACTTTAAGCAATCAGTCTTAGCTTAAAAAGAGAGTTCAGTAAAAACAATAACTAAAACCGAAAAGACATCATATTGCAGCAGTTCACATAATGTTTTGAATCAACCATCTATACATCTGATATGTAGCACCATATAACAAGGCCTCTTTCATTTTCACCATATACATGTATTCATTATAGATCCCGGAAAACAAAGACACAATTTTGGGATTTGTAATAAATGAAAACAAAGATTATACCAAGTGTATCAAGACGTCTGCCACTACCTTCCCATAAGACGTTTCACTGCTTTAAGAATCCGAACATACTCATAAAATAAAGACGAATGTTCCCCTTCAAGACCATCTCGTGTCCTCCTATTTCCACCCACTAAGTTATTGCAGGGGCTTCCCCCAGTCACCAAGTCAAATCCGCCGAACAAACTGATCCAACTGACCAATTTTTCTTCTGTGACTTCACGTACATCGGATACGTGAACCAAATTTCCCTTCTGATACGTTTTTTCGACGCAGACAACGTTTTTCATAGGAATTCCGATCCGGTGCAATGCTACTTCTGCCCCACCAATCCCGGAGAATAACGATAGTACATTTATACCTCGAGGGTATAGATTCTTAAGGACTGACAGTTGGTAAGCAATTGTATGCACCTAATATATAAAATCATTAATTGAAATGTTAAACCGTTTACGGAACACAAATAGCTGAAACGAAAAGTGAGGGGAAACTGTGCATGTCACATAGGTTGTTGCTTAACAGGTCAAACTAGTTTCGGGTCTATACAGGTGATTACAAGAATTATATTATTTCAAGAATATCTACCCGTCTGAACAAAATGATAATTTTTGACTTGTTTGACCAGCTCATTTTTGTTAAGATTAAAGAACAGCCATTGAATATATTACCTGTTTGACCAATCCTTATCAAAGTATCAAGATAAACAAAAAAAACTTTAAATTTTACCCCGTTTGACTTATTCCTATTCAGATTAAGAAAAATATGAAATTTTCACCCTTTTGACCCAATCTTGTAGATATCAAATGTGAACTTAAATTTTTTACCCATTTGACCTGTTACAGATGAATTATGGCCCATGTCGACCATTTAAATGTAAATTCCATCTCTAGATTTAAACTGGAGTGCGAGTTGCACAAAGGTATGGCCCGGTCCTTAAGCTTGGAATACGGGACTCATATGGGCCTGTCGATCCTGACCTGGACCGGTACTAAAGTTGTCTCATTTAAAACTTATTATTCAAAAAGCATCATTTTTTCAAATTGTAGTCGGATATATGCTTTAGTTAAAATTTAAAAATAAGATTTTCTTAAATTCTTAGAAATTAGACTCTTTAACAAAATAGTTTTATAAAGCTAAAACATATATACATTTACGTTTGCATTTAGATTTTGAGAGAAACAACATTATGTACTGGACTTAACAGACCAGGCCAAACCAGGCTTTCTCAGAAAAAAATTAGGACTGATTACAACTTTCAGGCCTTGGACCAGTCTCTGGCCCATTTGTGCATCTCTGCCAACTCGTAATAAAAGTGGGAAACATTTAAGATTCAAACCTGAAATGAATTGCCGAGCCCTTTGAATCGTTCAGTTTTGCTAGGACCTCTAGTATGGCAGCGCGGGTAACCCATAATCTGCTCAATCTCATCCGGCTCCAGTGGTGCAACCGTATTTTTCCCGATCCAAACCATATTCCATGTCTTACATTGTTTCATGATATATTACTTGGCCTCACGTTACTTACCCCAAACATTTCAGAAGGCTCATTGCTGTTTGAATCTTCAAGAGCTGATCTTATCCTATCAGTAACCGGGGCACTTCCTTGGCAGGTTAGTATGCAGTTGAGTTGCTGTCTTTTGTCCCAAACTGGCCACCATTCTCTCGTTTCCAGAAGAGCCTCAAAGATCGTTAGTGGTGGAAGTGGTAGAATTGGAAAACGGTTTTCTAGAGGAAGGTTGTGTATATAGCCTTGCTTTAGTTGTGCAGCACAGAAAAACTTTGAATCCAGAAACTCTGGATTAATTTCATAAAGAGCGCTTTTAATCTTGTTCCATACACCTTTTGGTGTTTATGCTACATTCTCATAAAAGAAGTATGGTGGCCCCATAGCTATTTCTGGAAGCTCTCGGTCAACAACACGAAATGATTTGTGTGGGACCCCATACCCGATCATTGGGTTTGGGAGATGAAGAACCTCATCATTATCATCTCTTCTATTTTTGTTGGGTTTTCTCTCACGCTTTCTATGTTTACGCTGCAACTTCCTTTTTTTATCCTTTGTTTATCCAAACAAAAAGAAAGTGATTTAAAAGCAAAGAGAACAGTGAACAAAGTTGGTAAAAAGTGATTTTGTACATGAAACATACTGGCATATAAACATAAAACAATAACATCATCTGATAAATGACACTTTAATCCTTATAAGTTCTTACAGAAAAGTAGCTCATAATAAGAGTAGGAACTAAAAATTCTATGTAAAGTACTAAAGTGATACTACTTCATAAGTCAAACATCTGTCTCAAAGGGGCTTGTGTTAACCGCTGTTGGTCATAGCTTATAGTACAGAGGATCTTACCTAGACAGACAATCTTTCTGCAAATTTAATTTTGAAATCCAATTAAGTATCCAGTTTAATAATGAAACAAGTAATCTTTTATTGATTTCACATTTTCGTGTTGTGATTGTATAGTATTTATCTCAACAGTGTAAACAGTAGTTCCGGATTCCTCAACAAACCCAAAACACTAATCTTACATCACACATCTATTTTACTTCAATGTCAGTTTTGACGTTCAAAGTAAAAGTAAAAACTTTAACACTAAACCCAAGAAGTTTCTGAAATATGGAAGTAGAAGAACTGAAGAATTTACAAACCAGTAGGTGTGAGTGAGAAACAAGTGCATTGTTCATTTCCGCATCCTCTTCTTTTGATACACGAGCAGCTTCGATAAAATCTATCAGCACAAATAAGGCTTCATCTTTTCCTACAAATTAAAAAACAATTTATATTTATGGGTCATGTTTATGTACATCAAATGAAGATGATTCACAAAATTAGAATGACGATACTTATATGCAAGTAATCAAAGGCAGCTCTTTTTAAGCACAAAAGCTGATGGAAATAACTGTACCTACCACATTTATCAATAGCAACACAAACTTCTTCAAGAGTGTATCCCATATCCATCAAATTCACAAAGTGGTCGTCATCCTTGTCATCAGATTCATCTTCCTCGAAAACAGAAATATCAGTTATAAAATAAATATTTTTTTTAAGAAAATATACTCAAGAACAAGAAAATAAACCTAAAAGTATAGGAGTTCAGCTTTTCGCTTTTATGAGAAAAAGATGCAGACAAAGTATCGGTTTGTACTTTTCATGAAAAAGTCCATAAATTTATGCAATCTGCATGTCTGGATATGAATATAGTCTGAAGTTATGCATACGAGATGAGATCAGAACTTACATCACTTAAATCGCTGTCAATATCCGAGAAACTAAGCTCGAGATTGCTTTCAGAGTTCAGACCTTGAAGATGGACCAATGAGTTCAGTATCTTGGTTCGGGATCCCATTAATAGCCTGCATAACCTTCAGTTAGAAACAATATATTTCTTTGATGGAGGGTGTAAAAACCAATATATCAGTGGCAAGATAGATAGACCAGTTAGTGAAAACGGGTCATTTCTGTTAAGGGCTGATACGGATTAAACTTGGCTAATACAACCAAAGCATTGATGTTGATTTCAAAAACAATACAAGTACAGTAGTTTTCTCAATTGTTGAACTGAACCATTTGAAAGGTTGTATCTATAAGAAGATGCCGAACAGGATTACGGGAGCAGAATTTATCAAAGAAGATGCTAATGTAATATACGTAAATCGGAAAGTTGACATGGCATTACTATCATCTTCACCTGGAAATAAATCAATTTATTAAACATAAGATATGTAAAGGGACAAACATGTATACTCGTATAAAGAAACTAAAACTGCATGTAGTACCAGTTTCTGCTATGATTTCGGTAACCACGCATTCAGGAAATCCCATTTGTATAAAATCTAACATGATCTTGGAGCGAGATTTGCTCGTAGAACTAGACTGCATTCACCAAATAGAAAGAATAAAACACGCGTTAACAGTAATCATATGGTTTAATTACAGTTAATACGAACTGTTAGTGTTTGTGTTGAAGTACCTTCCCATGTTCAAATACACCAGCTGCAGTTGTACTCATTGCAAATGAGGAAGGTGATGAGTAATTATCAATTTCGAGATCATCCTCTGAATTCCAGTCAATACCATTACTTCCTTCATTATAATAATTGTCAGCCTGCATCAAGATATATCCTTTAGAAAGACACATATGCGGGCTACAATTGCTCTGCAACTATATACATGTTATGAAATGGCAGAAACGCAAATGGATAAAATCATATTATTTGAGCATAAGCAAGAACAGATGAATTTAGGAGGCAGAATTAAGTTACTTCCGTTATAGAAGCCAATTGCAAAAAAAAGCTAAATATTGTCAACTAAGTTTTGCAAATCAGTAGCTACGCCTTAAGACTCACAACTAACAGGAGACGTACATATGATCATTCATAACGGGAAACTCTAATCATGCATGTCAACAAGAGATTAAGCAACTACCAAAGTTTAAAACACAAGAATGCATGTTCAGCATGTTTCTGCTATGTTTTCTCAGTTTTCGAGTAGATTTATTTTGTAAGTCCCAATTGTATTTCATGTGTACAGGACCACCCACCCCCATTGAACATCATTTAGAGAAAATAAATAGCACAAAGTCACAAACTAACCATCTGTCCCCAACTTGCAGGATACCCCACTCTTCAGCAAATAAGAATCTGTCAAAGAAGCAATTTCAGAATTAATAAAAAAGGAATCATTAATCGTAAAATATGGAATTACAAAATAAGACGGTTACAAGTACAAAACATAAAGGGGTGTTTAGGATATAGCTTACTCACTTACTCCATTTCTTATAATCAAATAAGCACCTATAGGTATTTGGATAAAAAGAAGCGCTTAAGCTTATCAATAGTTATATGCAATAAGCAGTTCGACATTACTTATTTCCAACTAATTATTCTTTGTGGACTTCGAAACCTTTAGTCTCCGAGACAGAATAAGCTGTTTTAAATAAGCTAATTTCCACTTAACAAACTTAGAAGTCATCATATAAAGCAATATCACATCAATATCACAATCTAATTAATAAAATCTAATGTCCACATTATGCATTACCCATTTGTACTTTACAGCTGATCGCTGCACAAATCAACCTTAATTCAATAGATTATCAGACTCATTACCTACTCGTGCTTATAAAACATCCTAATAAGCAATACCAAACATTACATCGAAATTCATAATTTATTCATCAAATCTTGGGCACAATATACAATATCCCTAACTTTTTCCCCATTATGCATTACTCACTTGTTCAGTTCAAGACTTCAAGTAACAATTCCACAAACCACAAATTAGCCTAATATAGTAATAATATCAGATTCATTATTAAAATCACTAATTACACCACCATTAAAATACTAAACGTAACTATAATCCTATAGTCCTGGCCACGTCACCCTAACGTAATAAGGACATTCTGTCCAGCAAACTCAGCCCTCAACAAAGTTTTGTCGAACCGATAATAACACAAATAACAGACATTGCACACTCAGCTAGACTCTTAACATTTTAATATCCTTCATAGTGACGTCCCTATTTCCTTTTCACCATTCATTTATTTCCCAGAATCTGTCAGTAATAACAAAGAACAAGTACACAACTACTCATTGCTACAAAAACAAGCCTTTACATACTATATACATCAGTACACGTAACGTATCATTTCAGTGATTCAGTCACAATGTCTCATACCTGTAACAATGCTGGAATAGTACCAAACGAATTCCACAACAACGGCGCTAAGTCTTGAAACAGCTCTCTCTTCTACAAAATCAAAACAAACAAACACACACCAAATCAGTCAACCGAAAACATAATCCATTTCTCTAATCACGCTTAATCTCAAACTACCTAATAGAGCCATTAAATAAAACAGTAATCACATTTCCATATCAATCACCTGTTCACCCTAATTTTAACACAATTTCGAATTAAAACCACACTTAATCACGTGGGTAAGTCCTGTAATCAGGTGACCTAACCGTATATCATCAAACTGAAATCAAAATTAACAAATTCATTCATTTACGGAATTATTCACTTGTACAGTACAAGTAACCATTGCACAAACCACAAATCAACCTAATATAGTAATAATATCAAATTCATTATTAAAATAACTAATTACACCACCATTAAGATACTAAACATAAGCAATCAACATTTTAAGTAATTCTACTAACGGATTAACAATATCAACCGTTAAATGAGTCATCAACTCTAATTTTTATCCGCGAAAAAAAGTCAATAACCATAACGCTACGCATTTCATTTTTAGTTACACAAACAGTAAACAATCATCTTTTTAAGCATATCTACTAACGGAATAACAATATCAACCGTTAAACGAGTCATAAACTCTAATTTTTATCCGCGAAAAAAAGTCAATTAACCGATAACGCTACGCATTTCATTTTTAGTTACACAAACAGTAAACAATCATCTTTTTAAGCATATCTACTAACGGAATAACAATATCAACCGTTAAACAAGTCATAAGCTCTCATTTTTATCCCAAAAAAAACCATTGATAACTAGTAACACTGCAGATTTCATTTTTAGTTACACAAACAGTAAGCAATCAACATTTTAAGCATATCTACTAACGGGATAACAATATCATCCGTTAAACGAGTCATAAACTCTAACTTTTATCCGCGAAAAACACGTCAATAACCGATAACGCTACATATTTCAGTTTTACTTACACAAATAGTAAACAATCAGCTTTTTAAGCATATCTACTAAGGGATTAACAATATCAACCGTTAAATAAGTCATAAACTATCGATTTTAGGCATAATAGGAGTGTATCAGCTGAAATATGTTTAACCTAAAAGTACGTTACAGTTGGCCAAAATGTATATAATTTAGCTTAAACTGATGAATATTTGGTACCGTTTTTAGGTTACTTATTGAGCACAGAAACTTGAGAATTGTGTGAATTTGATGAGTATAATGGGGGTGTTTGGTTAAGCCTTATGCTCATGTAAAATTTAAATGACAAGAAAGAATTTTTTTTGAATAGAGGTGAGTTATTTAAGAGAAAATAAAAACAGTCAATTTCATTTTTGCCTCAAAAATAAAACAATGATTAAAGTTTTGCCTTCAAAATAAAAGAGTTATATTGGATACTAAAAATTAGTCACATACCAAGGGACATATCTCCACCCTCCATCTAAATTTGATCAATGGCTAAGATTAAAAAGATATTTATTAATTAAAAAAATAACCAAACCCAGAAGGGCAGTTTGGGCAACACACAAAATACAAAATACATGACATCCTCGTTATTCAAACACACACACACAAAACACACACTAACTTCCGATCAAAAACCACCATAACTTCCGGCAGCATAACCAATGAGTATTTCCTTTCATCATCGATCATCAAACTCGCCACGTCATCATCTCCATTTTTCGCGGCTTATTGTCTTATCAAAAGCTTCCTAAAAAGCGTATTAAGCTATCTGTTCTCAAATTAGACGGTTCATCCTTCTGTAAGTGTGTGCTTTATTTGATGTTATTATGAACCTTTAATTAATTGAAGACTACTTTTGATTTGACTATGCATAGGGTTAGGGTTTGAGATTTAGGTCAAAATTTGTGATATCGATCAAAATTTGTGATATCGACATCAGCGGGTAAGTTTAGAGCTGAAAATGTTAAGGGCAAGAATGATAGATCTGAATCCTCGGGAAAGGTTAGCAAGTCATGAATTGCAATTTAGTCTGTTTGCCTCATGAATGTGTATTATGTGATTATCACAACTTCAAGCTGAAGCACATGTAAGCACCATTTCTTCAGCTCTTTTTTGTCAATTACAACTTCAAGAAGATAAGAATGGGGGTTGTTAGGATTCAACAAACTCATTCACAAATCACGCATCGAACCAAACACTATAAAAAAACAGCCCACACGATATTAGGTTAGGATTTTTAATTTTGTAAAATTTGGGGATTTTCGGATTTTAGTTTAAAATGAAGGAATTTGTTGAAGGTTAGTGTTGTTTGATCATTTGTGGTTCTAATTTTTGGTGGTGTCGACGGTTAGTTGGTGGTGGGGAGAGTTTGGTGGCCGTGGGGAGCTATGGTGGCGGGTATGGAGTTTTTTTGTTCTACATCCAGCTGTGGTGGTAATGATGTTTCTGTATGTTTGGGATTCGGTTGTGTATTCAATTTAGGGTAAAAACTAAAAGAGGAGGTGGCAGGATGTGGTGGTGGCAGTAGATAGGACCAAAAATGTAATTAACTCTTGTTTTTAACTATATGCCAATGAGATGAGCTGTAGATAGGAGAATGATGTGGATGTAATTAGTACAGCAAAGTGAACTGATGGATGGGTTGACCATAGATTACTAAAGTAATACCTTATGGGTTTCAATTTAATCTCCAACACTTTTACGCAATTGTATGCGATGAATCCGAAAGTGTGTCTTTAGGACTAGGAATGTGTAAAGTTTGTATTGGCCTACATTCTGAGGTCATTCGAGACTTGGAGTATACAAATGTGGGTATGTGGCAAGACATGGCTGCATATTTGCCATGTATGCTTGAACTAACTTACTTATGAAAGATAATAAGAAACCATAGATACGAAAGAGAGGGAAAAGTGTATGAATGCATACTTTGATCAAGATCTTGAAGGAATCCTTGTACGTTTTCTTGTGTTTTAGCCAACTGTTCCCATTCTTTAGTATAATTGATTTTGTCATGAATATAAAATTTAGATTATAAAGAGTTATATGAAGATGGGCACGCTGATACATATATACTTTTGCATCAAAATTTCATTTTTATTGGTTTATAGGAAACCCCGGTTACTGCCAATTGCTCAGACATTAAGTTCAGTAAACTGATTGCTTTCTGCCTTTAGCTGTGGACTTATAGTTTAGCTTCCTTGAAGTCTGATTACAGTTCTTCTCTTTGAATGAGATCATCTATACAACTGTATGATACTGTAATGATGCCGTATCCCTTTTGTGACATCTAAGTGCATCATAAATCAAGTGTACTTTGTAAAAGCTAGAGAAAGACTTGGCGTCTAGTAAGCTTTTCATATCTAAAGTTGATACATTATGAGTTATCAATGAAAACATATATTTGACACTGTATTCAATATAAGAGTTACAATTAAAATAAACTACTGTGCCAAGGAGACGAGTGGTAGATAGGGGAATGACGTGATTGTGACAAAACTATATACTGCAAAACTGAAGAAGCAGAAGAAGCAGATATTTAGTCTGTTTGTTGCTTGTTTGTTTAGTATAGGTCCGTGTCTATGTTGTTAAAGTTGCCCGGTGTACTAACTTTTGAATCAATGAAGTGAATTTGCTTATATAATATGGGCAATTCTAAGTTCCGGATTCGTAATTTTTATTCACTCATATTTGGTTATCTTGAATGCAGGGGCTAATAGGCAGTTGAACAAGACGCCGTAGCTCGTGTCACAAATGTAGCTCAAAACACATGGTAGGTCTATTTGCCTAATTAAATGATTTGGAGATGGAGAAAAGTTCAATGCAGAACAATAATTATCTAAAGATCAAATCAAGAGATCTCAACCATCCATCTATTTTAAATCTAAATGTCTAAATTAATCTTTATTTTAATATAATTAATTATTAAAGGGCATTTTTGTAATATTACTAAATAAAACTAAACCTTCATTTTATCATTATCAGTAACATTTTAATAACACAACGTCACCATCACCGATGGCGGCCGCAACCACCAGCGGCACCGCACCTCCGTCACAATCAATGGACAAATCACCACCACCGCCACCTTCACCGCCACAAACTACTGAATCATCTTCTCCGACGCCGGTCACTGGTTCGCCTCCGTCGGCTGGAAGTTTAGATTCGCTTGAGAGCTCGAGTTCGTCTCCTAATCGGAATAATCAGTTGGATATGCAGGTTTTGTAACTGAATTTTAAGATCTCGTTGACTATTTGACTATTTAACTAATTATTTTAATTTTAATTTTAATTTTATTTGATTTTTTTATAAGCAGACAAGCTGTTTAAGTAAATGATTAGTTAATACTTGCGCTTATATATATACTTCGTAAATAGTTAGTGAATCAGCCTTGTTGTTTGTAGAAGGAACTAAGGAGGACGTTCGTTTAGGATTAGTAACAAAGTCTGATTGCTGTCTAGTCTAGTGATTGCAATGGAGAATGATCATTTTTTACTTCTTGTAGCCATACATGATATACATGTTCTGTTACTATGGGAGAAAAGAAGTGTAATTGTTTTTGTTTGATTTGATTGCGTAGTTTATTGGAAATATAATGTTTGGTAAAATTAGTAGTGGCTGATCTACTTATTGCGTAGTTTATTCGACAACTGTTTCGGCTTCCTCCTGAGGAGGTAGTTCTTCTTATTTAAGTTTAAAATGAAATTAAATGATGCATTGTATGTGATTATAATGTATTTGCGTTGTATATGATCGTTGTATATGATTTAATGAATTACAGACACACAATTTAGTCACAAACATTGATATGTTTTACTTGAAGCTGTTTTTTTATTTCAATGTCTGATAGCAGATTAAAGTAAGGCTGTGAAGTGTTCATAAGGTGTCGTCCCCTTGAGATTTAACATTATTGTGTCGGAAGGATTACTTTCAATGTAATGGAGGACATGAGTGATTAGTTTGAAACATAAGTTAAGTAACGTTTTGGCCCTTTTAGGTGCTTGGATAGTGCTACCCATAAGATATTTATATATCATCTTTTGCAGTTTTATATTTCCTTTCCTTGTCTCTCTGTAGTGGATTTAACACTCAGTAGTAGGTAATGTCAGGAGAAGATTAGTATGGCAGAAACATGACTACATGAGTGACTTTTTGCCTTGTTTGGTTTTGAGGTAAAGCAGATATGATTAAACTGCGCTACCCATAAGACCAGTTGAACTCTGTTGAAAATCTTTAGTTTGGAAATCCCTAGAATCTGCATTTGGGTAACGATAGGCCAGTTTGGAACCAGACTAGTACCAGACCACTTTAAACTGATCCAGTTGTACCCCACAATCGATTCTAATCAAAAGGAACCAGCTCAACGGGGTTCAAGCCTGGACAAGGCCTAATCCCAGGCTTTGTGCATCTCATGTGCTATTAAAGCACAAACAGCGATTGGGCAAACTAAATAGAGGAGCCTACTATACAGCTTTTAAAATTTAAATAGTAATTCTTCTACAACAAAGTCATTATTCTACTTCTGACCAAAAAAGAAAAAACAAAAAAAAGGCCAACTTCTAACATGAGTTCTTCAGATTTTGAAACTAATTAAGAAAGGACATGTGTTTTATTCTGAATCACATGTGATTTGTTCTCGAATCACATGGGTGGGGCAAAATTGCGCAGTTTTCATTACGGGTCATAAGGGGTTGTGTTGGACTTGCCTGTCAACGCTTCTTTTCCTTTCTGAGTTTTTATAAAGAGTTACAGTATCATAACTTTTTATTTTGGGGCCAACTGAGAAGCCCTTTCTGTGTCTGAAAAAATTTGAACGGAAATAAGCTGATGGAACTTATGGAAAAGCTTTAGCAGGGGGTGGCAAAATCTGCGGGTCAGATGGGTTGGGGAACGGGTCAAAGCGAGTAACTGATTACTTTTTAGTACTAATCTAACAGATATTTTTTAGCTGTAAATGAAAATGTGTATGATATGGTTACTGATAATGATATCGTTAGCTTTTTTAATATGATGGTTTAGAAGGTTTTATGCATTTGAATAATTTTTCAGATGACATCCGAAATCCACACATATAGATATAAGTGGGTCAAGATTTTCACTTCTATGCATTTGAACGGTTTGTTCACTAGTCTGGTTTAGTGCATCTTGTGATGGACATGTAATTTAAGACCTGTATCAAATTTTAAGGTTGTTTTTTTCTTATTTTGGGCAACTGTTGTAGGGTTTGTATTTTGTTGAAGCTACCTTCTTTTGCTTATGTGTAGTCTTTGTGATTCTACATATGTGATTCTACGAGAATCACATGTGATTCTACCAAGAATCACATGTGATTCAACCAAAACAAGAATAGAACAACCTTAAAATTTGATACATAATCATCCGTTCTAGGCTCTTTCAGTTGCGGCATTACTAAGTTAGGGAATCCTAATTTTGGTAAATGTTATAACTAATTATAAATAATATGATTTGATCATCGAATTAGTTATAAACTTGCCTAGGCTACAACAATCAGTTATAAATTTGGAGTTCATGACATATTATTTTCAGCATCTGTTTATTTGACACATCAATTAAGTACTGATGGTTTAGTTTACAACTGTGAGTAACATAATTATGATCCTCTTTTGTTTCTTCAGATTGCAGCGAAGTTTTTGAAGTTAGACAAGAAGACTGTGGATCTTGTTGGTCTTAAGGTAATGAAGGCCAGCAAAAGTGTGAGGCACGTCATCATGCCTTGCGAGGTCCCAGGTTATTCCTGATATTATTCGCCATCATAGCAGGTTAGTTACCACATGTTGTAGCTAGTCAAATCCTTAGTATTTTGCAGATGTTTTTTAAATTTGTCCACCTCATTTATTAACCTCTCTATTTATTTTCAGTGGAGGCCGCACTATTGTTTTCACTGAGACCAAGGATTATTGCTCTGAACTTTCTGGACTACTAGCTGGAGCACGACCTTTGCATGGGGACATTCAGCAGTTTGTGCGTGAGGTATATCACATTATCACTTGACGTCATATGAATACTCCCCCCTTCCCAAAAAAATATGTCCCCCGAACAAAACACACAACTTCAGATATATACGGCTGGTGACCCTGATGCGCAAAAGGTGAACTTGCCTGATGTTAAAAAAGAAAGTGATTTTCATGAATATGTTATAGGTTGTAATAGGCTTTCAGGGATCAGTAGAATACTGGATGCTTCAGGATCAAACACACGGGATAGGGATATGGGGATGAACAAACCACCTTCAAACAAATCACAGATTCAAGAACCAAACCAAGAATAGAGGAAGTGATAATAATGTGGGTGCGGGTGGTTCAGGTGTAATTAACATGTTAAAGGCACCACAAGCTGATCAAAAGAGTGAAAATTCAAAGCCTACGAAACTTCCACGAAAACCACCTCTGTAAACTGGACTTGAAAGCAGATGCCGAGATGCATAATTCAAAACATAACGCTGAAGGAGTGATTATCTTGGACAGTGAAGATAGTGAAGAGGAAATGGCCAGATCATGTTCTAGACGTTTGATTTCACATGTGATTTTACCTCAAATCACATGTGATTTTACCTCAAATCACTTGTGATTTTACCTCAAATTATTTTATGCACATGTGAGTGATGATTATTGGTTGATATGAATGTGTTCATCTTAAGTGATTCTCTGTTAAAAAAAATCATAAATGAAAAAAAGACAAGTTCAAGTCATAATCCTTCTTTGTTACTTTGTTTGTTGTATTTTTACGCAGGTTGATATGTAAATCACGTGTGATTTACCTCAAATCACATGTGATTTTACCTCAAATTATTTTTAATTTATGTACGCTTTACTGTTCTTTGTAGAAAAAGTTGTTTGCTTTGCATCTTAAATTATACAATCATCGAAGAGAGGATATTTTTGCTAAAGCAAAACCATGAATTTCATAGTTGAAATGCATGTTTTTTTAAGTAGAATCACATGTGATTTACACACGAATCACATGTGATTTGCATGCTTAATTTGATAACATATTTCTTACAAATTACATGTTTTGTTTTCTATACATTTTATAAAAATGTTGAGTACGCTTTTTTTTTTCTTGCATTCAAACATAATATAAATACCATAGTTAGGCATTCTTCAAGAAAATGACAATTTCATAAATTCAATAAACAATTCTTAAAAAAACATTGCATAAATTTCAAAGAAAATGGAAAATAAATTCACATCAAAAGTTTTCAAGTGTCCATCACCGTCATATTTCTCTTTGCCTTTTGATTAGCGGAAATTTATTTTGTATGTGTCTTAGTCATCCGCACTGTCCATATTTCTTTTTTGGCTACACCCTTACTTGAAGTACTTTCTCTTTTCCATTCATTCTATGTTGTCTTTTCACTCCACCTTTGTTGTCCTTTCTTCATATTATTTTTAAAGGGCTGATATGGAAATCATGTGTGATTTACCTCAAATCACATGTGATTTTACCTCATATTTTTTTTAAGGTGAATCACATGTGATTTACACACGAATCACATGTGATTTACACACGAATCACATGTGATTTGCATTCGATTTATACTTGATTTGATAACACGAAATCATTTAACTAAAATGCCCAAAACAACAGGACAATAGCTATATCTTGAATCCTTAGCAAAAAATTGCTAGTGGTTGAGTCAACCCAACCAACTTGTTTAGATATCCACTAGAATAGAAATGACCCTTTTAAACTGAGCCAAGCCAGTTGTGACCAGTTACTTAACCCACCAGACCCGCCTAAATTGCAACCCTGCACTCCAGCACAACAAGCACAGAGTATGAAAGCGAATAAAAAACTCACTTGTCAAGTGCAGTGTAATATTTATTCAGATCTTTGATAAACTAATAAACAAATTCCAATAGATCAGTTCAACAATCATATAAAAAAGATCAAAAAACTATGACATAAAACTCAAAAAAGTGCACCATTTAAATATATTTTTAATAAACAGATCCCAACAGCTCTGTTCAACCATCACCAGCACCACCAACCACCACCGACCAACCACCACCATCGTCATCCGATCCACCATCCTCTCACCAACACCACCAACATGACGGTGTAATGACGGCGTATTAAAGCACCAGCATGACGGCTTATCGACGGATCAGCGGCGGAACAACAGATTGACGGTGGATCGACGAAGATGGCAGTTAACAGGTGGTTTGTGTGTGTTTTGGTGGTTTGTGTGTGTTTCACCGGTTTGTGTGTTTTCTTGTAGAGAGAGAATCAGCATTTTGTGTTTGTTAAAATGATTATATATTTTTGACTTTTATAATAGACGAATATGCCCTTGATATGTAATTGAGTTTTTTGTTGTTAGCCACTGGATCAAAGTAAAATCAAAGGTCAGGATTGACTCCTTTGATCTTTAGAGATTTCTTGATCTATAAGGATCTCACCTCTTTGCCTAATATCTTATTTTGTATCACGGGTGATACCTAATATCTTATTTTGTATCACAGGTGATACCTAATATCTTATTTTGTATCACAGGTGATACCTAATAAGTTATTGTGTATCACAGGTGATACCCAAGTTTCTACAAGAAGGTAATTGATATGATTATTAGAGCATATGTGTACCTAGTAACTCTCTTTATTTAATACATAGTCCTTAACTTACTAATGGTCTAATAACTGATGTTGTTGATATGCTTATGAGAGTATAAGTATGTAACTAATAACTCTTTTACCCAAGGCTTTTGGGCTTAGTGGTATAGCTAGGTGTGCGAAAAAAATATCGCCTTTCAAAAACAAAACTAGTAACTCCTTTATTTGAGTACGTCCTTAAGAAAAATGTGAAAATATGGTGACATAGCTATCTTTTTTTTTCCTTAATGTTTGACGGTTGGACCAGTTTTGCTGAATTTGTGATTCTTATTGGTTCAGAAACCTGAGGATGGTTCCATCAGCCATACAGTTCAGCGGTTGGCAAAATATCGTTTTCTTAAGGTACACATGTCTTTTTTTTTTTTTTTTTTTTTTTTTTTTTTTTTTAATTGAAAGTCCTGTATTGATTGTTTTGTTATTTGTTTCTTTATGCATTCTAGGATTGGAGTTATATATAGTTATAAACGTTCTATGTCTGTTGATGCAGAAACAATCAGATATTTTGCTAAGCTACCATGTTTATTTGACATCTTAGAGATACAACACATATCGAATCGACCCGTTAACAGGAAAGGACAATTGACGCTTTAGAGCTGCATCTTAGTTATTATTCTGATGAGTAAAAAATATGAACAACTTAAACGTTTCTGTTATGCACTAACAAAGAATTGGACAGGCGTATACTTTTGCACTGAATTTGTTAATTATGTTTTTGTAGTCTTAGTACGCTGCCTATATCAGCAGACACAGCAGTTACCATGTTTATAAGTGATGCTTGATAGATAAGCCCAAGGTTAACTTTGGTGGCGTGATGGAAAGGTTGAGTAAAGCGGTCCATACAGCCTCAGCTGAAAGATAAGCCATAGGTTAACTTTTGTATGACATGCTATGGCCTGCATTGGGTTGGGTCACCTGCGAACACTTTGATAAATTCTATTGCAGTAATAATTAGCCAAGAGATATTATTAGAACATACGAGTAATAATATGAAATTTTAAATCAATCGATTTAGGAGTTTGTATGCGTCGAAATAGACTTTGGGAGACATTCACCTTGTTTGACATGCTACCCTTAGCTAAATGTTTGGATTTGAACCCTGTGTGATGAAAGTTAAAACACAACCAATTCGTAAATACATACTAAATGCATTGAAAATGCAAATTACAACATCTTGCTACTTAAAGGCAGTGACGTCAAACCAATTATAATATTCCATGTTATATTATTTTATCTTTGTTAACATATTCTCTTCATAATAAACAGAGAATTTCGGCTGAATCTCATAATTCAAAGGTCAAATTCATGCCCAGTTATCATATGGTTTTAACATTATAATATTCCATGTTATATTATTTTATCTTTCTTAACATATTCTCTTCATAATAAACAGAGAATTTCAGAACTAGAAGACATTATACGCAGGAAGAACATGTTGATCACAAAGCTTAGGAAGGACATGATGGTTCTTGAACAAAAGGTTTGTGTCCCCTTATCAAATATCTTTTACTTACCTGTATTTTTGTTAGATTTGGTTATGGTCGAATAGATAATCTTATTGCAGTTCCCGTTTTATTAACTGAACTGTTTCACCCAGATTTTTTATTGTTTTATAAATAGGCAACTTTAGACTTGTTCAGCTGGTTTGAGTAGTACATCTTCAAATACTTCTTGTTATCACTTTAACTCAATAGTTATGATATTACTATACAGGTCATAGATTTGCATTCACTTGTAGAAAGGTCTAATGAGGTTTTATAATTGTTGGAACTTTGGAATTGAAGCTCTCAATGTTAGTTCTTTTATTAAGTCTTACATTTTAGTAGAACTCTTATACTATTTGGGCAATTTTATAATAAGACCAACATAGTATACTAACAATCAGTTTCATCAAATCAATGGAACTTATGTTAGATTATGAGGGTCATCTTGCTCTCCACTTTACTCAGTGCTAGATTAATGGTTAGTTAATCATGTTAACATGGTAACTTGTGAAGTTGTGATCATTTTAATATAAGTAAAGTTGATGGCATATGTATGAAATGCAAGGTACGAAAAAAAATTAGCGGATTCAAGTGAAGACCAGCATGTGAAAACTATACAATCGAGAGCTTGCATCCTGTTTGAGCACCCTACTCAACGAGGAAACCACTGTCGTAGACTAAAGATTGTGAATATACCTTGATATGTAACATAGTTGACCTACTATTCCTTGTGATTGGAAATTATTATAGTGCTTTTGAAACACCCAAACACTAGCTATGTATTCTCATATTTTATTATCGTTGTAAAAGAGCTGAGGATGTATTAGTTGCTATATTAATTGTATTTAGATACTATATTAATTTAAGAAAGCTATTGTTCTTATTTATGATTTTGGTATTTTGTTTTATATAAATATTAATGAAATTCTGCATATTTAATAAAGTAGACATCGGGGTGTTTGTTTAAGCTTATATAACATAAGCCGCGTTCGGCTTATATAACATAAGCCACAATTTTGTGGCTTATGGGCTTATATAACATTGTCAATGTTATATAAGCCCATAAAAGTAGCAAAATAAGCAACAAAAATGAATATAAACTAATAAACCCATATATAAGCCGAAACAAACACCCCATCATTTATGTGACTTAAATATTTTCTTCATTTTAGTGTATTATCACTTGTGATATTCAAGCTACAAAATAAAATAAAGTATAATATCACAAATGATAAATCAATGAATAAGTTGGCGGTAGCGCGTAGAGCCAATTTAGTTATGGCATTCATTCTCGATTACTTTCGGCATTCGGTTAGTTTTGTCATATTTTAAGCAAATATTATTATTGTTGTATCCTGTTTGAACAAACAACGACAGAACGTAATACTACCAATTCACTCTACAAATTGCATCTTAGTGTAATAATATAATCCCCATAAGAGCTTAATTGTATTAAAACTTGATACATATACCATGTACATATATTTATAAAAAAAAAAATGCAAAAAAAAAAAAAAAAAAAAAAAAAATTTAGACACACAAACATGCATATTGCATAAATGTATTACAGTTATGGAGTGTATATGTGTGATATCACCGGTGATATCCCATGTGATATCTCCGGTGATATCGCATGTTAAGAAGCTCAAACGCATGTGATATCACAGGTGATAGCACATGTGATATCACAGGTGATATCACATGTGCTATCACCTGTGATATCCCACGTGAAGAAGCTCAAACACATGTGATATCACAGGTGATATCACCAGTGATAGCACATGTGATATCAACCGTGATACCACATGTGGTATATAAATGTATCACCTGTGATACCACATGGGGTATCACCGGTGATACCACATGTGGTATCACCGGTGATACCACATGTGATATATAAATGTATTACAGTTATGGAGTGTATATGTGTGATATCACCGGTGATATCCCATGTGATATCACCGGTGATATCATGTTAAGAAGCTCAAACACATGTGATATCACAGGTGATAGCACATGTGATATCACCGGTGATATCCCATGTGAAGAAGCTCAAACACATGTGATATCACAGGTGATAGCACATGTGATAGCACATGTGATATCACCGGTGATAGCACATGTGGTATCAACTGTGATAGCACCTGTGGTATCACCTGTGATACCACATGTGGTATCACCTGTGATACCATGTGGTATCACAGGTGATGCCACAGATGGGTATCACCTGGTATCACAGGTGGTATCACAGGTGAACCTGTGATACCACATGTGGTATCACCTGTGGTATCACAGGTGATAGTCACCGGTGATACCACATTTGGTATCATCGGTGATACCACATTTAATAAAACATGATTCGCAAAATACCGATTTTAACATTCACGCTCCATACATGTACTACAACTACTAAACCCGAAAACCGACCCGAACCGAGTTACGCAATCCCAAACACCTTGGTGCAAACAAACATGAAGCTGCCAGACCACCAACAGGCAACGCCCCATTGATTAATGGGCTAAGGAGTCACAAGAACCCGTAAACACTAGTATTAGAAACATAACCCATAGTGAAGATACCAAGCCCTGCCATTTTGTCCCACATCACTAATCTAAAACTAAAGATTTTGAAAAGACACAAAAATACAAGTTTTCCGTCTCAAGATAATTAAGGAAACTTTTGGGAGAGGTCTTCCGAAAGAGAGTCAATAGCCCAACAAAAACAGCTTTGAAAATCATCATGGTATAGAACACATCTCAAATCAAAACACGCTCAGAGTATATTCAAGTATTCTGCTACCACAGGGTATACTTTATTAGAGAACAACGCATAACACAAGTCATAGTTTCGGGGAAACAGATACAGCAATTATATAGATTTTCAAGAAAGTAAGCCTTGCTATCCCAGTATCCCTATCATAGAGAAGAGCAGACTCAACCCTGCAATCCAATGATACCTGCAAAGAAAACAAAATATCAGATGTGATATTATAAACAAAATCAAAATATCATATATGATTCCTTCAAAAGTTAAAAACATGGTGTTAAATCACATATGATTTCACTAACATATCAGATGTGATATATAACAGATTGATATTCCTGTATGATTAAATGAAACCAAAATCAAGTAACAAGAAATTCTAACTCTTGTTCATATTAAAAATCAAACAATCAACCATAAAAAAGGTATTCTTATTCAAGTATCAGTTGCTAGATATATAAAGTACAAAAAAAGTAAACAAAGCGGATAGTTTGATGAATGAAAAATAACAGCTATAATCGGTTTATGATCACATGTATTATCCGACCAAACTCTTCTTCTTGTGACGTATACTTCTTACGACATGTTCTCTTGTTGTGACTGTGTACCTCTCCGCATATGGAACAACCATTCTTCTTCATACTTTCTTCAACAGCTCTCTCTTTCCCTCCCTTACAGTATAAAGTATGATTTTTAATCAATGTGTCAGGCCAAATTCACCTTAAAAATTATACCTTCATTCAATCAATGTGTGAGGGCAGTGAGGCCAAGCAAACGAGTTCTTTTCTGATTTCAGTTTCCAAATCATCACTGCAGGATAATGAAATGTTGTTTTAAATTTAAAATTAAGAGACTAGAAAGAACAAAAAAAAAGCACATTGACTCAAACCCAAGAGCCACGCATGCTCTAAAGATTCAACAAAATTGAAACAATTTGACCCAACAGTTAACACATAATTTTCATATATGAACTCACAAAATAGGATTTGAATTCTACGGTTCAGTTCGTCTTAAACAATACCTTTAAACTGATAAACAATCAGTATACCATACCGGCAAGCCAACTTATTTGAATGTCAGTCTGATCAAACTTTTGGCCAACAAATGGTATAAGTCAAACCATGGACATCCCTGGCAGGAGATAGTGTTTGGATGGGTTTTTTTTTTTTTTTTTTTTTTTTTTTTTTTTTTTTTTTTTAATTAAGGATCAGGGTAATTAGCTGTTTTATTGTTTGACAAATTTTGATTGTCTATCAAATCTAACTGATACATAAAATGTACAAATAACAACTTTAAAAAATGAGATACTCATTGTGATATGGAGTAGAAGTATCAAATATTCTACATGTGACTATGTATGTTCATAAGAGGATTAACAGCACACAATGACAACTTACAATAATAATATGTTTGCTGGTACAAGTGTTAAGAGTCTACTTGTGAGTCTGCTGCAAAAGAATTATAATGGGTCTGCTGCAACTATATGGTTTCAAGTGATCTACTGTTTGCTGGTACAAGTGTTAAAAGTCTGCTGCAAGTGAAAATTAATGGGTCTGCTGCAACTATATGGTTTTAAGTCATTTATTGTTCGATGTATACTCTGCGATGACTATCCCTGTGGCTATATGGTTTTAAGTGATTTACTTTTCTAATACAAGAATGATCAAAAGTAACTAGTTAGAAACACTTCATTTCGACTTACATCCAACGCAAACACGCAACTATTTGCAACAAATTCAGGTACAGGTTATCTAAACAGTGTACGGTCCGATCATCAAGATATCAACTAATTCACACAAACACAATGATAATGTCTATATACATCATTATCGATCAAAATTAGAACCGCTTCATTTCGACTCACATTCAATGCAAACAAAGCAACATATTCGGTTACTCATTCATTATCTAAACAACATGAGGTCCAATCATGTATAAATCAACTCGTTAAACAATCTCACACAAATAAAGTTACTATACGCGCGTGTACTTTATCATCGATCAAAATTAACCGATTAGAATCACGTTATTTCAACTTACATTCAACGCATTCACGGAGCAATTCGCAAACAAATTCAGCTACACATTCAGAGATTTTCTAAACACTTAAAACAACATAAGGTCCGATCATCTAGATATCAACTAGTTCAACAAATTCACACAATGTTTAACGAATCACTTTCAAACTTATTTAGAACAACACATGATATACAGTTATAAAACTTCATAAAAATCAGAAACTCAAAATTAGACTTGAACAAAATCATAAAGTTAGTAACTATAAGCTTACTAATAGCGTTCAGCGTTTCATCAATGTTTTCGTATGCGAGATAATCTCTTCTGTAACATCTCCCTCAGTCGCAACCACATAGATGATTAAATCATGATTGTTTATATAAATCTTGATTGTTGATTAACCTAATGATAATAGTGATATTGAGTAGAGATCAATTTGATGAACGATTGATGAATTAAATGGTGAAATTAGGGTTCTGATTTGGTTATAGAGGTTGGGTGAGACGCTCTGAAAGGTCGGAGGAGAGAAGACACACATTTTGCTGTGTGTAAAATAAGGGGTAGTTTTAAAATATGGTTTATATATTGACGAAAGTGCCCTTCTAGTGTAAATTATTTTGTTTAATCAGAGCCATTTGATCAAAGTGAATGGAAGGTGGGGATTAATCCCTTGGTATGTAAACAAAGTTTTGTCCTTCAAAATAAATGAGTTCTACATTTGCTTCACTCAAAATTAAGCGACTTGTGCGACGCAACTCAAAAATTGACACGTGTCCAAGTGGTTGGTGAGATTTTTTGTGCGACTTTATGACATTTTTTGTGCAACTCCACTCAAAAATTGACACGTGTCAAAAATTGACAAGTTGCAGAAAAATCCGACCAACCACTTAGACACGTGTCAATTTTTTAGCAGAGTCACACAAGTCGCTTAATTTTGAGTAGGCAAATGTGAAACTCACTTTTTTTTTGTGGGGCAAAACTTTAATCGTTGTTTCATTTTTGGCGCAAAAATGGAAGTAGCTCAATAAAAAAAATATGAAGAATGAAGGACTCATTTAGACTAGTAGTAATGGGTGACTAAATGTCTTTGTTATCTCAACATCATCTCAACTTCTATATCTAAGATCAAAAGCATGATCAAATGGCGATAGTAAAGTGACCACAATTATAAATAAAAAACATACTTCACAAAAGTTAATTTAAAAACACGCACACACAAACCATATGCAAACCATTTTGTTGCCTGAGCGACCCAACCAAACAAAAAAAGGAGGGGAACGCGGCTCGAAAGGGTAGACCAACCTTTGATAGGGTATCCATTACTACTAGCTATATTTTTAACTAAAACAAAATATTCTCTTTTATCTTTTCCACCTTTTCTTTTTAATAAAAAACCAATTTAATTTTTTTCTACACATCAAAACTGTTAACTGTTAGGCGAAAAAATTACAAAACAATTGAGGTAAGCATTTGATTATCTTTCGCAATAATATTGGAGTCGAGTTATTTTAGAAACCAAACATTCCTCACATACCAAGGGACTCATCCCCACCATCCATCTAAAAAGAAATCAATGGTTGAGATTAAAAGCATTTAATATTTCACCCATTTTTTATAATTTAAATATCTCTTAAACCGTTAATCGTTAAGCGAAAATAATTACACCATCGCGACAAGCATTTAATTATCTTTCTATAGACGGACATTTTGATATACTTTCGACAAAAAAAAAAAATTCATTTTTTTCACGTTTTTTTTCGTAGCCGAAAAAATCATATATGATATATCATATATGATATTACATATCATATATGATATTACATATCATATATGATATATATGATATATCATATATGATATTACATATATGATATTACATATAATATCATATATGATATGTAATATCATATATGATTTTTTCGGCCACGAAAAAAAACGTAAAAAAAATGAAAAAAAAAAAAATTGTCGAAAATATATCAAATTGCCTATCTATAGAAAGATAATTAAATGCTCGTCGTAACGGCATATTTTTTTTCGCTTAACGATTAACGGTTTGAAAGATATTAATATTTGAAAAAAAAGGATGAAAGTGGGTTTTTTAAATTGTTGGGATTAATCTCATCCATTAGATCAAATAAAGATGGAGGGTGGAGATTAGTCCCTTGGTATGTAAAAAAAGTTTGGTCCTCAAATGATCTTAAATCCTTTCGCAAATATATATTTTTTGTTGTTTTTTTCGGGTTTTTGGGTATAAGAGTTTGCATAATATACCACATGTTATATAACACTAATATGTATGTTTAAACAACCGACATGCTATCGTAAAATGAGCATAAATATTTGTGTAAAAATCTAAATGATTCGCTATTTTTAGCATTTAAAAATCAAAATCTTTACCTTTACAACCATATGTCACACATATTTTTTAAACTTCCAAATTATTACAGTTTATTCATGAAAAGTTGAAGAAAATATATGAAATTTGACCGAACATAATGTGGTAAAATTAAAGTAGAGTGTTGATTGGCATATTACTTTTGATCCGCACACTCCAATGTACAATCTTCATAAGCATCATATATTCATATGATAAATATACAACTGTTTAAGGCACAGGTTATAGTGTGCAAATTAAAAATGAGAGCATGTAAATCATTATCATGGCTCTAAAAGGCTCGCAAAGGCGTGAGGCTTGGTCATTGCCGTCACGTCGTCTTATGTCATGTTTTTTTGTAAACTCGATATATATGAAATATGATATAAATATATAAATATTTTTATATTTTGTGTCGTCTTATGCCACGTCTTATAAACTCAAAGAGAAAGAGGTTTGGTTATACCTTCATTGCCCATAAAAATAAGTAGTGTATTAATTTTTGATGAAAAAAGATATATTTAAAAAAAAAAAAAAAAAAAAGAGTAGCAACATTTTGGTAAGATTTAGCCCAAAACAAAAACCTTTCATCCCAGCAGTCACAACAATGGCGCTACACCTCTGAAACTTGAACCCAAAGATCTTTCTTACATACATTTCTTCAATCACTGGTTGGTAACCCCTTTACATTTTATATTTTTTTTCTTAATTATCTATCTTCATGAACCCTATAAATATTATACTTTAGTGAATCCATACCTAAAATTACACCCTTTATTAGCTTAACTGTTAATTGATCTACATGACTATAAATTGGACTAAGTTGATGGTTTTATATTTTGACCCTTATTCAGTCATTTTATGCCCACCAACTGTTCGATGAAATGCCCATATGAAATAATCAATTTTTTTGAGAGTCATTTTGAATTTATGTATGTTTTTATGGTATATGGCGGGTGTTGTTATCCTATTTCATATGTTTTTTGCTGTTTTATGATGCGTCATCATAAACCCGTGCACCCTTTCTGGATGCTGACTGACCCTTCTCCAAAGAACTAGCATTAGGAAATGAGCACTTGTTAGTTGGGAGTGAACCCGATACCTATTCTTCAAAGCCCTCGCAATGCCCCAATGGTATAAACCATAGTAATTGTATATGTCAAAACTGCAGTGAGTTAGGTTCGTATAGTGATATACCCTAGAGTAAACCCTTGTTAGATTTACTGACGGTTGCTTTATGTGATTACAACTTTGATTTGTATGATTGTTTATGTGAATACGACCCTTTGTTTTTTACGAGCTAGTTCCAAATGAAAGAATGGATTTTTACTATTTGGTGAGCTTCGTTATTCGATTTTCTTTGTGTTTTTGTTGGTTTTTAATGTGTCTTTATAAGCCTTAATAATTATTAGTGTTACATTATTGTAAAGGTAAATTTGCACTGACTTAGTTTTTTATAGTGAGTCCGTACCCTAGATTCAACCCATGTTAGATTAGCTGGTACGTAATTTATACATGACTATAACTTCTATAGCTTTGACGATTTATGGGAATTTGACCATTTAGTTGTTATGAACACCAAGTGTTTGGTGAAATGACCCAATGGAATAATATTTTTTTCTACACTATTTTGATTAGTTATCTCTATGTTTCTATGGTATTTAGTGAGCTTCATTATCTTAGTTTCTTAGTTTTTTTGATAGTCTTGTTTATCCTTTAAGTATCAGTACATCAGTATATGTAAATGTGTAGTCGGCTCAATTTAGTGAATCTATGCCATAGAGTATGCCCTTTGTTTGATGATTTATTACAGGTTAACGATGAGCACAAACTGTTAGTTGATTTCCATGACTATAAATCTGGGTATTTGATGTTTTTAATGAGCAGGACCCTTTTGTTTTTTAGGAACATCAAACTGAACACCAACTTTCAATGATATGCCCTAACGAAAGAAGAAACTTTGTTATATATTACTATTTCTATTCATTATGCTCTAATAACACTGAAACAACTCAAAACTAACTGCAATGCACAATACAAGTTCTGGGTCAAATCCATTTTAACTTAAACAATTCTTATGAAGAAGTTGAATACTGACGCAGCTCATGAGAGGGGTATCGTGTATCCAGCACTTTGTACCAAAGTTCGTTTTTTAGCTTGCTACTTTTCTTTATTCCCAACATAAGAAGTAGGCTCATGCATCTCTACATGGTTTTAAGTTTTAAGTTTAATAGTATGCATATGGACAGTGACTCGAAATAAGAGCTCATTTATAGGTCAACTTGCTACCATATAGCAATTCAACTACGCATTCTGTACAATTTGAGTGGGTATAGCCTCAGATACCCTATCCACTCGGTAGTTGCTAAGATTCAAATAGTAGTTTTTAGTCATTATTTAGGTCACTGTGTTAACAAATAACAACCAAAGACATGCTAATTTGATATTGGTCGTGCATAGTCATCCTTGAAGTGAATATTTTTTTGTTTTTCATGGCTTTCATCATAATAAAGGTGTTTGATTGTAGCTTAAAGTTTTAGTTGTATGGTCCTTCGGGATTTTCATAAATGTGTTCCAACAGTATGTTTTGTGATTAGTAAACTTTGTTAAACATAAATTATAACTCTTCCTGACATTTGCTTTAGGAAATCTCGATTCATCGTAACTTCATATATAAGGATGTGTGTAATTTAAATTTATCAGCGATTGATAATTTTTGCAGGAAGAACAAAAAATCATCATTGAGATTCTCTCAAAAATTGGGAATTTTGTTTTAGGAACAGGAAATTTGATTCTAACCCTGCAATTTATTAGAATGTTCATTTGTATATATAAATGTTTAGGTTAACTGTACAAGATAAAGTTTAAAAACATAGCATTACTTTATGTTAATTTCGCGACGATTATGATATATCTCTACTAATTTGAGATTCTGATGTTTTTGGAAGCTATGTATCGTTTTGGCATTTTTTTTGTATCTCTGCTGTTTAATTTATGTTTTTTGAACTTGTTCCAGAATCTGCATTTAATCAATCATGAGACGAAGCTTGGGAAAGCTTTCACATCCAGCTATTGGACAAACAAGCAGACAAGTCCTTTTCTCATCTTCTGCTGGAAATGGTGGTGGTAGAGGTCGGGGTCGAGGCTCTGATTCCCCCAAATTCAGTTTCGTAGATTCCATTCCTGGCAAGAATGAGCCAAACACTCCTGGAGATCAAACATCAATCCCGTCCCCACTCGGTCATGGTCGAGGCAAACCTTTTCCACCTCCTCCAAACACTCCCCAATTCTCTTCTTCTCAGGCCCCACCCGCCAATAGTGGTCCCGTTGCTGGTCGTGGGCGTGGCACTGTTCATTCTCCTCAATTTCAAGAAAAACCTATATTCGAGGAAAATGCAAAACCTAGAACACCCGTATTTATTCGCAAGGACGAAGATTTACCCCCAAACCAAGATAAGATTCTCCCTAAAAGTATTTTGTCAGTTTTATCTGGTGCGGGTCGTGGGAAGCCTACTCAATCACCAACATTTGTTGCTGATGAAAAGGTCGAGGAAGTAAACAGACATATCAGGCCTAAACAACAACCGCAACAACAACAACGTGTGCAGGCTGGGCCTGCACCACCAAAGATGAGTCAAGAGGATGCAATAAACAAAGCAAAGAGTATTCTCTCAAGGGGTAGAGATAGTGCTGAAGATGTTGGAAGTGGGTCCCAGATGGGGACAAGAGGTGGTTTTGGTGGAAGAGGGGTTAGAGGTGGTGCTAGGGGTGGAAGGGGGGGAAGGGGTAGGGGAAGAGGTGGAGGAAGAGGAATGTCATACCGCGATGAAGATGATGATGAGGATGACGAGAAAGACACGGAGGCTGATAAAGCTAATGATGATAAGCTTGCTAAATATCTTGGCCCTGAAAAAATGGACATTTTGGTTCAAGCGTTTGAAGAAGCTGGAGCGAATGTGTTGCCTTCGCAAGAGGAAGAGGACCATGTGGATGCAATGCATACCAATCTTTTGGTATTGACTTTCTTATAATCCTTCAGAATTGTATGATAACATCACAGATGGAAAGAGGGCGGGTTGGGTAACAGTTAAAAATTGGTTTGGGTTTAAACCGGTCATTATTTAGTATGGGTCATAACAGGCTGTGTTGGGTCAACCTACACTCTTTTTGTTCAATATCAAATATAATTATAAGTACTTCATCTGTCAATCATATTACAATGATAATATTATTAATATTATTATGACGATAATCCGCATAAACATGGATCTTGGGTGACTTATAACATGTTAAAATTGATTGACATATTTGACCCGTTCACTTTAGCTGTTTTATACGAGTAAATGACCTAACTGACCCGTTGAGATAGAACCCGAATATATTGGTTTATAAGTCGATGGGTCGAAATTTTAACCTTCAGGTAACATATTTAATGTATTTACTATTTAATTATGGCTGCAGTTGGAGTGTGAGCCAGAGTACTTAATGGCTGATTTTGGTTCTAATCCTGACATTGACGAGAAGCCTCCCATGCCTCTTGAAGACGCTCTTGAGAAAATGAAACCTTTCTTAATGGCTTATGAAAATATTCAAAGCGAAAAAGAATGGCAGGTAAGTCACAATTCCATCTCAGTCTTTGACAAAATTAAAAAACATACTGCGTTTTTCTTATTCTTGTTTTAAATAGTGGTTGCAATTTGTATTTCCACTAATTTGGTGCAAGTTGGTAGGTAGTTTGTCGAATGGTTGTCCTTTAAGTTGTTCTTTATGGAAGGAAGTTATGTTTGGGTTTCAGCTGGTAGAACTACCGTATAAATGTTTAGTAACTCATAATACAACTTTAGTGTGGGATGAAATAAAGTTCATTGCTTTATTGTAATAAGAATGTGGGTAAGTGATGAAAGTGTTTGAGGTGACATAATAGGCGGGTGAGATAAGATGGGTAGAGGGTTATAAATTATAATGGGTTTTGTTTGAAAGAAGCAGATTTTTAGTTTGGGGCAGGTTAACTCACACCAACTAGGCCGTGAGTTTGCTTTAACGAGTGCACGAGCAGAAGCGGAGACAGAGTTGTCCCCCGATCTGAGATATTAGCGAGATTAGCTACATGCCACTTAACCTAAAGAAAGGTCGACCTGAGAAAGCCCTTTTTAAGCTTATAGGATAACTTCACTTACTAAATTTCTTGAGTAGCGAGAAAAGTTTTTGACAATTTTAAACACCTTTTATGTGTATATAGAATACCAACTAATTTTTTGTATTGTCCCCTTTTTGTCATCAGTCATCACAGGATCACACCTAATTTGTACATGTGAGTCATCAAAAGATGTTTATGTCCCATTTGAGTCCTTTTGTGACAAAAAAATGACTTTCAAGAAGAATTCTATTCATCTAAAAACGTTTTATTTATGTATAAAAATGTTAAGATAACGGATTTAAACATGACCGAAAGGGACCCAAAACCATCTTTAAGTGACTCGTATGTAAAAAATGTATAATGACTAGAACGAGAATGATGAAAAGGTGAGTACGCAATAAATGGGTTGAAATCGACTCTCTAGAAATTATTATTATTTCATTTATGTAACCGGTGAATCCAACGTACTTTTCAGGAAGTTGTGGATGCGACAATGAAGAATGTCCCTCTAATGAAAGAACTTGTGGATTACTATAGTGGACCTAACAGGGTAACTGCTAAACAACAAGGGGAGGAGCTTGAAAGAGTTGCAAAAACTCTGCCTGCAAGTGCACCTGCGTCTGTAACGCGCTTTACTGACCGAGCTGTTCTCTCTCTCAAGGTTTGACTTTACTCTATATTGACCTGATTATACGTTTATGAACCATGTATGGCACTGTAGGTTGCAAATACTCCAAATAGATAGGTTGGATAATAGGTCTAATTTAGTTTCGCCAATATTTACTATTTTAAATAGATTATAAAAGCTATTTAATTAAAACAATGCTCCACCTTTCCAATATTAGGTTGTAGAAACGTACTTTGGGCGATGTTCGATACGTTCAAACTGATTCTTTTTTTTTTTTTTTTTTTTTTTTTTTTTTTTTTTTTAATTTATTTATTTATTTATTTTTATTTTTATTTTTTAAATATTTTACTCGTTTGACACCTTATGTGTAAATATAACCCAAATTGACAAGTTCTTATGACCGGGTTGAAGTTCTCTTTACATGGCATGCTTATTTTAAACAAGAATATCTTCTTATCAACTTTTTTTGTACTTAAATGCATTAATAATATTATCAACCATCTATTGCATTTATAAAGGAAGACGGGTGGGACTAGAAGATATAGCAGAAAAAGAAATGGGTCAAATAGTCTAAAAAGTGTCCAAAGTATACTAAAGTGTTCACAATCCCCTAAGTGACTATTTTTTCTGTTAGTTATTGTAATCATCTCAGGTATATTTGTTATTTACAAATTCAAAAAAATTGATTTATACTCCATGGTAGGTATCACCGTATCAGATGTAGCCTTTTCACGATCGTTTTAGGACGATATACGTGAGTTGATACGTGCATTTCGTTACTGTTTTAATCTTATCCGGCAATATATTTAAATGCAGAGCAACCCAAGGTGGGGATTCGACAAAAAATGCCAATACATGGATAAGCTTGTTTGGGAGGTTTCACAGAGTTACAAATGAGAACACTACTTCTCCAAATACGTTAGATTTATATAAAAAAGGAAATTGTTCTGTTCTGACAGTTTTTTGCGTATGGCAAGATCAAATTTGTTTGGTATGTTCACTTCCTAACTGGTAAATGGAGAGACTCTGCCTGAACTAAGGATCACTTATTATGTTACATACTTTTGTAGTTTGTAATAATCCATGTTGGAATTTTGTTTGATTCATGAGTACCGGCTAAAGGTCTCATGCATTTAATTTGCCTTCAATTAAGGTGAATTTGATTATGATTATATGATCACTGTGCTACTTATGTGTTCCATAGCTTGACTTACGGTATACACTATACAGTGTAATTCACACTTTGAGCCCCCTAATTAGAGGTAGCAAGACATTCTGGTTCAGGTTTGGGCTGAGATGAGTAAATTTATTTGGTGCCTGTAATATACGACTAGATGAGTATTAGCCAGTTTATGGAAATGAAGGTTTGAACTTGTGAGTGGAAAAATGAAGGTTTGAAAGCAAGTAAAGAATCATTCATTCCATGAATGAAGTTTAGTCCAAGTTGCCTTTGCTTTTCTTGTTGCACCATTTCAAATGAAGTATTTTCTTTCTATATGCCAAATACATTTGGATGCACAAATGTACAACGAAAACCTTAGGATACCACTCTGGTATCAAAGCAAAATCGATGCATCCAAAAGGTTTAATAAACGAGTCAAATGAGTTGGGGGGTCTAGCATGTAAGGTGCTGTTTGTTTTTTAAGAGGTTTTATGTCTGAATCTGAATACCACTTCTGAATCTGAATGAGTGGTCCAAAAGTCTGAATCTGAATTATTTTAGACTGTTTGTTTTTATGGCTGAATCTGAATGTCTGAATAAACAAAAAACAATCATTTCGCTATAAAACAAACCAAAAGACACTCCATTCGTGATTATTAATAAAAGAAAAAATTACACGGATGGTCCTTGTGGTTTACATGAATTACAAGTTTGGGAGCTATTGCATTTTATTTACGCCATACATACCTATTTTGGGAAACGTTTAACGCTTTTGGTCCCTAAGTCGGATGGGCGTTATCTTTCTCCGTTAAGTGTTTGCATCGTTAATCCCTCCGTTAGTTTTGTTTGCATCGTTAGTCCCTCCGTTAATATTTTTTACAAAAATTAATTTTTTTTTGAAATTAATTATTTTGCAAATTTTATTTTTTGAAATTAATTATTTTAGAAAAATTAATTTTTTGAAATTAATTTTTGAGGGAAATGCAGAAATGGTCCCTGTGGTTTGCCCAAATTGCAGGTTTAGTCCCTGAGTTTTTGAAAGTGCAGGCGGCCTCCCTGTGGGGAAACATTTGTTCCGTTTTGGTCCCCAGCTATTAACGTCGTTAGTTTTGCTTGGTTAGACGAGGGCATAAATGTCTTTTTATTAGTTTGGCTATATAATTAATTACACTCAACAAATCCACATTTCTTTTGTTTTCCCCAAATCAAAACACACACAAATCCACCACTGACCCAAATCAAAACACACACATAAGAATGAATTGTTTTTGTGGTAACCGATCAATTGTTAGAACTTCTTGGACAAACTTAAACCCTGGTCGTCGTTTTCATTGTTGCTCCCAAGTCCCAAGTTGTGGCTTTTTTCTATGGCTGGATCCACCAATGTGTGCTCGTGCAATTGCAATAATCCCTGGTTTGCTAAGGTCAAGAAATCGACTACAAGGGGATTTGAATGGAATGGTTGTTGAAAATCGAAGGTTGAAGATTTGCCTAATTTGCAGTTGGATTTTTATTTTTTTTATTTTGTTCATGTAGATGTAATGCTTGGTAGGTAGGTTAGTGAAAAACGAACTTCAAATTGACCAACAAATATGTAATGGTCAATTGATTTTGTGATATGTAGTGAAGTTCAAGTTTTTATGAAGTAATGATACTTTAATGTTATCAGATATGTGCAAGTTTTTGGAATATTGTGTGTACAACCAAAACAGACACTGAGTTGAAACAAGAAAGTCAATAGAACATGTACAACCAAAACAAAGAGTGGGTTGAAACAAGAAAGTCAATAGAACATGTACAACCAATATTCAAAAGAGTGAGTTGAAACAAGAAACTCAGACAACATATTACTAAACAACTGTTGAAATAAGAAAGATAGTCTGCCATTAACCCATAATCTACTAAAAGATAACATTGTAATACATTTAACAACTGAAATCACAATGATCCTTAACTTCTTAAAGTCTTATAACCCATAATCTACTAAAAGATACAGTCTTTAAACCAAAACACAACTACATTAGAAAGAAAGCCTTGAAGACTTAGTGGGAGTGAGTCTTCTGTTTGCTGTTGTCTTTGTTATCTTCATTCTTGGTTCACTAACAGACTGACTTGTCCCAACTTGACCTGTAGACTGGCTTGCATTTTCTGTGGCCTGACTTGGCCCAACTTGACCTGTAGACTGGCTTGCATTTTCTGTGGCTTGACTTGGTCCAACTTGACTTGTAGCCTGGCTTGCCCCAGTTTGACTTGTTCCAACACCATTCATTTTACAACTTCTTTTATTGTGACCTGAACCTTTGCAAATACAACAAGTAACTGTTTTACCTTTTCTACTAAGCTTCCCCCCTTTCACCATTTCACTTTCACCTGCACTCTTCTTCCTTTTTTTAGGTGGTCTGCCAATCTGTGGAACAGATTTAGGTGGAATCAAGGTAGTAGGAGATTTAAACTTAGCCCAAAATTGCCTGCCAGTAACTGGATTAATCTTATGAGAATAAGCATCCATCCATGTCTGAAGCTTGTAAGAGTGATGAACCCAGTCTTCAGGAGTTCCAACATCTGTACCATTGTCAGCCATATCATGTATACAAGCCACTGCATGCTTACATGGGATGCCAGAAATTTCCCACTTCCTGCAGGAACACATTTTTTTTTCCAAATTTACCACACATTGGTCACCCCATGGACCTTTAACTTGAAATTGATCAGCTCCATTCCATTGCACATTATACTTTGAATGATCCTCATCAACTAAATCCTCAATGTTATCCTCATTCTCACTGTCTTGCTCATCATCTGTGTTACTCTGTTCACCCACATCCTCCCCCTCATCACAATGCCTAACATGATCATCTAAATCAAGTACATCCACATTTGGATCATGTTCAACATAAACATACATAGTCTTATGCCTATGCACATAGTTTAACATGTTGCACGTATCATTTTCACTACTTAAAGGCTTCAGTGCATTATCTAAACCTTTCAATGGTATCTTGTAGTGAAAATATGATATAGCATTAGCATCATAACCTATGCAGTTCAATACTGAATATATCACATCAATCTTAAATTGATGACTGTCTAACATGTCAACAAAGGTTACCTCACCATCAATGTACTTCCTATTTGGACAATCTGTGAACCGTCCACCATGATGCAACCTCATTGTAAACAAGTTGGGATATTGATCTGTATCACGAACATTATAACATTACTTTAGTGAAAATGACACAATATTTGAGTAAGAAAGGAAAAAAAAAAACGCAAATAACACTTTACCATAAACTGATGCATCAAACTTATCTCCATCTGGTCTAATATACCAACATTGGATTGGTGTCGTCATTTTTATATGTTGCTAATTTTTAAAGATTGTGATGAAAATGACAGTGGATAAGGGTTGAATGTATTTAGGGTAAGTTGAATTTTTGGTTGGTTAGGAATAATTGAGATCGTTTAATTGCATTTAATAATACAGTTGGGGACCAAAACGGACCACCAAACTAATAAAAAGACATTTATGCCCTCGTCTAACCAAGCAAAACTAACGACGTTAATAGCTGGGGACCAAAACGGAACAAAGGTTTCCCCACAGGGAGGCCGCTTGCACTTTCGAAAACTCAGGGACTAAACCTGCAATTTGGGCAAACCACAGGGACCATTTCTGCATTTCCCTCTTAATTTTTTTACAAAAATTACTTTTTTTTTCGACATTAATTTTTTTACAAAAATTAATTTTTTTTTCAAAATTAATTTTTTTTAGAAAAATTACTTTTTTTTTCGAAAAAACAAATTACTTTTTTTTCGAAAAAAAAAATTACTTTTTTTTCGAAATTAATTTTTTACAAAAATTACTTTTTTTTCGAAATTAATTTTTTTACAAAAACTAATTTTTGTAAATTAATTTTTTTCGAAATTAATTTAAAAAAAAAATTAATTTCGAAAAAAAAATAATTTTTCTAAAAAAATTAATTTCGAAAAAAAATTATTTTTTGTAAAAAAATTAATTTCGAAAAAAAGTAATTTTTGTAAAAAAATAATTTCGAAAAAAAAAAATTAATTTTTCTAAAAAAATTAATTTTGAAAAAAAAAGTAATTTTCGAAAAAAAAAATTAATTTTTCTAAAAAAAAATTAATTTCGAAAAAAAAATTAATTTCGAAAAAAAAGTAATTTTTGTAAAAAAATTAATTTTGAAAAAAAAATTAATTTTAAAAAAAAGTTATTTTCGAAAAAAAAAGTAATTTTCGGATGTATAAAGGTTTGAAAACAAAGCAAAAACGGTGATTTTCGGATGAGTTTCGACGACGTTTTCGCGTTTAACGAGGTTCAGACGAACTCGGAAAAATTCCCCGAGCACACCATTGGAAAGAGCACGAAAAAACGAGTCCAGCGCAGCTGGAAGTGTGCTTCACTCTCACACGAGAGGTCCTGGGTTCGAATCCCAGCTGAGGCAAACTTTAGGTATATTATACATGCCACGTGGCACCACCTCAGTGGTCCACGTGGCACACGACCCGTACCCAGATCCGACCCGACCCGTTTATGACCTAATGCCACGTGGCACCCGACCCGTTGAGTTGACCCTTGACCAACATATAGGACTAACGATGCAAAAAATAGGACTAACGATGCAAACAAAACTAACGGAGGGACTAACGATGCAAACACTTAACGGAGAAAGATAACGCCCATCCAACTTAGGGACGTTTGGCGTAAATAATATGCAATAGCTCCCAAACTTGTAATTCATGTAAACCACAAGGACCATCCGTGTAATTTTTTCTTAATAAAAAATCAAGACCAAGATGAGGAGATAAAGATTGAAAAGAAGTAGTTGTAAAGTTTAGGCTTTTCAGACGTAATCAGATGATATTGAATGTCTGAATGAATCAGACCCTATTCAGATGTATTCAGACTTCAGATCTGAAAAAAATCAAACAGTCTGAATCTAAAAATGTCTGACCGAATCAGACTTCATATGTATTCAGATCTGAATAAAAAAAACAAACACAACCTAAGTGTTTTATGTTAACCTATCAAATATTTACCCTTTTCTCTATAAATATCTTGATCGATAATAATTTGAAAGTAAGCACTTACGTTAGAAAAAACTAAAATGGCGATGTGAATATTTTTATTTTCAGACGAAAAGAGTAAAACTAGACATTAATAACCGGTAACCCGAACCGGATGCCTTTTCATAATGTGGGGCATACATGACTCACTTAACGATTGTGACTATGAGGATGTTAAGGCCCTTTGACCTTGTACTTTCAAGTGCAAATTTGCCCCCACATATTAGTGACTGAGCTACGCTGCCATTGGCCTCTCATACCGTCTCAAAACAAGCCTTCATAACCTCATAAGAAGTATGATACTACAATAATAATAACGACTCTCGAATGTAAGAAAAGTAGGACATATTGGTCGGACAAAATATGGATAAACTAACATACAACCACAACATTTAATCATTAAAATATCCGAAAGTGTCGAGGTATGCCAACACTTTTTTGATACAAAAGCAAAGGAGTGTGACCTCAAAAGTGCAACCATTTACTACTTTTCTTTACTATATCTTATCTTGCTTTCTTACTTACAGTCTTACATAGTAACATGTTATGTACTATGTTGAGATATATACTTTCCTACACAACTCAAAATAAAAGTTTTCTTAACCTTCACTCCACTTGGTTTGATTTGATTTGATACTTAACGGTCTTTTTTCCACTATATCGAGTGACGGATCCGGTATCAAAAGTGACAAGGTTCACTTTATTTAAAGTACATAATAGCATAGTTGTCAGGATCTCGATCCTGATCTTAAGATCTTACGATTTTACGATTTTACAAAGCAAAAATTATCTGGATTCTATGTAGGATCTTAGCACACTTAGGATCTTATAAGATCCTGATCTTGACCATAAGATCTAATTCGATCCGATCTTACTTTTCTCGAATCGCAAACTAAAAAACTAAAAAAGTTGTGGATCATATTTAATAGAATTTAAAAAACAACATGTTAATCTTCTTAAACATTCCATATTCATAATTTAAAACTACATTTTCATGAAACATTCATATAATTTTGTGTTAATGATATATAATAATTTGTAGATTTGAATAATATTCCAAAAACTATTAAGAAAATGACATTATCATAGGATCTTAGGATCCCGATCCGATCTTACGATTCCGATCTTGCAAAAACGAAAACGATCATAAGTAAGACCCCGATCTTAAAAACCTTGCATAATAGTCTTAATTAACTTAAAAATTAGGGACCATATGCCCTTTAAAAAAATCAGTATATGTGACATAATTTTACATTAAGAAAAAAAAAATAAAAAGTAAAATAAAATCTATGGGATTCTCGTGCACCCTTCGGAACATCCCTCGGCCCGGCCCTACTTATATTGAGGTTCTACCTAGATATCTAAACCATATTGGTCTCTATCGAACGAGGTTTGGTTAGTTAGTTATCTGACCACACCGAGCCTCAAATCGTGGTCTTTTTGTCCATGTCTAGTGTGTGTTGGCTATGACCATGCTAATTAAGTGGGTCCAAAGTACAAACCAAGAGACAAAGAAAAAGATTGGAAGAGTGTAAAGGTTGAATGATGATGTGGGTGTGGTGTGCGTTATCTTTTCAAAATGATTAGCATTTGCTTGCCGGTTAAACATTCCATTTCATAAAGATGCATGAGACAATAGGAATCCTAACCTAAATTATTTTTTTACATCTCAAACTAACAATTTTATGTTGTGTAACTATATCTAACGCTCAATGTTAACTATATCTAACGCTCAATGTTAACACAATATAGTCGTTATTTTCACGTTATATAAACAAACTAAACTTAGTTTGTTTATATAACGTGAAAAAGATGACTATGCATGAACATTGTGAATTGAAAAGATCTAAGATGTCGATACGAAGGATCTCAAAGAGAAGAAAACCTGAAGTGTGTTATCATCGGTCATCATGATTCACGACCACTATATAGCAAATCGGCGTTACTTTTTTTTGTTAGGAAATTGAATGACGATTAATTAGAGATGCCCTAAAAATATAGCATGGCCAAATTGGTTTGAGGCCTTATATGGTTATAACTAAAACATACGAGACCGTTTAGTTTAAATATCTTCATATTTGCACTAACAAATTTAGTGGCTAAAAAGGTTTGAGGCCTTATATGGTCACCCGCACATCGGTAAATGAGCATGGCTCTACTTTTAGTCTTTTACCATAACAAGGCTCAAAACCTGATCATATTTTTGTTAATATCTTGTCAAAGGTAGCTACGGACCATGCTAAAGTGTATCCAAGCCAATCGACATGAAAAAGGTAATGGAAGAGTGTAAAGGGTGAATGATGATGTGGGTATGGTGTGCATTTTTTCTTTTCAAGATGATTGGCATTTGCTTGCCGGTTAAACATTCCATTTCATAAAGTTGAAGGAATAAGAATCCTAACCTACACCATCATTCACCACTATCACTACCAACACAACACCATATCTCTGGTTTTACTTTCTTCTTATAGAAATATTATTAATACTAAATTATGAATTTAAACATGACTTAAGAAAAATACTTGCCACCATAGACATGTAAACTATGAGATTTTGAATATCATTATTACCTTTACTAAATTGACGAGAAATAAGTCGTGTGATACATCATACATTCATTATCTCACATTAGATGAATACCCGCGTAAAGCGACGGTGTATAGCTACAAATAATTATGCTTGCGAACCTGTGGTTCTAATGTGACCATTAATGCAACACTTACGAGTTCAATTTTTAATAATTGCGAGAAAAAAAAAAAGTCTATATGTAAAAAAAAAAAAAAAAAAAAAGTCTATAGGTTAAAACAAAAAGTGATAAAAGTTTGAGGATGAAACAATATTTAAATTATTAATTTAGTGATAGATGTTGTTATCATTTTTAAAAGAGTATATTTGATATAACACATTATTCATTTTTAAGTTTTAAGTTTCATAAAGAATTATATGTGCTTTATATATTGTATAGATTGTTCGTGTATAGAAGAGATATAGAGCATTTAATAGCATATATAGAAAGTGACCCTAAGGCATGTATATGCGTTTTGGTACAACCAAAGGACTTGTATCAAGAACAAAACTCTGAGACATCTCACAGAAAATGTTTGAGAGAAATGAAAACCGTAATGAATAACATGTGTTTGAATTTCGTTAAACAGAAAAACAAGCGAAACAACATGCATGATGCCTAGCACTCATTGTTTTGTTGTTGCCTATAGGTCCACGACTCGACACATATGTTTAACGAGTTTTTTGATGATAACAACATATGTTTGGGTTTATAAACGTTAGATACAAGTAATAAAATCTCAACCCATTTTCCTTCATTTTTCATATTTTTTTTTACATGCCTTAAGATCTAGACCTTCATTAAATTTCTAAGTACGTACGAGCCAAACTAACTATCTCACGCTATATACATCATAAATATATCACACATGTTACCGACGAAACTTGAACCCACAAACATATTCTCGCACCACATGAGGTAATACTTTAACTATCTTGTGCGATACAATATAATTAAAGTGCAAATTAGGTAGTTGATGAATCGGGACAGTTAAATCTGCGGCAATGTATAACTTGTAATTAGTGCAAAACAAAAACAGGAGCCAAAGAAAAGGAATAGCTTGAGTCTCACGTGATTGGCTTTTTGGCTTTATTTTAAGCAAAGCAACTGCCGCCCCGTCTAACCGGAGCTCCTCCTTCATGTTTTGCACGTGATCTAATCACAACTCATTGTTATCATGGGTGGAGCCAGAAAATTATGATCGAAGGAGCAAATTTTGATAAATTTCTAGAAACTATATTACAAATTGGTTCATTAGAGAGGCAAATTAAAAAAAAAATAGTCAGATATTTTTAAAAATTGATACTACAATTTTTTTCGATAGGGGGCACGTGCCCACCCTCCTGTCTTCGGCAGTGATTGTTATACATACGGGTGTTTAGTCTTTATCTCGTAAAAAAAATAATTTGTCTATCTCGTAACTTAAAGTTATGTACGGTCTTTTGATTAACCGGTCACTCATATACCAAGAAGGCAAAAACATTTTTTTTTTGGGTACAGTATCAATTAATAAGCAGAACAAACTAGCTATTAACCTATTGTTAGAGCTGTAAATGAACTGAACGTTCAGTGAATATTTCATGAACCGTTCGGTAAAAAGTTCGTTTATATTCGTTTATTTATTAAATGAACGAACATGAACAATATTTTACGTTCACTTAGTTAAATGATCGAACATGAACAAAAGTCTCGTTCTTCATTTATGTTCGTGAATGTCCGATTATGCGTTCGTTTATGTTCCTTTATTTATTTATGTTCGTATATCATATCTTTTAATTATATAATTTTAAAATTGGTTTGTTTAAACAAAATAAAACTTATAAAACAAATATATTGTGTATAGTATAATAAAATTTATGTTTGTTTGTCTATGTTTATTTATGTTTGATCGTTTATGTTCGTTTAGTGTCTTAATGAACGAAAATAAACGAACATGAAAAACTCATTTTCTTGATAAACGAACATGGACAAGAAAATTCGTCCGTTTAAGCGTTCGTGTCCGCTTATTTGTCTGGTTAAAATTAAACGAACGAATATGAACAAGGCTCTATTCGTATTCGTCCGGTTCGTTTACATCCCCAGGTATTGTAACAAACTAACTATTTGCCAATTGTAACAAACTCTAACATGAAAATTCAGTGACTCAGTGTGACGATGTAACTACTAATATTGTTTTAAAAAGCACAAAATTACTCAGCATGTTCTGAAGTTTTATTCCAGATCCACCAATCAAAAGGCATGAGTCATGAGGTTGAAACATATTTTACAATATCTATTAATAAGTAGAACACTTTTGTATGTCCAATGATTAAAGGTTTTGCAAAGAATATTACGTTACATTAAACATTACGTAAAATAACAACATGCTATCATCCTTTTCATTTTGCTATATATACACATACATTGCCTATTAATAAACATAACTTAAACCCTCATTCAATCTCTCAGGCTACAATGGAGTGGCAAAGGGGTCCGGTTATCGGCCGCGGCTCCTCCGCCACTGTCTACCTAGCCACGGCCGTTACGGGCCACTCGTTCGCCGTCAAGTCCACCAGTCTTTTAACCTCATCTTCCTTACAAAAAGAGCAACATATTATTTCACAATTAAGCTCACCAAATATAATTTCCTACATGGGTTATGATCATGATCAGGTTAAAAACGTACCCATGTTTAATTTATTTATGGAATACGCTCCGTACGGGTCAATATCCGATATGATCAAGAAACATGGAGGACCACTAGATGAATCATTAATCCAATCCTATATTCATCAAATTCTTATAGGATTGAATCATGTGCACTTGAATAATATAGTGCATTGTGATATTAAGTGTGACAACATATTGGTATGTGAAAATGGTGTCAAAATAGGCGATTTTGGTTGTGCTAAACGGGTCGAAAACAGGGGAAAAAACAGAGGATCCTCTGTTTTTTCGGGTACACCGGTTTTTATGGCGCCTGAAGTTGCACGTGGTGAAGAGCAAGGGTTTGAAGCTGATGTATGGGCTGTTGGGTGTGTGTTAATACAAATGGCCACCGGGTTTAACCCGTGGGTCGATATGAGTGATCCAGTTAGTGTTTTGTATAAAATTGGGTTTTCGGGTGATATACCGGAGTTTCCTAAGTGGCTATCACCCGAATGTAAGGATTTTTTGGACAAGTGTTTGAAAGGAGAAGTTAAAGAAAGATGGACAGTAAATGAGCTTCTAAGACACCCTTTTGTTGATAATTTGAGCTCGGGTTCGAAGAAAGTAGAAGAGTGTATGAAATGTTCTCCCACTAGTGTTTTGGATCAAGATGTTTGGGGCTGTTTGGAGGTATCGGAGACTTCGCCAGCGTTGACCCAAAATGCTGACTTTTCGGACAAGTCTCCGGTGGAGAGGATAAGGGGGTTGGTTAAAGATAGTCCTTTATGTTTACCAAATTGGGATGAAGAAGAAGATTGGATCACGGTAAGAATTAATGACAATGAAGAGAGTTTGATGATTTGTTCGGGTTTGGATCGCGATACTGAGTTGACCTGCATTGGGTCAACCAGTATCGAGTCGCCGTTATTTACAAATTTTTATGTAGACAGAACCCTGGGTTTAAATTCTTTGATGTTGGAAGATCATGTTGTTTATGCTAGCAATCAGTGTGTCAGAGCTGAGTTTAGATCAAGATTTCTTGATTTTGAAAAAATAGTTGATGATAGTTATTTGCTTTTGGGTTCAAGTTATGTATCTTTGGTGTTTGTATTAATCACAATGTGTTTGTTGTTCAATTTTATATATAATTATAAAGAGGTTCAAATGAATGGACATTTTTTTTTTACTTATTTCATAAACCCTATTTCAAATGTTTATATTTACTTCATATCTTGATTAAACATATTGATTTATAAACCCGCCACACTTACGTACTTAGATATCTTTGTTTGTGAAACAATACGACTTAATACATCGTTGGCCCTGTCGTAGTGGATGCTCCTTACTACACATGAGGGGTCTATTTTTTGCCATGTTCACGCGAGAAAGGTCATTACAAGGGTGAAAGGTATGCGGGAACGACTAAGAAAAGAGTTTCAATTGGCGTTGCAGACCATCGAGATAAAAACAACCGTTTGTCAATTTGTGTGTTTTTACTTTTTAAGTATGTTGAGGGTTTGTGTTTGTTAAGTGGATGTATGTATAAATGTTTAAAAAGGCGATAATCATAATTGGGACAAAAATGTGAGGCATAAAAAGATCTGATGCTGAATTGACGATGATAAAACCTTTTACTGCACCATCTGGTCTTTACTCTTAAGTCAACCAACCTTCACTATTTTTGGTTGCGAAAGAATTGAAGTTCGTCATGAAGTTAACTTCTCAAGTGTTATTATATGATCTTAACCATATTTAAGGCAAACATGTATTGTATAAAATAACACACATCTATGTTCCTATACTATTTTTTATGCAAATGGGTTGATGGGAACAAATTGGTGTTCTAGACTTCTACTTCGTGCACCTTCCATGCTACCCATGCTTTGATATTGTATTGCCTAAAGAGGTCAACTTCGTTTATTTAAATTGTTTTCACTTGTTTTAGTTATGTAGTATGCTAATGACCCATATCTCAACCAACAATATAATAATAACTGGTTTTGTTGTACTCATTTTCGTGCATAAAATGAAGAGTATCATGGTCACTTTGTCTTTTATCAAGCAAGTTTACGTTGAGGGTATATTATTTAAAACCCTTCAGATTATACTATATCAAAATTTTGTATTGACACATGCTAACAAGGATTAGCGAGACAGACCGAAAACTGAATCGACACGAAAAATCAAGCAGATTCGAAAAACCAAGCTGAACCAATGCGACGGAAACCGAACCGTCCATATTCGGTTCGGTTTTGATTCTATATATTTATGATTTTTGGTTTTGGTTCGGATCGGTTGAAGCCAAAACCAAGAAAAACACACCTAAACCATACAAACCGAACTGAACGGACCGACACAAAACCGAACCGAACTGAGTACTTCAGTTTGGTTCTCGGTTCATGTCCAGGGCCGTCCCGTGGATATCGGGGGCCCTGTACCATGAGTCCATGATTACGAAAGGGGCCCTTGCGAACGAAAATTATAACAGGTTATTCGATTCAAATCATGAAAACCAACTTAATTTGTACATGCATGTGAAATATATCGCTAGGGTTTAATTTTTTTATTCAACTTAAATATTGGAACAATAGAAATAAGGCATATAAAAAAATAACTTTGATCCCACATCGCTGCCAATGCGAATATTTGATGATTCGCTGCCTTAATAATTGTTGGAATGGTATGATTTGTATGTAGTATAAAATGGGCCTTTTATTGCTAAAAATGAACTGGGCTTTACTCAATATTAACAATATCTACCGGGCTTTACTCAATATTTGAGGCCCCCTAAAAATTTGGGCCGTGTGCGGTTGGGCAGCCCGCCCAGGATGAAATCCGGGCCTGTTCATTTCTTTCACAAAATTAGATTCCAGTTCAGTTTGATTTTGACCCGATGCTTAGCCTTACATGCTGATACAACCAGAGCATGCTAATACTACTAGTGCTCGAGCTTTAACCATTCAACTAGACTTTCTATCAAAACTCTTGATATAGTACATGTATTATTAAATGCAATAACATGTTTTGGATATATTATTCAGTCTATTGAGTTCGTGATTTTATAAAAATCGGACACCAAAAAGCTCGGTTTTATAAGAATCAATACACGAAAAACCCAACTGAAAAATAAGACACCAAAAAGCTCAAACTGTAAAACCGAAACCCCAACCTGGAAAATAAAGTTTTTCCTTTACTTGATTACTGGGAAATTTTTGGGTGGTGCATACCCTTATACGAAATCCTAGATCTGCCACTGCTCTTCGTTTACTTTTCCAGATTTTCATGTTTTGATATATTGGTTAGAATTATATCGTTATCATTCTAAAATTTTATATCGGTCTCCTTTAACTGGAAATCCAGGCTCCGCCCCTGCATACAAGACAAGTTTGTGTATTGTTCATTTGTGTGCTAACACAAAATTTACTTCTACCACTTGATTGTCTTTCCTTGTAAAATATTCAGGAGAGTTAGGCTTTTAAATTTCCATTTTGAAGTGGAATTATTAATATCATATAGTAAGTTATACTTATAATGCTCGTGCACGCAAGTAGTTTTTATTTATAATTTTTTTAGTAATGTTCTTTATCTATCAAAAAACAAATATCTTATTTTTTGTTTTTATGTTTTAATTAAGGTTTTTCCATGAGGAAAGACGATTTGTATAGCGATCTATAACCTGACTCCAACTCTCCATAGGAGGTCGCATGACTCTTACAAAAGCTGTCCTGGGTAGTCTGCCGTTATATTATTTTTCCATTTTTAGAACTCCATCAAAGGTTCTTCATAAGTTTAAAATATTCGTTCTCGTTTCTTTTGGGGATTCAAAGATGGAAGTAAGGGTATTTCATGGGTCAAGTGGAGCAAAGTTTGTTATAATAAAAATGTTGGGGGATTGGGGGTTGGTTCCCTAAAAGCGTTGAATTTTTGTCTTTTGGGCAAATGGAGATGGCGCTTTCTTAACGAACAAGAAGCTTTATGGAGAAAGGTAATATCGGTTCTTTATGATAATGATGGTGGATTCCAGAATATAACATGTGCAGGCCTAAAGAAGGGTATATGGGAAGGCATTGTCAGCTCTTCTTTAGCTATTGATGACATGGGATTGGCCTTCAGTCATTCGTTCATAAAGAAGGTTTCCAATGGTGACTCAACCTTGTTTTGGGAGGATTCTTGGGTAGCCCCTGGTCTTTGTCTCAAGCTCCGTTTCCCGCAATTATATGCTTTGGAAACTAATAAAGAAGCTTTGGTTAAAGATAGATGGGTGATGTCTAGCGGAAGTGGCATGAGCTCCTGGAATTGGAGATCTCAACCAAGAGGTCATGTTCTTGATGAATGAAACTCCATATACACACTTGTAAATGGTGCCCAAATAACTGTTGGTTCTCCTGATAGATGGTTTTGGAATTATGACTCTAAAGGTATGTTTTCAGTTAAGCGATTAGCTTCCTTAATTAACAATCATATTCTTTATGATGATTCTTCTATTCCCCACCACACATGAATTCCATGGGTTCCAATTAAAGTAAATCTTTGCATTTGGAGAGCTGCTATTGATAGACTTCCTACATTTCCGAATCTGGCTATGAGAGGTATCGTGCTTGCTCCTACATTATGTCTGATATGCAAAATGGAAGAAGAAACTGTTACTCACAGATTCATAACTTGTCCATTCTCAAATAATCATTTCCTCAGGTTTTCGACCTCAACACGATCGTCGATCGCCCGTAACTTGGTTGTCTCGGGAGGTGGAAATAGTAGTATCGCGAAAGCCTTCCATGGCGTTTGTTTCATTCTCGTTTGGCTAATTTGGAAATGGAGAAACCGTTATGTTCATGCCTCGGTGGATCAACAACCAAAGGTTCTCGCTGAAGATCTTTTTTCACAACTTCAACGGTATACGTTACTTTGGATTGCAAACCGTTCTTCAATGGCATCTAATGACTGGCCAACTTGGATTTCAAACCTTTCAAGTTGCATATCTTGATCGGCTTTTAATGTTTTGGGTTTGTTTAATTTGATTGTTGAATTGTATGACAACTTAAAGATGATGTAATTTTTATGGCCCCTGCTTGGGTCCTCTAATATAATCTTTGCCGTTTACAAAACAAAAAACAAAAAAAAAAAAAAAAAAAATAAAAAAAATTATGGTTTATAATTATGTTTGATGTACGTGATAAGTGTTCATATATAGTTTTTGTATAGACATGTTTCATCTTTATGTATAAAGTTTAGCTACCACAAGTTGTGTTTGTGTATCGATAATTTAGATCAATTGATAGTTTAATCTTATGCGGGAATTGTTGGCGTATGTGTCCGGACGGCCTATCTTGTCTGGACGTCCGAACGACATGGCGCCCTTCGGAAGAAGATCGGAGAGTACCTAACTCATCCGGCCATGGTAACCTTAAGCAATAGGACAGGTGGCGTTACCCTTTGGACAGATGGCAACAGCAGCCTAGCCGCCGCTATCCCAGGATTTACGGGATTGTGTCTGCGACACATATCCGGGAAATCCGCCGCCGCCGTTTCAGGTACTAGGGCTGGGTAGTATAAATACCCAGCTCATTTACTACTCTCAACTAGAGCTGGCATATCGTGTCCGACACGACACGATAAGACACGAACACGATAAGACACGAACACGAATGAACTGAACACGAACACGACACGATAACAAATCGTGTCACTTTTTTCGAACACGAACACGACACGAAAATTAACAGGTTACACACAACCTGTTAAGGGACCTGTTAACAAAAATACTAAATTTAAACCAAAAAAACATAAGCAAACCTGTTAAGGGACCTGTTAAAGAACATGTTCTCATATATCAAAACGAGACCTTAATAACAAAACGAAACATAAAAAATACATAACGAAACAAAACGAGTAAACAATTTAACGAGAGTTCCTAATAATATTTTTAACTAATACATAACGAAACAAAAAGTCCTTAATAAATCCTTATAACTAATACATAACGAAACAAAAGTAAACAATTCTAATGTCTTCACTCTTTACCCGTAATCCTGTGTCCTCGACTTCAATTCTTCAAACCTGAAAAGTGAAAAGCCACATATACCGTGTCGTCACATATTATAAGTAAACTATAATGTATTATATCAGAATGTATATAATAACAGCATATATAAGATCAATATGTATATATTAACAACATATATTAATACTATATAAGATCAGAAAATCAAAATGTATTACATGATTACCTTAAGTGGGTCGGAAACGTTGACTGAGTTTGAAGCATCCGATTCAGCATTAACATCAAGCGACATTATATCTTCAGTGAGCTGATCAAGATCAATTTCATTTGAATCTGCATATAACCAATCTTTTGTGCATATAAGAGCCTCGACAGTATCTTTACTAATTGAACTTCGATGTTGATCAAGTACTCTTCCGCTGGCACTAAATGTAGACTCTGATGCGACAGTAGATATTGGAATGGTCAAAAAATCTCGAGCCATCCTCACAAGTATGGGATATCTAAACTGATTGGCTCTCCAAAAAACCAACACATCTAGTTCCATTGTCCTTTCCATTCTTGGCTCCTCCAAATACAATTCCAATTCCGACTTCTTGTTAGTTACAAACTCTGTGCTTTCAAAATCATCAAAATCCTATAAAACAATAGTTAAAAAGTTGTAATTCAATCATTATTCAAAGACAATATATAAAAATATAGAACAAACAAATAAATTACCAAAAGTTTTGATTTAACTCCATAGAAACGTCTTGTATCATCGCTTGTTTTTTCAACAACTTTGCTAGCATTTGAACTACTTGCGGGGTTTGAGGTTGTAGAGGAACCATTATCCACATTTAACATGACATATTCTTGAAAAGTGGAATCCAATAACTCATCAACTTTACGAAATTGGTAGTTGCTCTCTCCATAAACCATTTTATAACTCCATTCAATAAAATGCAATTTGTATCTTGGATCGAATACCATGGCTATGGATAGAGTGAGATTAAAATCAGACCAGTACTTTTGAAATTTCTCCATCATAGATGTTGCCATATCCTTCATATACTCATCTCCCAAACTCATACTATCATGCAAAGTTAAATAAGCCATAAACACGTTGGGATAGTACAAGTTTGCAGTAAGATATTTGGTACCCTAGAAAACATTAGTCACACCATAAAAAACTCCAAGGAAAACACAAATCCTTTCAATGGTGTCCCACTCTAAAGCACTTGGATAACTCTTATAATTAGAATCATCTAATTCTAAAATTTCAAACACCTTTCGGTAATAAATGGCACTATCAAGCATTATAAAAGTAGAATTCCACCTAGTAGGAACGTCTTGCCTTAACCCCCTTTTCGAACTTAAACCTTTCAACTTAACACAATCCAAGAACTTTTGTTTCCTTACTTGTGAATGCGATCCTTTAACATACTTGACACTCTCTCTAACCTTGCAAATAGCTTGATCAATTTTCTTGAGCCCTTCTTGCATAATCAAGTTTAAAATATGTGCACAACATCTCATATGAAAAAACTTACCACTAGAAATAAGTGGCGACTTTGTACCTAATTACTCCCTTAAGATATCAACAAAACGGTCATTAGAAGATGCATTATCTAAAGTGACACAAAATATCTTCTTTTCTATGCCCCACTCTTCTAAAATTGAAAACACTTTTGCACTTAAAGCAATGCCCGAATGAGGTGGTGGAATGAAAGAAAATGATAAGACTCTCTTTTGCAAAACCCAATCTTTGTCAATAAAATGCACGGTAATTGCTAAATAACCATCGGTAGTAATAGAAGACCATAAGTCTGAAGTTAAACATAACATCCCCGGTGATTCCATAAGCATGGTTCTAAATTTTTCCTTCTCCTTCTTAAAACATTTTCAACAAATCAGATTTTACAGTATTCCTAGTAATGACATTTGCATCAGGTTGCAAGTATGTAATTAAATCTCTAACACCCTTATAATCAACAAACGACAAAGGCAATTCATGCCTAATAGTAGCAGCCACAAGCAAATCACGAAAAGTATTTTGATTAAATCTAGATGACCGTAGTGCCATGTCACTATTAAATAGCATTTGACCAACATCATGACAACCTTTACCAATACATCTTTCTATGTGTCGCAACAGATTACCCGTACCTTGACTACTATCATATGTGAAAACATTATGACACTTGTTGCACTTACATTGCACTTTTTTGGCACCTTTTATTGTGTTATATTTTTCAAAGAAATTCCATATGGCATATCGGTCATTCCGTTTTCTCTTCACTCCTCCTTCCATATCCACAGATTGGACCTCATCAGATTGCATATCAGCATTCTTTGAGCTATTTTTTTTCGGGTCAATTTCAATACACTCAGGATCCATCTACAATATAGAAGAAACAAGTGATATAAATTTGATGTTATATATTTTACATATAAATCGATTACATATAAACTAAAATATAAAATAAATCGATTACATAAATCCAACTATAAATCGATCAATAGATGCAAAGTGAAAGGGATTTAAGAAAAGTTTCCATGTTGAGATCAGATTACCTGTTAATAGATTAATGGTGGATCGATTAAGAAACAGGGAAAGGGATTTAAGAAAAAGATGGATTGTGGATCAATTAAGAATATCGATCAGTTACAAAATTTCCATGTTGAGATCGGATTGTGGATCGATTAAGGATTGTGGATCGGAAGGATTTGTAATTGGATTTGGAAATTGGAATGGGTTGGATTTGGAGGAATGGAGGCTGAGTGCTTGGTAGTCGGTCCTGAATTTTGAGATAAAAAGATATGGAAAGTGTTTTTTAATCTAGGTTTTCATTTAGGATTTTAGAACATATATATAACATTATAACAGGTCTGTTAACATGTCCATTCATGTCTTAACAGGTCCGGACCTGTTAAGACACGAAACCTGTTAATTTCATTCGTGTCTTAACAGGTTCGGACCTGTTAAGACACGAAACCTGTTAAGACCTGACACGAAACCTGTTAAGAACAGGTTGTGTCGTGTCGTGTTAACATGTCCGTGTCAGAAATTGCCAGCTCTACTCTCAACTAACTTTTACCGTTTACATTTACTCTCAATCATTACTTAAACCTTTCGGATTACCCAATACTTACTCTCACGCCGGAGCTTGGTCCTGGGATAACACCCGGGGTGAGCCTAACGTGAGTGTCTCTTGTGTGTAGGTACCTCGGAACCTAAGTAAGATCTTGTCCAGAAGATCTGACTCCATCTCCGAAGAAGTTGCAGGTTTTTACTTCAACAAATTGGCGCCATCCGTGGGACTCTTGTTTAATCTACCAAAAGCTTAGAATGAGTGGTCTCAACCCAACCCCTCCCTTCGGACGCTTGGGGGAGGGCGAAGGATCCGGAGGGGGAGGTCCTAACCCCCCGGACACCCGAGCCATCATGGAGGGTCATCTATCGGCTTTCAAGGAGTTACTAAAACAACAAGGCAACCGCAATATGATAAAACCTATGTTGTTAAACTTTGAAGATGAATTTACGGATACGGAAGAAGAGGATGTTGTAGGACCGCAGAACGGTAAGGGGAAGGCAGTGGCGGATGATGACTTGAGTAAGCCGTTCAAGGAAATAATAAAATGTCCATTTACAAGAAGGATTATAGAATTCTCAGCCCCTAAACATAAAATACCGACAAACCTCAAACTGTATGATGGGACGACCGACCCAGATGACTACATCAACCATTTCACAGGAGTGGGAAATCATGAAGAATGGCCGATGCCCGTATGGTGTCGAATGTTTCAGCAGACTATGGACGGGAAGGCCAGAGGATGGTTCAATAAGCTGCCGACCAGAAGTATAGACGGTTGGGACAAACTTCAAAGAAAATTCTTGAACAGGTTCAGTATGCTAAGGGCATGTGTCAAGGACCTCACGGAGATCAACAAAATTCATAGGAACGCCAACGAGAGCCTCCCGGACTTCAAATAACGGTGGGTAAGTGAGGCAAACTATTTTTTGAATGCCCCGGAGATAATGCAGATCTCCTCTTTCATGAATGGCCACCATTTCCCGGAGTTGGCAAAGAAGTTCTCAGATAGGATTCCCAAAACGGTCGACGAAATGCTGGAAAGGTTTGATGACTTTATTCATTCGAAAGAAGCTTTCTGGAGTACTGAACTACCGAAAGGGGAGAAAGCAGATGTTTACAAAGAATATCGTCCCAACTTTTATAAAAACAAGAATGACCATTATGCCCCGAAGGCTCCCTTCGGAGGAGATCATCGCCGGAATAATCACAAGAATGAATTCAGACCTCGCAGGAATGATCACTATGCTCCCTATGTTCCTGCCAGGTATGATAACGCTGGGAGAGCGGACCCTCGTCGTAATGACATCCGAAGATACGACACCAGGCCGATAGACCTGAACTCCATGACGAAGGCGCCGAAGGAAATCCTAGCAACCGAGCATCAACTGAAGCTACCACAGCCCCCATCGTTGAAAGGAAAACCCCTAAAAGAAAATCTAGACAAGTATTGCGACTACCATGGTGAGAAGGGGCATTTCACCAACGACTGCTGGCACCTCAAAGAGCAGTTATGGATGGCCATGGAAACGGGTAAGTTAGAGCACCTCTTAAAAGAAGTTAGGAAAAGGGGGAGAGCACCACAAAGGGGAGACAACCATGCAAATAAGGGAAAAATCATCAATATGATCCGAAGTCAAGGGGCTGCGGGGAAACGAAAAGTTGACGATGTGGAAGGGGATTATATGAACACCCCGATTAGTTTCCCACCTATCCTTTCGGGGGATGTGTCGGACGAACCTCTAATAGCCGAGGCCGAAGTGGAAGGTTATACGATACTGGTATGTGTTAATTTACACATACCTTTTACCTAATTAATCGGACCAAAAAGACCAAAAACTAACCAATTATGCCAAATATATTGTGTTTTTGTGTTTATGCATGTGCAGGTACGGATATCGAGGAAAAGGACAAAAATTACGAAAAACGGCAAAAACGGGCACGAGAATGGAAAGAATGAAAAAGAGCCAAAGCCGGGGAAGAAGTTCTGAGTTTGGATCACTATTATCCCTGAAGAATCATCATAATTCAAGAATAGCCCTTGGATTAATCTTTCAGAAGTAGTCCTTGAGTTTCACAAGTTGGCAACTTTAGTCCTTAAATCTTAAATCTTATCAAATCCTTAAACTACATCCGGACTGAAAATAAATAAACTTACTAAACCCAAAACAAATTAAACCAACAACCAGCCCATCACAAACCCATAAGCCCACCACTAAATATCCCAACCCGTCTCCTAACCCGGTCAATACTAATAACCCGGTCAAAACCCATATTCCCAGGTCAAAATAAAATAAAAAAAATGAACCTAACGCGCCCTTTTTACCCAACCCAGTTACTGTGCTTCTTCTTCACCAATTACCCTGCACCTCTTTTACCGTACGACTTATCCTCAGCTTCTAGAAGGGACTGACACATGGGAATGCCACATGGAAGCTTTCTATTGGACATAACACCTCAACATTTTGATCCTAGGGCTGCTATTGAAGGATTGTTGATCAAGATTGATCCAAGGGATGTGATGAGAAGTTCCAGATGATTCTGAAACTCTAGAAACTCACCTCCTCAGCCTATAAATACAGAGCTCTCTTCACTCATGATTTTTTTGTCCAATAGTTAGTATTGAGTCCATAGGTTTTTAGGTTAATTTACTGCTTTAATAGTGCAATCTTTAGGTTTTAGTTGTAATCTAATTCTAGTATTGTAATCTTCTTTTTATTAATACAAATTCAGTTTTATCTTAAAATTTACTTTGCCTCAATTTAGTCTAAATCTTCCATTTATTGTCATAAATCTGTTTTTAAGCTTCAAGCACTGTTCTTATAAGCTCATATGAGCTTATTGTAGTTTTTGTTTAAACCTATTTGGATCAATTATGTCTGAATTTCAAAAAGTCAAAAAAGTAAAAAAAAAAAAAGTCAAAATTGCTTGTTAGCTTAATCTCAGTGCTTATTTTCAGTTTATTTTCACTTATTTATGCTTAACATAGTTAGTTTTACATTTGACTTTCAATTCTCAACTTTATTTGGTCTAAATCTTCTGAAAATAAAAAATCAGTATCCCATAAGGGGTGTTTGGCACAGCATGTTTTTTTGACTTTTTTAGTTGCAATTCTCAGTTTGACTTTTGGAATACTTTTGTTAAGTTTAATTTGTTTGTTAAAAGCTGAAGTTGAGTAGTTTTTAGTTGATTTGAATTGATTTGCAAGTTTGAGTTAGATTTTCTAATATTTAGGTTGTCTACTGTCCATTTAATTCTTTCACATGATTAGTACTAGATTTTGATATTTTCAGGTTCATTGATGCGTGGTTTTGCGACCTTACAACAGGTTTTACCTCTCGAGGGATCTCAAGAGGCTTACAACCCCACCAGACAGTGTACCTGACCGATGTAGTATAGTGTAGTGGTAAGTACGGGGGATTGATCGTTCTCCACAGGGAATAGTGTCGTTAGGATTGAAAAACTACTCTAATAGGTCTAGGGGTGAGAGAAGATTCTTTTTATGTTTTTATAATTTTTTTTTTGAAAGCAAATAAAACCTCGGGTTTGAAAGAGTGGGCGGAATTAGTTGCTAGTCAACTAACCCAGATAACTACGAATGCAAATAATATAAAATAACAGAAAATGAAAAGGTGGTAAAACTTATGTGGAGAGAAATGTGTTTACTTAGATTTCCTTACTCCCTAACCATCTTTTACCGGTTGATTAGTGTGTATTAATCGCGTGGATGACGGGTGTATTCCTTAATACCAATCGTGGGGTGGCGTACGTACTTCCCCAACTCTACAAGCTCCTACTTCACTCCTATGTCGAGCCGGCTAGGAAGCTCCTAACATGGGATCACTAGAATTCGCTTGTGCATTAAATACAACCATAAAAACCTTAGTACGCATTGGTTCATGTTTCTTAAGACGTTCAAGCAAGTTACCGAATAGGAGGTTAGCCAGTTTTCTTAAGCCTAACATAGATAAACAATCATCCAATACAACTAATAACACACTAATAACGAATAATCAATAGTTAGGTTTCATTAGATCTAAGCAAACACAAAGAAAACCTAGCCTAGCATGTTAAACAAAAGACAAGAACAAGATAGAATCAAACAACACATAGACATATTGAATGATTAATTGATAACTTATCTTCAATGTAACATGGAAGATCTCAAGGCAAAAAGCCTTGAAAAAGCTGCTAAAATCGTCTTAGGGTTTCCTCCCAAAAGGTTACACACAAAGTTCCACACTAATGACAAAAAATTGCAAAACTATATATAGAGATTAAGGGCTGACGGCGTCACGTTATAGATCCTGACGCCGTCACCTCGCCGCTTCTAGGGTTCCCGGATGGCCTTCCTGACGCCGTCCCTCTTTAGACCTCCAAAATCCGTTCTGGCTTATCAAAGCTCGACGCCGTCAGAAATAAGCTTGACGCCGTCCCTCTTTAAATTAAGTCGTGACGACCTTGATCAGATTAAAGGGTGACGCCGTCAGATTTTTCATGCAAAATTCTCTGGCTTATCATGAGTAATTTTTATATCCACCTTTTTCTTGCCAAGCCATGACGCCGTCTGGGGAAATTCCTGACGCCGTCAAAGGTACTTTTTAGCCGATTTTGAGACTTTGTCGTTTTCTTCACTTTTATGCTCCAAAAACGTCCAAAATGCTTTCTTTTCCATATTTCTTCTCCAAAGTACCTAAAATGACAAAAGGAACGATTTAGGGCAATATTTGATCAAAAGGGCTTAAATGACCCCCTAAAAGCGGTACACTTTTCGCTTCATCATTCATTAAGATGCTTTAAGATGATTTTGTTGAATTGGTATAATTTCAATAGGAGTTGTATTAGTTTTTGCCCATTTCCACAAGATTTTGTCACAGAACACACTACTCCACCCTCAGTTCTGATCTCTTTTTCATGTCCTTTTTTCTAGTGTTCTAATGTGATATTAAGTGCTTATTTTTGTCATTATGGATAGTTTAAAGTATGAATTTGGCTTGCTTTAAGTTTTGGAGTTTGAGCTTATCAATTCATAGTTTTTTTATAAGCTTAAAATAACCTCAGTAAGGAAACTTTGCCCTGCACATCAGTTACCTTTTTGTCCAATTCAGCTTGAGTTTATGATTTATCATGAGTGCAATATAATCCCTTTTGATCTGAAATTTGGTACTTAAGATCTTTGGTTGCTTATTCACTTGTTCCATATTTTTGATATTTTTTAGGATAGCTTTTAGACAGCTTTTTAATAAACCAAAAGTCCCTCAGTAGCCATTTCTTTAGCTTGCATCAGTATCTTCATATGCTTCTATTGAAATCAGTGCTTATTGCCTGATTATTTTGCTTATTTTTGTTTACTAGTGCTTATTTAGGAAGTGCTTTTAGAATATTAGTGCTATTTCTGCTTTCCTTTAGATTTTATAGCTTATTAGGATAATTCATTATAGCCTTAGCTTATTTTCTATTATTCATCACTGTTCTGATCTCTAGTGCTTATTTCTGTACTTATTATTAAGTTTTAAAAATAGTTGTAGTTATATAAGTTGCTTATTTTTCAGTGCTTATTAAGTTTTAAAATAGAAAAGTAAAAAAAATTATTAATTTTCAAAAAGCCAAGTCCAGGGTTCGAACCCTGGTCACTCAGCCCACACCACACACACATAACCAACTGCCCTAGGGACTTTCTTCAGTTATACCTTTCATAGTTTTATAGTTAACCAGTTTTTAGCACTTCTAGCTTATTTCCACTTTTCTGCTTATTACAGCTTATTGCAATAAGTTGTGGGCCCAGTTCTATTTTTCCTTTATTCCTTTTACTTTAAAGTATTTTCCAAAAAAGTTTCAGATTTTTCCTAAAAGTTCTACATTTTAATCATTTAATTTGTTTTAACTAGTTTTTAAATCATAATAAATAAAATATAAGTCAAAAATTAATTTTCTTTTTTTCTAAAATTTTCTTTTATCAAATAGGACTTAGGAAAATTAATTTTACATTTCTAGGGTTAATATTTCTTAGATTTCACTTTTAAAGCTCGGGTTTAGCCCGAGCGTGCGCGTTTTTAGGTTTTCTTAACGTTTTTAGTTACGTGTGCTTTAGATTATCATTAGCCTTGCTTAATTAGTTATTTTTAGTTTATGTTTACATATCTTAGCTTAATAATCGAAAATTCCTCTTTTATCCCCATTCACGACACGTTTCACGATTCGTAATCACGAAATTCCATTCATCCTTCGACGGGGAAAACGAACCGGGTTAGACATACTTCCACTTGTGTTTCCTTTTGGAGAAATATAATTGACACAAATCAATACGAAGGGGGTATGTGGACCAAGGTGCCTTAGTGGAAGTAATGTATGAACATTGCTTTGAGCATTTATGCCCTTCTATCAAGGCCCGGCTGAAGGAAACCAACACGCCTTTAGTGGGATTCATAGGAGAATCCATCAAGCCGTTGGGAAAGGTAGAATTGGAAATCCGTTTTGGAAGTCAAGGTTTGTTTCGTAAAACCGTGATGAAATTCGCCGTGGTAAGGTCTCCCTCTCCATACAACATCATATTAGGATGCTCTAGACCAAAAAAGCTTCGGGCTATCCCCTCGACCATTCACTCAATGATGAAATTTCCTACTCCGAGAGGCATAGTGACGTTGGTCACTCGGTCAGTCATAATTTTGGAATGCCGCAAATTGGAAGAAAAACAGATGGTTAAGAGAGAGGTGAAGAATGAACCCCAGAATACCGAGATAACAGGGGAATTGGCTGGGAAGACAGAAGAAGTGATGGTACATCCGGCATATCCGGATCAACTGGTAACCATCGGAGGAAACTTTTTCCCGGAATGCAGAAGGCAGTTGATTACGTTGCTAAAAAACTGGCAAGACTTATTCGCCTGGGAGCCTGCGGATATGACGGGAATACCACGAAGAATTACAGAGCATAGGCTGAACGTGAATGTCCAAGACCGACCGGTAGCACAAAAGAAAAGAACCTTTTCGGCAGAAAAGAACCAGGCCATAACCAAAGAAGTAGAAGAATGGGTGAAAGCCGGGATAGTTCGGCCGGTGCGATACCCGGCATGGATGTGTATCGACTTCAAGAATCTCAACTCATCTTGTCTGAAGGACTATTACCCATTACCGGAAATTGATTGGAAGATAGATTCGGTCATGGGGTTCTGGTACAAATGTTTCTTAGATGCTTATAAGGGATACCATCAGGTGCAAATGGCTAAGGATGATGAGGAAAAGACAGCTTTCTATACCAAACATGGGACATACTGTTATACCAAAATGCTGTTCGGATTAAAAAATGCTGGAGCCACGTATCAATGGCTGGTGGACTCGACCTTTCGATCGCAGATAGGGAGGAATCTGGAAGCATATGTGGACGGCATGGTAATAAAAAGCAAGACCGAGAAAGAGTTGTTGGCCGACATAGCAGAGAGTTTCGATAATCTCCGAAGGATCAATATGAAATTGAACCCTAAGAAATGTTCTTTCGGAGTAGAAGAGGGAAAGTTTCTTGGTTATATGGTGACATCCGAGGGGATCTGGGCAAATCCGAAGAAAACTAGGGCCATCGCGGATATGCAATCTCCAAAGTCGCTCAAAGAAATGCAGAGTTTAAGCGGCAAGCTGGCAGCTCCAAACCGTTTCTTGTCCAGGTCGGCAGAAAGAGCACTTCCGTTTTTTGACACATTGAAAAATATCACAAAAGAGAATCAGGACGAATACCGTTGGACGAAACGAGCCGAATCGGCTTTCCAAGAGATGAGAAAGATGATCCTTGAACTTCCTTACCTGACTACCCCAAAACCAAAGGAAGACTTGTATGTATACCTTGCGGCATCAAAGGAAGCAATGAGCGGAGTGCTGTTTGTAGAGAGGGAAGGAAAGCAAATCCCGGTATACTATGTAAGCCGAACTTTACATGAGGCTGAAAGGAATTACGCTCCGGTTGAAAAATTAGCTTTGGCTCTGCTACACCTATCAAGAAGACTTAGGAGGTATTTCGAGGCTCATCCGATAAAAGTCATCACTGATCAACCCATTAAGCAGATATTGAACAAGGCGGAAGCATCAGGGAGATTAGCCAAGTATACTGTGGAGCTAGGGGCTTACAACATCACGTATGTGCCCCAAAATGCGGTTAAGGGACAGGTCCTAGCGGACTTCATAACAGAAATACCACTAATCACGTTCGACCAGGTTCTGAAAGAGGGGGGCAAGGAGATATGTAACATCTCCGGCCAAAAAGAATGGGTGTTATACACCGATGGAGCGTCTAGTAAATCAGGCGCCGGGGCAGGTTTGGTACTAATTGGTCCGGACCAAACATAGTACACCTATGCCATTCGGCTAAACTTTAAAAGCACCAACAACGAGGCGGAGTACGAAGCCTTACTAGTAGGATTAAGAATCGCTCGGAAAATAAAGGTGCAGGTGTTGGAAGTCAGGGTGGATTCCAATTTGGTGGCAAGCCAGATTAATGGGGACTTTGTTGCGTACAAAGATAGCATAATACGATACTTAGCCAAGGCTAAAGAATATATTGCATGTTTCGACCAGTTCAAGATTCCATTTCGAGAGCACAAAATCAGAAGGCAGATATACTCAGTAAACTAGCATCTGTAGCATTCGATCATCTGACGAAAGAAATCCTTGTGGAAATCTTAAGGAAGCCGTCGACCAAAGAGGAAGTTGTCAATGCCATTGTGGAGGAAGAAGAAGAAAACTGGATGACTCCAATCATTCGATGTAAACAGGAAGGCGTTTGGCCGGACGACCAAAATGAGGCTTGAGCTCTCCGGATGAAGATAACCCAGTATACCCTAATTGACGACGTGCTTTTCAAAAAATCTTACCTGGGCCCAATGTTAAGATGTGTCGGACCACTCCAGGCAAATTACATCATCCGGGAGGCGCACGAAGGAGCATGTGGGATGTACTCCGGACCACGATCAGTGGTGGCGAAGCTAATGCGGCAAGGGTATTACCGGCTAACCATGCACCGAGACACTAGAGAGGTGATTCAAAAATGTGATTCTTGTCAAATACATGCACCCGTTTCGAAGCTTCGAAAAACCGTGATGACTTCAATCATGGCCCCATGTCCATTCTACCAGTGGGGCATGGACGTGTTAGGTCCTCTGCCAGAAGCTCCGGGGAAAATCAAATTTGTTATTTTGGCAATCGACTATTTCACTAAATGGATGGAAGCCAAGCTGTTAGTAAGAACGACCGGGAAAGACGTCAAGAAATTCATCTGGGAGAACATAGTATGCAGGTTCAGATTACCGAGGGTAATTGTAACGAACAACGGGAGTAATTTCATTCATGATCCCTTCAAAAGCTGGTGCGAGAGGTTGAATATAACCCAGATAAATACTGCTGTGGCCCACCCTCAAGCTAACGGGTTAGTCGAAAGGGCAAATAAGAGTCTTATGAAAGGATTCAAATCAAGACTTGGCAGGGAAAGAGACGGATGGGTAGACGAATTTCCGAATACCTTGTGGGCTCACCGTACTTCTCTGAAGACGAGTAATGGAGAAACACCGTTCAGCCTCATGTACGGAAGTGAAACGGTCATCCCGGCAGAAATAGGGATGCCTACCTTTCGGACCATGGTGACAGAGGAAAAGGAGAATGACGATGGGATCCGCTTGAATCTCAACCTGCTGCAAGAGCGAAGGGAAATGGCTGCAATTCGAGAGGCGAAGTACAAAAAGAAGATAGAGCAGTACTATAACCGGAGGGTTCGCGCCGAGTCGTTCAAGGTAAGTGTAAAAGTTTGAATAAATCTTTTAAAATGAAATGTCGTTAAAATGCACGGCTATTTCATTCCGATCATAACTTGTTTCTACTATTGACTAACGTAAGAAATGAAAACACACTCACAATCAAAGGTAGGTGATTTTATGTACTGAAGGAATGAGGCAAGCAGGGTTGAAAAGCAAGGAAAGCTGGGACCCAACTGGGAAGGACCATACCGGATAGTGGAAGCCTACCAGACCGGCTCATACAAGTTGGAGACGATGGAGGAGAAAGAAGTACCGCGAACGTGGCATGCCATTAACCTTAGAAAATGTTTCCTATAGAATGTATGGCTAATGTATTGAATGTAATATCCAAAAGGATTTAATGTTAACTTATTTAATGATAAATACAGCTATCCCACAGTTGAAGGGAAGCAATTTTCACCACATATCATGTATTTACACTACTCATCATGTTTTGAACATAAGTTAAAAGTGATCCCTCCGGAAGGCTCGCGACCTCCAGAGATTAGTGATCAATGTTCAAAGATGGTTCATACCCAAAAAGGGGTCGCCGCGCAACTAAGGCAAAAAGGCCGGACGGCGCATGACGCCGAAAGATGGCAGACACCCAAAAAGGGGTCGCCGTACAGCTAAGGAAAAAAGGCCGAATGGCGCATGATGCCCGAAATTGGCTCACGTCCAAAAAGGGGATACCTCAAAAGGGCCTAGGCAAAAAAGCCGAAGGGCCAAAAATGTTTCAAATCATTAGAAGGCACAAAACAGAATGGTCGTGCCAACCTAAGGATCGAGTTATTGCGGAATGTAAGCAATATATAAACAAAGAAAAAAAAGGGGAGAACAGATACATCATATTCTATAGCTAACGAGACAACTTTGTTAAATAAAAGCTCCAAAATGCACAAGTAAAGCAATACCCATTCAACCGCAAAAGTATTACATTTATACGAACCGATAAACGGCCTGGGAGACTATTCTAGTGGCCAAAAAACCTTACATCGGTCCGAAGGCCCCACATCGAATTACCAAACGATTCTAAAGTTTACAAAGGTTAATAAAAGCTTCACATAACATCCAGAGTGGCCTAGACCCGTAGTCAAAACGGAGGCACCCAGATGTTATAAACAAGCAACTTTCTCAAGGAGCAGAGGGATTTTCTTGCGTAGTAGAACCGTTGGCAGAAGGTCCTTCGGTAACAGGAGCCTCAGAGATGGGTCCGGTGGCAACCTCAGCCATAACGGTCTCTGCAGGCCTGGACGGAGCGGGATCAGGGAATATACCCATTATTTCCGCAAGAGATTTATGGTAGGCATTGCTGATCTTCTTGACATAAGGATACTCCACGGTAAAAAGTCCATCATACAAAGGTTGAAACTTCGCTTCGGCTTCCATATCCAAGTCATCCACCTCTGCCAAAACCCTAGCCACGTCCTCCGGTGAACGGTCCAAACTAACACCATCTAAACATCCGGATTGGGAAGACAGACTGAAGGGAACGGCCAAAAGCTATTTGTACTCATGACTGTTCGGAATCCGACGGACCATCTCTGGAATGAACTCTTTTACCACCTTGAAGCGTTCCATTTTCGTCTGGCCCATTTTAACGGCCAGGTCCTTCTTTTTCTGGTGGAGCTCTAGGTTTTCCCTCTCTTCCTCAATCAGTTTAGTCTTAGTCTCATTCATCTCAGCCTCTAAGGCCCTGATCCGCCCAGCTTGTTCTCCGGAAACCTTCTTCTCTTCATCCCTCTCCTTCTCCAATTCCGAGATACGACTCGTGAGATCCGATTCTTTAACCATACAGCTGGCATGTTCATGTCTCAACTTTTTAAGCTCCTCCGTCTCTTGGGCCGCACTCCCGCATTGTTGATGGGTATGATACAGTTCGCTATGTTCTTGAAGGAGGGACTCAAATTGGAATAGGATGTCCGACTAAGCTATGGCTCCCCTGCCCAACAACATCCAGGCTCTCTGACAAGCCTTCGCATCACCCAGGCTCTCCAGATACGTTTCCTCCCGGGGAGTGGGCAAATTTATCATCAAGTCCCGGCAGACTTTCCAACTGTTCAGACGGTCATCCTTCCTTAATGACCACTCCGGGACAAACAATGCTTCCGGATCAACATCACCTAAAGCCTTCTCCTTGCCACGGCCAGAAGCGGCAACAAAGGTGTCACAACTCGTAATTTTAGGTCATTTTCCAAACCTCGACAATTTACTATTCATGAGTTACTATTCATCAATCACTATTCACCAATCACTATTCATCATTTCACTATTCATTATTTTTGAAGTCAGTTTGAGACTTTGAGAAGTCGTCAAAAATTTTACTATTCATGTGACACTATTCATTCCTGGAGGGAAATCACTATTCATGGGCATCATTCATCATGTTGTAAACCAGGTTTATGGGTATTCAAATGCGCGTAACCAGTTAGGTTTAGCTGCGTATTCATGCATCATCAGCAAAGACACATCATACAGACTAGGGTAGTCTGCATATTATCAGTAACATCATTTCCATATCAGTTCATGCATGTGTTTGTGTGATTTTCATTAACGTATGCTTAATTGTTTAATTAACGTTACCACTCAGTCATTTCTACTAAAAGTAAACCCAATACTCCCGACAATGATCCTAATATATATTCAAGCTAATTATAATGATATAGAGATTATATTATTACTTTACCCGGTGTTTTTAAACCAATCGCTATATTTTTCGTTTGACGCTTATAACTCCGTCGTTTTACGAAATTTCAATCCGATTATCATTCTAACACCCGATTCCTGCAAAGAACATGATTTTACAATTTTTACAACTTCGTCGTATCTCATTTCACCTCGTCACGAGTTATTTCTAGTTAACTCGGTACCCGATAACACTCAGTGTATACACTAATCAATTAATACTTAAACAAATGGGAGACAAGTATCATTATTAACATCAAATCTCTTCTAATCTTAACCACATGTGATGCCCCCTACCCCCCACCCCCTATTTAGCTAATGCATCCAAACTTCATTAATGAATTATCCTTGATTTAATTTCATATCCCACTAACTATAACACATACACATAACCATTGCTAACAAAAAAAGATCAAACCCCTTCCACCCCATCTCCTAGGATCGGCCACAACCAAGAACACCATCAAAATCCATACATTTTTCAAGAACAAATCATAATCATACTCCATTTGCCTTCCTAGTTATGGATTTGTGATCAAACCTCAAGTTTATTACTCATTTCTTATCAAAACTCATCCAATCATCAAGTAAGTTTCAAGAACATGTTTTGATCATTTTATACTTTCATTTGATTCATATATTCATGTATTTTCAAGTTATATTAATTATCCATGCAAGATACTTATGTTTTACATACCACATTTGAACATAAACTCTTTAAATCACTAGATCTATAAGTTTCACTAATGATCTCATGAAATCCACCAAGGTTGGTGATGTTTAGGACCCCATGACACCCTAAGAAGGTGTATGGTAGGATTTTCGAACTTGTGGAGTTGATTTGAGTTAGTATGATCAAGTTTAGAACCAAGGAAGTGAGTTTTTAACAATTTAAAATAGCTACTGTCCAAAAACGTGTAAACTGGAAAACTCAGTAATTTTTGGTATATTTTGGCCTTCATATTCAGAAATTTCTTTCAAAAACGAAACCGTGGCCGCAAGAATCACTAAAAACCGACTTATAACGAAGGAGATATGATTTTTCGAAGTTAGACGACGAAAACTAATTTTCTTAAAATTTAGTTGCTGATCGCCGAGATTCAAAGGACAAAACGAGGCGTTAGACGTGATCTAGATGACTTGACCCATTAAGATTATGTTACTTCATGTTTATATGAAGCCGTGGATGTAAAGAACGTAGAAAACGAGCTTGTAACGGCCGAGTTATTCACGTTTGGAGCCCGACGTACCATGTTTATTTTGACAGCCACTATTAGAAAGTGTTTTAAATATTAAAACTAGTGTTTTTGTGAAACATAACGTTGTTAGCCGATTTTCTAATTGATCGAGGCGTGTACAATCAAAAGTTAAAAGAAACGACATTAACACATTGTTACAAGGTTTTCAAAACTCGATTATGATCAACTAACGTAACGTGCAATATTTCGTGACTAGTTTCACGAAATCAATTTGGACATATTTTCACAAGTTAAGGAAAATATTAAATTGCGATGAAAACATTACATTTTGCCGATAGAACACCAAACGAGGATCGTGGAGTACCGTTTCAACATGTTTACGCGAAAAGTAGTTTATAACTTAACGAGACGTCAAAAGTGTATTTTTCGTCGATAAACGTTATTTTCAAAACTAACAAGTGGTATCGTTAACATACGTATTTGCATGTGTTGCATTGTATCATTGCTTACATTGGATCACATCATTCATGATAGGTCGTGGTTAGAGACCGAGCTTTATTTCATCACATCCATCATTGTCATTGTTGCTATATCATATCAGGTGAGTTTTCATAGCCCCGTTTTAAATTGTTTATTTGATTTCTAAACTCTCGGGGGAGAATACATTGCACCATTTTCATTTGCGGACCAAAGTATGCAAACTCATTACATTGCTTAAGTTACTCATTGCCCAGATTAAAGTCCCCTTTTATTATCATGAACCGTTAATTGTTAGCAAGCGAGAGTGAGTGAATAGATCTATTGAGGGTGACTCCTCCGTTCGGGTTGGTAGCACCAACTTGTCAAACGAACGCATTTCATTTCTGTCATATTAGAGTGATTGGCAAACACTCAGTTGGGGCATTTCATTCAGTCTAGCTTCGGGGTCATGAGCTTAAGAGCTAATGTATCATTTTTATGTGGCATTGTTTTGTCATACACTTTATACTTGTGGTATCCGTACAATATTTCATTCACATAAACCTATGATCTCACCAACATTTTTGTTGACCATTTTTAGCAATGTATTTTCTGGTAATTAAGGTATCGCATGTTGGCTTGCATATGGACATCATGGAGTCGCGGAGTCGACGCGTCTCACTTTATATTTTATGCACTTATCCATCGTTTGAATTGTATGAACTTTTTTTCTGAAAACTTGTTTCACCTTTTGGGACCTAGCTTTATAACTCTGAATGTTTTTAAATAATCAAACGATATATTTTCTAAACGACACTTTAGGTCGTTCAATATAACTGTAACTTTGGTGCTATGACTAGTCGTGCCCCTGAATGACTTATTCCGCTGCAAGTCACGAAATTTGGGGGTGTGACAGATTGGTACCAGAACATAGGTTATAGCGAACTAGGTTGTTCATTATATCCTAGACTATAGCTGCATCATCATAGCATCTCATCATTGTAGCATAAGTGCATATTCATTATATCACATGTAGTGATTGCGATTTCATACATATATCATTTCATCATAACCCACATTGTGTAAATGTTTATTTACTTTTATTTCACATCTGTTGTTTTAGTGATGTCTTCGGATTCACACCCTATTGTTATCTCGTCTGACTCTGAGTCAGCGGACGATACTTCCTCACTACCCTCCATCATATTAGAGTCTGTTACATCATCCCCGATACCCACTATCATTTTGTCATCAGTGGAGCCTACTCCACAGTCTTCATTTGTGATGTCAGAGGCCGAGACAGAACCCTTTGAGGAGGGGGAAGTCGTGCCTACCCCACCACTGTCACCTGTGATCCGTCGTGGTCCCAGAGTTGTTCCAGTTATCCAGCCAGGAGAGTTTATACCCTATGGTCGAGTTTACCGTACATATCCAGGTGGGCCGCGCATGAAGCGCACTGCTGCTAAGCGGGTCCATCGTCTCACTGTCAGGTTACCAGCTGCATTTGTATCCCTACCACCACCATCATCACTCACTTCATCTCATCCACTCCGTCACCGCTTGACAGCAAGGAGGAGTGTGACATTCAGTACACCACCATTATTACCCTTACCATCCTTATCATCATTGTCTCCACCATTGCCATCCCTATCAGCACCACAGATGCCATCAGCACCAGTCCACATCAGAGATCCTACCCATATGTCAGACCTACCGCTCAAGAAGCGGGCTCGTATTGATATCTTATCACCAGATACTTCAGATGCCACAGAGACAGCACCACCCAGCAGATTCGAGGTTGGTGAGAGCTCGAGGGCTGCTGCTGACAGATTGCTTACTGTTGCTACATTTGACTCGCAACTAGATCAGCTTCAGGGAGAGATTGAGAGGGCATTGTCTCATCTAGACGAGACTCGAGTGAGTCGTATTGAGGCTATTAAGGAGGAGGTCGAGGGATTGATCCAGGGCAGGGTTGCCATTGATGTGTCACACCAGGGTTTAGAGGCTCGTCAGTTGGAGAGTTCAGAGCATATCACACAGCTAAGGCAGGAGATGCCGGGGTTAGTTGACAGAGCACAGATGTTCCAGGATGAGCATCATCGCCAGGCCGTTGAGTTATCTTCAGTTCAGGCTAGGTTGTCTGCATCAGAGACTAGGGAGACTGACCTTCAGCTTCGAGTTTAGCACCTAGAAGAGATCGTTGTTGCGATGTCTAGGGATCTTCAGAGGATTTTCCGCAGACTAGATGGAGCACCCGGAGGAGGTGCCTAGTGTTAGACTGTTATCACGTAGCTTGTACATTATTATCCTAGTCCCGGGGTGTGGGACATAGTTAGTACTTGTTGTCTTTTGCTTGTAGTACAAACAAATATATCAAGTGTGACTCTACTATGCAGGATTTTCGTTGTGCTATTTTATGATATCGGTCTGCGTAACCGAAATTTTCATGTATTATATTCATGTGCGCTGTGATTATATTTATGATGTTTCGTTGTGGTTTCATTGTATTTATACATGCTGTGCTTGTATTTATACGTGTTGTGGATGTATATACATGTTGTGGTTGTATATATTGTGTATGATGACCGTTTTCATTGTGAGTTCTCATTGTGTTATCTTTTGTGAATGTGAAGAATCATGCCACCCAAAAGAACTACTCCTGCTATGACACCCGCCCAGATCAAGAGACTTGTTGCCGACATCATTGAGGCAGCATTGGTAACTGAAAGAGCTGCTGTAGCTGCAGCTGCTGCTGAAGCCGCTTCACAGGCAGAAACCGGAGAAGTGGGAGGAACAAATACTAATGGAACAAATGGTCGTAAGTGTACGTACAAAGATTTCAAGAGTGGCGATCCAGAAAAATTCAAAGGCACTGAAGGAGCCACTGCCATGATCCGATGGTTTGAAAAGACAGAATCAGTATTCCTTCTATGCAACTGTCCGGAAGACAGCAAGGTTAAGTTTGCTACTAGTACACTCGTTGGGGAAGCTATGTCGTGGTGGAATTCGTATGCAAAGCCCATGGGAATGGAGAATGCTCACAAGCTTACATGGGACGAATTCAAGAAGTTGCTGACAAAGAAGTTTTGCCCACGAACAGAAGTGAAAAAGATGGAAACAGAGTTTTATGAGCTAGTGACAGCAGGTAATGATATTGAGGCATATATCAGGAGATTTCAGGAATTGGCAGCATTATGTCCGACAATGGTTCCAGACACTGAGAAGCTATTGGAGAATTTCATTGGAGGATTACCTCACAACATCCGAGGAGATGTGATTTCTTTTGACCCACAAACATTGGATGAGGCAATCAGAATGTCTCAGAAACTCATGGCTCAGACAGTGAAGAAAGGAACTGCTTCAGACAACGACAACAACAACCGTAACTCCAACAACAACTACCGAAACAACAACAACTATAACAGCAACCGAAACAATTCCAATAACAACAACAACAAAAGAAACCGGGACAACAACCAGAGTAGCAATGTTACTCAACCACCACCCAAGAGACAGGAAACTGCAAAGGCTTATGTTGCAGGTCAAACTGAGAAAAGAGGTTACAATGGTACTTTACCCAAGTGCGACAAATGTCAAACCCATCATAATCCTGGAAATTGTCCGAATCCGTGTGGAAACTGTAAGAAAGTTGGTCATTCGACTATGGATTGCAAAGCTCCGATTGTGGTTGATAATCAGAAGCCCCCAGGAACATGTTTTGGATGTGGAGAAGTTTGGCACTTCAAGAATAAATGTCCAAAAGGAAAGAATCAGAGAAACAATAACCAAGGTGGAACAGCTAGAGGAAGAGCTTATGTCCTTGGAGGAGAAGATGTCAGGGAGGACCCGAGTGTCGTTACGGGTACGTTCCTTATTAATAATCGCTATGCATCCATACTATCTGATTCAGGAGCCGATAGAAGTTTTGTTTCTACTGCATTTGCACCATTACTCAACATTGAACCAACCACATTAGACACTCCATATCACATTGAACTAGCTAACGGTAGTTTAGTTGGCACCGACACGATCATTCGTGGTTGCACTCTTAATTTTCTTAATCACCCATTCAATATAGACCTCATGCCAGTAGAACTTGGAAGTTTCGACATTGTTATCGGAATGGATTGGTTATCTCAACATCATGCCAGAATCATCTGTGATGAAAAAGTTGTTCATCTTCCTTATGATGGCGAAATATTGGTCGTTCGTGGAGAACGCAGTGGGACTAGACTCAGCATCATCTCGTGCATTAAAACAGAGAAATACATAAAGAAGGGCTGTTATGCATTCTTGGCTCATATCAAAGAAAAGAAGTCAGAGGAGAAACGACTTGAGGATGTGCCAATAGTTAAGGATATTCCATAAGTCTTTCCAGAAGACTTACCAGGACTGCCACCTACTCGCCAAGTCGAATTTCAAATTGAATTAGTGCCGGGAGCCGCACCAGTTGCGCGAGCGCCTTATCGACTTGCACCTTCAAAAATGCAAGAGTTGTCGAACCAATTGCAAGAGCTCTTGGATAAAGGATTCATTAGGCCGAGTTCATCCCCTTGGGGAGCACCAGTTTTGTTTGTAAAGAAGAAAGATGGATCTTTCAGAATGTGCATTGATTATCGAGAGCTAAACAAATTAACGGTGAAGAATCGTTATCCACTTCCCAGGATCGACGATTTGTTTGATCAGTTGCAAGGGTCCAGTTATTACTCCAAGATCGACTTGAGATCGGGTTACCATCAGCTTAAGGTTCGGGAGGAAGATATCCCGAAGACAGCATTCAGAACACGCTATGGTCATTATGAATTTCAGGTAATGCCGTTCGGACTAACCAACGCACTAGCTGTATTCATGGATCTCATGAACAGGGTGTGCAAGCCATATCTAGATAAGCTTGTGATCGTATTCATTGACGACATCTTGATTTACTCAAGGAGTGAAGAAGAGCACCGAGAACACCTCAGAACAATCTTAGAACTGCTCAAGAAAGAGAAACTGTATGCAAAATTTTGAAAGTGTGATTTTTGGATCAGAAGAGTACAATTTCTTGGTCACGTCATTGATAGTCAGGGACTACAGGTTGATCCAGCAAAGATTGAGGCAGTTAAAGATTGGGCAACACCAAAAACTCCCACAGAAATTCGTCAATTCTTAGGACTTGCCGGATATTACAGAAGGTTCATTGAAGGTTTTTCCAAGATAGCTAAGCCACTGACCAAGTTGACACAAAAGAACCAGAAGTACGATTGGGGAGAAAAGCAAGAGACCGCTTTTCAGTTATTGAAACAGAAACTTTGCAGCACGCCAATTTTGTCATTGTCAGAAGGGATTGAAAACTTCGTGGTATATTGCGATGCTTCACACAAAGGACTTGGGGCAGTGTTAATGCAAAACGAGAAGGTGATAGCTTATGCATCTCGTCAGCTTAAGAAGCATGAGAAGAATTACACTACTCACGACTTAGAGTTGGGTGCCGTGGTTTTCGCACTCAAGATTTGGAGGCATTATCTTTACGGAACAAAGTGTGTAGTATTTACAGACCACAAAAGCTTACAGTACATTCTTGATCAAAAGGAACTTAACATGAGGCAACGTCGTTGGTTGGAACTACTTAGTGATTACGACTGTGAAATCAGATATCACCCAGGAAAAGCCAATGTTGTGGCAGATGCACTCAGTCGGAAAGAGAGACTCAAGCCTTTGAGAGTCAGATCATTGGGAATGACTATCATTTCACCACTACCATCAAAAATCCTCGAGGCTCAGGTAGAAGCACTCAAGGAAGAAAACCTACCAAGTGAAACACTCAAAGGAATGCAAGATAATGCAAACGGATTAGTAAAGAGATCAGATGGAACATTATGCTTCAAGGATAGAAGTTGGATACCTCTCTATGGTGGAATACGAGAGTTGATCATGCACGAATCACACAAGTCGAAGTACTCCATTCATCCAGGTTCTGATAAGATGTATCAGGATCTCAAGAAGCTTTATTGGTGGCCCAATATGAAAGTAGAGATAGCTACGTATGTTAGTAAATGTCTTACTTGTGCTAAGGTGAAAGCCGAGTACCAGAAACCATCAGGATTACTTCAGTAACCAGAGATTCCCCAGTGGAAGTCGGAACGTATTACAATGGACTTCGTCACTAAACTTCCCAAAACATCAGGAGGTTACGATGCTATTTGGGTAATAGTTGATCGTCTCACCAAGTCAGCTCATTTCATTCCAATCAAAGAGACTTATACTATGGATCAGCTCGCCAGACTTTATGTCAAGGAAATTGTCTCAAGGCACGGTGCACCAATTTCCATCATTTCTGACAGAGATAGTCGTTTTACTTCAAACTTTTGGGAATCATTGCAAGACTCATTTGGATCTAAGTTAGACATGAGTACCGCCTATCATCCTCAGACCGATGGTCAGAGCGAGAGAACGATTCAGACATTGGAAGACATGCTCAGGGCATGTGTCATTGACTTTGGAAATGGTTGGGCTAACCATTTGCCATTGATCGAATTCTCTTACAATAACAGTTATCATTCGAGCATAAAAGCTGCACCATTCGAGGCACTCTACGGTCGTAAGTGCAGGTCCCCAGTTTGTTGGGCCAAAGTTGGTGATGTACAGCTAACAGGTCCAGAGTTGGTCAGAGAGACAACAGAAAAGATAATTCAGATTAGAGAAAGACTCCAAACAGCCAGAAGTCGACAGAAAAGTTACGCCGATGTTCGACGCAAACCATTAGAATTTCATGTTGGAGACAGAGTCATGTTGAAGGTCTCGCCTTGGAAGGGCGTGATACGATTTGGGAAACGCGGTAAGTTGAACCCGAGATACATAGGGCCATTCAAGATTCTGGAAAGGATCGGTCCGGTAGCGTACAGACTGGAGCTTCCGTCAGAGCTCAGCAATGTACATAACACGTTTCATGTCTCAAACCTCAAGAAATGTCTTTCAGACGAAACACACGTAATCCCATTGGAAGAAATTCAGATCGATGATAAGCTTAACTTTGTGGAAGAACCAGCAGAAATCATGGACCAGGAAGTCAAACAGTTGAAGCAAAGTCGAATTCCGATCGTCAAAGTTCGCTGGAATTCTCGCAGAGGTCCTGAGTTTACTTGGGAACAGGAAGACCAGATGCGACTCAAATACCCACATCTTTTCACTGAGACCACTCCAGAGAACAACATCAGCTGAATTCAGGGATTGAATTCCTTTTAGGGTGGTCGACTGTCACAACTCGTAATTTCAGGTCATTTTCCAAACCCCGACAATTTACTATTCATGAGTTACTATTCATCAATTACTATTCACCGATCACTATTCATCATTTTTGAAGTCAGTTTGAGACTTTGAGAAGTCGTCAAAAATTTTACTATTCACGTGACACTATTCATTCCCGGAGAGAAATCACTATTCATGGGCATCATTCATCATGTTGTAAACCAGGTTTACGGGTATTCAAATGCGCGTAACCAGTTAGGTTTAGCTGCGTATTCATGCATCATCAGCAAAGACACATCATACAGACTATGGTAGTCTGCATATTATCAGTAACATCATTTCCATATCAGTTCATGCATGTGTTTGTGTGATTTTCATTAACGTATGCTTAATTGTTTAATTAACGTTACCACTCAGTCATTTCTACTAACAGTAAACCCAATACTCCCGACAATGATCCTAATATATTTTCAAGCTAATTATAATGATATAGAGATTATATTATTACTTTACTCGGTGTTTTTAAACCAATCGCTATATTTTTCGTTTGACGCTTATAACTCCGTCGTTTTACGAAATTTCAATCCGATTATCATTCTAACACCTGATTCCTGCAAGGAACATGATTTTACAATTTTTACAACTTCGTCGTATCTCATTTCACCTCGTCACGAGTTATTTCTAGTTAACTCGGTACCCGATAACACTCAGTGTATACACTAATCAACTAATACTTAAACAAATGGGAGACAAGTATCATTATTAACATCAAATCTCTTCTAATCTTGCCCACATGTGCCGCCCCTACCCCCCCCCCCCCCCCATTTAGCTAATGCATCCAAACTTCATTAATGAATTATCCTTGATTTAATTTCATATCCCACTAACTATAACACATACACATAACCATTAGCTAACAAAAAAAGATCAAACCCCTTCCACCCCATCTCCTAGGATCGGCCACAACCAAGAACACCATCAAAATCCATACATTTTTCAAGAACAAATCATAATCATACTCCATTTGCCTTCCTAGTTATGGATTTGTGATCAAACTTCAAGTTTATTACTCATTTCTTATCAAAACTCATCCAATCATCAAGTAAGTTTCAAGAACATGTTTTGATCATTTTATACTTTCATTTGATTCATATATTCATGTATTTTCAAGTTATATTAATTATCCATGCAAGATACATATGTTTTACATACCACATTTGAACATAAACTCTTTAAATCACTAGATCTATAAGTTTCACTAATGATCTCATGAAATCCACCAAGTTTGGTGATGTTTAGGACCCCATGACACCCTAAGAAGGTGTATGGTAGGATTTGCGAACTTGTGGAGTTGATTTGAGTTAGTATGATCAAGTTTAGAACCAAGGAAGTGAGTTTTTAACAATCTAAAATAGCTACTGTCCAAAAACGTGTAAACTGGAAAAATCAGTAATTTTTGGTATATTTTGGCCTTCATATTCAGAAATTTCTTTCAAAAACGAAACCGTGGCCGCAAGAATCACTAAAAACCGACTTATAACGAAGGAGATATGATTTTTCGAAGTTAGACGACGAAAACTAATTTTCTGAAAATTTAGTTGCTGATCGCCGAGATTCAAAGGACAAAACGAGGCGTTAGACGTGATCTAGACGAACCGACCCATTAAGATTATGTTAGTTCATGTTTATACGAAGCCGTGGATGTAAAGAACGTAGAAAACGAGCTTGTAACGGCCGAGTTATTCACGTTTGGAGCCCGACGTACCATGTTTATTTTGACAGCCACTATTAGAAAGTGTTTTAAATATTAAAACTAGTGTTTTTGCGAAACATAAAGTTGTTAGCCGATTTTCTAATTGATCGAGGCGTGTACAATCAAAAGTTAAAAGAAACGACATTAACACATTGTTACAAGGTTTTCAAAACGTCGAGTTTGATCAACTAACGTAACGTGCAATATTTCGCGACTAGTTTCACGAAATCAATTTGGACATATTTTCAAAAGTTAAGGAAAATATTAAATTGCGATGAAAACATTACATTTTCCGATAGAACACCAAACGAGGATCGTGGAGTACCGTTTCAACATGTTTACGCGAAAAGTAGTTTATAACTTAACGAGACGTCAAAAGTGTATTTTTCGTCGATAAACGTTATTTTCAAAACTAACAAGTGGTATCGTTAACATACGTATTTGCATGTGTTGCATTGTATTATTGCTTACATTGGATCACATCATTCATGATAGGTCGTGGTTAGAGACCGAGCTTTATTTCATCACATCTATCATTGTCATTGTTGCTATATCATATCAGGTGAGTTTTCATAGCCCCGTTTTAAATTGTTTATTTGATTTCTAAACTCTCGGGGGAGAATACATTGCACCATTTTCATTTGCGGACCAAAGTATGCAAACTCATTACATTGCTTAAGTTACATCATTGCCCAGATTAAAGTCCCCTTTTATTATCATGAACCGTTAATTTTTAGCAAGCGAGAGTGAGTGAATAGATCTATTGAGGGTGATTCCTCCGTTCGGGTTGGTAGCGCCAACTTGTCAAATGAACGCATTTCATTTCTGTCATATTAGAGTGATTGGCAAACACTCAGTTGGGGCATTTCATTCAGTCTAGCTTCGGGGTCATGAGCTTAAGAGCTAATGTATCATTTTTATGTGGCATTGTTTTGTCATACACTTTATACTTGTGGTATCCGTACAATATTTAATTTACATAAACCTATGATCTCACCAACATTTTTGTTGACCATTTTTAGCAATGTATTTTCAGGTAATTAAGGTATCATATGTTGGCTTGCATATGGACATCATGGAGTCGCGGAGTCAACGCGTCTCACTTTATATTTTATGCACTTATCCATCGTTTGAATTGTATGAACTTGTTTTTCTGAAAACTTGTTTCACCTTTTGGGACCTAGCTTTATAACTCTGAATGTTTTTAAATAATCAAACGATGTATTTTCTAAACGACACTTTAGGTAATTCAATATAACTGTAACTTTGGTGCTATGACCAGTCGTGCCCCTAAATGACTTATTCCGCTGCAAGTCACGAAATTTGGGGGTGTGACAAAAGGAACTTCCTGAAAGAGGAATTGACAACACGACCATTACCGATAATATAAAAAAAAAGAAAGAAAAAAATGCACAGATAAACATGTTCGAATAGATTACCAGTGTCAGCAGCTCCAAATTGGGGGTCTGCGCCCTCATCGACCTCCGGCTGTTTCCTCGTCTCGTCTGGACGTAATGATCGAATGGGGGCAGGAGCAGGAATGGGCTCCGAAGAGTCTAGATCCACCACGTGGATGTCCTCTGTTGGCCAGCTCCGTTTGGCCGGACGGACTACACCGCTTCCTCCCTCGCCACGCTGGACGTGAATCTTGGTCTTGCTGACCCCTCCTCCCTGCTGGGACTGAAGATTCAACCGGGCAGCAGCTTGTTCTTGTTTCCTTCGCTTAGCCTCCAGAACCCTCTCATCAGCCACCTCGACCTTCCTCTGCTCGGCCGTCTTCTCAGGAATATCGGCGTTGGAGGAGGCCGGGGTGGTCACGTGTAACTCGTGGGACTGACCCTCACGGTACTTATCCCCCTTTACCATGGTGGCACCCTTCCGGATCTTAGGCTTAATCAAATACTCAGACATTGTTAAAGCTGCGGAAAGTGAGAATACAAGTCAGTTAGAAATAAGCATGCATAAATACATCAACACAGAAAAAAGGCAAAGACAAAGGCTGTAAGGCTATACCCTTTCCCTCGGAATCCCTAAGGGCCGCCCGATAACCAGGATGCTCCCAATGAGAAGTTAGCCCAACGGCATAAAGAAAACCCGGAGGAATTGGAATGAGATTGATCACATTCTCGGACAGCCTTTCGGCGTCTTCAACACCAAACTCACCCTTCGAAAAAGGGTCTGAGATATCAGAGTCGTGATGCCTCCAAGGCATCGCGAATGGATTAGTCCTCCTGTCTATCAGAAATAAATTATGTTTCCAACCTTTCAGACCGGTCAGAATCTCCCTGAAGCAAACCCTCTTCTCCTTGCCACTCCTCTTCTCAAAGGAGAACCAATGACCCTGTTTACTCAGCTTGTAGAAAGCCCGGAATTGAGAAGTTGTGGGGGTGATATGCAAGCTTCGGTTGTACACCTCGAAAAGAGTTGCGCGGTGCAGACCCAACGGAACCAGCTGAGAAATATGTACCTTGTAGTATCTAGTAATGTCTAGCAAAAAGGTGGAGAAAGGCACGCTAAGGCCGCCCTCATAAAAATACTCCAAATACAAACCAATAGCATCATCCGGTAACTCATCTATCGTCATATCCTTCGGAGGTAGCCTTGGATGTAGGTCATCGGGTATACCGAATTCCATTGTCACCATATACACAGCCCCTTCATCCATCCGAGTGGTATATTTTTGAATATCAAACTTTGGTAGAAATTCCCCAACTTCTTGAGTATCTTCCTCATGAGTTGTGATAGGAGAATTCGCCATGGCTTAACCGAGGAGAAAGGGGATATAGCCGAACAACAAAGAAAATAAAGTATGGATGGTTTGGAACGTACCTTTTAGGACAAATGGAAAAGCAGAAATTGCTCGGATTAATTAGAAAAACTCGCTCGGAAGTGCGCTACGGAAAGTGTGTCAGAAGAAAGCGAGGAATTACAGTGGTAAAAACGATACAAATGACGCTATTTATAGGTGAAAAGAAGGAGCGTGAAACGTCGCGCCTTTTCAGACGCTGATGTGGCGCTATCTCACCCACGCTATAGACACACGCACACGTGTCTGCATCTTATGACTACAGTAAAAATGGCGGCGCTCCTTAAAATGAAGCCATAATGACCTTTGGCGGGTTGTGCATGGCGCCCAACGTACTTAAATCTAGCGGACTAATCCATCCGAAAATACTAAGATGGGATTCGGAGATTCACAAAGTATCACATCACCGGCATGACCGATACTATGATACTGGGGGGACATGTTGGCGTATGTATCCGAACGGCCTATTTTGTCCAGACGTCCGAATGACATGGCGCCCTTCAGAAGAAGATCGGAGAGTACCTAACTCATCCGGCCAGGGTAACCTTAAGCAATAGGACAGGTGGCGTTACCCTTTGGACAGATGGAAACAGCAGCCTAGCCGCCGCCATCCCAAGATTTACGAGATTGTGTCTGTGACACATATCCGGGAAATCCGCCGCTGCCGTTTCAGGTACTAGGGCTGGGTAGTATAAATACCCAGCTTAACTTTTACCTTTCACATTTACTCTCAATCATTACTTAAACCTTTCGGATTACCCAATACTTACTCTCACGCAGGAGCTTGGTCCTGGGATAACACCCGGGGCGAGCCTAACTTAAGTGTCTATTGTGTGTAGGTACCTCAGAACCAAAGTAAGATCTTGTCCGGAAGATCTGACTCCATCTCCGAAGAAGTTGCAGGTTTTTACTTCAACAGGAATATTAATGGTTGTGTTGTAAGTTCAACTACTATAACATTTTACAGTATTTTTTAAACAATAAAGAACACTAATATAAATTGATATATTACCTTTCTTTTTTTTTTGGAAACTGTAGTTTAAAAAAAAAAAAAAAAGTTTTATTACTCTATTATACATTTACCTTGGGAAATGACGCCGAAAACAAAATCAACTGGTAGAAGCAATGGTATGATGATTGGTGTAAGGTAAGAAAATCTAACTGAACTATATTTTTAACCATATGGCCCATTCTCATGGGTGGTTGTTGAATTTTAGGTTTGCTTCTTTCTATTTTGTATTTTACAATTTTGTAACCTTGTATTTGTTTTGTAATAACTTATGCTTCTATCCAACAATTGTTGTAGACTCACAAGAAAACCACTGGACTTAGAGGTGCACATTTCGGTTAACCGGTTTGGTTTGACGACCGGTCAAACCCGAACCGGTTTGAGTCAAAGAAAAAAAAACTGTCAGGCCGGTTAACCGGTTCGGTTACAAACCGGATCCGGGGAGGAAAAAACCCAACCGATCCAAACCGGTTTAGGTACGATTCGTGACCGGTTTGGACCAGTTAACCCTTTTTTTTTAATTCATTAAACGGAAGTAATGCTTACATTGAGCCTTTCTCCGACATTAGGACGTAGTTTAAGTTATTCCAAATATCTGTTTTACGGTTGCATGGTAAAACCGCAACAATCAACGGTGCAATTGGTACGGTTGCATGGTAAAACCGCAACAATCACCGGTGCAATTGGTGCAACAACCTCCCGTCCTTGATTTGCATTTGCCATTAGTGAATTACTTCCGGTTTTGATTTTTTAGAGTATATTTTGGTTGTATAAAAGTTGTAAATAAACAAAAACACAACCTCTCTATTTATACTAAATATAAAATGGCAAAATGGTAAATTTGAAACCAAAAAATTAAATTCAAAATTTGAAAACCCGCCTCCCCGCTCAAAATTTAAATTCAAAATTTGAAAATTAAAAAAATCCACCGGTTTGACCGGTTTTATAACCGGTTAACCGTTTTTTTCCCCGCCAAGGCGCCAAGTTCAAATTTGAATTTTTAAAAAACGGTTTGACCAGTTTGGGACTAGTTATTAATCGGTTAACTTTCTTTCTTTCTTTCTTTCTTTTTTCGTCGTTTAGACAAAGTAAAATGAATAAACTTCAACTTTTATTTAATGCATTGGAATACAACTGAAAGGAAATACATCATTAAAGGAAAACATCAAACATAATATATAAACTTAAAACATAATACATAAACATAATAAATCGAAAAGCTACTCATAAATGTCTTCATCGGATCCGACGGACCTAGCTTCGTTAGCAGCTTCATCTTGTCTTATTTCTTCATCGGAAAGCAACTCGATTGTACCCTCTTGCACATCTACCTCGTAGATCTCTTCTTCGATGTCTAAGGGGTTTTCAAGACTTGATTTGTCTTGTCTTCGCTTGATTGTGTCCAAATGATCTTTCAAACACATACACATTTCCAAAGAAGCCGGTGTGAGCCTTGTTCTTCTGTTTGATAACACCCTTCCACTTGTTGAAAAAGCGGATTCAGAAGCTACAGAAGTAGCTTGTACACTTAGTAGATCTCGAGCCATTCGGGATAGAACGGGAAACATTGTTTCATTTGCTTTCAAAAATGCCAAAACATCAAAGTTTTCATGTTGGTCGGCCGGAATATGTGAGATAAAATCGGTTCCGGTATATCTTGTATATTCATTGTTTGTAAAACGATCACTCTTTGCCCGTTTGTTAGGATTTCTCTTAACTTTTGTAGCAATCCTTGTATCGGATTCCCTCTATGCGACGACCTCGATGATGAAGAAGTCGCATTCACAGAAGGAGTTGGGTTACCATATTTTTCAAAATAATATTCCCATAAACCTTCAAAAGAATTGTTAAAAGCCGCTTTTGCATCTTCACCAAAGTTCGCATTATTCGCGAATAACCCCAAATCAGTTGTAATCGAGTCGATAAGTAACTCTACCCCGCATACATTATAACATGGATTTAATGCGGCCGCACAAGTAATTACCGGTGGCAAAGTTTCAAAATATTTAATAAGCTTTTCTTTCATTGGTGAAACCATATTTGTATATATACTACCATTTAATTCAAATGAGGCCAAACTTGAACACATGTAGTATAGTCGCTCGAGTACCAAATGGGATGTTGGATAATAAACTTCCAATAATTTTCTTGTGGCGTTGAAAAAAATTCAAGTAATCGGGTTATTTTTTCAATAGTTTCCCAATGTTCGACTGCAAATGGAACAACCCTACCCTTTTCCGCCAACATGTCATGAAAATATTGTAAAGTCACCTTTTGTTTTATACCACTTAGGAACATAAGATAAGTGGAATTTCATCTTGTATCACAATCTAAATTAGGTGACAACCAATGTTTCCCCGCATCAACACACATCCGAACGTAGTTATTATATCTTTTAGTACCCCTTTTAAAAATATCGTGTAACATTTGTTTAAAACAATCTTTCATTTCACGCATTACGGGATCGGCTAATCCCTTTACACAGTCATGTTAATGATGTGTGCAACACATCGAGAATGATAAAAATCGCCATTTAAAGGTGGCTCATATTCCATTTTTAGTCTACCCATTGCATTTGCGTTGTTACTAGCATTATCCAACGTAATTGATAGAATTTCTTGTTGCAAGTGAAATTTGTGAAACACTTTTCTCAACATTTTGAATAAAGCAATTTCTGTGTGAGGAACCGGAAACACTTCAAATGATATGACCCGCTTCATCATTTGCCAACTTTCGGGATCAACCCAATGTGCGGTAACACAAAGGTACGAAAATGGCGAACCATGAGGAGCGGAGCAAACATCCGTTGTTATATTAACACAAGCATTTAAATTAAAAAAAAACGTCTTTTAATTCTTGTTTGGCCATTTTCCACATTTTCATTGCATCGCGTTTTAGAGTCATACGACTTACATGATTGTACATTGGTTGGACATGATTCTGAAACACCTCCGTCGTATCCTGGTCGTCCCAATGGTTGAACGGCAAACCTCGTCGAATCACCAAACCGGCAAATTGTTGACGAACTACTTCATGATCGTATACAAAAATACTCCCGTCCTGAGACATAAATGATTGACCCGCTTCCAGAACTATTTTGAGTGCCTTGCAATACTTCTGTTTGATATGAGCGCTCAACGTCGAGTTGGAACTCGCTGACATTATACTCAAGCAAAGCTTACATTGAGCTTTTTTCTTGCCATCTGACATTAGGACGTAGTTGAAGTTTTCCCATGGATCTTTTACACGGTCGCATGGTAAAATTTTGACAACTGTAGGTGCACTTGTTGAACCAGCTTCGGTGTTGTTGGTGGTGTTTGAACTTGCCATTAGTGAAATACTTTTGGTTTTAATTTTTTAGAGTGTATTTTGCTTGTATGAAAGTTGTGTGAATAAACAAAAACATAACCCTTGTATTTATACTAAACAATAAATGGCAAAATGGTAAATATTGAGCCCAAATAATTTAAAAACCGGCCCCCACGCTCCTTCCCACTCAAGTTCAAAATTCAAAATTTGAAATTTCAAAAAATCCGCTCCTTTTGCCTCCCAAACCGGTAAATCAAACCGGTTCCCAAAAACCGGTCCCCTAATCGGTCATTTTTTTGAAATCCCAAACCGGCGGTTTGTGGAAAAACCGGACTGGTTTGGGTCAAAACCGGTTTTGACCGGTTCGATTTTCCGGTTAGCTTTCGGTTGCGGTTCGGTTAACCGGTTTCGATGTGCACCTCTAACTGGACTATTTAACTTCAAATTTCCATATTTGCGTAAGTTGGATATGGTGTGGGGTAGAGATAGGGCAACAGGTCTAAAAGCCGAAGATATATCGGAGGCATGTGAAGATACTAATAACCAAGCTAATGCATTTTTATGCGCGTCCTCTGATAGTGAAGATGAAGTTTTCATGGTCCCTAATACACAAATTGGTCCATCAACAATTCATGCTACAAAGAAAAGAAAGAAAATTTCACCACCAACAGAAAGTTCTTACAAAAAGAAGAAAGAAATGATGCCTCATCAAGTTATTGATGCTAACTTAGATGATCTGATGATACAGGTCGACAAGTATATCCCGAACCGAGTCTATGAAGAATGGGTCAACATTGCAGTTTATTTAAGAGATGACTTAATGCAGACAACCTCAGTTTTATTACTTAATATTTTCAGTCATCTTTCTCTATCAAGTTACAAACAAACAGTTTTCATATGACTTAATTAATTCAGTTTTTTTTATATGAAGTCAATTAAGTTGAAATCAAACACCCGTTTTATAGTGTGTTCCTTTATTTTAGCCAAGCCATGCATGCATTTAGGAGAAAGAAGTGGTTTTCCACATGTTGCATTGGTTACCCACGTTTACATTCCAGTGTTATCTTCCTAAAGTTTAGTGTTGGAATTTGAGATGCTGCTGCTCAGAATGGATACTACTTCTCATGGAAAATTGTCCAAGTGTCATTCTGCTGATAAGCTTATTCATACTACTGCTAGTATATTTCATTCTACTGCTGGAGTTGCTGAAAAGATCAAGGAAATATACTAAGTAGATTCTACTGCTGGGCATAAAAGATACTACTGCTGGAGTTAGTATTCTGCTGCTTATTAGATAACTATGTATAGTATGTTTGGATAATTATAGAATAGATACGAAAAGATTTATCTTATATAGAAAGCTATTGTAACCGACTAGGACTCCTTAGTCTATAAAAGGAGGATCTAGGGTTAGAGTTTTGGTACGTATCATAGAAGTATTATTGTTAAAGTCGATTCACTTCAAGGTTTTGTAACCCTGTTACTTTTGAGTAACCGTATTAATATATTGAAGTGTTTTTTGAGAGAATTCGATTGTGTTCATAATTCTTCTTAAGATTAAACATTAGATTCCGCATAGTGTTTAATAATTGTTTCAAGAATAGTTTCTATACTTATTGTTTTAGATTTATATCTAAGATAATTAACAAGATCAATAGCTCAACTGGGATCAACAGGTGGTATCAGAGCTTGTGATCTAGGAACTGCTACCAAGAAGAATTTTGTGATCTGTTTTGTTTAACATCTACTAAAGCAATGGCATCTGAATCAACTCATATGGTAACTGCATCAAAGGTGCCCATGCTCAAGCCTGGTGAGTATGAGCTGTGGAAGATGAGAATTGAGCAGTACATCAAGATGATTGACTACTCCATGTGGGAAGTCATTCAGAATGGAGATACACTACCTACAAAAGCTGCTGATGGGACTTTACTACCCATTAAATCTGTTGAGGACAAAGCTCAGAGAAGATTAGAGATAAAAACTCACACTATTCTTATGATGGGGATACTGAATGAATATCAATTGAGTTTTAGTCACATACAGACTGCTAAGTCCTTGATGGAAGTCATTGAACTAAGGTTTGGTGGGAATGAAGCTACAAAGAAGTCAAGGAAGAACTTATTGAAGCATCAATTTGAGACCTTTATGGCCTCAAGTTCTGAGAGCATTGATGCTACTTATGATAGGCTTCAGAAGTTGGTGAGTCAACTACAACTTATGAATGTCTCAGTGCCTCAAGAAGACATTAATCTTCAATTTCTGAGGAGTTTATCATCTGAGTGGAACTCGCATACTGTGGTCTAGAGGAACAAGGAGGACTTTGAGAAGATGAGTTTGGATGACTTGTACAATAATTTGAAGGTGTATGAGTCTGAAGTCAAAGGATCATCCAGTTCATCTTCTAGTGCAAACAACCTAGCTTTTGTGTCCTCAAACAACAAAGGTTCTGGTAGCTCTCAAGAAAACTATTCTGCTTCTGTTCATGTAGTTTCTGCTGTTGGCACAAGTGTTTCTGCTGCTAGTACAAATAGTGATAACATCAGTGATGATGTTATTTGTGCCTTCTTGGCTGATCTCACCACAAGTACTGCTGTTACAGATCAGGATTTAGAACAAATTGATCCTGATGATCTTCAGGAGATTGATTTAAAGTGGCAGATGGCTATGCTAACCATGAGGGCTAGGAGATTTCTGAAAAAGACTGGTAGGGAACTCAAGTACAGAGTACAAACCAAGATGGGGTTTGATAAGTCAATAGTTGAGTGCTACAATTGTTAGAGAAAGGGCCATTTTGCTAGGGAATGCAGAGCACCCAAGAAGAACAGAGAGAATGCAAGGATTGTTCCTATTGAGGAAACCAAGACTACTGCTGCTCTGGTGTCCTGTGATGGCTTGGGAGAGTATGATTGGAGTGACCAAGCTAAGGAAGGACCCAATTCTGCTTTCATGGCTGAAGAAGGACAAAAGGGACACAACTTTGCTTTGATGGCCTATGCTTCTTCATCATCTGGTTCAGACTCTGAGGTATCTAATGAGTCTACTTGTTCATTTAAATCATGCTTAGATACTGTAGAGGAACTCAAGTCTAGGAATGAGAGTTTAAGAGTTGAAGTTGAAAAACTAAAACTTGATAACTTAGGGTATAAATATGGTCTAAAATCTGTAGAAGAAAAACTTGAGTTTCTTAAGCAAAATGAACTAGAATATGTTGATAGGATTGACATCCTAGAAGGTGAGCTTTTTAAAAAAAATTGTGAGATTAATGTTCTAAATAAAAAGCTAGATGAGGCAGAACAAGCTAAAGAGGTAGCCTTATCTGAGAAAGAGAAACATGTTGTTAGGGTAGAGAAACAAAAATTTACATCTGACCTAGTCAATAAGTCAATTGAAAGTCAATTAATGAGAAGAGGGAGTGGCTTAGGGTACAATGAAGTAGCTCCACCTGTTAAGAATGCCTTTATACCTCCTAGGAAGGAATTGTCTTTCATTACTGAGATAGATGCAAAAACTGTAGGTGAAACCAGTTAATCAAATACAGAGACACCTAAGGTTGAAAATAAGTTGTCTGATGTACCAATCATTGAAGAATGGGAGTCAGATAGTGAAGATGAACAAGTTGAGTCAACACCTAAGGCTGAAAAGGAAGAAATTCCTACAACAGTTGATTTAAAGGCTAAACATGTTGAGTTTGTAAAACCTGTGTTAGGAAGTAGGATTTCTAGGAAAATGGTTGAATTTGATGAGAAACCTAGAGAATATCCTAGGAAACTTAATAACTTACCTAGAGGAAACCAAAGAAATTGGAACAGCCTAATTTCACAAAAATCAGGTAGTGATTTTCAATTACTTAAGAAGGCTTGTTATAGTTGTGGTAGTTTTGAGCATCTTCAGGAAGATTGTTACTACTACCAAAAACCTGAATGGAACCAACACACTAGGGTGAACCATAAGAACTTTGCTAAAAAGACTTACCCACATCCTAAGAGAAACATGGTTCCTAGGGAAGTGTTACTGAGAAATGGTGCTACTAGGATTATTACTACTGCTGCACCAAAAAGGCCCATTCAAAAGAAAACAGAGGTTTCTACTGCTAAGGCAAAAGTAGTTTCTACTGCTGAGCCAAAAGTAGTGACAGACACTGTTGTGGGCAATCACTTTTATGCTGTTAAGGCCTCAGCTTGCTGGGTCTGGAAACCTAAAATCAAGGTTTTAGATCATGTTCTCAGACACAGCAGTGCATCAATGGACTTGAATAAATTTGATTATGTTGATGCACAAGGCAGATCCAAGTCAGTGATAGCTTGGGTCCCCAATAGAAACTAATTCTCTTACTTTATGTGCAGGGCAATCTACAAGATGAGCTAAAGGATAAATGCATTTTTGATAGTGGATGCTCTGGACATATGACTGGAGACCAAAGCAACCTTGAAGATTTTGAAGCTATGGATGGTGGCTATGTTGCTTTTAGTAATGATCCTAAAGGTGGAAAGATAGTTGGTAAAGGTACTATTAGAACAGGAAACCTGGATTTTGAAAAAGTGTACTTGGTAAATGGGCTTAAGTTCAATCTTTTTAGTGTCTCACAAATGTGTGACAAAAAGAATTTTGTTCTTTTTACAGACACTGAATGCCTTGTCTTATCTCCTGATTTTAAGTTTCCTGATGATCAATCTGTGCTACTTTGAGTCCCTAGAATAGACAATATATACAGTGTGGACATAAAGAACATGCTTCCCAAAAGAGATTTAACTTGCCTATTTGCAAAGGCCACAAATGATGAATCCAAACTTTGGCATAGAAGGCTTGGCCATTTAAATTTCAAAACAATTAATAAATTGGTTAAGGGAAACATTGTTAGAGGTTTACCTTCAAAAGTTTTTGAAAATCCTGAAACCTGTGTTGCTTGTCAGATGGGAAAGCAACACAGAGCTTCTTGTAAGTCCAAAGTAGTGAACTCTATTTCTGAGCCCCTATATATGTTGCATATGGATTTGTTTGGGCCAACTTATGTGAAAAGTTTGAATAAGAAAATGTATTGCCTAGTTGTCACAGATAACTATAGTAGATTTAATTGGGTTTTCTTTCTAGCAACTAAGGATGAGACTTCTGGCATTCTTAAGGCTTTTATAACAAGAGTAGAAAACCTAGTTAATCACAAAGTTAAGGTAATCAGATGTGACAATGGAACTGAGTTTAAGAATAGTGTGATGAATCAGTTCTGTGTTGACAAAGGCATTTTAAGACAGTTTAGTGTGGCTAGAACTCCTCAACAAAATGGTGTTGCTGAGAGGAGGAATATGACATTAATTGAGGTTGCTAGGACTATGTTGTCTGAGTCAAAATTACCCACTGCTTTTTGGGCTGAAGCAGTTAATACTGCTTGCTTTGTGCAAAATAGTAGTAAGGTAGTTAAGCCTCATAACAAGACCCCTTATGAATTGTTGCATGGTAGGAAACCTATGATAGATTTCTTAAAACCATTTGGGTGTCCTGTTACTATCTTAAATACCATTGATAATCTAGGCAAGTTTGATAAAAAGGCAGACCAAGGATTCTTTGTTGGATACTCCACTAATAGTAAAGCTTTTAGGGTATTCAATAAAAGAACTAGGCATGTGGAAGAAAACTTACATGTTAGGTTTAGTGAAACCACACCTAGTGTTGCTGGAAGTGGACCTGAATGGCTGTTTGACATTGATTCATTAACCAAAAGTATGAATTATGTGCCAGTGATTGCAGGTACAACTAACAAGTCTGTAGGTACACAAGCTAATTCCAATGCAGGTACACAAGCTAAGGAAAATGAATCTGCAAAGGAGTTTACCTTGATAGAGAAATAGAAGCTTGATCAAACTTTAAAGGCCAAAGAGAAAGAGGGCAAGAGTTCACAAGATGATGCTATTCATAAAGATGTAGAAGGTGGGGATAAACCTTCTGATGCTGACAAGGTGGTTAATGAAGGACCACAAAGTGTTGATGTAGTGCAGAACAAGACTAGCAGTAGTAACTTTGATTCTACTGCTAAGCAAAAAGAGACTACTGCTAAGCCTTTTGATCCCACTACTGCACCAAGTTTTTCTACTGCTGATGAAGATGGAAGATCCTTTGATGATGTTAACTATCCACATGATCCTGATATGCCTGGATTAGTTAACATCTATGAAGATACTGATGATGAAGCTCTGGATGGGTTTGGTGTAGAGGCTGACTTAAACAATATGGAGAATGCAATTCCTGTTAGTCCTATTCCAACCACCAGAATACACAAGGATCATCCAAAGGAGCAAATTATTGGATATGTTCAATCTACAGAATTGTATGTTTGCTTGTTTTCTGTCACAAGTAGAACCCAAGAATGCCTATAAGGCTTTACAAGATGAAAGTTGGGTTGAAGCTATGCAAGAGGAGTTGTTGCAATTCAAGCTTCAAGAAGTCTGGACATTGGTTGATTTGCCTTCTGGGAAAAAGGCAATTGGTACTAAATAGGTATTCAGATGCAAGAGAGATGAAAGAGGAATAGTGATCAGAAACAAAGCAAGATTGGTGGCTCAAGGATACACTCAGGAAGAGGGAATTGATTATGATGAAGTATTTGCACCTGTAGCAAGGGTAGAGGCTATCAGACTATTCTTGGCATTTGCTTCATTCAAGAACTTCACTGTGTATCAAATGGATGTGAAGAGTGCTTTCTTATATGGGACAATTGATGAGGAAGTATATGTCTCCCAACCACCTGGTTTTGAAGACCCTGATTATCCTAATAGGGTTTACAAGGTGGAGAAAGCATTGTATGGTTTACATCAAGCTCCTAGAGCTTGGTATGACACCTTATCAAAGTACTTGCTAAACAATGGTTTCAGCAGGGGAACTATTGACAAGACTTTGTTCATCAAGAAAGACAAAAAGGATATCTTATTAGTTCAAGTATATGTTGATGATATCATTTTTGGGTCTACAAACAAGGTGTTATGTGAGGAATTTGAGAAGCTCATGCATAGCAGATTTTAGATGAGTTCTATGGGGGAACTCACTTTCTTTCTGGGGCTTCAAGTTAAGCAAAAAGGAGATGGGATATTCATCAGCCAAGACAAGTATGTGGCTGATATTTTAAAGAAATTTAGCTTTTCTGATGTGAAACCAGCAAAGACAACCATGGAGTCCAACAAGCCTTTGATCAAGGATGAAGATGGGGAAGAAGTTGATGTCCATGTATACAGATCAATGATTGGTTCATTGATGTATCTAGCTGCTTCAAGGCCAGACATTATGTTTGCTGTGTGTGCTTGTGCCAGATTTCAAGTGACCCCTAATGTCTCTCACTTTAATGCTGTGAGGAGGATTTTTAGGTACTTAAGGAGTCAACCTAGGCTGGGTCTTTGGTATCCTAAAGATTCACCTTTTGATCTGGTGGCAAACTCAGATAGTGACTATGCTGGAGCATGTTTGGATTGGAAATCAACCACTAGAGGATGTCAATTTCTTGGACATAGGTTGATCTCATGGCAATGCAAGAAACAGACTGTGGTGGCTAATTCAACAACTGAAGCTGAGTATGTGGCTACTTCTAGTAGCTGTGGACAAGTGCTCTGGATTCAGAATCAATTGCTAGATTATGGATACAATTTTATGAACACCAAAATCTACATTGATAATAACAGTACAATGTGTATTATTGAAAATCTTGTTTTTCATTCAAAAACAAAACATATTGAGATAAGACATCACTTTATAAGAAATTCTTTTGAAAAGAAATTAATTCAAATTGTTAAAATCCATAATGACAATAATGTTGCAGATTTGCTCACAAAAGGTTTTGATATGGGTAGATTTCAATTTTTAATTGCTAGTATTGGAATGATCAATCTTTGAAAATTATTATCTCTTTGTGTTTTTGTAATGTTTTGTAAGGATTAGTACTGTTATTATTCAATAAGTTGTTTCTACTGCTTGCTATAATGTATGGCTGGTTCTACTGTTAGTTATATTTAGTTCTGCTGCTAGTTGTTTATTCAACTGCTAAGTATAACTATGGATTGTAATTATTGTGGAATATTATTTCTTGTGTTTTTGTGGTTCTGGACTAATCTTTTGCAGGATAAGTCAAAAGGGATTGCTTATTTGATGAGAAAAAGGTGTTTGGAAAGATCAACAGACATTCTACTGCTAGGCAAAACTTTCTACTGATGAGGTTCTGCTGCTCGCTTTGGAACCTTTGGGATTCTGCTGCCTGGTTTGAAAGTGTAGGGTCGGTTTTGTAAATTTGGCGCGAATAAAAATCTAATTCGATCCAAAGGGCTTTAAAACCTAATTGGATATCACAATTAACTTTGTGCGCCCAAAATTAACTTTATTTCAAACCCTAACACACTTTTTAACATCTGATTTGAAAAACCCCCAAAATCAAAATCCTAATTTTACAATGACGACAAGAACATTCTCCGATAACCACAATCAGGTTGCGTTTCTTCAAAAGCCCCAAGAAGCTGATGGTTTTGTTGAAGTAATAGACTTTCTTAATGCTACTCACATAAGGTATGCATTAACAGCAAACCCAACTATATACATTTCCCACATGAAACAGTTCTGGTCTACTGTTAAGATCAAAACTAAACATGGGGAAGAATATTTAAGGGCTGAGGTAGATGGCCAAAGGATAGTTATCTCTGAATCATCTGTAAGAGTAGCTCTTCACTTTTCAGATGATGAGGAAATAACTTGCCTTGAAAATTCTATTATTTTTCAAGAACTTGAAACCATGGGATATGAGAAGAAAAATGAAGGTTTAAAGTTTTACAAAGGTCTACTCTGTCCTCAATGGAAATTTTTACTTCATACCATTCTCCATTTTCTGAGTCCTAAAACTACAGGTTGGAATGAATTCAGTACAACTCAGGCATCTGCTTTGATTTGTCTGGCCAAAGGACAACCTTTTAATTTTTCGGCTATGGTAATGGATGGTTTGAAAAAGAATGTTTCTGGAAAATACTACATTTACCCAAGGTTTTTGCAATTAATTTTGAATACTCAATTCTCAGAACCTAAGGTACATAAAAATAAATTCACTTGCCCTGTGCTTCAAAAGAAATTATTTTCATACTTGAAAAAGGATGGCAAGGATTTTTCTGGAACCGTGACACCATTATTTCCCTATATGTTGTCATTAGTTCAAAATCAGGGTGAAGGAGTAGAAACCACAACTACTTCCCAACAAACACCCAATTTGGAACAATCATCTGAACAACCTCAAAAGACCCAATCCCCTAGGAATTCACCAAATAAGAACACTGAGCAACCTCAGGCCAGTGTTAGGATGGATGCAGATGAGGCTGTCATAGGTGTGGGTGGTGACACGATGGAAGGGGCTAACACTACTGCTTCTGGTTTAGTAACTGGGCAGGAAAGTGTTAACATAAGTAAGACCCCAACCATGGCAACATCTACTGGTGAAGGTTCTCATGAACTAGACACAGATGATGGACACCCCAACCAAATGGCAAACATGGGGGCTCAGCTAATCAACCTAGGGTTGATACTGAGTTTACATCCTATGATTCACCTCTCAGGGAAGGTCACATATCCTGAAGTGATGAGGATAGACTGGAAACAGAGGAATTGATGGAACCCAATGTACAAAATGACAAATCCAGTGATCCACCTCTCGGACCAGGTAACACAGGTCAAAGTGGTGAGGATAGTATGAAACTTATAACTGAATTAATGGAAAATGTACAACATTGTCAAATGAGGTTCTTGGTCTCAAGAAGGAGTTAATGGTGGTAAAAACTACTCAAGGTGCAGAAATCAGGAGGTTAAAGCAAAGGATTAGGCATCTTGAAGGTTTACAGAGATCAAGAACATCCAAAACTAAAAGATTGTACAAGATTGGATCTGTGTCAAGGGTGGATGATTCTGAACCAAGTTTGGGGGAGGATGCTCCCAAACAGGGGAGGAATGAAGACAAGGATTTAGGGGAGGTTGAGAAGTTGAATGATGAAGGTGTTGCTCATGAAGAAAATGTTGCTGATATGGATATGGATTCTGGTGAGAATGAGGAATATGTGGTTAAGGACAAATCTGGTAATGAAGTGGTGCTTGCAAAAGACAAAAGGGAGCAGATTGGGGATAAATTGCTAAGTTTGAATGCAGAGCAGCTGAATAAACACACTGAAGTAATGGTGGAAACTATTAAAGGTTTGGATAATGCTGTTGCTAATGTTCAAGTTGAATCTGTTGCTGGTGATTGCACAAAAATGGCTAAGGATGATTCTACTGCTGAGGTAATTCATCCTACTGCTAGTGAAAAAGAAGCTACTGCTGAGACAGAGCAAGTTCCTACTGCTAGTGTTAAAGATCCTACTGCTGAGACTCAGGGAGTTTCTACTTCTGAAGAGTTGGATGATGATGTTAGCTTGGCTAAGGTGATGTTACAACTTAAATCTAAATCATCAACACCACAACAACCAGAACCACAATCTAAACCACAACCAGAACCTGAACAACAATCACAACCCCAACCTCAACCAACATCAAAAGAAACAACACTACCACCTCCACCTCCAAAGGTTCCTGTGAAAGGAGTTACCATTAGAGAACCCATTCCAAGCAAGAAAACTACTCAATCACATACATATTCTGGGAAAGGCAAAGGAAAAATGATTGAAGAGTCTGAAACCTATCCTACTGATGTTCCTTTTGAGTTCTGGCTAAAAGAGCTTCAAGAAAAGTATAATGAAAAAGCTGCAAGGAAATATCAAGCTGAGTATGAGGAAGAAAATCAAGCAGAACTTGAAAGACAAAGAAAACATGCTGAGGATGAGGCTAAAACTAAGGAGTTTCTTGATGCTTGGGATGAAGAAAGGATTGAATGTGATGCTAAAGTTGAGCTTTCTAAGCTAATTAAGAAGGAACAGCAAGAACAAGATACTCAAACAATGGAAGAAAGAGAAAAATGGATGAAGAAATACAAAGAACAAAGAAGAAAATGTTATCTTGCTGAGAGAAAGAAGAAGAAATTACTTAAACCACCAACTGCTAAGCAAATAAGAAAATTTCATGAGTATTACTTGAAGAATATGAAGGGCTGGAAGCTTGTTCAGTTGAAGCCATATTCAGATGAGGAAATTCAGAAGATGTTTGAGAAAGCTTAGAAACAAGTTGAAAGTTTTGTGCCTATGGGGTCAGAATTTCCAAAGGCTAAGAAAGTGGTGGAGATTGAGAAAGAGAAAGAAAATGTTGATGTTGAAAAGAAGGTTGAAGAGAAGGTTGTGAAGGAAGAAGTGAAAGAGACTTCTGGTGCTGGTGTGAAGAGAAAAGGAAGAGTTTTAAAATCTGTTGGAAGGAAGAAAAGAAAATCTAATAAGTCTAAGGCAGTTATGGAAAGTTCAGAGTCTGAGAGTGAAGAAACAGAGAAAACAAAGAAATCAGAGCAGTTCTACAAGGAAACAATTGAGTTACAACAAATGACTAGAATTGTGGATAATGATGATGACACATTTGTTGATACTGTTCCTCTGCAAACAAAAGCTCTTATCATTGGATGGAAAGTTGGATATGAAGAAAAAATTACTTGGTGGGAGATATACAGAACTGGTGGAAATTCTCAAAGGTTTGTGTCATTTTCTCAACTATTCAGAAACATTAATAGAGAAGATTTAGAGACCTTGTGGAGATTAATCAAAGAAAAGTATGGAGATTCAAGGCCTGAAGATAAGTTGGATAGAATACTCTGGGGAGATCTAAAGATCATGTTTGAAGTTTATACTGAAGACAGAGTGTGGATGGAACAGGGCAGAAGTACTAAAATTACTCTTTAGAGATTGTATGAGTCATGTGGAGTTCACAATGTAGTAATGCAAGGAGGACTTCAAATGTACATGCTGGTAGAAAAGGATTACCCTCTGGCTAAATCTACACTTAAGATGATGGTTGATGGAAATATTAGTCTTCATGTTGATCGTTGGAGTCAAATGGTTATTGATTTTATCAGAAAAATGCAATGAAAACTGTATGGGCCAGATTATAGGAATAAGATGAAAAAGAAGAAGTAAGTGTTTGGAAGCATCCTCCTGGTGATGGTTTAAGGCTTAAAAGAAACTTGATTATTTTGGGAGAAAATATCAAGTTTAGGGGAGGATTGTTGGGATTTAAGATGCTGCTGCTCAAAATGGATACTACTTCTCATGGAAAATTGTCCAAGTGTCATTCTGCTGCTAAGCTTATTCATACTACTGCTAGTATATTTCATTCTACTGCTGGAGTTGCTGAAAAGATCAAGGAAATATACTAAGTAGATTCTACTGCTGGGCATAAAAGATACTACTGCTGGAGTTAGTATTCTGCTGCTTATTAGATAACTATGTATAGTATGTTTGGATAATTATAGAATAGATACAAAAAGATTTATCTTGTATAGAAAGCTATTGTAACCGACTAGGACTCCTTAGTCTATAAAAGGAGGATCTCGGGTTAGAGTTTTGGTACGTATCAGAGAAGTATTATTGTTAAAGTCAATTCACTTCAAGGTTTTGTAACCCTGTTACTTTTGAGTAACCGTATTAATATATTGAAGTGTTTGTTGAGAGAATTCGATTGTGTTCATAATTCTTCTTAAGATTAAACATTAGATTCTGCATAGTGTTTAATAATTGTTTCAAGAACAGTTTCTATACTTATTGTTTTAGATTTATATCTAAGATAATTAACAAGATCAATAGCTCAACTGGGATCAACATTTAGCTTAGTGGTTTAAGTTTCTACTTGTAATACCCTAAAAATCTGAAACATGGTAAAAGACCAAAATACCCTTACAATCTTAAACTTTGAATAATAAGCTTATAAAATACCAAATAAATTCCAAACTTCGAGAGATGATCAAGATATGAAGTAAAATTAATTCTAATGCTACATTTGACATCTTGGGAAGTAACAAAATTATAAATACACAATATGTATAAATACTAAATTAAACAAATTATTATATGTATTATTATAAATTGATTTTAAATGATTTAAGTTTGCAAAAATGGAAACAAATTAAAATCCTTGAATTACTTTGATTGAGCCGAAATTCCAGCCCATGCCCTCCCCTCCATTCACATAAATTCCCTTTTTATTTGCAACTAATTCCTTTAAACCCTATTAACCTAATTGCCGACTAAAGCAAAAACACACAAAAACTCTCCCTTTTATACATCCGAATTTCTGGAGGTTCAAGACCAATTTTCCTTTGTTCTTTAGCATCTCAAGAGGTCTGGAAAAATAGCCCTTCAAATTATAGAGGTCGGGTTTGCTTGGTGTCGAATTTTTCTTCTTTTATTCCATCCGAAAGGTATTAATTCCCAATAATTCATTCGACAATCTAAAAATTCATTTCTTATTTTTCTGATGTTCTTCATATTGATTATGATCTGGGAAAAATAGCTACAAGGTCGTGAGATCGTTCGTGAGGTCGTGGAGAATTATTGGTGTCGAATGCCAAAAATCGAGAAACCCTAAATCACCATAAATAATCCGATCGTTCTAAATTGATCCTGGTATTTTTCTAGCCTTTTTCTCAGTCCATATAACGTGTATAAAATGTTGGAATCGAGCCATGCATGATCTAATAATCGTTTGTGATTTTATGTGTTAAAAACCCTAAAAACGAATTAAAACTCTAAATAACTATATACGAATTTCTGGGGGTGAAACATAATTCATTTGAGCTTCATATGATCTGTATAATACTGGAAAATTGTTAGTTCGAATTATGGTGGCTTATATATTTGCTATCGAATTATATTGTGTAATCGGCTAAGAAATACAAATAAAATACAATGTGAATTTTCTGGATCTCTTAAGTATTTTTCCTGGGTCCTTTATACACCATATGATCATAGATCAAGTGTGGTGAATTTTCTTCAAAGCGTATAAATTGGAAAATAAGAAATAAAATGTAAAACAAATGAAAGGAGCTAGGGTTAGGGTTCCATGGGATAGATCTGGTCATTTAATGCTTGATTAATGTTGTTTCAATGATTAGTTAATGATTTGTGAAATTAGGGTTAGGGTTGTGGAATTAAAATGTAAACCGATTTGTATTTTAAAAAGTTAAGGGGGTGTTTTGTAACTATTCGAACTTATGGGATATTTTTGTAAGGTGGTTTAGATCTGGGGAAAAATATATAAAATATTTTATAAGGGCCTTATGTGTAAGTTTTATATTTAAAAGGTTTATTTTGTAAATATGTAATTCGAATTAAAGTTAATTAAGATGAAGGACTAAAAGTGTAATTTCTGGAAAATGAATGGGTCTCGAAGTAAATAATAGAATGAAGGGTAAAATGTGTAATTTTGAGTATTTATGGACTTAATATGTAATTATGGTTGATTATTTAAATTGAATTGTAATGTAATAAAGTACAAGGACTAAATATGTAATTTACCGAAAGTTTAAGGGCTGTTGTAACATGATTAATATTAAAGGTTATTTTCTGTAAATTAATGAAATAAAAAGGGCTTGATGTGGAATGTAAATATGATAAAGATTAAATTGTAACTTATATAATTATAAGGTTTAATTTGTAAATAAATTACTTAAAGGGGTGTAAATTATAAATTATGAAACTAGAAGGATAAAAGAGTAATTCTGGAAAACATAAGTGTTTGAATGGTATAATGATAATATTTCTAATTTGAACCTTGAACTTTGGTAAATTTACACTTATAACCCTAAACTATGAAAACTTGTCATGTTTGATCTTAAATCTGTATAACTTGTTAAAATGAATGTTACCTCCATAATAAGCTAATAAATGACTTAACTTAATTCATATCATTTGAATATTGCTAAATATGGAAACGTACTAATTCTGGAAACCTACTAAAAATAGAAAGTCACTAAATCTGGAAAGTTTCATGAAATGAATAGATAATTAAAGATGGAAATCTGAACTTGAACCCCTTAGTAATTTTGTCTTCTACTCCTTTAGGTGTGAAGAGGGAGAGGTCCTGATCTGTCTCAGTACTTTCTGCTTTTGTTCTTTTGTGCTTGCATTTGAATAAGGTACAGATACTCTGCCCTTTTTCAGTAAGGGTGTCCTATCTCATTGATATGATTCTGATTCTGATTCGTTAAGTTTTCCCAAAGCCATTGCTATGTTTCCCTTTGTTGTGAACCCTTGATATGATCCTTTGCTTTGTATACTTTGATCTGTTAAACTCTGATTTGGATCTTTGGCATTACATTTGATATATCTGTTATGAACCATCTGTTATGGACCATCTGTTATGAACCTTTGATTATGATACTTTGATTTGATATGATATCTGACTCTTAGTTTGATACCCGAGCCAAAATTTGTGACCCTAGCCATGAAGGTAACATGGCCGTGTCTGTGATGCACCACTGGCATGACTAGTGTGTAGCCCTAGTGATTTGGTTACACCGTCCCTTTGTTTTGGTCTGCATGTGATTGGGTAGGGGCGTATGGATGCATCCTAGATCTGTTCTGTTTAGTGGATTTAACTGTATATGATATGATATGATTTGTCTGGTGATTGGTACTGTGTGCTATACATGCCCTTCACATTTCTGAGAGGTCGCTCCTCTATGGTTACTGTATATGATATGATCTGATATGTTTCTGGGCTCGTGGTGGATTACTATCCTATATTATTCTTTCCCTTTTATTGACTGTACCTTATGATACTTCCCATTGCACCATATATTATATCTGTTTCGTTATCATTTAACTTTGCCATGATTCGTACTTCCTTATCTTTGCTTTGTATATGTATCTGTTCACTGAGCTTTTTAAGCTCAGCCGCACGTTTTTCTTTTCGTGTGCGGCAGGTATCTAAGCTAGAGCTGGGGACTTCTGCTTTGGGATTGAGAGATTAGAGCTTTTGGTTGGAGCTTTTACCTTAGATGACCACCCTTATATTATGACATTTGTTCGGGATTCTGTTTCTTTTGTTTATTCCATTGGTTTATCTTATCTTTTGAACTCATGTAATTTGGTTTAAGCCGTGTTGGCTTGATTTTCTTATTGACTTTGGTTTATGGCTTCCGCTGTGTATTATGTATGCTCTGATTTGTCACCGTGATGTGATACCTTTACCCTTGTCGGGTTGGGGTGTTACAATTATGGTATCAGAGCCCAGGTTACGACCTGTAGTACATAAGCCATGACCTGTGGATCATGTGGACCTTAGGATTTGACCCTTAAGATTTGAGTCTTGACTGGTGAGGATTTGGGTAGACATAGGTTTCGGTTTCGTCTTTCCTTTCGTACTTATTTTTTCCCTATTGTTGCTAATCATTTTCGTGATCGTTCAGATGGTGAATACACGCTTTACTCAGTACACTGATGGGAATGGTGGAGGGGAAGCCCCTGATTTTCAGGCTATGATAGCCGCTGCTGTGGCTGCTGCTATTCCTCAAGTGGTGACTCAGGTCACCAATAACATCAGGAACGGGGCAAGTTCTTCTGGTGGTGGCGGTGGCGATGCTCCACCCACTGCTCCTCCCGCTGCTCTACCAGTTGGTATCCACGTTTGGATCGAGAGGTTTAATAAGCTCAAGCCTCTCTCTTTCAGGTCCGCTGCTACTCCCCATGAGGCAGAGGACTGGATCACCCATGTCGAGAAATTGTTCAGGGTTCTCGGATGTGCTGACGAGTTTAAAACTCGTTTGGCCACATTCAAGCTGGAGGGTGACGCTCTTAATTGGTGGACTGCTCTTGTTCAAGCAAAAGGAGATGATTATGCTGAGACCTGTTCTTGGGCGGATTTCATTGAGGCGTTCTATAAGCAGTATATTCCATTATCGGAGCAGCAGAGATACGAGAGAGAGTATGCGACGATTCGTCAGGGAGATCGTGAGTCTTCGGGTGAATTTATGCAGCGATTCTTGCGCTTGGCCAGCTTTGTTGGGCCGGAGGTTACTGGGGATGCTCATCGTCAGGCACGTCATTTTAAGTGGGCATTAAAGACATGGGTATTAGACCGTATCGTGAACTTTGAGCACGAGGATGTGGCTGCTGTTGCGGATGCTGCCCGCAACATTGAGTTGTTGCATGCGGACGGGGGTTCTAATAAGCGGGATAGGGACGGTAATCGGGTAAACTCCAGGGAGCAGGGCCGTCAGGGCCAGAGTCAGGAGTATAGGAGTTATGAGGAACGAGATCGGGCGGACCATGGTCGTGATCAGCGAGGTCGGGATTCGAGGTCAGCTTCTAGGCAGGATGGTGATCGTCGCGGACAGAGGAGGACTGTCGAGGCTTTGCCTCCTCCACCCCTATGTGCTACTTGCGGGAAGGCGAATCAGGGTACTTGCTTTAAGATTATCGGCGGTTGTTTCTCATGCGGCTCTACTCATCATCAGGTGAAGGACTGTCCCAGGAAGAACCATATTGTACCGACGGACTCGGCTAAGCCAGCACCCACTTTGGGACGAGTTTATGCTTATACTCGTGATCATACGGAGGACTCATCAGGTACTATTACCGGCTTTCTTTTCATTTGTGATCATTTTGTCTTTGCATCAATTCGTCATATCTAATCCGTTTGCCAAGAAGCTTATCATTAGCTAATCGTATCCTCATCTCTGCATCTATGAACTCATAACCGAAGCTATTTTAGTTATCCACATTTCGTGTTCTGATCTGGTATGCCCTTGTTTTGTTTTCCGTCCTGCTTCATTTCTGATTCTTGGCAATTTCGAGGACGAAATTTTTTTTTAGGGGGGAAGAAGTTGTAATACCCTAAAAATCTGAAACGTGGTAAAAGACCAAAATACCCTTACAATCTTAAACTTTGAATAATAAGCTTATAAAATACCAAATAAATTCCAAACTTCGGGAGATGATCAAGATATGAAGTAAAATTAATTCTAATGCTACATTTGACATCTTGGGAAGTAACAAAATTATAAATACACAATATGTATAAATACTAAATTAAACAAATTATTATATGTATTATTATAAATTGATTTTAAATGATTTAAGTTTGCAAAAATGGAAACAAATTAAAATCCTTGAATTAATTTGATTGAGCCGAAATTCCAGCCCATGCCCTCCCCTCCATTCACGGAAATTCCCTTTTTATTTGCAACTAATTCCTTTAAACCCTATTAACCTAATTGCCGACTAAAGCAAAAACACACAAAAACTCTCCCTTTTATACATCCGAATTTCTGGAGGTTCAAGACCAATTTTCCTTTGTTCTTTAGCATCTCAAGAGGTCTGGAAAAATAGCCCTTCAAATTATAGAGGTCGGGTTTGCTTGGTGTCGAATTTTTCTTCTTTTATTCCATCCGAAAGGTATTAATTCCCAATAATTCATTCGACAATCTAAAAATTCGTTTCTTATTTTTCTGATGTTCTTCATATCGATTATGATCTGGGAAAAATAGCTACAAGGTCGTGAGATCGTTCGTGAGGTCGTGGAGAATTATTGGTGTCAAATGCCAAAAACCAAGAAACCCTAAATCACCATAAATAATCCGATCGTTCTAAATTGATCCTGGTATTTTTCTAGCCTTTTTTTCAGTCCATATAAAGTGTATAAAATGTTGGAATCGAGCCATGCATGATCTAATAATCGTTTGTGATTTTATGAATTAAAAACCCTAAAAATGAATTAAAACTCTAAATAATTATATACGAATTTCTGGGGGTGAAACATAATTCATTTGAGCTCCATATGATCTGTATAATACTGGAAAATTGTTAGTTCGAATTATGGTGGCTTATATATTTGCTATCGAATTATATTGTGTAATCGGCTAAGAAATACAAATAAAATACAATGCGAATTTTCTGGATCTCTTAAGTATTTTTCCTGGGTCCTTTATACACCATATGATCATAGAAAAATGTTCATTCGAATTGTTGAAGCTTAGATCAAGTGTGGTGAATTTTCTTCAAAGCGTATAAATTGGAAAATAAGAAATAAAATGTAAAACAAATGGAAGGAGCTAGGGTTAGGGTTCCATGGGATAGATCTGGTCATTTAATGCTTGATTAATGTTGTTTCAATGATCAGTTAATGATTTGTGAAATTAGGGTTAGGGTTGTGGAATTAAAATGTAAACCGATTTGTATTTTAAAAAGTTAAGGGGGTGTTTTGTAACTATTCGAACTTATGGGATATTTTTGTAAGGTGGTTTAGATCTGGGGAAAAATATATAAAATATTTTATAAGGGCCTTATGTGTAAGTTTTATATTTAAAAGGTTTATTTTGTAAATATGTAATTCGAATTAAAGTTAATTAAGATGAAGGACTAAAAGTGTAATTTCTGGAAAATGAATGGGTCTCGAAGTAAATAATAGAATGAAGGGTAAAATGTGTAATTTTGAGTATTTATGGACTTAATATGTAATTATGGTTAATTATTTAAATCGAATTGTAATGTAATAAAGTACAAGGACTAAATATGTAATTTACCGAAAGTTTAAGGGCTGTTGTAACATGATTAATATTAAAGGTTATTTTCTGTAAATTAATGAAATAAAAAGGGCTTGATGTGGAATGTAAATATGATAAAGATTAAATTGTAACTTATATAATTATAAGGTTTAATTTGTAAATAAATTACTTAAAGGGGTGTAAATTATAAATTATGAAACTAGAAGGATAAAAGAGTAATTCTGGAAAACATAAGTGTTTGAATGGTATAATGATAATATTTCTAATGTGAACCTTGAACTTTGGTAAATTTACACTTATAACCCTAAACTATGAAAACTTGTCATGTTTGATCTTAAATCTGTATAACTTGTTAAAATGAATGTTACCTCCATAATAAGCTAATAAATGACTTAACTTAATTCATATCATTTGAATATTGCTAAATATGAAAACGTACTAATTCTGGAAACCTACTAAAAATAGAAAGTCACTAAATCTGGAAAGTTTCATGAAATGAATAGATAATTAAAGATGGAAATCTGAACTTGAACCCCTTAGTAATTTTGTCTTCTACTCCTTTAGGTGTGAAGAGGGAGAGGTCCTGATCTGTCTCAGTACTTTCTGCTTTTGTTCTTTTGTGCTTGCATTTGAATAAGGTACAGATACTCTGCCCTTTTTCAGTAAGGGTGTCCTATCTCATTGATATGATTCTGATTCTGATTCGTTAAGTTTTCCCAAAGCCATTGCTATGTTTCCCTTTGTTGTGAACCCTTGATATGATCCTTTGCTTTGTATACTTTGATCTGTTAAACTCTGATTTGGATCTTTGGCATTACATCTGATATATCTGTTATGAACCATCTGTTATGGACCATCTGTTATGAACCTTTGATTATGATACTTTGATTTGATATGATATCTGACTCTTAGTTTGATACCCGAGCCAAAATTTGTGACCCTAGCCATGAAGGTAACATGGCCGTGTCTGTGATGCACCACTGGCATGACTAGTGTGTAGCCCTAGTGATTTGGTTACACCGTCCCTTTGTTTTGGTCTGCATGTGATTGGGTAGGGGCGTATGGATGCATCCTAGATCTGTTCTGTTTAGTGGATTTAACTGTATATGATATGATATGATTTGTCTGGTGATTGGTACTGTGTGCTATACATGCCCTTCACATTTCTGAGAGGTCGCTCCTCTATGGTTACTGTATATGATATGATCTGATATGTTTCTGGGCTCGTGGTGGATTACTATCCTATATTATTCTTTCCCTTTTATTGACTGTACCTTATGATACTTCCCATTGCACCATATATTATATCTGTTTCGTTATCATTTAACTTTGCCATGATTCGTACTTCCTTATCTTTGCTTTGTATATGTATCTGTTCACTGAGCTTTTTAAGCTCAGCCGCACGTTTTTCTTTTCGTGTGCGGCAGGTATCTAAGCTAGAGCTGGGGACTTCTGCTTTGGGATTGAGAGATTAGAGCTTTTGGTTGGAGCTTTTACCTTAGATGACCACCCTTATATTATGACATTTGTTCGGGATTCTGTTTCTTTTGTTTATTCCATTGGTTTATCTTATCTTTTGAACTCATGTAATTTGGTTTAAGCCGTGTTGGCTTGATTTTCTTATTGACTTTGGTTTATGGCTTCCGCTGTGTATTATGTATGCTCTGATTTGTCACCGTGATGTGATACCTTTACCCTTGTCGGGTTGGGGTGTTACACTACTAGTATTTATATTGTAATTTTTGCATGAGTTAAATATGAATGAAGAAGAATATTAAAGTCTAGTTCCTCTCTAGTTTCTTGGAGTCTTGTCCGCTCTAAGGGCCTATACAAACCCTCCATACCCCTATTTGTCCTTTTTGTCTTATATTGTCTGTACTTTTTTTTTTTTTTGGTCTTGTACTTCATAAGCAGTGTCACAAGGTTTGTATTTTTTTTTCTGTCTTTTTTTTGTGCAAGTTTTGTCCTAGTAGTTTCATAAGTTTTGTTTCAAGTCACGGGAGTGTTTAAGTACTTATGTACACAGTGTATTTCACTGTTGAAGAATCTTTGTTTTGAGTTATAAAAATGATCGAATGCAAAGTTACATTCACAAAAGTTTCCCATAAGCAGTTTCACATAAAAGTTACACAAACAGTTTCACATAAGCAGTTATAAAGAGAGTGCTAGAAAATCAAAAAAGCTGAGTTTACGATGAATACATCACCGTTTTACACGAACGAGGTATAATTTTACGCTATTACTTTCAAAAATGAGTAACGTTTATAAAAAAAAATGATAAATTGAGATGGCTCATATTATTATTTTTGATCATATGGCTGCAAATTTGAAGGTTGCAAAGTGTTTGCCGTCCATTCGGTTATGCCATGCCAATCGATAAGTTTTTTTTAAAATCATCATCGCCAGTATCTCGGTTTTTTTAAATCATCAAACTGCTATTAGATCAAAAAAGATCAAAAACTGCTTAAGCCACCACATAAGCAGTTTCACATAAAAGATCAAAAAGATAAAAAACCACTTAAACCACCACATAAGCAGTTTCACATAAAAGATCAAAAAATGCTTAAACCACCACATAAACTGTTAAACATAAGCAGTTTCACATAAAAGATAAAAAAGATCAAACTGCTTAAACCACCACATAAGCAGTTTCACATAAGCAAGAACACAAAGAAACCACCATCAGAACCAAGAAACCACCATCAGAACCAAGAACACACAGAACCACCATGGTTTTTACTGTGTATCTAAACCATCAATTATGTGAAACTGCTTATGTGAAACCACCAAGAAACCACCATCAGTTTCAACCATATCTAAACCACCAAGATATGGGGGGTTAGAATAACTCGACCCTTATTTTAACACAAATCTAACCAAGAAACCACCATCAACTTTTTTTAGATCTAAAAGATTTAAAAAGAGTCTCGTTATTTTAACACAGATCTTACCAAGAAACCACCAACTTTTTTTAGATCTAAAAGATCTAAAAAGGGTCGAGTTATTCTAACCCCATAAAAAAAAGTAAACCACCAATTTTTTTAGATCTAAAAAGATCTAACCAAGAAACCATCAACTTTTTCCCATATTTTTTTAGATCTAAAAAGATCTAAAACAAAGTAAAACCGCGTAAACCACCCACAGACGTGCCCTTATCCCACCCCACCCCCATCCCATCTATACTGTCTCACCATCAATTTTTTAAGATCTAAAAAGATATAACACCAAGAAACCACCAAGAACACATGGACGAGTTATTCTAACCCCCTATATCTATAAAGGAAACCACCATCAAAGCAGTTTTTATATCTAAGAAGATCTAAACCACCATAAAAAGCAGTTTTGTGAGGGAGAGAGAGAGAGAGGAAGGAGTATAGACTGTGGGTGGGAAGATTGAGTGAGAGAGAGAGAGAGTGAGTCAGAGAGTATCACAAGGAACTGGCCCTCTTGTAATTGCCCGTGTGGGGGATGACGTGTGTGCTCATTTCATTTATCTGACGCTAGACGAAAATTCATCACTTCCGAATACTCACCCACAATGGGGGCGTACAGAGTTGGCAATGCATCCGAATGGGCCACTTTATATTACGATCGACAACACATGTATACTGAGATTAGACGAAGACAAACATAGTAAATGATTACTGATTTATGTTGTAAATAATTATACAGACAAAATATTGAAAATGATTACTGATTTATGTTGTAAATAATTATACCGATAAAACATAGTGAACGATTACTGATCTATGTTGTAAATAACTGTTTGTATTATTTAAATTTACAATACATTACTGATTTATGTAGTAAATTATTATACAAATTCTTTGGATAGGTGGAACAAAAAAATCCTTTCTTGTGTCGCTGTCGGAGATGATTGATTATAGAAAGGACATCCCGTACAGACACTACTTATGGTCAACCGTATTATGCATGTCCTTTTTCAGTGGTAAATAATCATACGTTTGCTTAGTTATGTAAATTATTTGTTTGTTAAGAATACATTTCATAAAATTTTCTTAACATGTAACAGCCAGGAACAGATGACTATGGGTGTGGATACTTTATGTTGAAGGATGCTTTTCAAAACAAGTACTTTAGTCAAGTCTCTTCTTCAACGCAGTGCTCAAACTGCGTAGCTAAAGATAATAAGATTGACAAGCTTGAAACAAGAAACAAGATTTTAGTATCTCAAAACAAGATGTTGATGACAAGAATAAAGACGCTCGAGGCATTACTGGAATTGGTAAGGAATCCTGAGGATCACGCATGTCAGTCGGGCGCAATGCTCCATGAGCTTTTAGATGACATAAATAATCCTCACATGTAGTAGGTGTTTTGTTGTTTTTAAATAATGTGTTAATGATGTTGTTTAATTGAATAATAACAGTTGTTTTTGTAGTTGTTTAATGTTTTAATGTTAACGTGTTATTGTTGTTGTTTAATTAAATAGAAACACATTAGAAGAATACAAATAACATAACATAAAAAATATAACAAATACACACTAAAAAAAAAATATTACACAAAAAAATAAAATAAAAAAATACATACTTTCAAAAATATATATAAAAAAAAAAAAAAAAAAAAGACAAGAAAAGGACAAAAAGGGGAAAAAAGGACAAAAGTAAAAAAAATAAAAAAAATAAAAAAAAAAAAAAAAAAAAAGGAAAAAAAAGGAAAAAGAACACAATGTACACCCTCTCACTAGGGAGGGTTCCCTTTGTATTCCTAGCAGGGGTTAGAATAACTCGACCCTTGTTAGTCAAATGTTTTATTGGCAAATGGGTGACCTCGGGAATCATTTTGGTTGGGGTTTTATGGGTCGTATGATCCTAGTCTAGTGGATCAAGTAATTTGTCTCTCTTTTTTTTTTCCCTTTTTTTTCTTTATTTAATTGGTCTTGTTTGTAATCTCATGGTAGTGCGGAACTATACGGAACTATTTCTTTGTTTCGAAACTATTACAAAACTATACATTATCCTTATCTTTATTTAACACACTATACTTTGTTATAGCCATTGTTCCACAAAACACAAATAAAAAACAGTGTTTTGAATTAAACAAGTAACATTAACGATAATGGGAATGATTATACATAACGAAACATGCACTATTAATGCAATCGGATATCTATTCATTTCCCCTGCATTATTATTGACTTTCCCTTTTTCATTACCCAATTTGAACAAGCATATTTACTATTTCTAACTTGTGCCCCAGATGCATACGATAATGAGCATTAAATGCTATAAGAATCTTACTGCTAGCCTCTCAGATTGTGACACGTGAGGCTGTGCGACCGGATGCTGAAGAATAGTAGGGACCATGCGCTGGTTGCTGGCCTCTCAGATTGTGACACGTAGATAAACAAAATAAAAGAGATGAAAGAAACTAATACTCCCCTGATTTGCTCGGCATGGACGATGTGAAACATGGTTAAATCCTCCTTTAAGAAGATAAACAAAATAAGCTTCACTTCCAATGTATATTTTCATCTTCTTGTCTAATATAACATGTAAATGACTAAGAAAATGAACACGAAACCTCGCATAAAATCGGTGGTAAACACTATATATAATAAAATAAAATCCTATAAAGTAAATAAAATATAATGCTTGCAAAATAAATGTTTACAGAATCCTGAAAATTTAAAAATTCTGGAAATTTTCAATAATTAAGTTTCTACAAAAAAACAAAAAAATCTGAAAAATTGCTGCTACAGTGCCTGACGCCGTCGGGTTGTAAACCCTGACGCCGTCAGGATTGACCTGACAGAATTTTTACGTTTTGTTTTTGGAAAAAAAAAATCTAATTATTAATACCTGGAAATTCTGTAAAACATTCATTGTGAATCGATACAAGCATTTGACTCAAACAAACATCTAATCATTAATTGTAAACTTTCATGTTTCGAATTTCGTTCTTTGAAACAAATATAAACTTCCCTACACTTATCTTTTTGTAAAATACCTTTATATACAATTAAGACGAGGTTAAAAACAAAATAAAGCATTTTCACAAATTTATTCGAAACATGAGAATCAAACAATTATAATTAAACATATATGACACAAAAAACAAACAAAATTAAAATCAAATAATTAAAAACATGGGTTGCCTCCCAAAAAGCGCTTGTTTTTGTTCGAGTCACGAGCCTGAGTCTACCCTTATTTAACGGATATAGGGGTGGTTTTCCCTACACTTAGGTTTAAGTTTGGGTGATAGTAACAATACACAACATTTCGTTGGAAGGGAGCCATATGATGGGAGATTGGTGGTTGAATTATATGCTTAAAGGGGCGTGCTTCTTTCATCTTAACCTTATCTAATTCATTTGGGCCAATGGGTAAATCAAAGTTTTCTCCTAAAAAGGGATCATCTTCTATCAACTTTGAGAGACTCCTAGTTAGGAATCCACTTTGTCCTAGTAAGCCCGGTTTAAACCCATAATATTTCTTATGATCTATCATAATTGGGTGATGTAAGTATGTAATGTAATGGTTCACTCCTATATTAGCTCCAACTCCACATGGTTTAGAGTCAACTACCTTCATCCTAAGACTACCCGAACTATATGGTTTGATGGGTGGATCGGGGCCTATTTCAATTCCTAGATTCACATATAAGGATGGAAGATTTAGTAAGGGTTTTGGTTGAGGGTCCGCTTTATCAAAACTAGGAACTTTCCTAGAACTAAGAGAAAGGTTATGACCACAAGTATTCAAATCTATTTCCTCTATTTGTGTTTGGTCCAAAGATTCTATCTCCATTGGGATTCCTATGGTCTTTTCAACTTCTTCTGGGTATGTTATGGGCGGTGTGTTTTCCTCAAATAGGACTTGTGGGCTTGGATTTTTCACCTCATTCTCCATTATATCTATATCACCTACATGCTCATCATGTGTTTTGGTAGGATCTACTCAAACACGCTCCTAAGTATCTCAAATCCTTCTCTAGCCATTTCAAATTCTTGGTCTGATGTATAAGAATTGTTCTTAATAATTTGATCGCTATGTTCTGATTGCCTAAAGGATTCCTCAAGCATATCATATGTTTTGGTGAAATCTAACCCACACATAAACCTAGGTAGTTCAACTTTAACCATCTCACAATCTTGGTCTGATTCAAAGTCCATGTTCTTAAAAACTAGGTCTTTTTGTTAATGGTTCCTACAGTCGGATAAATCCTTCTCATTTGTTTCCTCAAGTTGTGATGTATACAAACCTATCATCTCATTCAACTTATGGTTCACGGTTAGGAAGCTTACCTCAAATTTTTTCCAAAGGGTCCCACTAAAAGGAGTTGATCCGAACAATGATTGTTTAATAGAAGCCACACATGCACATAATTCATCAAACCTATCTAACTTTACCCCCATCTCCTATTGGATATCTCTATGATCATTCAAAAATTCATTGGAACAACAAGTAGCAAATCTATTCGTGTAAAATAATTGTTCCTCAATCGTTAATGATTCAAATGGAATTTCATCTGCCATGGTGATGAATGAAAGAGTTTTACAAACAAAGGTAACAAAGAAAAAGATAGACTAAAAGAAAGCTAATAAAATAAAAATAAAAATCTCACTTGATAGGAATCTAGTGAGTATACCTACACGAGATAGAAATCGAAACCTAAACTATTCCTCGGCAGCGACGCCGAAAACTTGATGCGGCGGTTGTAATACATCCTAAAAAGTTTTACAATCCTCCTAGGCAGTGTACCTAACCGTTGTAGTGTAGTATAGGTAAGACACGAGGGATTGATCGTTCTCTAGTGGAATAGTGTATGTGAAAGCCGAAGTGTATGTCGAGATATGTGTAAAGGTAAGGGATGGGTCTTTTTGTATTTTTATATTTTATAAAAAGCAATTAAAAATCTCGGGGTTTGAAGAGTGGGCGGTTGAGCTACTAATTAACTAAACCAAAACTAATTATAAAACTAAATTAAAATAATAAACAAGAAAAGTAAAGTGGTAACTCTTATAATGAGGAAAATGTGTTTACTTAGATTTCCTTACTCCCTAGTTATCTCCTACTGATTTGTCGAATTGTCACGTCTTTGTTTTAATTTGAAGTGTTCTATTCCTTAATATTGGTCGTGGGGAGGTGCCGAAGTCCCCAACTCTATGAACGTATAAGTCTCCCCTAAAAACCTTAAAGTCTATTAATTTTTCCAAGATCTACAAGCCGCAATTCATGCAATAAATGCAACGAGAAAAACCAATAGTGCACTCTATGGTTGCGTTTAGTAAGACGTTCAAGCTAGAACATATAAGAGAGAAGCCAGTTTTCTTACTCCTAACGATAAGCAATCAATTAAACAAGAGACGACAATTCAATGATCAATAACTAGGTTTCATTAAATCTAAGCAAACACAAGTAAATCTAGCCTAGAATGTTATAACGAAGAAAAGAAAAATAATTAATCAAACAACACATGGACATATTGAATGATTAAACGAATGACTTATCTTCAATTACACATGGGTTAAAAAGGCTAGAAAAGCCCTACAAAAGCTCTGAAAATCGTCTTGGGTTTTGTCCTCCAAAGTATTACTTCAAGATGTTACAATGAATGAGAAAAATAGGGAAAATATATATAGGAATACACTCATGACGGCCTCACTTGCAAATTGTGACGCCGTCAGCTCACCTCCAATTAGGGTTTCATCTGTGTAATCGCCATCATGACGCCGTCAGGAAGGTTTTGAGGCCGTCATGTGTAAAATCTTTTGAGACATCACGTTATAAAATTGCACTGAATTTGGGTTTTCAAATACAAGTGACGGCGTATGGTTGTAGGTTGTGTCACCTTCAGGTCTCCACTTTGACAGATTCTTGACTTGGTCATTTTTCTTCGTTTTCTTGTCGATTTATGTCCAAAACATGCCGGTTTCCACAATTCTCGTCCCATGTACCTAAAATGCAAAAACAAACAATTTAGGGCAATATTTGATCAATTACATACGACTTTTAGGCTTAAATGACATCTTAAAAAGGTACCAAATAAATCCTTATCTATCACTGTAAATATTTTCGGTCCGACATTAATCATATCGCCAATGGTGATAAGTCACCTATACCTTCTTCTCACCCCATTTCACAATTCTTAACGCATTATTATACAAATTCTACACGTTTATTTTTATTCAATGGTTACGGAAGAGATCGTATTAGTGACATTGTTTGCATTCAAAGACATATAAAAACCATTGCTAATATGAATGAAATAAAAATGCAAGACTTGATTTAAATGACATAAAGGGAAAATACAACAATTAGGGGTGTTCAAAAAAATTCATATTCGGATATCCGAAAAATTGAATAAAATTGAATCGAAAATTGAGATATATGAATTGTCACTTTAGAACTCATATATAAATTTTACAAAAAATAAAAATATTTGGATACCTAATTTTCAGATATTCGGATAAATAAACCCATTATTCAAAACTTTAGACATTTCAAATTCTTCTATCATATTTTTGCTTTAGGCCTCCAAAAGACTCGAGACGGCCTTGGCCGGAAGCACCACCCACTCCAGACTACAATCTAACCGAAAGAAACAAAAAATCTCTTGAGTTTATAGAAGATGTGACCTCAAATGCAGATGAGGTACAACTAAAAGTTTTGTCAGATATGCTGACACAAATTACTGACGTCGAATATCTTCAACGTCATGTGTTTCAAGGTTAAACTGACCATGAAACTTTAAAGAAACTTTTGCCAGTTATCACATATGAAGATCTTCAACCCGATAATTAATCGTATAGCCAATGATGATAAGTCACCTATACTTTCTTCTCACCCCATTTCAGAATTCTTAACAAGGTATAATTATAAAAATTCTTAACGTTTATTTTTATTCATTGGTTACGAAGATGATCATATTAGTGACATTGTTTACATTCAAAGTCATTTATATGATGACTGAACCACTTAACCCCTTCAACTCATTTGACCCATTTCAATTTTAGCTAAGTTTAATGTGTGACCTGATACCAACAAAAGAGAAAACAACTTCACCTTGTTGAAATGACACCAAAGTTCGGGTTTTCAAAGTTTTATCATACTCTTTGGCGAGGACATGTCCATACCAAAGACCACACACAAAAATTCCTATCAAAAGCTAGCCACGGTCAAAGTTTAGACTCGGTTTTTTGTCATTTAGTGGGTTCTTCGGCGAGGACATGCATGTCCTCGCCAAAAATTTGACCCCTGTTCTCCTTTTCCTTGTTGCGCTATGAGCCAGCTAATAAACTAAATTACAACCATGGTTAAAATGATAAACCAATAAACAATGCTAGTTACAAATATACATTCAGATTAGGAATTAAAAGCCAATAGTCATATAAGTATTTCTGTCATACTCTACATAATCAGTTGGCTAAAGGGTTTTTACCCTGGTAAATATACTCTACATAGTCAGTTGCTAAATGAAACTAAAAAATTTATATAGTTAATTAGGAATCAGTAGCATTACAAGTTTACTTTTACTTCACAATATAAAGGTGGAACTTTAGTAACATAGTGGCATATAAATACAAACTAGATCCAAGGCCCGCCCCGATGGGGCGGCTAGCTTTAAGAAATTGATTATACAATAAAACTAATAATAATATAAGTATGAAGGTGTAGAAGCATAAATGAAATAAAATAAATACTTAGTGTTAAAATAAATAATAAAAGTTTCTCTGTTTTACACAGATATGCCTTATTTAAAGAAGCATGTACGACATCTTGGCTTTTACCGTTTGGAATAACCGAGAGTATTTTCCGAAAATCGCCACCGAAGACAACGACTTTACTACGAAACACCTTATCATAAAGAGAAGGAATAACTATCTGCGTTTACAGGACAGTATGTGGTGCTCGTGAGGAGAAGGAATAAGTATTTGCGTTATAGGCTTTTAACATGCATGGGAGTTCAGTAACTCAAGTTCATTTTCTTGGAGCAACACAACTTATGCAAAAAAAGCCAGAACACGACTTTTTGGAAAAGGGTATGATATATTTAATATAGATTTTGTAAACAATAAGTATAATTAGGACCTATAATATGTTTTATTATGTAATAAACAATAAGAACTTCCAAATAATTATACCTTTATGAATTGTTTTATTATGTACATACACTACAAAAATTTATTATCAATAATCAGATGTCATCATCGTAACGACAAAAATATGTAAGTTTGTGTTAGCTTCTTTGTTGAAATTAGGTTTCATTGTAATTCTTATATGATGCACTTGTGTTGGTTTTAACAATGGTTATGTTTTGTAGTCTAATATGTTTTTTGGGTAATAATATGGAAACATTTAGTTTATAAGTGTTATTATAATTTTTACCCTTTTTTTTTATAAAATGTTAGTAAATATCATCACAACACAACTATTAAATGCATTTAACATCATTATTAGTCTCAGCCCTATTTTGGCTTCTCGAGGAGTTTACTTGGCTAGGGATTAGCCATTGTGTTTACAGATTCCCCTATTCAATTCATGTCTAACTAAACTTTATTTTAGGGCAATTGTAAATAAATAAAATCTCTTAAAAATCATGGGTTCTAGGTTTCCACTATATGATATGTTAGCATAGGAAGCTCCTTCTCTCCATTTTGAGGATGTTCTTGCCGTTCTTTTTGAACGGGAGAGAAAGGCAAACAGGGCTTATGAGCTAGCATATGAAAATATTAGGGAGGATATTGAAAGTCGTGTTAAGCATAGGTATGATGTTATTATAGAACTCGAGCTCTATCTTTATCACACAAATATATGATTCATTTAAGCACAAGAGAAATGGGACAAGGGATATGTATGTGGATCGTATATATGAGATAAGAGTAGATGAGATGAAACCTTTTCTTTTATTAAAGAACACACACATTACACACACTTGCACCACCTACAAATGAGGTGATAAGTGGTATTTATATTACAAGGGAGGAAACCCTTATGGGCTTTCCTTGGGCTCGTGGGCTTTTAGCTCATGGGTTGGACTTTTACATTACAAGCTAAATCTAACACAAGCCCACTTACCTTGACTAGTTACTAATATAACACAAAGTTCTAACAATATGAATGACCATTACTTCAATATATAAATTTAAATCTAACAATCTCCCCCTAAGGGATGGTCATTCAAACGATGCACCACGTGATTAGGTCTTTAGACTTCTGGGTCTTGAACTTTGTGTGTCATTGCAGAATAGTCTTTCTTCTTTGTTCCTTCATGCTTTGTGATCTTCAAACATAATCGAATTTTGATTGTTCTTTGCCTTGGTCAACATCTTCATGTATTCACAGCGTCGATTCACATATGATGAACGATGAACTTTCCTCAGTACCTGCATAGAACAGTTAGCAATGAGACTCTTGTACACCATGTGTCCTTTTTGGTGAACACAGGTGTAATATATTGAAAGTGTTCCTAGGAGATCTTTGATGAATCTCATGGCTCTAGACTCGATAATGTGCGTTTTGGTTTTAGTAAATGGAGGCATGGAGCAGAGTGCCACCTTTTCAATATCAACACATCTCGGAATGAGAGGCCGATAGATTATGCATTGTTCTCCGTGAGAAATGAAGCAAATATCTTTTAAGAGATATCTGAGTGGCTAGGAGGGGTTTGTGCAGCGCGTCACTGGGTCCATGACATCTTGTCTTCAATATCAGTATCAACTTAGTGAATACCGATAGCAGATGTATTGACCCGGTTTCAGACCTAAGTTTTCATGGAGGGCTATTTCTTTTCACCCTTTCATTAAAATTTTCTTTTTAATTCTTCAACCCCTTCTTTCTCCTTTCTCATTTACTCCTTTTTTTTTCAATCATACCTAAGGACTTCTAATTCTAATCTATTGGAATTGTCCTTGGGTAGATCCCTCCGGCTCTGGCGGATCATAGGACATAACCTAACCATAATCACCTTATTACTCCATGATTATCCTAGTTTTGTTGATCACATGCCATAAAACCTTTTGTGAAAATCTCTCAAAATGTTTATGAATAAAACACATTTTGGTTAACACTTCGAGAGTTTTGTATTTTCTTAAATACTCCCCCTTCACATATGCTCTTGTATTTTTAAGATAACATTTGCACATGTTGGGTGGATTTCGTACATTTTGAATTGATCAATTTTCAATTAATATGACCATTGCGAGACACGTTTACATCACTAGTTAAACTAGCTTGAAGTTATTACCCGTCCCGGTCATATTAAAAGAGCATCTCTCGAATTGGTACATTCTACTCGGACAAGTCCTTTGCGAGACACGTTTACATTACTGGATAACCAGCTTGAAATTATTACCCGTCCTGAAAAAGTCTTTTCGATTACTGACATTTAGCTTTCGTCAATTCGAGGGTTTAAACTTGAGTCGAGCTCTTTTGAGATTCAACTACGATCACATTTTAATCACATTTCTCCCCCTCAAAAAAAGCATTTCGATGGTATTTTTGATACCGTTTGATTAAAATCTTTGTTTTTGGAAAGCTAATAGGGAGAAACGGATTTGCATGAACTTTTTGAAACAAATTTGTTTTTGAAATACTCCCCCTTAAAACTTGCATCGTTTCTGACATTTTTAAACTTTGGAGCGAATTAGGGAGTAAAGATTTGCTTAAGGTTTTTCAAAACTTTTCAAAAATTTTGCTTAAGGTTAAGAAGTTTGGATAAACATTTCATGAAAACTTCTTTTCTTGTTAGGATTGTTGCAATAAAACATACAACAGGGTCCTTTCTTTGAAAAATGGGTTATGCACTATTATGTGTGCATAAGCCATCACGATGAAGCCCGGGTTGTAAGCTGAAATACTTAAAAGCCATTTAGATTTTTAGGAAAAGTGCTCGAAAGATTTTGACTAAGCACTTTCCTTTCTTTGAAGCACGGGTCCGAAACTGAGTTGTTCCGAAGCCATTGTGAGATCAGATTAGACAACAACCTTTGGAACCCATTTAAGCACTGCGCCAACGGGTTTAGCATATTTTGAAATCCATTTGTAAGTTATGTCAATCTGATTCAAAGAAGTTGAATTCCAACGAGGACGGAAAACGGATGTTTCATTTTGAAATAACACTCATGGAATCAACGGTGATTTAAAAATCTTTTTCATTTGAAAATTGTTTGAGAGACCCGTTGTCTCTTTTGGAGTTTTAAAACTTGAAGCAGAGTCATTCTTGTAATGTAGCGGAAGCATTTCAGAATTTGAATAATTCAGAGGCATTGAATGACTTTGCTTTGGTTTCCACACTTGCTTTACCGGTGTAAATCGAGAGTGTGGAGTTTGAAAACATGTATTCTCTTCATTAGAAGTATTTGACCTTGAAAGCTTTTGTGGAGTAAGTGGTTCAGAAAAATTTGGTTTCTTCGAAAACTTCCTTCCTTTTTGCAAAGAATAGGTTGTAAAGTGGGAAACCTTTTTCGAAAATGGTTTTGAAGATTCACCCATGTAAACCGTCTTTGAAACACTCACTTCTTGTGGAAACGCGTTTGAAACAAGACATTTGCCTTTTGATCGATTGAGAACATCAAACTTTGCTTTTAAGGCATTGTATGACATTCGCAAATCATTGTATTCTTTTTGAAGAGAAAGATGATCTTGAGATGCCAATTTAGATTCCAAAGAGGCAATTTGCTTCAAAAATTGATCTTTTTCAGCTTTTGAATCATCCGTTTTACGAGCCAATTTCCGTTCGAAAACAATATTTTCTTTTTCAAGTCTTTCAAAATATGTTTCGAATTTGTTTGTTTTGTTGAAAAGATCAGTTTTGACATCCTCAAGGTCGTTTGTTCGTTGAGCTAAAAGCGTTTCAAGCTCAAGCACTTTTGTTTGAAGCACATGATTTGCATTTTTCGTTTCCGTGTCAAAATCAGGAGTGCTAGAATCAAACAGGGGATTTGAAAAGGAAACTTTTGTGATTTGAGACTCAGCCTTTTTCCTCTTCATTGATTCAATCTTTTGCAAAACTTTTTTAAACTTTTTATCAGCGAATTCAGACAATTGAGACTTCAAAATTTCAGTCTCTTTTTGTTTTGAGATTGATTTTTGAGTCTGAACTCGTGAACGTTTGATTGAATTAAACAGGTTTTTGTAAGTCTGTATCAAATGCTCATTTTCTTTTTGTAATGATGCCACAGCATGTTCCAATTCAATATTTTTTGTATCAAGTTCATCCAAATCAAACTTGATTTTGGCATCATCACAATTTTGATCAAAAATCTTTTCCTTTTCTTTGAGCACTGTATTCAAAGGGTTTTCAGAAGAAGCAGTTCTTTTTGACAGTTCTTCTTTGACTTCAGCTGCTTCTTTTGAAAGTTCAGTGATTTTCTTTTTGAGACAAGGATTTTCAAATTTCAAAGAAGATGTTTGCTCAAAATCCACATTCTCATACTCAAGGCTGACATACACCGACTTGAATGACTTTATTTGATTTGTGAAAAAGTCTTTTTGAATATCAAGTGTTAAGCATTTTTCATCAAATTCATCTTCAAGAGAATGGATGTACTTTAAATCTTCTCTCATTTCAGTGACAAGATATTTTTCAAAGTATTCAAAACTAAAGTTGATATTTTTCACATGAGGTTCAATCTCATCTTTTAAAACCTTACAGACTTCCCTTTTTAGGTAAGCGTCTGATGAAAGAAGATTATTGTAATCACTATTGGTGTATTGTTGTTTCGACCAAATGACCTCTAACGTATGCTCTATGTGATATTTAAGATTACAAAATTGTTTCCTTGCTTTATTTTGCCATAACTTAGCATCATAAGTAGCAAGGTGTGCTTCGTGGAAATATCTTTTCACATTTGTGTCTTTTCTTTTCAAAGGTGCTTTTGGTATTTCTGACAATTGTGTACAAGCATACACAAAGCCTTGGTACGAGAATAGGCTTTTTCTTTGTTTGACTTTTAAACGTTTTTCCTTTTCAAATTTGTCTTCATCATCTGAAATGAACAGAACATCAGTCGACAAATCTTTTCCCAATTTTTCAGCATCGTACAACCTGGGTGTCAACTGTTGCGCTTTGTTTAGAAAACACGGTTTTTCATTTTTCAAAGCATTTTCCAAATGATCAGTATTTTCAAAACCAAGTCCGAATTTTCCTTGATGAGCGTTCTCATCTTTAGGAAGCATCATTTGAAGGGTTTGAACACTTTTTCCTGTTTTACGAAGTTTTGCTTCAAGATTGTTTGCCCGTTTCGAAAACTCTTGATTTTCATTCTCAAGTTTTGTATTAACAATCTTAAAATTTGAAGTGGTGTGCTGAAGCACCGAATTTTCATTTTTTAAATCGGAGACTTCTTTTAAAAGCGCTTGAACTTTGCTGTTGTTGAGCACCATTTGTTCATCCAGTTTTGGAATGGAACATTTTTCACGATAAAGAACTTCGCTATACCCAACTTCAAGTTCTTCGTTTCGTTTTAAAAGTGGTGTGAGAACATCTCCGTTTATTTCAAATTTCCGAGCTTGAGATTTCAATGTCTTTGCTTTTTGTTATTTTTTCAAAATCTTTTTCCATTTCTTTAAATCCCTCAAGCTCTTTGGACAATAAGACATTCGCTTGCTTAGCTTTGCGATTGTCCTCTTTGCACTTTTGAAGTTCATGTTTGAAATTATCGATTAAAGAAGCAAATAAGGCATGATCTTGTTCATGAGAGGATCCATCCTGGGCAGGCTCACCTCCATTAGGATCCATATCTTGAGTTGTAGGAGTGATATTACTATCATACCGTTTCACCACATATGTGTCACTTATGGACTCATGATGCGCAGGATGTGTCTTATCATGAGCAAGCACATTATCGAACAAAACAACATTATCATTATCGTTTGAATGTTGTACCGTAGCCAATATTGCTATGTCAGATGTAGGTCTGATATGGTCATCCTCAGTATCCCAAACAGCTTCATTCCTGTGTGTACCATCAGCATCCGAATCATACCTTGGAGTACTGCTTTCAACCTGCTGTTCTGAAGATGTATCACTTCCCGTGAGAACCAAGTTAGCATCAGTTGTTGGACCCTCATTGACTGTTTGTTCATCTTTGCGTGTCTCTCTTGCATTCACCTCTGTTTCCTTTAATAACACTTCTTTTTCAATCTGCTCTCTTTCCCGTTCTTTCACGTTCTTCTTTTCCCGCATCTCTCTCAGATGAAGTGATCTTGAAGTAAGAACCAATTCCAGTGTGCTCATTTGACTAAGCAACTGATTTCTAAATGTTTCAGCTTTCAGGTATCTAGTGACGCATTCACTCCATATTTGGCTTGTTGATTCATAATCTGGATATCTTTCGATCATTCTGAAATCTAAGTCGAGAAACCATTTGAACTGCGTCTTGAGTGCTTGATAAGCTACAATGCAGTCAAATCCGTGTTCAAATTGGTTCTCTATTAGAAATATGTTATGCAATAGTTTCTCTCTGAATGTCCGATAATCCATTTCAGATTCGAAGAGTCTAGCAAACATTCGATGAAATGGATATGGATTCCACATTGGTAACTTTGCGTTTGATATTTCCGCACATTGACTCTTGAATGCTTCAAAGTGTGCTAGACAACGTTCCTTCGAATGAGTAGCGTTTTGCACAACTGGAAACATCTGTCCCTCTTGAGAACTCGATTCCATTTACTTGTGTTGTGTGATAAAGTTGATTCAGGATCGTTGCAACGAAATAGGAGTTGTTGATGTTGAAGGTTAAATTTGGGTTTAGTTGATGTGAAGTCTTGATTCGTTGGTGAAGATCGAGTTAAGGAACTTGGAATTGAGATAAACGTAACAGATTAAATAAAGTTACAAAATTTGACTAAGTTATAATTTAGACAAAATCTAGATTTCACAAATTCGAGAAAGTTATGTAAATTACAATTTAGATTAAATGATAAATTCTATAGAAATTTCGATTTAGACCAAAATTTATGCAAATTATGGCAAAATTTCAATTTAGATAGAGTTTATCTAATTTATATAAATTTGTAATTTATATAATCGATCTAACTAATTTATACAAATTAGTAGATATGCCTTTGTCGAAGTATTTTACACACTTATACAAGTGAGAAAATACTGAGTTCATGATCTTTGATAGTGTAGAAATTACAAGTTTGAATCAAATTTCTAAAAGTTATTTAAGTTGAAACACGTTTAAATGAATTGCGAGGACCAAAGTTGTCAATTACGAAAACTGGATAAAACTGCTTCAATTGCGAAAAATATGGTGAATTGCGAAAACTTGAACCAATTGCGAAAGTATATCCCAATTTTGAAAATATAGACCAATTGCGAAAATATAGCCCAATTGTGAAATCAATTCCGATAAATGTCAATTGCGAAAAACTGATCCAATTTCGAAAGCTGTGCAATTGCGAGAAACTTGTCCAATTTCGAAAGTCTTGTTTTGTAATTGTGATAATACAGCCAGTGCACAATTACGATAAAATACCCCTATCGCAATCTTATAAAAGATTGCGATAAAATGTTGGAATTGCGATTGATGGCAGACTTTTGCAATTTCGATAGGTGGCAGTTTCACCAACTCTCACCAACTTTGACTTTGTGAGGCTTATCCACTGTGAGATCTTACCAACTCTTTACCAACTCACCAATAAGTCTTTTGCAAGAATTATACGCAAGGAAGAACAAGGAATATCCAAAAACAAATCTTACACTTTCTTGATGAACTTGTGTCGATCTAAACTCTTAGAACACCACAAAAATTCAACACATAAACACAAGATTCGACAAGAAAGCTATCAAATCTTTCACAAAACTACGCTTCAACTAACGAACAAACACAATCTTAACTTGATGTATGCGTATGATTCCAAGAGAAAAAAAACACAAAATGTAACATTTTTTAAATAAAAAACATGACAGTGGGTGTTTTTAGAACAAGAATCCGAACACAAATAACTCCTACCTTGTTGTATGGCGTATTGATACCACTTGTAGAACTCGAGCTCTATCTTTATCTCACAAATATATGATTCGTTTAAGCAAAAGAGAAATGGGACAAGGGATATGTATGTGGATCGTATATATGAGATAAGAGTAGATGAGATGAAACCTTTTCTTTTATTAAAGAACACACACATTACACACACTTGCACCACTTACAAATGAGGTGATAAGTGGTATTTATATTACAAGGGAGGAAACCCTTATGGGCTTTCCTTGGGCTCGTGGGCTTTTAGCTCATGGGTTGGACTTTTACATTACAAGCTAAATCTAACACAAGCCCACTTACCTTGACTAGTTACTAATATAACACAAAGTTCTAACAATATGAATGGCCATCACTTCAATATATAAATTTAAAGCTAACAGTTATCAAGGAGCTGGAGAAGTTTGGTAACCCATTGGTGCTTCAGGAACCGTTGGAACGTCTGAGGTTGGCACAGCAAGAGGATTTGGAGGAAGTTGGCTTGTTGAATGTGAGGCGCCAGGTAAGTGGCCGTCGTGCTTATGAGAAGTTTAAGATGACAAAAAAATTATTGAAAGTTGATTAAGTCGGAATGTCGTTGTGGTGGGTGTAAGTAGTTGTCTTTTGTAAGTTTATGCTTTTAACTATCATAACCTAATTATGGGTAAGTGGTGGAACTGTGTTGGATGGATTATGTAAATAGTCATCGTTCGTAGTCATGATGTTGAAGGTTTAGGTAGTTCTTTTTTGCTGCGATAATTTTTGTGTAAGTGCTACTTGATGGATGGTTTGGAAGGTAGCAGTTTTGATGATGACTCAGTTAGGTGTTGGTTGTTTAAATTAAAATAGTTGTAATATGGTTATCATATTAATGAAATGTCTATTACTATGCATCTGCTTATGTTATGTTTATTGTTAGGATTTTTAAGCATCCATTACACAATGCCTCAATTTGTTATGTTTAAAAGCTATTTAAAGGGTGTTTGGGATTGCTTTTGGTTATATATTTTGCAACGGCTAATATAATTTGAGTTCAATACCTTTCTTGAAATGTCTGTGGAACACTTGTGTTAGTGCACATGTTTAAGATGGTCTTTCATTATAATTTACATGTTATGTTGAAATATACGGGCGAAAAAGATGAGTATGATAACTGATTTGATTGTTAAGAAAGGTTGTTGGATTCAACCAAGAACAAAGATAATATTGAAAGTTTTGTAACATATACATGGTGAATCAAAATAATAACAAATATAGGCATTTTAAATATCAAAATCGTCGTCCGTATCTTCTTCATCAGCTATCTTTAAGAATTTCATTAAACAAAAAAATTAATAGTAATATAAGTATGAACGTGTAGCAACATAAATGAAAAAAAATAAACATGATGTATTAATAAAATAATAAAGTTTAACAAAACCTAAGGTTGAAAATAACAAAGTAACACATAGTTTATAATCTATGAAGAACTTCTCTATAAACAACGTTGGTTGTAGAATTGGTGTAATTGCCATCTTTGTCACAATATAACACTTTTAGGCCTCTCTTGCTTTTTACTCTTTGAGATTGCTACATATAGTTGTCCGTGTGAAAAAACAGATCGTTCCAAATATAAGCCAACCTTAGACAATGTTTGGCCCTGACTTTTGTTTATAGTCATGGCAAAACAAACAGAAACAGGGAATTGTCTCCTATTAAGTTGAAAAGGCATCTTCTTGTCGGATGGGCTTATAATCATTCTAGGTATAGAGCGAACCTCACCCACTTTACCACCTGATATAATCTTTGCCTCAATGTTATTGACTCCCATTCTCAATACTTGCAACCTGGTTCCATTACACAATCCACCTCGTTGATCAATGTTGCGCAAACACATAACCGGAGTGCCAATCTTCAAAACCAATTTATGGTGTGGAAGTCCAGACATTTTGATGGTATTCAAAAAATCTGTAGTGTACATATCGTTGCTATGATTAAAATCCACATCTAAATCTGACACTGATCTGAACTATAATATACTTTCTCTCTGCCACTAAGTTGAGAAAGCATTCGGTCATTAACTTTGTCAACTTCCTCATGTGTTGGTGCAAGAATAGCTCGATCTTGGAAATAAGAAGGATCCCAAAGATTATCCTCCCAATTATCATAAGTTTCTTGTATCACAGCTTGCACATGATCATCAGAATCATGTATTAGCATTTCTTCGGGGAATTCAATCTCAGAAGTACCATCTTTAGTGCCACCTATTGTCCCATCACCAATACTCAAAATCCATTCAGCAAAATCCTTAATTTGATATGCATCTGCGGGGTTGCAACCAACGCAAAGCCTCATATTCTCGGTAAGTATAAGAACCTTGCAATTATTCCATAGATAAGACTGATTTAAGGAAGCATGTACGACATCTTGCCTGCTACCGTTTGGAATAACCGGGAGTATTTGACGAAAATCGCCACCAAAGACAACTACCTTACCACCAAACACCTTATCTGAAACTGCCGTATAACTACCAGTTTAAAGACCATTTAAACATTAATATATACAGTTTAGAAATATAATGTGTTTATATTAAGTATAAACAAACAAACAAAAAAAAAAAAAAAAAAAAAAAAAAAAAGGTTAAACTGGTAATGGTTTTTTTTTTTCTACATTAATTTTTTCATGTCAATATACTGTGTTTACATTGGTAATTAAAAATTAGCGAGTACAAATCCCATATGATTTCTACATGGTTACAAATGAATGTTAATAATTAGAATTAAAATGAAGTAATTGAATGGGTTAATTAGAAAGGATGCATACAGGTTGAAAGTTAATCAATATAGAAAATAAGTAAGAAACACATAGCTACTAAATTTACATTATTAACTGTTTTTTGACAGCTGATATGTAAAGAAAGTTTGTATTATTTGTTAAGTATAAATAATAGAAATGTAATACTAAGCAAATGTAAAAAAAGTGCATAAAATATAAAGTAAAATGTACCTTTTGATATATCTCGTAAAGTTCTGTCACAAGCTTCAAAACAGAGTTTGTTAACCATTGGTGCTTCATCCCATATAATTAACTTTGTCTCGCGAATCAAGTCAGCAAGATCACCATCAGCACTAATACTACACATTGAATCCTCAACGAGATTTATAGGGATTGCAAACCGAGAATGGGCTGTTCTACCACCATCCAACAAAAGCGCAGCTATACCATTGGATGCTACGTTTAGAACTATTTGACTCTTGGACCGTAATGCAGCTGTCAATGTCTTGTAGAGGAAAGTCTTCCCTGTACCTCCGTAACCATATACGAAAAACATACCTCCTTTGTCATTATCACAAGCATCTATTATGGTATCATATATTCCTTTTTGCTCATTTGTCAAACTTCCATATAGTGCTTGATGTTGGAGTATCAATTCCGGAACATTATAATTAAGTTCATCGTAAATCAACCTATTGTATCCATCCATTGTGAACTCCGAATCCGGATAAGGCATATTGACGATATCTTTGAGGCTTTTTGAATTGCTGAGTAGCTTGTCCTCAATATATGTTAAACATATATTTTACTTTTGTTTATCCTTTAGTTGTAATTCTGCAAAAAAAGAGTGAATTTTAGTTGAATAAGTTTGACAAATAAAAATGCTATTAAAATTTGCGTTTAAAAGTGTACTATTATATATGATTTATAATAAAATGTTATGATACCTGGATGATTTCTTTTTTTCCTTTCCAAATTCTGCACGTCTTCTGCTAAAAGAGTCCACGAATTCTCCCAAACGACCTCTGGTCTTGACATACTATCTGATAGTATTAACATAACGAAATGATTACGAAGGTACTCACCAGTTCCCCACGCACTTGCTTCAATTATTCCTTCGATGTATTCTTTGTCATCCTGTAACAATCCACGTGCGTCGCAAGCCTCCTTATAGGTACAATATACCACATCATCAAATGTCTTAAAGTCGTCCCAATCTGTTGCTCCTTTAACTTTGTTTAAAAGCATACGCAAATAAAATAGCTCGCCTCAAGAGGGAGGAACGTGATGGATCCGACCTATGCTTTTGCCTTGCTTTCGTCGAGTCCATATTTTGTCTTGACTGTTCCAAACAAAATGTTTTGGGATCTCAACATACAACAACGATTGTGCTAATTCATCTTCTTTATTGAGATCCATATAAGCCAAAAACTTGGTAGTATTAGCTGAGGCCTGCTCGAGTTGAAAGTCGATACTTTCAGTGGGGTGAAATACAACAGAATGTTCGTTTGGAAGATGAAATGGTGCTACTGGAGGAAACCGGTGGTGTATATCAAACTTAAATATCCTCCACGCAGCCTCGCAAGCTGATAAATAATGGCAATCGTAAAAGTCTTTAATCTCATCCGTCTCTTCATCTTCGACAGCTGCAGTAAATCTATCCGGTCCCTTGTTTATGTATTTAAATAAATACTTGATGGATCCAAACTGATTGCACCATTCAACATTGATATAAGCTAATTGATACCTTTTCAATAACGTTGGATTGTAGGGAACGATAAAACCACAGTGAAGATCAGCACCTTGTTTTTTAACAGTCCTGCCATCATCTGTCCTTTTATATATAGCATAGCCGCTTTCATCGATGAAAGTAGACTCGTTAAATGGCTTTGGAAACTTCTTGGAACACTTATCTGCAACAATGCAAGGGCAGCTTCTATGATCAGGACCACAAGGACCGTGCATCATAAATTCCTTAACCAATTGGTGTAGTTCGGGGTCTTCATCTATATCTGGTATTTCAACCGATATACATCTATCTATATCCGCGGGGAATCTCAACTTGTCATTTGATTCCAACCATACACACAAGTGACAGTGAGGCAGTCCACGTTTCTGAAATTCTATTGTGTAAACCTCTGTAATAAAAACATAAATAAACATATCGGTATTAATAAAAAGAGAGTTGTATAAAGCTTTTAGTGGGAAAGAAAATTTAAGTAAAGTTTGAAATGTACCTGCACGAACGCGACCAAAAATACGTTTCTCCTTAATGTCCTTTATCAAGATATCTAACTTGATCTTAAACACTCTTGTGGTAATGTCGGGACGATCCTCAGATTTAAGACCCTTGCTAGGTAAAAACCTTGTAATCTCAGGCCACTTTGGATTACATGTAAAGGTTATAAATAGATCAGGGTATCCATAAAACTTGCACATCGCCATAGTATCCAAGTAGTTCTGCATTATATATCTTGGGCTATCTATGAAGGACGACGGCAAAATCACCTTTTTTTCCACGTTTCTTGTTTTGTTGGTTGGATGATTGAGCAGCTTGAGCTAATCGGGAATAAGTTTCACATCTTAATTCACTGTTCTTATTCTTTATATATAACAGCCTCTCGGCTTCAACCATAGTGTAACCATCGACCAAAAACTGCTGGAATAACCGCTTACTGTTTAAAACAGTTGAAAAAACATTTGGTCTATCTTGTATGCGGTAAGCAAACCATTCACGCATTGTGACATACTTTTTATCCTTGTCTGGTGTTTCATCAGTAATACCTTGATGGTATATGTCAGTTCTATAACCATCTTCTGCGTAAGGGAACAATAACGGGTACTGTAATGGAAGGTATGAAACATGTAATTCACTAATCTTTTTCTTCTTGCCACTGTTTTTGTGCACCATAATGTCCCTTTCGGTATGATTGTTGTCAAAGTCACCAACAATAAGTGCAGCCACTTCATTTGCTGTAGGAAGGTTATATTGCCTACCATCTTTTTCACGCCTTCCTATCAGCTTGATCTTAACATTTTCTACTCCATTAGCAATTTGCAGACCAGCCATTCGATACTTCTTAACCAGAGGATTATTAGCATCAAGCATTGTTTTAAGGTCTTTAGTTAGTTGACGATCTATTTTTCGATTAGAAGAAGAAGATCCAGCCTCATTGGAACTGTCATGAATTGGAAAAAGATGTTATAGTTAGTGTATTTTAGTTATAATTTTTTAACCTTAAAATGAAACGGAAAAAATGATAATTATAATAATACGAAACGCTATACATTAAATTTACCTGACATCATCAATGCGGTTCTGGATTTCGTTCTGTGGATCGTAAATATAAAGTTGAGAAAACTTTGGTGAATCGCCAGCTTTGGGTAACAAATCTCCGATTAAATGGTAGTTTTGGCCTTGAATTCTAAAACAATATGGTGCATGGCCATTGTTAACTGTATGGTCAACGTTAGCACCCATGGATGTAAAAGCAAACATCGAGTTATACCGCCGTATATTCTCAAGAAATGACTTGCTTTTTCTGTGTTCCCCATTCATTAGTTTCTTTAACAATTGAGGAGGTTCCTTCAATGAAACAGGTAACACAACTTTTCCTTTGCCACAACACAGAGAAAATGAGTCATCGCTACCAGAGTTATATGCTCCTCTTTTAACCTCAGCAGGCCACAACATTGCTCCACATTTTATGCATTGAACATTCTGATCACCATGGTCGAAGTAATCTAAAAAAATATATAAAATGTATTGTTTTATTATAATACAAAAAGATAAACAGTAACTCAAACATATCAATAGGTAAAAGAAATTAACGTTAAAAAACTTGCTTCTCAAATAATTATACCTTTAGATATGCCTGAAATACGTTCAATATATCCATGTTCATCCTCAGAAACTTCCTTTGATAAATCAAGTAACGTTGTATGTGCTATTGATTTGCCTTTGTCTTTGTTTGTACGTTGTGTTGAATCACCATTATTATTTGTAGACTTACTTGCTGATACAATAGTTGGACTGCCTGTATAACATATATAGTTATACGCAACAATATTTTAGTGCATGAATTATTAATATAACAATAATATGACTTTAGTGTCACTAATTATGCTCACCAACGTCAAAATGAATAGGACTGTTGTTGCCTAATCTTGATCTGCGAGTTCTCTTTGACTTGTTACCTATATATCATGTTTAATGACTGTTTAACTTATAATGTGTTATGATGCAAAATTAATATATGTAGATAATATGACACAACTTACTTGTGGAATCGATATCTTGGAATGAGATGTTTTCATGTATCACAGGTGTGAACATATTAGGGCTTAGAGATCCACTAACATTGATGGAAGATACGTTCGGGACAGGTTGCGCTATAGTACTACTGGTACAACCATCTATTTTTTCGATTTGAACAAAAAAGGATTGTTAACTTCAGAAGTATTAAATATACATATCTTATAAAGGGGTTTGTGATTAAATAATGTACCTGTTTCGGGAGGCCTTCCGCGTCGTTCAGACACATTTCCTATACTAAGCTCTGCCGAAGCACCTCGTGATGTGTTTGGCGAAACACATCTACTGGTGGAGTTATCTATTTTTTTCAATTTTAAAACAAAAAATATAAAAATTTTGTTTACTCTAGAATGATTAAATACATACAGTTTATAGATCATGTACTGAAAGAATTTACCTGTAGTTGGTGTAGGTACTGTTTCTATACTCACAGTTGATACTCCTTCACAAAGGTTTGGTGATACATGAGTAACTAAAGGATTCTTACCGTGACGGCCTCCTATGTTTATATCTCCTATCGTATTTGTACCATCATTAAGAACAGGAATAGTTGCTTTTGGTATAGCAAACTGTGTAGATCAGATAGAGGCAACTTGTGGTGAATTGAAGTTTTCTAAATCTGTCTTGCGTGGACGTCCATGTCCTCTCTTAATTGGTGTAGGATTTGTGAAAGCCGATACAATATTCTCTGATTGTGAGGTTTGCAAAATTTGGTTCATGTTGGAATTCGTACCTAGTACATAAACAAATATTGTCAAATAAGGTTTAAAGAACATAAAAATAAAGATTGCATTATGATTTTGGATATAACATTAGTCGTAGATATGTCATGTACAAATAAATATTGCATTAAGAACCTGTTTGTATGGCCACCGTTGATGCTCCTTCAGAAAGCTTTGGTGATACCTGAGTAACTAAAGGATTCTTAAGGGGACGTCCTCCTAATTTTGTATTTCCTACCATATTTGTAACATCATTAAGAACAGGAATACTTGCTTTTGGTATAGAAAACTCTGTAGAACGGCCAGAGACAACTTGTGGTGAATTGAAGTTTGCTACATTTGTCATGTGTGGACGTCCACGTCCTCTCTTAATTGGTGTATGATTATTCTTACGGGGACGTCCACGTCCTCTCTTAATTGGAGTAGGATCTGTGGAAGCCGATACAATATTCCCTGATTGTGAGGGTTGCAAAATTTGGTTCATGTTTGAATTCGTACCTATTACATAAACAAATTTTGTGAAATAATGTTTGAATATCATAGAAGTAAATATTGCATTATGAACATGGATATAAAATTACTCGTAGTTATGTCATGTAGAGGAAGTCGTTGAGATTGCATATTAGCAAATACGTCAACAACACTTGAATCTTTTGAACGTTGGACGGTATTTACTGACATGTCTACATTCTCATTATTCTCGAAATCTTGAGTAAAAGTAGACAATATTTCTTTATCTCGATAAACTGCTTTAGAGTGATAACTATTTTTGTTACACAGAAATTTACGTTTCTGCCATTGATAATGATGGGAAGAACCTAAGAAAAAAACATAACGATAAACCATGTCAATCATAAACATTTAATTGAGAGTATAATTTGAAAAAAAAAAAAATAAAAAAAAAAAAAAAAAAAAAAAAAAACCTTATCATCTATAATAGTATATAGCCTCATTTTCATAACGTACCAATAGGTGTAACAGTTATCGGCGTATATATGGGGTCATAGTTAAGAACATTATTATATGGCAAATCATTGAAACGTAAAACCTCATCAGTTAGGGTTTTGTCCACCATAGCAGACTTTCTCTTGTTACGGATATCTTGATGATCTTCTAATGGATATACTGAGTATAAATTAAAAAGAAAAGGCGTAAATAATAAAACTTCAAGCAAATAATAAGTAATTTAATGAATAATCAATAACATACCATTATGGAATGAAGTTTGATCATCAAATTGTGTATAGAAAGTGGTTTGATTTAAAACAATGTTCGAGCATATATTGGTCGACGGATGATGATGTTGTACATCACAAGATCCATTAAGATGTTGAGGCATGTTTTTGGGACCTTCATGAACAACATTTTGTTTGTTATTTGGTTGAAGAATCCTCTGATTCATATTCATCTGGTAACAACTAAAAGTAAGATCAATGATGTTAAAATTTAGAAAAGTTGATTTTTGATTACTATAAATTCGCTTAATGGTAACAAATCAGATATTCTATTTACCATGTTTTTAGCATTTTCCATAAATAATATACGTTTTGGTTTATCAAAACATACGAATTATGATTTTGGGCCAAGTCAATGTTATTAATAGTCTTGTATACAGGCCAAGAAAACAACCTTTTGGTACATTAGACCAACATTTGGAGATATTTTAGCTCAGGTTATATGAAGCGTATTTAGTGGGATAAAAGAATTGCTTTATACCACTTGCATCCTAACTTGTCTTTTCACTTGAATGCAAAAGATAATCCAGCTCTAAGGATAATGAAAGTTTAGTTTCTTAATATTTTGTAAGTTTATCAATAGGAAAATCAACCACAAAGTTAGTAGTAGTTGTTTATAGATCAAAGTTCCAGGTTAACATCTATAGTATGTAGTGGAGTTTTGTAACAAATATGGCATCTTAGTATTATCTGATATGGGATGGGGCGCTACTATGAAGCTTCAGACATAAGATGAATGTGATACTTTATAAGCAATATATGAAAGTAATATTATTTGCCTAAAACAACTTTATTATATATCGGTAAACATGCCTCAACATCTTAATGGATCTTGTGATGTAAAACATCATCATCCGTCGACCAATATATGCTCCAACATTGTTTTAAAACAAAGCACTTTGTATACACAATTTGATGATCAAACTTCATTACATAATGGTAAACACATTTATCATATCCTTATTCAGGAAATTTAAATTACAATGTTACTAATAATTAAATGTTTTTATCATCGCAATTCTGGTGATCATGATAAAGGAGAACATGAATTTTTTATAGACAATCTTTTTTTAGACACATCCATTCATCGAAAAGAGGTTCATCATCAACAATTTTTTTTAACACCAATGTTTCATCATGTTTAACATGGTATAAACATTCGTTGTTTACGCACATCCATTTTTCATCATTGTCATTAGCATCGAAAATATGAAAAGCATCGCTCTTCTCAATTGTACCACAAATTCCAACTCTTTGTGGTTTATTTTTTGGAGGGACGTCTTGGAAGTAGTGTAATCTAAGTAAAACGACATAAGAGTTTTGTCAATATTTTATATTGAAAGTTATGGAAACTCAGACCAATTCATCATCTGATATGATGATGACAGGTGGATCTTGAATCAATAAATCATCTAGTGTTTGGTTATCAATTACTTGCTATTTAAAACAAACACAAAGAAGTTATAACATATAGTTTTAGTAAAATTTGATATTGAAAGTAACAATAGTTTTGATATCAATAATATAAGTAACATAACATAAAAGCTTTGTTAATATTTGATATTGAAGTAATGAAACCAATACCAATTCATCATCTGATATGATGATGACGGGTGGATCTTGAATCCAAAAATCATTTGGTGTTTCTTTATCAACTCCTTGCTGCTTAGAAACAAAGAAACAAATGTTATAAGTATGCATTTAACATAAACAGAAGTATTGTTATAAGGATGGTTAGAAATGCATACATTAGTCACCCTTGATGAATTCTTGTGTTGATAATCCATCTAATGTTGTTAAATGAAGTTTTAGAGAATAGTATAGGCAACTGCATTTTCTTTATAGTTGATAGTATATATATAGGGTAGATACAAATAGTTTAAAGGAAATGATATGGCTAAGAACATTTAAATGTATATAGAAGCATAATCTTTAAAATTGGAAGTTTGTTATAGACAAAAAAATCTTAATTGTTGATAATTATGAAAACACTTTTTTAAACTAATAACAAATCAAATTAGGCCCAATGTATACCAAATAAATGTATTGGTTTATAAAGGCCCAACTCCTAATTTACATGTGATACAATTTAATATATTATATACATTGTTATAAAAAAAAATTGAAAAAAAAATATGAAACGAATTTTTTTTCATGCAGTATAATCATTACTGGATTTTAAGTAGCCTCACACCTACAATATAGAGAGCATAGTTTCCAATCATATCTAATCTAAATATATTAATCGATATATTCATTAGATTTTCATTAAGTCATCACATTGCCAATCGGAAAACTTCCCAGCTACTTCATCTTCTCAACCAAATAGTAACAGTAAGCCTTCCGGAACATTGAGTCATTACTTATATGTTATAATCCTTTAATAAAAATGATTCATCATCTTGTTAATCTTGTAGATACTATCCGACCATTCGTTATTTTATTTTATTTTTTTTAAGATTTTGAGTATGCGATGCATGTGGTTGTTGATTAATATTATATTGTAGTTATTTTTTCATGTAATTGTTGAATATGTTTGGTAAATATGTTATGTATGTCGTTCCTTATACTAAACCTAACTTTGATTTTTGGGGTTAAGAGTATAGTGTGTCTAAGATTTTAAATGTTATGAAGTGTAGATCAAACTATAAGTATTGCAATGGTTGTTTTGAATTTAGGTAGATTTGAGAAATTATTGATTTTCATATGATGTATATATAACCATTAGTTTATTTTTAGTATATTGATCAACAAAAAATGAAAAAAAGGGAAAAAAAGGAGTATGATGTAATTACATAGAATTGGCGGTATGGAAATAGATTAAGCTTTATTAAGTTTATGAATGTGTAAGTTTTTTGGATTCACGATTAGTACCAAACTGCATATCCAAGGATGAAGATGAATGTTGTTTACTTTATAAGAAAAATATTTTCTCTTAGTAAAGGAAATAAGAAGTGATGACATGAAACAACCTAGTGAAATGAAGTTATATGATAACATATATGGTAGCTAAAAAGTGTTGTAATATTTAAGGTTTGCTTATTTTGTAGGAAAATGCCGATTGAATTTGTTGTGCAATTGATTCACCATAAAGAATATCCTGAACATCTTGAACTACCTGAAGTATTCTATGACGATGCCTACACTGGAAACGGGAATTTGTATTTGGCAGGAATAAGAGGAATGAGAAAAAAGGTTACAGTAGTAAAAAAAATAGAAGGAGTTGTGGAGATAAGAGGTCAAAGATGGAGTGAGTTTCTTGCGGAAAACATGGATGATGATGTGAATGTTTTGCACTTTATAGAGGAAGGGGACTCATCATTTTACGTAACAGGATATGACAATGATGGGATAGAAACCGGAGGATCTGAAGGTGTTCATGTTTCACGCTATTCTCGATTTCAGTCACGTGCAACAGCTTACATAAAAACACATCAGGTAATAACCAATTTTTTTTAAAGTTATTCTAAACTGAATACATATAATTTACTAAGGGGGATGGTTGGTCGATGGTTATAGAGGGTAATCAAAGGTATTTGTTGTTTCGACCCAGTATACCCTAGATGTATTAAGTAATGTAGGATCTATTTGAGTTGACACAAATCATTTTTACAGACTATTCCTGCTGATTTTTTAGCTGGTTTGGGAAATGAAGCTGACATAACAATTAGGTGTGAAGGGCAAGAATTTAATGTCCGTGTTAGCCGTCTTAATCCAAATGGTGATGGTGTTCTTCCAGAATATGTCTTGAACCAAGATAATTGGAATGGTTTATGTGAGGAAAAGGATATTGATTTTGGTGATGCAGTGGTGTTCACGAAAATCAGGAATGATTTGCTAAATTTAATGGCGTTCAACGTTGACGGCAGTGGTAACACAAACGTGCAATTCCTTGGTGCAACTCGGCTGAATATAATGCAACCACAGATACCACATGAAGATAAGAGTAAGTTTTTAAATACGGATTAATTTTAGATATAGTAATACACGTTAATTCATTGAATATAATATTTATATTAGCTGAAACTTTAGTTAAGAGTGTTACAATAAATTTGTTATGTTGATTTTCAGATGATGACCGAATGCACCATTTATGCACGTGGCATGGGCATCGCGAACATTTTGGTGAAAGAACTCATGTGTTTTATAAGTGTTTCTCTGAAATATTGGCATTCAATCGTCTTGTAAGTTTTATTCTAAAGTATCTTTTTTGTAATCAGTTTTAATTGGTGCAATGAGGGACTGTGAGTTATAAAATTTCATGTATAATTGTAGGCAATACCGGCAAAATTCCAGGAAGATAATCCAATGCACCTGTACACAAAGGCTATTCTGAAACACAAGGAAATTGAATTTCCTTTCAATGTCAGGATGGACCGTCACTTAGAGAATCCTGTAAGGACAAATCATGTAATAATGAGAGGTGAATGGAGATGGTTTGGACAAGAATGCCGTTTTGAGTACACCAAGATGTTAAGGTTCAAGTTGATGTACGTTGATACAGACTTGGAAGGTGCTCGACCAACACGTTATCCAGTGTTTCATGTGTGTTAGACTGTTTTGACAATATGTGGTGTGTATCAACTTATTTTGATGGTTACGTTGGAACAAAAAAACTGTTTGGAAACTTCTTTACATTAGGGTAACATATGTTTATTTAGCAGTTTGTTTATGCTTTATTAGTATTATGCTAACATAACTTTGAAAACAAATATGTTTTACATATTAAGTTATAATATGTAAATTATGGTTGTTTGTTTTAAACTATTGTCATTAGTTATGTAAATATTCTTATTGTTGGTATGATTTAGTATCAGTATTTAGAATCTTAACTGTTGTTTTAGTATTCAAAATTCACATTATAAAAACAAAAGTGTAATTAATAGTTAATAAGGTTAAATTTAGATAATAACTCACACGATAAAGTCACTTTATAAATATCAGACGTTTGGATACGTGTAAGGGATTTAACTAAAGACTGATAATTTTATTAAGATAATTGATAACATGTGGAAAGAAATACTGATTATTAGGATTACTCAGAACATGTGAATAATCTATCAATCTTTATTTTCAGTTGTCGCTATCAGAACTTTTTTCGTTAGTTGCATCTTCGACGTTTTGATCATCAATGAAACTGTCAAACTCATCAGTAGCTTCCTCCGCTGAAACTTCATCGTCAATAGAGTCTTCTAAATTAATTTGATCACCAGTTTCGTCAAAAATGTTTTCCTCACTGTCTTGTAAATCGTCTGTTGCCTCATCATCAATTAAATTGACAAAACCTTGTGTCAAATTAATGCCTTCATCGTGCTCATCGTTAGTTGGTTCATTAATAAGACGACAAGTTTGTTTTTTGGAAGAGGAAGTTGACTTTGGGATTTTTGAACGCCTAAACTGAATTGGCATGTCATCTTCAGAATCCTAATTTATATTATTCATGAAAAAACAAAAATGAGTTAGTAATAAGTAAAACTATAGTGAGAATTTGTTATGTGGATTAATAAAGTGAAAAAGAAGTAAAATTGATATGGTATGGATAATACCAAAATTTCATTCTTTTTTGTTTGCTCTTGACATTCCTTGTTATTAGATAACAAATAATCATTCTCATCATCAGAAGAAATAATATTAATAACACTGTTCTTCATTCTAGTATTTCTTTTGGTTTCTCTTGCACGTTTTTTTGTTATTGGGAAATCCTGCATGTTATTTAAATAAGTTAGAAGGAAGAATATATTTCATAAAACTATTATAATATGTGACATATACCAAATCATCATCAGAAACGATAATGACATTGTGATTAATGTCTCCGCTAAGTGGCTGTTTTGGATATTCTGCATCCTTGAAAACCTGAAAACGTACCATAACTGTTAAAATACATCATTTAACCAATTGTGCTATTAGGAAATAATAACAAAACATATACACGATATACATAAACAAAGCATTTTGACCTTAGGTGATTTAGGCTGATCCATTGGTATTGATAAAGTAATTGCAAAAAATAGGTTTGTGAAATTGATGATAATGTTGATGGTATTTATAGAGACTCAATATTTATCTATTTTAGGATATGATAACATATTTAAAATATTTAAAAAGTGGATTGGAGCATGATGCGCGTGATGTGTCGTTGCGGTTTAGCAGTTTTAATGCCTACTCAAGTTTTAAATTTATATTTAGCCGACTTATCAATAACACACACACTTAACGAGCAGTGTACCCGGTCAGTATGAATATAATGGTAAGTAGAGTGTCGATCACTAAGAGTGGAACGTATTATCTCGTTATTCTTATCAGTATTTTAATATATTAAGTTAGCTATACAACCTAATCTAACGCAAGGGGGTTCAGCCTGAGAGACTGGCACGATTTGGTTGCAATTAAATAATAAACTAAACCAATAGGCACGAATCAGCAAGTAGCACACACGTACACAGATAAATACTTGAGACAATAAGAGGGCTGTCCTTATGATAAGTAGTTTGTCACTTGTTTTATTGCTAGTGTTATATGAAGTGTATAGTTCGATGCAACGCACCGAGATTAAGTCCTTTCTCGTTGGTTCTAATCTTATCGGCGAGTAAACCCTTAATGATTACTTATGACTATCCCGTTTACCTTTCTCCTACTTTTCTACAGACCATAGAATACATAGGCATCTAATAAACAGGCGAGGGCAGAGGCATGGCGACCCGATCAACGCTCAGCTAGACACAGAGGTTATCAATGCACTAATAAAAGTCACCAATGACACAAACATATAAACTTTAATTGATGAGAAAGCAGTTTTAAGGGAGTGCAACCTTTCCGTTGTCACGTTACACAAGCCACCAATCTTGATGAATTAAAGTTTACTAACACAATAAAACAAAACTACTTAATGAATTAAACATATGCAGCACCTTCTTACAGCTCTTGTATCTTTGATTTGGGTGTGTCTTGTGTTGCTGCCTTGACTGAATTCGTCCTTGGTTTTTCCTGTTCGGTCTTCGGTTATAATATATTGCACATCGAATTCGTCTGGTCTTGGGGTATTTATAGTTTCTGTCTGAGGGTGAGATGCGGCGCATCTAGTAAGTAGATGCGGCGCATGTACTTAACTTCGCGTGGGGTCCATGATTATAATATTCAGGAATATTCGTACACCGCCAGAAGATGCGGCGTATCTTTATCTTTGGATGCGGCGCATGTCCTCTTGAATCTTGGATCGTATCTGGTGAGATCTTGATAGCGATGCGGCGCATGTCATGAGTGAGATGCAGCGCATCTGGAGCAGATTTGACTTGATCTTGTCATTTCAGTAGACTCTTCACTTTATGCATGTTTTGCTCCATAATTAGTCCAAAATCGCCAAGTTTCACCAAATGCTTGTTTTCAACTGAGAATTACAAAAGTAAACGATTAAGTATCAATCCTCATACATAATATAGTAAAACAAGTCAAATTAATAGGATAAATGATAGTAATAAAATGTACTTATTTGAGTTCATCAAATATCCCCCCACTTGAACTTTACTTGTCCCCAAGTAAACCTTAGAATTAATCTTATGAAAATGTATCCTAAAAGATATTAGGATTTATTTTTATATTTAAGCATGTATTCGTTTTTGTCATAATCACACAACTAAACACTTAACGAATTAGAATAAAAAATATTTCGATAAAAGCAAATCTAATCGTTTAACTGTCCAGTCGCGACGAATATTCTATCATAAGCTTGGCAAGTATACACATCTCCCCCACTAAAGCCAAGGAATAACAAGTCTAAAGCGGTAAAAAGGGTTTTTAGGCTTAAGGGTTAATTATTCTTATTCACTATCGATCTCAAATTCCAGAAAAGGCGACAAAATCACAAATACATGATCGAATCCACGAACACGATACTTGCAATTGCTCAAATCCTTAACTCGAACAGGCTAAAGATAGGTCCAAACTTCACCAATAATAATATATCAAAAAGGGCGACAAAATCATAAATACATAGCCGAATCCACGACTACGATACTTAAGATTGCTCAAATCCCTAATCTCAATAAATCAAAGATTTGGTTGGATAAAGAATAATACAGGGTATGGATAAATTTTGGGATATAAATTGGTGTAAAATGAAAAATAAACAAAACAAATAAATTAAAATCCTAAGTGTGGTTAATCACTATCCCAACCATCCCATGAATAAGACTCATATCATAGAATAACTCACGCTTTAACACTTGAAACACACGCTTTAGGTAGACACGAATTATACTCAACAAGATCTTAATCAAAGAATAAACCTTAGTTGACGTTCCCATAACTGCCAACTCCCATTCAATCCATAAATATAATACAACAAATAGTGGTGATATCGACCACTTAATACAAAACTTTACATTGTTGGTTTAAAAACAAACATCCAACTTTCTTCTTTTTCTTTTTCTTTTCTCATTTTTTCCATTTTTTTTTTTTTTTTTTTTTTTTTTAAGCATAAACATAGATGTGTAAAATTTCACCACATCACTATAATGATAATTCGGGATAATTTTTCCATACTTTTCATACTTCAGAAATAACGGTAATAGCGAAAGTAGTAAACACACGAAAAATAAACTCAAAAATATACAATATTTACTTTCACTCCAATTGAATTGTGCAATTTCCCGACCTAACCATAGATAATGAATTACGCACGCGAACACAGGTAATGTAAGGAAACACACTTTGCCTATAGCAATTAACCAACTACGGATTCTAATCTACAGGGTAGGCTAAGGTGTAAGGGTGTAACGAAATATTTTAAACATTGGTGTAAGAAACGAAAGGAATGGCTCTGAGTGTTTTTCTAGGGGTATCTTACTCTAAAAATGAGAGTAACAAAAGGGTTTATACGGGGGTTAACTAACCAGTGTAGTTAGCTAATAACACATAACATATAAAGGCTATTTGGGTGTAATCCTAGAAATTTACCAAGTTAGACAAGTCATTCCAATTATATAAAATAATACTTATTATGGTGGTCTCGAGTAGTATACAAGCCAAGTTCTAAAGTTTACAAGTCACCGGCACACTCATAGATTTGTGAATTTTAGAAAAATCACAATTTTTTGAAAATAACGTCATGTGTGCAGCTATGCAACTTAGACTTTAAACAAAAACATGCTAAAAATTTTAAATTTTGATATATTAAGCACATTTTAAGCATATTTTGAAAAGTTTAGGACAAGTAAATGTTAAGTGTTCTAATTCTCCAATCCCCCCACTTAAGTTAAACAACGTCCTCGTTGTTTGTATCAAAGGTTAAAAACTGGAAAAAAGAATTAGAACAGAAAAACTCCCCTGAGATTTGCTCGGTATGATCCTCCGTTAGTATAAGAGCAAAAATCATCTTTCTTGTGGATTAGAACGTTTAAGCTTCATATTAGATGTATCCATAGGAAATGCAGGAAACTAAAATACCACCAAAGCTTCAAAACACACCTAAGATAAGAAAGGTTCAAACTTGCATAATACATTAGTAGTTAGGTAAAAATAAAACATAAAAATTAAAAATGAAAATCATCAGGTCAGTCGATGCGCCGTATCTTATGGAAGAAGATACGCCGTATCGAGCCTGGAATAAATACGGATCAGAATAAAAGATGCGCCGTATCCTTAACCAGGGATGCGCCGCATTGAAAATAAACTGATAAAAAGTTTCTAATTCGAAAAGTAAAAATGCAGAAAAATAAAGTAAAATAAGATATGACCATTGCAGGAGATGCGTCGCATCTCAGGATTGAGATGCGCCGTATCCTCGGCGGCCTGACTGACTCGACACATAAACAGAATAATAAAAAGATAAATCCGGGTTGTCTCCCGGTAAGCACTTGTCTTTATTCCAGAGTCTTCAAGTTAGACTCACGTTCAGCTCTTCATTAAGTTCTTGTCACGGTCCATCCTTCTTCCTTCATCCGAAAGATTTTCCCGTATATCTCTGCGACGTTTTCTTCCGTTCGACTTAATCTAGTATAACTCTTTGTCTTCGCCGCAGTATACTCTTCATCAGGACCTAAAGAATATTTGATGATTTTAAATTTTTCAGAAATAATCATGGGTGGCTCATTGTAAGGAATCCCAAGTAGTCGACACTTCCTTTTGGTAAACTCTTCATTGTCTTTATCAACAAACTCGAAATAAGGATCCTTAATCAAATAATCATCTAGTTCTTCAATTAATGACTTATTGTCTTGAATCGCCTCCCATTCTCTTTCCAAATCATATTGTAACCGTCGACTAAGTTTTGTGAAATCATCAAATTGTTTATGCACCCATTCCCAGAAAGTAGTATCCGATGTTCCCTTAAGTCCTTTCAAGCGTTCAATTCTACCCTTTTCTTGCAAAGCCTCCGCTTTTTGTGGGCAGTCTTCAACATTATCGTACCACTCATAATCTTCAAAGGTTACATCGTTTCCAACCCGTTTCATCCCAATTATACTTCCCCCATTACAGGTTCCGTCACTTTTATAATCACAGGTCGGCCAAACACTACTCCCGTCCTTGAAAACGAAGGGTGTACAAGTGTGATTAATGTGCTCAAATTCCCATGGTTTATCCCAAACCCATGGTACTTGGTCATTCCATTCATAGTACCAGGTGTTTTTGAAATCGTCATAAGTCTTAAATCCTAGTAGATCTCCAGTAAGCACATCATCGTCGACTCGAAGAAGGTAGTTAAATTCCTTGAACTGCTTGCACAAGGGTGTCTCATAATCGAACACATCAATGTCAATTTTGAATAATTCTTCAATCCCCTCATTGACTGTAGAATCATGAAGTGACGACCCATAATCGCTTTCTACTTCTTCGTCTTCACCTCTTATCCAATATACCCATAATGCATCCTTAGTAGCTCGATCCATGCTCTTATGGTTATTAAACTTACTAGCCAACCATTCTGAAAAATCAACATCGTTAGGATCGTGGTTAACGTCAAAGCAAGCCTTCCCAATCATATTTCTTCTTATCTCCATGAACTCGTTAAATTGCTTCTTAAAACTCCGCGTCAACCATGAAGTCATAATCTGCTTGACTTCATTTGCAGGGGCTAATTCCGGACTACCATATTTAAGTTCTACCCAATCATTGAGGGAGAGATCCATCAATCTTACCAACCTGCCATGAAATAGTAACTCCGCTACAGCATAAATTCCTTCATTGTCCAGATAGTTCTCATTTAATCCCCAGTACTGTTCGGAATAAGGCATGTAAGAGATTTGGGTATTGCCTCCACTACAGCAGTTGTTGCTTGAGTCCATGTATGCAAGATAGAATTTCCCATCATCTTCTTCGATAGTAGTCCAGTTCAATCCTTTGGATTCAATGATAGGCCATAAGAGCGACAGTTCATCTCTAGTGTACCTCACAAATACATCATAAGAGAATACCCCTTTGTCAATATTGCATAAACGCATGAATTCCTTAAAAGCAGCTTCAAGAGGAGTCTCCCAAGAGAATAAATCTGCATCGATCATGAGTACATTGAATGAATCTGAAAGCAAGCATTCCTTAGCAAGATATCCGTTAACTGATATGTCTTCCATAGCAAAATCTGTCATCAAAGGTAAAATCATCAGTAGTATTTGTTCGCTAGAAGAGAAATTAATGAATATAGAAACGGATATATGAATACAAATAGCTGATATCTGCAGACGATGCGCCGTATCCAAAAAGTTGGATACGCCGTATCTTATAATCGTTAAATTTTAATCAGACTTTATTCAGAAAATAGATACGCCGCTTTAGAAATTAGAATGCGCCGTATCAATTTTAATTATCAAAAATTGATATTTATTAAAAATTAAATGCGTCGTATTAACAAAAGTTAATGCGCCGTATTTTCGTTACGTTTCAAAATATAAGATTTTTGATTCAGAAGATGCGCCGTATCGATAAAAATCGATACGCCGTATCTGCTAAAGCAGATGCGTCGTATGGCGTTAAAGTTTAGAAAAAAATTTTATTAAAAATAGATACGCCGTATCTTGGGGAAAAGATGCATCGTATCGCTTTATCGCATAGAAAAATTTTCTTATTAAAAACAAATACGCCGTATCTTGGGGAAAAGATGCGTCGTATCGAATTAATTAAACGCGTTGTATTATATTAAAAATTGAACAAAATACGCCGTATCTGATAAATCAGATGCGCCGTATCGTTCGATTTAGCTCAGTACAACGATCGCAGAAAACAAAAAATACGAAAAATTAAAACAAATAAAAACACACAAAAATAAACACAAATAAAAGCAAACAAAAAGCACACAAAAACAGAAAATATGCAAAATAGTACAATGAATGCAAATTAAACTAATACACAACAAAATTAGCGGTTAGATAAAAATTAAAAACCTAATTAAAATACTAATCAAATTAACAGATAATAACAATTCACTCCCCGGCAGCGGCGCCAAAAACTTGATGCGCGTGATGTGTCGTTGCGGTTTAGCAGTTTTAATGCCTACTCAAGTTTTAAATTTATATTTAGCCGACTTATCAATAACACACACACTTAACGAGCAGTGTACCCGGTCAGTATGAATATAATGGTAAGTAGAGTGTCGATCACTAAGAGTGGAACGTATTATCTCGTTATTCTAATCAGTATTTTAATATATTAAGTTAGCTATACAACCTAATCTAACGCAAGGGGGTTCAGCCTGAGAGACTGGCACGATTTGGTTGCAATTAAATAATAAACTAAACCAATAGGCACGAATCAGCAAGTAGCACACACGTACACAGATAAATACTTGAGACAATAAGAGGGCTGTCCTTATGATAAGTAGTTTGTCACTTGTTTTATTGCTAGTGTTATATGAAGTGTATAGTTCGATGCAACGCACCGAGATTAAGTCCTTTCTCGTTGGTTCTAATCTTATCGGCGAGTAAACCCTTAATGATTACTTATGACTATCCCGTTTACCTTTCTCCTACTTTTCTACAGACCATAGAATACATAGGCATCTAATAAACAGGCGAGGGCAGAGGCATGGCGACCCGATCAACGCTCAGCTAGACACAGAGGTTATCAATGCACTAATAAAAGTCACCAATGACACAAACATATAAACTTTAATTGATGAGAAAGCAGTTTTAAGGGAGTGCAACCTTTCCGTTGTCACGTTACACAAGCCACCAATCTTGATGAATTAAAGTTTACTAACACAATAAAACAAAACTACTTAATGAATTAAACATATGCAGCACCTTCTTACAGCTCTTGTATCTTTGATTTGGGTGTGTCTTGTGTTGCTGCCTTGACTGAATTCGTCCTTGGTTTTTCCTGTTCGGTCTTCGGTTATAATATATTGCACATCGAATTCGTCTGGTCTTGGGGTATTTATAGTTTCTGTCTGAGGGTGAGATGCGGCGCATCTAGTAAGTAGATGCGGCGCATGTACTTAACTTCGCGTGGGGTCCAAGATTATAATATTCAGGAATATTCGTACACCGCCAGAAGATGCGGCGTATCTTTATCTTTGGATGCGGCGCATGTCCTCTTGAATCTTGGATCGTATCTGGTGAGATCTTGATAGCGATGCGGCGCATGTCATGAGTGAGATGCGGCGCATCTGGAGCAGATTTGACTTGATCTTGTCATTTCAGTAGACTCTTCACTTTATGCATGTTTTGCTCCATAATTAGTCCAAAATCGCCAAGTTTCACCAAATGCTTGTTTTCAACTGAGAATTACAAAAGTAAACGATTAAGTATCAATCCTCATACATAATATAGTAAAACAAGTCAAATTAATAGGATAAATGATAGTAATAAAATGTACTTATTTGAGTTCATCAGAGCATATAATTCAAAAGTTGAATGTTTGTTATTTTTATTTTAGTAGAAGATTGTAGATCAATTAAGATAACAATTGGTTTTAAAATAGATGTGATTGGGACTATAAAATACATATAGTATACATTTATAATTTTATGAATATTGACGAAAAATACATAGATTATACAGAAACAAAGCATGGCTGTTCCATTGATTTGTAAAATGACTTGCAAAAATAAGTTTGTGAAATTGATGATAATGCTGATGGTACTTATAATGACTCGATAGTTATCTATTTTAGGGTATGATATGATATTTAAAACATTTAATAAGTTGATCGGAACATACAATTCAAAAGTTGATTGTTTGTTATATTTATTTTAATATTAGTCCACTTAAGAGAATAATTAGTTTTCCACATAAGGATTTGGTGAAATGCAAAGAATTGAAATTGGACACATAATAACCATTGGCCTTCAATTGATCATATTGAAATCAATCAAGTAACAAAACATTTTTTTTATAATATCGTATAGTTTATGGTTTTCCATTTAGTTGATACTAAGTTTTGGTTGGAGCATTTCAATTACAAACTTGTTTAAAAATATTTTTTTAACATGTATTAGCAAATATAACTTGATATCAGGAAAAAGGGAAGAAATATGTAAAAAAGCAAACTAATTTGATACGAACATAGTAACGATAACAAAAGGAGTACTTATTACACATATGACCAAAGGAGTACTTGAAAAATTCGAAAATAAACAAACATTAAACGAAAATCACAAAGTATTGTGATAATGAGAAATCCAACATCAGCAGACATGTCGAAAAGTTATTATTCATCGTCACCAATGTTGTGATCAACCATATAATTCTCTGTGATCCTGTGTCCTGCTGCACATAGTCGTTGGATCATTTCATCAGCATGTTTGACGCTATCCATCATGCTTTTCCAATCGGCATCACAAACATGCTTCCTATTAATCTTATGCCAAATACCATTATAGCACACATACCTGTCTGTTCAAGTTATATTGTAGACAATATTTCCATTATAAATATAATGTTGCAAAATAATATATGATACTTTTGTATTATATATCATTACATATAGAATACCTTCAGACGTTTGTCGAGTATCCGCCTTCTTTTTGTCCTTGGCGTTACCATAGTTTTGATGCTGTGTAGCAATTTCTTTTGGTGGATCTTGAAACTGAATGTTTTCAAGATCTTGCTCGTTAGTTTCTGTGGTGAAAGAAGTTGATGAATGAGTTTTCAACATCTTTCTTGGAGGTGAAGACATTTTTTATCAAAAGAAATTCTTACTTTTTATTTGTTTTGGATGTGTGTTGAATGATATATAATGGGGTGATCAACTCTATTTTAGGAGTTGATATGGTTTATAATTTAAATTGATATCAATATGAATAAAGATATGATTTTTTTCAAATTAAAAAACATATTATGTTTTTTAACATGTTAAAAAAGGTTTGATATGATAAGATTGGAAATGATACATGTTGAATGAAATATATCATTATCATGTTAGTGTTTGTTAAGTGTAATTGTAGTATTCGTTTAACATGAACTTAATATAACATTGTTTGTTACGTGTATTCAAATTCGGTCATTTTGTAACATTTAAAAAAATAAGATGTTATCATAGAACCTTCAACCTTTTGTTGTCATTTGAAGGAATGGTTGTGAAAATTTAAAGTTGATTTAATCTGAGATACTTATTTCAAGTATGGAACATATTATTAAAAAAATGGTAATACAATGTGACCATGTAATATTAAAGAAATAAATACAAACTTCATTTAATATAAGACATAAGACATATATATTATCAACATCCAATTTAATTAAACAACTCACATGAAAATGTTATTTGTGATATAATCACAAAACCAAACAAAATGTCTGAGAATCAAACAAAACATAACAAATAACTGGAACAATAGTCTTTAAGAAGCATAAACCAAAGGAAATCACACAAAAGCAATAAATTTGGGATGTTGATCTGTCTATAAGAATGATCATCAGTCATCCTTGTCATTGAGGACTTCTATCTCCTCGTCATTCTTCAATTTCTTGCCACCTTTATCTTCCTGCATCCCAGCATCCAACTCGATCGCATCACGCTTTGATTTTCCAGAACCGCTACCTGAACCACTATCATTATGCACTCCTTTTGTAACTTCTGGAGTGGTCTCAATGTTGAAAGGAATGTTTTCAATACCATTTAATTTGGATGTGGCAACAACAGGAGTGACTGGTGTATGCATTTCTCCGTCATTCCCCTGTGTTAGAACAATGTAAGAATCAGTGTAAAACCCGAAATCTTAACATAATATGAAATGACAAAGATACCCTCAAGTTTAAATTTTGAGAACTTATGAAAATTTTATAAGTGACATTATTTGAATTTAACTTAAGCTACCTAATAAGTAAATTAAGTAAAACGTTACATTATGTAAATAATATGTACAAAATAAATTTAATCCTACATCTAATATAACAAGGACTAGTCGACATTTTGTGCTCATACCTCAATATTTTCGGCCCAAAATCAAGAGATAAACATGCATTTTATTTGGCCCATAATGATACTTGATCCATTCCCTAAATACAACAAATCATATATTCGGTTCCTCATGATTCCATATTACCGAAAATTATCAAAACCCTAACTCCCTTCCATACAAAAAGTTCGGCTTCCTCTTCCTTGTGTTGCTGTCAATCCAAACCCAACCAAAAAGGAGAGTTTTGATCTTGTTCTTGTGTTATTCACATCATCAACAAGGTAACCATGTAATACTAATCTAATCTATACGATTCATGATCAAAAACTAAGCAAAACATGTGTTCTTGTTTCTTGTTGCTGCTGTACGAACCAAAGAAGGAAGGAAGAGGCTTCGTGTGATTTGATCTTGTGACATTCGTGTTCTTCGTTTGATCTACGAGGGTATTCGTATCACTCTTCTTAGTTTAATCCTTGTTCGTAATTCTTGTATTCTAGTCGAATTCATGATCATATGATAATAAAATATACCATATAAAATCATAACATGACTACATAAAATAACAACCATAAAAAACTGTTTTATGAATCGACATGTACTATGGATCTGAATTTAATCACTTTGAGAATGTTTATGATATGAATAAGTCGACTAATAGGTGCTTTGTATCAAATATAATCAGTTTGTAACATATACATAAGTCATGGATATAAAAAAAAAAAAAAAAAAAAAAAAAAAAAAAAAAAAACCCTAAAAAGATTACATGATATTATAAGACTGCTACTGATCTGGAAAATTGTCCAACTTTAATCGAATGTATCTAATTGATGTGAACGTGTTTTTGGGTGTTTTCAGAGTCTAAAATTAAGTTCAATGAAATAGCTATCTGGAAAAATTGATCTTGTGATTTTTAGAGGCCTGGAAGGTTACTTTTTGATTTTTGGAAAATTAAGTGTCTAATCGAATTCGTATGTCTGGAAAATTAGTCCGTGTTTATGAATTTTAATTTTCAAACCGTGTCGAATTAGAAGGTGTCCTTTGAACTGAGTCATATTTTATATGTCTATTAATAACTGGAATTTTTATAGATTTTTGTGAATTTATCTGAAGGGGTAACTAAGTACAAACTTGTCGAGTGTTTCATCAGATACGATTCTGGAACATGTTGTGAAAATAGAATTTTCATTCGTACCTAGACAACTTAATAAAATCTGGAAAAATTACATAAAATACTTAAGAAATTGAGGAACGTGTGTGAATTTTTATAGATTTTATTTCGAAGTATTAATGTGATTCTTAAATTATTTGAAACGTGTTAAATTCGTATGTATAAAAGACTGTTATGGATTAAAAAGGTTTAAAAAGTGTTATGTGTTTATTTTCTAAAACTAAAGGGTTTAATTTGTCATTCTTTTAAAATTAAGGGACCTAACTTATGAAAACCTGTAACTTTATAGTAATTACATTTTATACCCTAAACTTATAAGGATTTCATACTAATCCCTAAATTTGTGATAATTACATAATGAACCCTAAATTATGAAAACTACTTTATGAACCCTAAACTTATGTAAATGACATTATGAACCTTAAACTACGAATATGGTCATCTTTAATACTTTAAATTGACATACGGGAATGTTAATAACTAAAGTTACTAAATTTGGAAACCTGCTAAAAATAGAAAGTTACAAAAAAATGGAAAGCCGACTAAAATGAGAAATCTGATTTGAAGAAGATATTAATAATAAGACGACCATGTATTCGTGTAGATTCGCTGAAGATGGAGTTGTTTCCGATCTTTATACTTCTAGATATGTTTGCACTTGCGGTATAAGGTACAGATATTCTACCCTTTTTCAGTAAGGGTGTTTTCCCTCTCATGACTCATTTATCTTGATTCGTTTTAAGATTCCCTAAGCCATTGTTATGTTTCCCCTACACTTTGGTTCGTTTGTTTGATTCATTTTGACTTTGATGTTCGATATGACCCTTTTGCTTTGAGCCTCTATAATGATCCATTTGATATTCGTTCGTTACCTTGTGATATTAGTATTCGACTCACTTGATACTTCGAGGGTTCATTTGATTTTGGTAACTAGATGTGAAAACCTTTTTAATTATATCATGGAAATGTTTTGAGGAAAAACTATTTTTAAAATGATGTTTATGAAATATGCGCTACCACTTTTAATTGGAATTTGGCTAAGCTTTTATGAAAACTACTTTTAAAGACTACTTTTGTGAAAACCGTTATTAAAGATCATTTTTATGAAAATCATTTGATAAAGATTACTTTAAATGAACCATTTGATTTTGAACCTCCGATGATGACTTAGACTATTTGAACCTTTGCTTTGATATTGGGACTTTGACTATGATTCGATGACTTAGACTATTTGAACCTTTGCTATGATTTGGACCTTTGACCTTTGACCCTTCAGTTTGATACCTGAGCCAAGTTCGTTTCCTAGCCATGAAGGTAACATGGCCGTGTCATTGATGCACCAATGGCATGACTCCAGTGTGGTCGAGTGATGTTCCACACCGTCCCCATTTTGATTATTATGTGCACACTACATTTATTATGGCCAGTATATTGTTCGGGGGGCGTATGGATGCATCCTAGGTTCGTGTTCGTATTAGTGGATTTAACATGATTTGATATTATATTATTGTTCGGTGACTGATGCATGGGTGCAATCCACGTCTTTCACAAGTTCGGGAGTTAGCTACTCCATTTGAAGAATGAGGACACCCCTCATATTATCTGATTATCTGAGAGGTCTCCCCTCTATATGATTATGAAGACATGGTTACTATATTTGATTTGTGTTCGGGCTCGTGGTGGATTACTGACCTACCCTTTTTCTTTCTTACTTTGTACTCTTTGACTATACCTTGGTAAACCCAATGCACCAAACTATACATGTTCGTTTTCTTTTGCTTTCGTTTTCGTTTATATATATCTGTTCACTGGGCTTTTTAAGCTCAGCCGCATTTCTTTCCCTGCGGCAGGTTTTAGTTGGAAGCTGGGTTATGAGTGGAAAGAACCTTGGACTTAGAAGACTGTGATAGCTATTTTGGATTAGAGATGACTAGAAGTTATTATATTTAGAATTTGTAGTTATTGAAATTCTCGATTGTAATCTCGTATATTCAGTATTTCATTTGTAACCTTGTATTACTATTGATGCATGCTTTGTTTTGATCTGATATGAAACCATTATTATGACATCTTTACCCTTATCGGGTTGGGGTGTTACAATCAGTTATACATACTTAAGGTTTACAATATGAGAATAATATATTATATACTAATGGTATTTTAAAAGAACCTCATCGATGAATCCATGCTTGAAGATCTTTATCATATTCTCGTCATCTGAGATCATCTTCACTTAGTAAACATGGTTGTTGTTGTTTATATTATATGAGGAATATAAAAAGCGAAACAACAACTTTTTCCCAACAATGGGAACTAATTCATCAGGAAATACGCCATTAGCGTGTTCTCCGTACTTCTCCTTCAGCTTAGAACATGGGATATCAACCAATTTGGTGATAATATCTTCGTAAAGCAAAAGAGACGCTGAGCCGGTGTCATCAATGACACGTACAATTATTTTGTATCTAAATTTCAACATACAATAATAGTATCATAAGTATGTAATTGAAATAGTAAGATGTATGTGTATTCGGATAATTCAGTAAAATACAAATAAAAAAGTTACCTTGGGCGAACATTAGTAATTTCTTTGTGCTGTTTGCAGAACCACACCTTAGTTTTAAAATTCTTTTTTGATGATGATGATTCACCATGTTCGTCTTGCTCTTTCGCAACACAACCACATTTCTTACAGGCGAGATACCACCACCCATGTTCTCGATGTACTTTGTGTATCTTTGCGTACACAATGCATTCAAATTGCTGTATAATAACTTATTTAAATTAGTAAAAAATATTTCACAATCATAATAAAATATTGTGATAATGAAAAAAATATAACTCACGTATTCAGATTCACGAATAGACCCAACCATTTTCCTAACAGCATTTTCAAAAAACTCATCAGCGGTGATTTCCTTTTTGGTTGGCCAAAAAATATTCAATTTAATATTTTTCTCCACATATCCATCCATCTCTTGGTACCTATACAACAGAGTATAGTAATACATGAGTCAGGCGTATGAAATGTAGTGAACCGTGTGTATAGTATACGATGTCAGTTCATAAAAACAATACAAAAGGTGATATTATTATGTAACTATTACTTTAGTAAATTAAATACTTACATCTTTCTGAAAGTATTAATCTCTGGAATGTTATCATATAAAGCTTCGTTGCAAATGCCCCATTGCTAACAGAGGGCTTACCTGCAGTAGTATAATAGCACTGTTATTGAAAATAATTAAAGACAACTAAACTAAAAGCATCCATACTTTATATATAAAACTATACCATTAAAGTATTTCACTTTTCCAATCTGAAGAATCATTACAACATTTTTCATTGAATTCAATTGCTGGGCTAAAGTGTTGAATCGATCAACCCAACCGTCAAAAAAACAGCAATCCAGTGTTACCCCACTGTATTTTTTTATCAAGTTCAGTAGATATAAGTAGATAAATTAATATAAATGAAAAGTATATTTCTTACTCAACATCTTCTGTTGCGAATTAAATATTCAAGAAGTTTAATATCGGGTTCTATTCAAAGAAAAACGCTAAGTGTGATTCTGCTGCTAGTGCATTTGGTTCCTGCTGGTAATGTTTGTTCTTGCTGCTAGAACCATTTTTCCTGCTGCTAGCGATAAATGATTCTGCTGCTAGGCTTAACATTCTGCTGCTGAAGGATTCTGCTGCTAGCGTTAACATTGCTGCTGCTAAAGTACATTCTGCTGCTAAGTGGATAAGTATGAAAAGATATTATGTATATTTTGGTCAACAATATACGGTAGATAATATCTTACCCCATATGCTTAGTTAACAAGTTGTGTACACAGATACATGTTGTATTTTATGTACTGACACACTCAAGATAGGTTAGCAAGTAGTTCATCTAGAATTTAAGCAATATTGTAAAGATCTTCTTGGACTATAAAAGAAGATCTTAGACTAGATATTATGTGTTGGTGTAGTGTTAAAAATACTTAGAACTTTCATATCTGTTAGAACAAGAACAAACACAAAAATATCACAAGTAAGAAAAACTTAAGATTCAAGGTTGTAACCCTAGTGATAACTCAAGATCACTCGTATTATTATCTTAATAATATTGAATCGTTTGGTGTTAATCTTTCATTGTTCATTATCATATAACAAACACAACTGTTCCATTTCCATAACACAAATAACCTTCTAAGTGTGATTAAGTAGATTCCGCATACTTAATCATATTAACTCAATATATCATACACACAAAGTACAAAAGGTTTAACCACCTTAACCGTGTGTCGAATCCCAACAAGTGGTATCAGAGCTCAGGCTGATATTTGATTTAGAAGAAGAAGTAGAAATGGACGTTGAATCTATTCAGTCAAATGTTGCTGCAAAGATTCCCATGCTCAAACAGAATGAGTATGAGATGTGGAGGCTGAGGATAGAGCAATATTTCCAAGTGCAAGATTATGCACTTTGGGAAATCATTGAAGATGGAGACTCTTACCAGCCTACCACCACTACATCAACAGTGGACGGTAAAGTGGTGTCAACTCTGCAGACAAAGCCAACATCTGCAGAAGATAGAATAAAGAAGAAATATGACTTGAAGGCAAGAAGCATGCTGATGATGACCATTCCCAATGATCAACTTCTAAACTTCAGCAAGTTCAAAGATGCCAAGTCATTATTTGAAGCTATTATTGCCAGATATGGTGGAAATGAAGCCACCAAGAAAACCCACAAGACACTGCTCAAGCAGCAGTTTGAAAACTTCTCCTCTACATACAATGAATCTCTTGACCACATGTTTAATAGGCTTCAGAATATTGTGAGCCAACTTGCTATTCTTGGGATTGAAATGCCTCAAGAAGATTTGAACTCAAAATTTCTGAGAAGCTTACCAGAAGAGTGGGCTATGCATGTTGTTGTCTGGAAGAACAAGCCAGACTTAGACACCATGGAACTGATGGACTTGTATAGCAACTTCAAGATTGTGGAGCAAGATTTGAAGAAGAATGGAGGTACTAGTTCTAATACTGGGAACAAGGCATTTATGTCAACTCCTAGTACCTCAAAATCAAGTGAAGAGGTGAAAGTTGTTGATGATGTTGGTGCTGCTAGTTCATCAAGTAGTACCATTAGTATTTTGGATGAAAAGACTTGTTGTGCATTTCTTACAAGTCAAAATAATGGGTCCATGCTCACCTATGAAGACCTCCAAGAGATCCATGAAGATGATCTGGAGGAAATGGATCTAAAATGGCAAATTTCTCTTCTTAGCATGAGAGCCAAGAAGTTCTATCACAAGACGGGGAAGAAGCTCATAATCAGCAACACTGATGCTGCCGATTTTGATAAGTCAAAGATATAGTGCTATAACTGCCACATGATAGGTCATTTCTCAAGAGAGTGCAGAAGACCAAGGCAGCAAGATAGCAAGAATAGAGGTTTTGGAAGCAAATCCAAAACAGAGGAGGTTATTGAGCCAAAAGCTACGGTAGCTATTGATGGCTTAGGTTTTGATTGGAGCTTCATGGCAGATGAAGAAGAAACTCCTGCTCAGATGGCACTTATGGCTTTTTCTGCTACTGAGGTACAAAATCATAAAGCTTGTTCAAATACTTGCACTGCTCTTAATGCTCTACAGGTTTTAATCAAACAATATGATGATCAAAAGAAAGAGCTAAGCAGCACTTTTCAAAACTTTATAAACTATAAGTGTGGATTAGAGACTTTAGAAAAACAAATCACACACTATAAGGAAAATGAATTAGCTTTTTCTGATGACAAAGCTCTCCTAAGACAGGACATATTCTTTAGAGATGCTGAAATTAAGCTTTTGAGAGAAGCTTTTGATAGGGTCAAAAAGGAAAATGAAAACATTCACTTGACTACACAGGCACTAGAACATGCTTCTAGAGGTGTGCACAACATAGTAGAATGTCAAGTGATTAATAGAGCTAAGTCAGGAGTAGGATATAAGAGTGTCCCACCTCCTTATAGAGGCATCCCAAAACCCCCCAGGGATTGACCTAGGGAATTCAGGTTTACCTGAGTTTCAAGAACCAATAATGGAATATGGTTCTAAGACAACTGAGAGTCTTAAGGTAGAAAAAGTAAGTGAAAGTTTATATAAAACTTTACATTATCAGGACAAGGTGTCCTTTGTTAAGAAATTAAATGCTATAGTTGTTGAAGACTGTACAACTGATAGTGATGAAGAAGAACAGGTTATGTCTAAACCTGAAGTGGTTAAGAAAGTAGGAACAAGTGTTCCTAAGATAGTCAAACACAATACTGCTAAGCCCAAATCAAACATTAAGCATGTTAGGCAACCAGTTAGATATTGTGAGCAATATAGAACCACCAACAAGCCCAGAGGTAACCAAAGGAATTGGAATAACCTCAAGTCTCATCAACTAGGTGATGACTTTGCTTTTTATAACAAAGCTTGTTACATATGTGGTAGTTTTGACCATCTTGCAGCTTTCTGCAACCATTGGGTAACTGGGTATGAAAATAATAGAGTGAACCACAAAAGGAAAACACCTAAATCTCAATTTCACTCTAGTTCTAGTGTTAATAGAACAAAACCCAAAACAGTCTCGAATAAGTCTATCTCAAACACAGATCCTGCTGGTAGACAAATGGTTCCTGCTGCTAGACTATTTGTTCCTGCTGCTCGACCATCTATGACTGTTAACCCAAAATCAACAGCTAAGGGTGCAAAAACATTTTTCAAACACGCACCAAAGACTGTTCTAAGGCCCATTCAAACAAAAGCAGTGGTTCAAAAACAAGTTTGGAAACCAAAGGGTAGAACTGAAAAGTTAGCAGTTCCTGCTGCTAAGCAATCAGTTCATTCTGCTGCTAAGGGAAACAGGGCAAATGCTATTAAGGCCTCAGCAGGTTGGATTCTTAAATCCAATGTTGCATCAACTGTCCTTAAAAGATTAAATTACATTGATGCAAGAGGCAGATCCAAGTCAGTAATGGCTTGAGTCCCCAAAAGAAACTAATACTTCTCATTTATGTGCAGGAACATTCAATTGATCAACAAGAGGATCAAGGATACTCAGATAGTGGATGTTCAAGGCACATGACAGGCAACAAGTCTTATCTCTCAGATTTTCAATCAATAGATGGAGGCTATGTTACCTTTGGAGGAGGTGTTGGTGGCAAAATTTCCGGTAAAGGTACCATTAAAACTGGAAATTTAGATTTTGAAGATGTGTTCTATGTAAAAGAGCTAAATTATAATCTTTTTAGTGTCTCACAAATGTGTGACAAAAAGAACAATGTTCTTTTCTGTGAGACTGAATGTCTTGTACTTTCTCCTGATTTTAAGATGCCTAATGAAAGTCAAGTACTTCTTAAAATTCCTAGAAAGGGCAATATGTACAGTGTTGACATGAAGAACATTGTTCCTAAAAAGAATTTAACTTGCCTTGTTGCAAAGGCCACATTGGATGAATCAATGAAATGGCATAGAAGGCTTGGTCATATTAACTTCAAAACCATAAATAAAATTGTTAAGAATGGTTTGGTAAGAGGTTTACCTCAAAAACGATTTGAAAATGATCAAACATGCATTGCTTGTCTTAAAGGCAAACAACACAAAGCCACTTGTAAGCCTAAGATTTTTAACTCTATTAATCAATCATTGTTTATGCTTCATATGGACTTATTTGGACCTGTTTCCGTAAGTAGTATAATACATAAGAGATATTGTCTTGTTATAATTGATGACTATACTAGATTTACATGGGTTTTCTTTCTATCTACTAAGGATGAGACTACAAGCATCCTTAAGACATTCGTTACTCAGATAGAAAACCAAGTAGACAAGAAAGTGAAAGTCATTAGATGTGATAATGGGACAAAGTTTAAGAATAGAGTTATGGATGATTTCTGCAAACAAAAAGGTATTAGGAGAGAATTTAGTGTTGCTAGAACACCACAACAGAATGGTGTTGTTGAGAGGAAGAATAGAACATTAATAGAAGCTGCTAGAACTATGTTAGCTGATTCTAAGCTACCTATAACTTTTTGGGCTGAAGCAGTCAACATTGCTTGCTATGTTCAAAATAGAGTTTTAGTTGTACAGCCTCACAATAAGACATCATATGAACTTTTTAGAGGTAGAACTCCTACAATAGGATTTCTTAGACCTTTTAGATGTCATGTGACAATTCTCAATACCTTAGACCATTTAGGAAAATTCGATGGAAAAGCAGATGAAGGATTCTTTGTTGGATATTCTCTTAATAGCAAAGCATTTAGAGTATACAACATAAGAACTATGATTGTAGAAGAAAATCTACATGTGGAGTTTTTAGAAGATAAATCCAATGTAGAAGGTCAAGGACCAAAATGGCTATTTGATCTTGAATCTCTAACCAAATCAATGAATTATGTGCCTGTTGTTGCAGAAACTAATAATTTTTCAGGTTCACAAGCAACAGATGAGGCAAGGTTAGAAAAGGAGACAAACCAAGATCATGTTTGGATGCCAATATGGTCAAGTACAAGTGTGGAATCAACTTCAACAACTGATGAATCTTCTTCTGGCAAAGAAAAGAAGGTGTTGAAGATGAAAGGAAAGAAGATGGAACTCAGGAACAACAAATTGATTCTGCTGGTGATTCTGCTGCTGGCCCTTCAGAAACAAAAGAAGCAGAATTCTCAGATAATGAGGTGGATTTCAACAATCTTCCATCAAATTATCAAGTTCCTTCTACTCCACAAACAAGAATTCACAAAGTCCACTCCCTAGATAATGTGATTGGAGATGTACAATCAGGTGTGAAGACAAGACAACAATTGATGTCTTCAGACCAACAAGGGCTTCTTGATGCCCTTTATGCTTCAAAGCAGCATGAGTTTTCAAACTCTTGCTTGTTTGTATGTTTTCTCTCACAAGATGAACCAAAGAATATTCTGAAAGCCTTAGATGATTCAAGCTGGGTAGAAGCTATGCAAGAGGAGCTTCTTCAGTTCAAGATTCAGAAAGTTTGGGTGCTAGTTGATTTACCTAAGAATGCAAAGGTAATAGGCACTAGATGGGTTTTCAAGAATAAAAGGGGTGAAAGGGGTATAGTGATTAGGAATAAGGCTAGATTAGTAGCCCAAGAGTACACACAACAAGAAGGAATAGACTATGATGAGGTTTATGCTCCAGTAGCAAGGATTGAGGCAATTAGGCTTTTCTTAGCTTATGCTTCATTTTTAGGCTTCACAGTTTATCAAATGGATGTCAAGAGTGCATTTTTATATGGATCAATTGAAGAAGAGGTGTATGTTTCACAACCTCCAGGCTTCATTGACCCACAACATCCAGAAAAAGTGTACAGAGTAGTTAAAGCTCTCTATGGCCTTCATCAGGCACCAAGAGCTTGGTATGCAACACTAGCTTCCTACTTATTAGAAAATGGATTTCAAAGAGGAAAGATTGATCAGACACTTTTCATCAAACAGCACAAGAAGGATCTTCTGTTAGTGCAGGTGTATGTGGATGACATTATCTTTGGATCTACTAGGAAGGAGATGTGTTTAGAGTTTGAGAAGCTTATGCATGATAAGTTTCAAATGAGTTCTATGGGAGTTCTATGGGAGAACTTACATTCTTTTTGGGTCTGCAAGTTAAGCAATCAAATGAAGGAATCTTTATCTCTCAGGACAAGTATGTTGCATAGATACTTAGAAAATTTCAATTTGCTAATTCAAAAGTAGCAAGCACACCAATGGATTTTGAGAAGCATCTTCTTAAAGGCTTAGATGGAGAAAATGTAGATGTACACACATACAGATCTATGATAGGCTCCTTGATGTATCTTACATCATCAAGACCTGACATCATGTTCTCTGTTTGTGCTTGTGCAAGATTTCAAGTTACTCCAAAGGTTTCTCATTTAACTGCAGTCAAGAGAATTTTTAGATATCTCAAGGGTCAACCTAGGTTGGGTCTATGGTATTCAAGGGAATCACCTTTTGATTTGGTAGCATTTTCGGATAGTGATTATGCTGGTGCTAGCTTGGACAGAAAGTCAACAAATGGAGAATGTCAATTCCTTGGGTGTAGACTTGTCTCATGGTAGTGTAAGAAGCAAACAATTGTGGCTAATTCAACAACTGAAGCTGAATATGTAGCTGCTGCAAGTTGTTGTGGTCAAGTTCTATGGCTTCAAAACCAACTCCTTGACTATGGGTACAATTTTTTAAACACTGTTATTCATATTGATAATAGTAGTACAATTTGTATTATTAAAAATCCAGTGCAACATTCTAAAACAAAACACATTGAAATTAGACATCACTTTATAAGAGATTGCAATGAGAAAAGATTAATTCAAGTTTTTAAAATTGCTTCAGAATTCAATTTTGCAGATCTGCTAACCAAAGCTTTTGATGTTGGAAGGTTTCAGTACTTAGTAGCAAGTATTGGAATGCTTAATCCTCAATGATTTTAAACTTTGTGTTTTTGTAAATAAATTTTTGATTGTGCTGCTAGTTTTAAAAGATACTACTGCTATTTACAAAAGTTTGTGCTGCTAGTACAAATTTAATTTGTGTTATTCATACAGTTAGTCCTATGTTTATTCTAATACAAGACAAGTACTTTGTACATTGTTCTTTTGGTTTTAGACTAACAATTTCAGGTATGATCATGTGAACACAAAAGGATGTTTCAAGTGAAATGGAAGCAGCAGAATGATAATATTAGTTGCTGACATATTAGGTTTATGATGGACTGAGTTTGGGAATTTAAAAACTCCTTAAAACTTCTTTCTTGAAACCTAAGTATGCAATTTCACATTGAATTGATGACTTAGTTGGTCAGATAGTAACTGACTCAACTCACTTTCTATCATTTTATACTTTCAAGTATAATGAGCAAGTCTAAGGACATCTGATAGAAAGAACAGCTAGTAAAAGTGAATCTAACACTTGTGTTAGAGGTAACAATTACTATGAGCTGGAAACCTTGTCAGGAAAACTCTTTGAATGAGTTTATCTGTACACAGGCAGTTATTTATAACTGAAAACATTGGTTCTCACACAACCAGAGGTTGCTTTAAACCGAAATTTTGATTAAGTGTCTGTTATACACTTAATCCCTTCAAAATGGTTGAAAGCAGTATGGTTTTTCATAATAAAATCAATTACATACTGCTAAGGCAAAAGTTTCTTAAAAGGATTTTCAAAGAGACTCACAAAAACCATCCATTGATGGATCATGAGTCAAATGTCCAATGAATCACCTCTCATAGGAGTTAACACACCTAGAAGTGATGAGGGCAGCAACTTAAACTCTTAAGGAATTGATGGCTACATGTACAACATTGTCTGAAAACAAGTTCTCATTGGTAGATCAGATAATGGAGAAAGAAATATTTTGATACATAGTGAGAGATCTTCCAAACAGGGGAGGATAAAATCTTATTTGCTTCAGGGGAGGAAACATCTCAGGGGAGGAAATAAAAGCCCAAGAAAGGAAGAAAATCCCAATGTAAGGGAGGAAAAGACAAGAGCATACAAGATGATGACATGGAGGTTGAAAATGACAAGAACATTCTAAAGGAGAAAGTTCTATCTAGGTCAAACGAAGAAAGCTTTCAGTTTACCACGTTTGTTCATCACTTGCAAAGGCATGCTGATAGATGATTTCACTTGTTGAAACAAGCATCTAAGATACACAGCACCATTGCCTCTTATAATTCCTCCATCCAAGGAAGTTGCACCATCTTTAGGTCAGTGTTTAAGATGTGTGTTGATATTGTTAAAGTCAAAGAACAAAGCAGATGAGTTACTGAGAAAGATATTCAAATCTTGAAGAACAGAAGTGTTTGAAAGATCTTCACAATCCATAATTTAATTCAGAAACATGTTGAAATGGATTCACATGTTTAGAGGAGGATTGTTGTGAATTAAATATTCAAGAAGTTTAATATCGGGTTCTATTCAAAGAAAAACGTTAAGTGTGATTCTGCTGCTAGTGCATTTGGTTCCTGCTGGTAATGTTTGTTCCTGCTGCTAGAACATTTGTTCCTGCTGCTAGCGATAAATGATTCTGCTGCTAGGCTTAACATTCTACTGCTGAAGGATTTTGCTGCTAGCATTAACATTTTTGCTGCTAAAGTACATTCTGCTGCTAAGTGGATAAGTATGAAAAGATATTATGTATATTTTGGTCAACAATATACGGTAGATAATATCTTACCCCATGTGCTTAGTTAACAAGTTGTGTACACAGATACATGTTGTATCTTATGTAATATTGTAAAGATCTTCTTGGACTATAAAAGATCTTCTTGGACTATAAAAGTTGTGTACACAGATACACTCAAGATAGGTTAGCAAGTAGTTCGTCTAGACTTTAAGCAATATTGTAAAGATCTTCTTGGACTATAAAAGAAGATCTTAGACTAGATATTATGTGTTGGTGTAGTGTTAAAAATACTTAGAACTTTCATATCTGTTAGAACAAGAACAAACACAAAAATATCACAAGTAAGAAAAACTTAAGATTCAAGGTTGTAACCCTAGTGATAACTCAAGATCGCTCGTATTATTATCTTAATAATATTGAATCGTTTGGTGTTAATCTTTCATTGTTCATTATCATATAACAAACACAACTGTTCCATTTCCATAACACAAATAACCTTCTAAGTGTGATTAAGTAGATTCCGCATACTTAATCATATTAACTCAATATATCATACACACAAAGTACAAAAGGTTTAACCACCTTAACCGTGTGTCGAATCCCAACATCTTCCAAGGTGACTATCCTTCTTAATTTTCGACCACCATAACCTTCATACGGGATTGGTTCAGATATAGATATTATGGTCCCAATCACATCTGCAAGTTAATATTTATATGTAAGTAAAAGAGTAAAAAAATGAAGATAAATGTATGATTATGTAGACTAATTGAAATAAACCGTTATAATGAAAGTATACAAACATATAAATAAAAAAATTAAAATATTTGAAATAAATAAGTATTACCAACAATATCAGTCTCAGTGAAATGCCTTCTTGTAAAGTTCTGAAAGGGTTCAAATCTAAAACCACGTGTATTCTGGTCAAAGGGTGCCACTCTTGTCACGGAGGTATTCTTATAGAATCCTATTTTGTAACGGTGACTGAGCAGAGGAAACTTCCCTCCGTTTTCACCCACACCAAAGCTTCCCACTTTGTAGCAAGACCCTTCATCGAGAATAGCTTGAAACTTATTCATATATGCCTTCTTAATAGAAGCTTGAATACGGTTACCCTGAAATACGACTAAAATTAGTTATATAAAGGACAGGTTAAAAATTAATAAAGATGGTATGTTAATAACCTGTTCATCTTGGAATAGTACTTCTAAACTCCAAATTTCATTCGGCCTACTGAGAGGATGAGCCTTCCATACACGTACCACCCTCACCAAAATTTTGGCATCATCTAGCATAGGGTCAATGTCACTCAAAGCAGTAATCGCTTGATCAGCCATGTTTTGCCTACAGATGATAAAACATTAATAAAGCTTTGGAATACAAAATCATATAAACAATATTGATAACAAAATAAAAGGGAAGAAAAAAACGTATAAATGATAAATTATGGGAAGGCATCTGAATAACCTTTAGTTTTATTTTTTAAGAAGAATTGATAAGAGATGAATGAGAAGTTGATTAGGGTGCACACAAATATATAATGGTATGAATTAGGTTAAATGCAGAAAATATCTACATTCCAGTAAGGCAAATATTCAACATTCAAATTTTTTGCAAAAAACCAGGATATTAGTTAAGGTAATACGTTTTTTGTTATTGACATTTAAAAGGATTAAATGTTATGATAAGGTTTGTTAACATTTCCTCAATTATGAATTAATTTTTCAAACTTTCCTAAAAAAATTGTGAAAAAGTTTGATATTTGAAAAAAAAATGACTGTCAAGAATATTAAAAGGATGGTTTTCCAAAAAAAAAACTCAAAAAAATTTATTTATTTGAAATAACATCAATGATAACATGAATGTAATGAAAACAAAGATAAAAAATAGATGCAACTAAACAGGGAAAATAACATGAACATAAGTGTATGTTGGACAAATAAAGATCTAATAAAATGACTGTGAAGCAAATAAAGATCAAATAAAGATGCTCACAAGTCTGTACATCCTTGAGCTATGGATTCACTCTCTATATGTTGAGCCTCACCGCCATGTGATTATGTCCTTTTGATTCCCCCGAGAATCTGGTATTGTCCTGAAACAGAAACAATACACATAAGTAACCAAGTACAGTGCTTTATAGAGGATGATTACATAACTAAATATTATTTATTATGAGGGCATACATATGATAACTTTAATGCATATTTCTTCCTCACCTTAGGTGATTTTCTTGAAGAAAGAATAATTTTTGAAGGCTTAATATCTCTATGAACCACACATCTTTCTGTTCCGTTATGCAGATACCTCACAGCCTCAGCAATTCATTTAGCAATCTTATACCTTACTAATCATGGAAGCTTTGATCCACCATTTCTCGTTTCTGCAAAAAAGAAATAAAAAAGACATTTCTTAAGGTTGACAAAATTTACAACAAATCAAGAATTTAATCTATTGTATCAATACCTGATTATAAATCGCAAAAATGAGACAACCATCCTATATGAAACCAAATGGATACATCATAAAGTTCAATGGATTAATAGGGATCTGCTGTAGAACACATCTCGGATTTGATTTTTTTCATCGTTTGTTTTTGTTTCCTTGTCAATCGATTTCGGACAAAAGTTATAGAAGGGTTTATGATTTTTTTATTTATGTTCCATGGAAATGGAAAAACATATATGTGATGCACCTAAAGATCAAATAAAGTGGAGAAATAGATAAAAACATGAAAATACAAATTTGGATTTCCTTGGATCTAATCTCATAAACTGAAAAAATTAAAATAACATTAGGGATCTACCTAAAATAAATCGATTGAGACAACCATCCAAATCGCTAAATCTTGAAGTTCCATTGATCTAATCCAATTTATGAATTATTCAATGCACCTCTTCTTATAAGCATTGTTGACTGCAATATCAATGCACCACTTCTTTAACCTGAAAACTTGATAAAATTCATTCTTTTGATGACCGTCTACCACCATTTTTCAAACCCAATATTAAAAAAAAAAAAAAAACTATACAATTCACTTCTTTGTGACCACAGACTCAACAATATCTACATACTCTCAAAAACAATAAGAATAGATAGACTGGAAAAAATGTAACCGTCTTTAGCGTCATCCTCATCATCTTCTTCAGCTTCCAAATCAACATCACCCTGAAGCTCTTCTACTCCACATCTCAGTTGCAAGGTACTCATGAGCTCTGTAATATTCCAAAAGTTGCATTAGAAGAATGTTCTTCACTAAACATCTCATTCTGAGATTCATTGAGATACCATTCAAAAAAGCATAAAAGTGATCACTGTTTAACACGAAACAACTTACAAAATTTATCATGACATCATGTTCGCATCATCAATCAGAAACATTTAATATCCTAATAATTTTATTTGATAATCAAAACATGTAAAATTATATAATAATAAATTTACCTCTGGTTACTGATGAATGTAGATATTCAATATGACATTTTCGGCAAGCATTTAACCTCCAAAAATCTCGCATGTAGCCACATAAAAATCATCAATTCGAAAAAACCCCAATTCAAAAAACCCTAAAAATTAAATTCACACCAGAAAAAAAAAATCAAATTCAAAATTGGTTAATTCATACAATTAATACACGATGTAATGAATTAAAAAGTGTAGAAAAACGCACCATCATCAATGGATTGCCAACTTTTTGCGTCCATTTTTTACAATCGGAATGATTTAGGCGGCATGATTAAGAAATTAGGTTATGTGTAATTGAGAGTATACCTGATTGAATCAATTATCATCCAGATTGATTATTCGATTTAAAGGCTTTATTTTTCAAGATCTAATCTAATCGGTGAGTGTTTGTGGGAGATAGTTTGAGAGGATCGAATTGTGTGTGTGTGTTTTTTTGAGATGGAAAGAATGAAATGGATAGTTTGTAAGTTGTTCCGCCCAAAACACGTTCCACAAAATCGACGGCTCATGAATATTTGCGATTTTACACGTGGCAGTTGATTAATATTTTTCAAGGAGATTTTGTAGGACACACTCCTTTATATAGGACGGAGATATTCTTTGAAATAAAAGTACAAGATACGACAAGTAACCTTTTTTTAATTCAAAAATTCAGTGAAAACTTTAATCACATGCATTGCTTGTACAAAATAAAGTCTCAAAACCAATAATTTTAGTAGGTGCTTTGATACACATAAGGAAAGAATAACATGTAATGTTGGTCACAGTCTCAACTTGATTCGAAATTTCAAACGTTGGTTGTGTTTCTTGTTAGTTTGTATAATGGTTGTTTTACAAGGCTGTAGTTATTTATTTTTTTAACTTCTCCACAAAAATGAAGTCTGTCACTTCTCTATATATGAAACATATGCATTTCCTTACAGTTTTACAAGAAAAAAATATTAATGGTTAAACCCTCCAAAAATATATCTCTGTTTCTTGGTTTACAAGAAAAATATATTAATGGTTAAACCCTCCAAAAATATATATCTCTGTTTCTTGGTTTAAATGACGATGTTATAGTTGACTGTTGTGTCAGTAACTTAATTTGGCTATAGGGTAAAACGGGCGGATGAGGTTTTTCTCATTCAGATTACCTATGGAGGGCGAGCCTATTTTGAATCATTTGTACAGAGTCTCACCGGGTTTTAATCCAGAGACCGTTTATGACCCTTCCAATGCCACCCCCAAATGTACACCTCTTTAAACAAGATTAAAAACTTGAGTCAAACTGCTTTCAATGAAAAAATCTAACTGCATCTGTAACATAATCCAATATATTTGAACTATCAAAACCAAGTCACTAACCCTTATGAGTTTTATGGACGATATTCTCATAAAACTCACCCGAGCTTGAATCATTCAAATAAAAAGACAAGCTTATGCTACACACTCAGCCAGCTTAATAATTATCCGATGAGATTCAAGTTGCTAAAATAACACCATAAAACTAGTTCAGAGTAAAATGAGCCTCAAAGAAAAGTGACCAAACAATGGTATATTGTATGTAATCTGGCTTTTACGATATGGTATCGTACTTTATTTCAACTATTAAGATATATTTTACATTATTACCTTAATGTTGGCAATTTGCTTTTAAAAACCATGCCAAAAAAAGTCTAGTGGTGAGCAGAAAACTGGATGGATAAGGTGCAAAACAAGTAGAATCCTTTTATAATTTTGCATTAGAATAACAAATAGTACTACTTTTCAACAAGGATATTAACAAGTGACGTTAGATAATGTAAACTTAAGAGAGTCTGAACAAGGCAAAACAATAGGAATAGCAGCTACTCTATTGATAGCTCATTTTAAGGATAAATGGGAAAGTTATTATTACCAACGGAACTTGGGCATTATACTTGCAGCTTTGAATTGCTCATTAAACCAGTTTTGCTACTTCGACATTCCGATTAAAGTATGAGTAAGGTCTGGAAAGTATAGTATCAAATAGCTCGCTAGCTAGTAAATATATATTTAGGGTTTTTTTGTATATCTAGCTAAACTAAAAAAAAAATCTGTTGCATAAGTTTTGTGTCATAATATTTTATTGAAGGTCTAGAAACAAAAAAACAGTTCAATAAGCGATTTCAAACATCCAACTAGAAAATTAGTACAATTTTATAAATGAAATAACTATTGTATTAAATTTTGTATGTTTATTTTTTAGCAATACTGAAAGATGTTTGTATTTGTGGCAGGTATGTGCCTGGTCTAGACAAGGGAAAGGGTTTGTACTTTTATTTCATCAAAGGTGAAAAAGTAAAAATACTAAGTAAAAAAGAAAGAAATTTATGGATTTATTAGAATCTCCAAGTTTTGTTATACACTATGATTCTATGAATCATTTTATAGCATATTTTTCTTTCGTTGAAGGACCAAAATCACACATATATTGGGCTTCGTTTTTAGAATTTTGGATAAATCCTAAAATTAAAACATATAGATCATATGGTTTATCATCACCAAATCAATTTTAGGAATACCAAACAGCACTTAAACAAACGGGATAATTTCGTATATCCCCAACTTAAACCTTGTATTCCCATATTTACCCAACCAAAACTAATAATGACATATATACCCAATCTAAATAACAATTTGTCATATTTACCCATATTACTAATATAATCATTTTTAAGATTTGGAAAATTAATAAAAATTATCTTTCAAGATCATGTTGACTATTATACCCTTATTAATAAGCAAGAAATATTCCCTCCTTTTACCCCCTTTAGTCTAGGTTTAGATATAAATTAACTAGTGCTTGCATGACTTCATGATCACATTTACATGATCAAGATTGTTCATCATATAATCTCTTCTATAGTATGTGATTGTTCATAAAACTCAATGATTTTCAGGGTTAGTTTGTTCAGTTTTCTCAAATTTTTTAGTGGTTATTTGATCTTCTGATGAGATCAGATATCTCATACTTGTTGTCCTTTTCAATTGCCATGAAGTTTACGTACCTAGTTGTATAATCTTGACCACACTAATGTACTGTCAAAAGGTAGTGTCCATAATGTTTCAAAGGTTTTAACTTTTAACCATTATTCTACACTATGTAATTAAATGGCAACATGTTCATTGTTCAACTTGTTGGCACAAAAGCAGATTATAGGAGAGCTGATAAAGGACGTATATCTTGAATTTCACATGGTGTGGAGATATCATCATGTGAAGATAAGGATTTATTTAGGATCAAATATCTTTATCAAGTTATTAGGGGTATACTTGGAATTTTATAACATAAATTATATTTAGGATAATTCCAAAAATACCCCGGTTGCCCAATGGCTAAGACTATCTAGAAAAATGCTACCAGTTTCTCTCACCGAAAAAAACAAGAACACTCTTCAATCATTGAAGATGTTACTTCTAACCCTGATGAAGTCCAACAAAGAATACTATATGAAATACTTGCACAAAATGCTAACGTCGAGTACCTTAGTCGATACGGTCTTTGTGGACAAACTGATCGTGAAACGTTTAAGCAATCTCTTCCTGTTGTAACCTAAGAGGATCTCCATGATGATATCACACGTATCGCCAATGGTGATAAGTCACCTATTCTTTCATCCCACCCCATTTCAGAGTTCTTAACTAGGTACTCTTTCTTTTTTAGTTTGTCTCAAAATATTTGTTTCCAATTATGAGTTTATCATTCCACCTATTATTACACTAACTCATATTTTATAAAAGAAGTGTTTGAAATTGCATATTCAAGTGTTTGTTAAGTTTGGTCCAAGCTTAAAAGAAGTTTTGATGATCTATGCTTATTTTAGACTAAATAAACAACTTGGTGTGTGCATACTTCATACTGCTTTATTTAGCATATAATAGAAGCCTTCTAAAACCCATTTTTAAATTGTACGTATCTAAAGTAGTGTTTGAGATCACTTAATAAGAAATATCTATCTGTATAGTTAACTAACAACTGCATTATTTAACTCTTTGTTCATAAAGTTGTGTGCTTTTTCGATAATATTTTTTTCAAGATTTTATAGTCCTAAATTTAAAAAGTTAACGGGTTTTTGTTACTTTTTACAGTTCGGGGACTTCTGGAGGTGAAAGAAAATTGATGCCCACCATCAATGAGCTAGGAAGAAGGTCACAATTATATAGTCTTTTGATGCCGGTTATGAACCAATTTGTACCCGGTTTAGATAAAGGCAAAGGAATGTACTTTTTATTCATAAAATCTGAAGCTAAAACCCCTGGTGGGTTGGTAGCTCGACCCGTTTTAACCAGTTACTACAAAAGTTCTCATTTTAAAGAAAGACCTTACGACCCGTATACCAATTACACTAGCCCGAATGAGACCATTCTTTGCCTCGACTCAGACCAAAGCATGTATTCACAAATGCTTTGTGGGTTGTACCTTAATAAAGTTGTTCTTAGAGTCGGGGCAATTTTTGCATCAGCTTTCATTCGTGCTATTAGGTTTTTGGAAAAACATTGGAGTCTTTTGTGTCATGATATTCGCACGGGTAGTATCAATTCTATTATTACTGACCCATTGGTGAGAGAATCCGTTATGAAGATATTGAAACCTGACCCAAATCTTGCCGAATTTATTGAGGTCTAATGTTCTAGGATGTCATGGCAAGGGATTATAACGCGATTATGGCCTAACACAAAATATGTTGATGTTATTGTCACGGGTTCTATGTCTCAATATATACCAACTCTTGATTATTATAGTAATGGGCTTCCTCTAGTGTGTACAATGTGTTAGCCTCTAATTCATTTATATCAAACGTTAGATATAATGCCCGCGCACGCGCGGGGTTTTTTCTAATCATTTAAATAAATTATTATTTTTAATTTCGGGTTTTAATTATTATAACAGGACCTTCAAAACCATTGTACTTTGATTGAGGTATTGAATTATGGTTATTTACGAATGTAGTGGGTTTTAATATTAAATAGATTTGGAGGAGATGTTCTTGCGTCAATGATTGTGCGTGAATGAATGATAAGAGATCGAGTTTTATTGATGGAGGAGGAATTTGGGAATGTTGGGACTTCAAATATTTAGTGGGAATGATACTGAATTTTAAGTTTCAGCCCAAATCTTTGAAAAATTTGCTCCACCGTTTTCAAGTTTTAATTTTTTATATTTTGACACATATATTTTTGTAAGTTTTTATTGAATGATTACAAATCACATTCTTTTTTTTTTAGAATATGGATAAATTTAGAAGTATTTAGGCTTTTCTTATTTAATATTTAAGAAAATAATAATAATAATAATTTAATTATTACTTAATAAGGTATGATTTGATTTTTTTGAAATGTAAAAGTCCCCACTAAAGGTTTTGTTTTATTAATTTATAAATCAGATGTTAGTTTACTTATGTTAAAAGACAAATATCTGTTTAAGGTTTATGTACTATAGTTTATGTAATAAGTCGAATTAGTGTTACTGCAGTTGGGTCAAATTGTAACCCATGCAGTTAGTTAATATGGTTAAGGTTAGATTAGATGGCAGTTATTATGGTTGACAGTTACACCCTAAACGACACAATGGTTGGTGTAATTGTAACTATCATATTATGTCGATTAGAAAACTATAAATAGGTAAATTTGCAGTACTTTGTAATACAATTGATTCATCTATCAAATACATCATATTTTACTGCACAAACTTTTGTCCTCGTTTACTGTTTAATTGCACACTCATAATACTCACAATTCACAATCATGAAACACACTTTGAAACAAAGATATGTTGGTCATAATCCTGTGAACACAATGTATGCATCTTCTGAGTGTTATTTTGGTGTGAATTTGAACCCACTCTGTAAACCTAGTGAAGTTGCTTACACTCTCATTCCCACTATGGCTTATTTTGAGTTCCTCCCGGTTCATCGAGAGGATGGTATTGCGGGCACTAGTGCTGCGAAAGAAAATCAACAATTGGTTGATCTTGCGGATGTTAAACTTGGTCAAGAATACGAGCTCGTTGTCACAACATATGCGGGTTTGTTTTTACTTCAAAGCCCTTAATACAGTGTTTATTAAATGGTTAACCGCGTTTTCCACTGCTTTGTGCAGCTCAACTTCATCAGTCTTGTCAGCATCAATAATACTCAATGCCACATTTTTTCGACAAATGAAACTGAATTGAGCAGCCTTGTTCTTGAATCCAACAACTCTAAGAAGACCACCAACTCTATACCTATAAAGACCTGAAAATATATGTCCCAGAGTTTTTATTAGCATATGCATTATCATAACAATAATTAGTTTACATACTAATAAACACTATATTAAGGGCTTTGAAGTAAAAACGAACCCGCATATGTTGTGACAACGAGCTCGTATTCTTGACCAAGTTTAACATCCGCAAGATCAACCAATTGTTGATTTTCTTTCGCAGCACTAGTGCCCGCAATACCATCCTCTCGATGAACCGGGAGGAACTCAAAATAAGCCATAGTGGGAATGAGAGTGTAAGCAACTTCACTAGGTTTACAGAGTGGGTTCAAATTCACACCAAAATAACACTCAGAAGATGCATACATTGTACACACTAGAGGAAGCCCATTACTATAATAATCAAGATTTGGTATATATTGAGACATAGAACCCGTGACAATAACATCAACATATTTTGTGTTAGGCCATAATCGCGTTATAATCCCTTGCCATGACATCCTAGAACATTCGACCTCAATAAATTCGGCAAGATTTGGGTCAGGTTTTAATATCTTCATAACGGATTCTCTCACCAACGGATCGGTAATAATAGAATTGATACTACCCGTGCGAATATCATGACACAAAAGACTCCAATGTTTTTCCAAAAACCTAATAGCACGAATGAAAGCTGATGCAAAAACTGCCCCGACTCTAAGAACTTCTTTATTAAGGTACAACCCACAAAGCATTTGTGAATACATGCTTTGGTCTGAGTCGAGGCAAAGAATGGTCTCATTCGGGCTAGTGTAATTGGTATACGGGTCGTAAGGTCTTTCTTTAAAATGAGAACTTTTGTAGTAACTGGTTAAAACGGGTCGAGCTACCAACCCACCAGGGGTTTTAGCTTCAGATTTTATGAATAAAAAGTACATTCCTTTGCCTTTATCTAAACCGGGTACAAATTGGTTCATAACCGGCATCAAAAGACTATATAATTGTGACCTTCTTCCTAGCTCGTCATTGATGGTGGGCATCAATTTTCTTTCACTTCCAGAAGTCCCCGAACTGTAAAAAGTAACAAAAACCCGTTAACTTTTTAAATTTAGGAATATAAAATCTTGAAAAAAATATTATCGAAAAAGCACACAACTTTATGAACAAAGAGTTAAATAATGCAGTTGTTAGTTAACTATACAGATAGATATTTCTTATTAAGTGATCTCAAACACTACTTTAGATACGTGCAATTATATGCTAAATAAAGCAGTATTTATCACACTAATATGATCATTTTTCGTAACCAATGAATAAAAATGAACGCGTAGAATTTGTGCAATAATACCTTGTTAAGAATTCTGAAATGGGGTGAGAAGAAAGTATAGGTGACTTATCACCATTGGCCATACGATTAATATCGGGTTGAAGATCTTCATATGTGATAACCGGAAGTTTCTTAAAAGTTTCACGGTCAGTCTGACTGTGAAACCCATAACGTCGAAGATATTCAACGTCAGCATTTTGTGTCAGGATATCTGACCAAATTTTTAGTTGTACCTCATCAGCGTTTGAGGTCACATCTTCTATAAACTCAAGAGATTTTTTGTTTCTTTCGGTTAGATTGGAGTCTAGTGTGGGTGGTGCTTCCGGCATGGTGGTGTACGGTGGTTGTGGGCTGTGTTCACGGTGGTTGGTGGTGTGTTTAGTGAGAGAAACACCTAGCATTTTTCTAGAGAGATAGAGAGGTGGTGGAAATGGTGTGAGATGAAAGATGAAACATACAAGATATATATAGAAGAAAAACTAAGGTGATAAAACGCAATAAGATAAGAAGATTTTCAATGTTATCAATTATAGGTTTTACTTTGTGAGTAAGGAAGTAAAAGTAAAATGAAAAGTATGAGAAATAACATAACCGCACATTTCAGATGCACTTAAAAAAAATATGCATCTCGCATAAAATTCTCTTTCATTTAAAATGTGTGACTGAATATGTTTCTCATTCTTCTTATTTTTATTTTTGTTCTTAATGGATTTTCAAATTAAATGTCAAACTTTCAAATTACAGCCAATTAAAAAGTTTCAGAAAAAACGACATTTGATTAATGAACAACGCAATAATTATAATTTTTTAAAACTGTTGTCTCTTGTTATAGACACTTATTTTTAGGGAGTGGAACAATACATAAGCACATTATTCTAATTTGTAAAAAAGTTGTGAAAAACATTTGAACCTGTTTTCCTTAATATATAGTGATATCATGGTGTCATTAATAAGAGTTATGCCAATAGTTTTCTCTACATAAATTGTGCAGATGGTCTCATTCTGATTTAAGTGTGGCACTTGAAAGACGACTTTGATCTATTTTTTTGAACGGCGAGTTGGTACATGAAAAACGCAAGACATTTGTCATATGATATACATTTTTAAAAATTTCTTTAAGTGGAAGGTGTGCACTAAGATGTTCGTTATTTTTTTTAAGAACGTACGCACTTAGCACTAAACTTTCAAAAATTCATTATTTTTTCTTACGTTACGGATGTCTTTGGGAAGGTATGCATGTGCATACCTTGTATCTCAAGTATGTCCGCCTCTGTTTGAATCGAATCGAAAGTAAGATCTTTACAATGTACAATAGGGTGCTAGCATCAAGTGGATTAGTTTGTCTAAAGAATGGTATGAGCTAGCTAAAAACTAATTGGCTTGCACATTATATGATTAGAGTAGAAAAAACTTTAAAAGGATTGTGACTCGTTGATGATTCAATGTTGTGGCCGGTTTTTATAAAAAGTAAATACTCCGTTAATGTTTAATATTTCATGTGTAGACCACCAATTAACATGTTTTTTACTCTACATGTACCATATCAACGACGTATATAGTACCACTTACAAAATTTCTTAAGTATAATTTCTTCTTCAAAATCTCTGGTACAATATTATCGTTGTTGATTCACAACCTTCCTTTTTAAATAAGAGCAAGGGATACCGTAGCTCAAGCCACTTTGTCATCTCAGCGTCACTTCATGATTTTACTTTTAATACTTACACACCAAAAACCTCCTCCCTCATGGCTTGAGCCATTTACACCTTTTGGGACAATAATTTTATTTTATTTTCCATTTTTTCAAACCAACTAATTTTACATTCACTCAAATAAAAATACAAATTACAATACGAAAATAAAAATAGCATACGAGATTTAAAAAACAATAAGAAAAATAAAAAAATACATGAAATTATTAATAAACTAGTTTTCTTGTTGATGTTGTTGATGTCTGCCAAATACGCTCATAAGATTTCGTTGAAGACTTGTGTGTGTTTCTTCATCGATCACCTAGTTCTTTGGGCTTTTTTTTTTTTTTTTTTTTTTTTTTTTTTTTTTTTTTTTTTTGTACTTCGCATCTCTCGATCTAAATACGTTGTAAATTGCATGCCGACTAATATACAAGTCGTTGATTCATTTATTGCAAACATTTGATCTTTCAAAATCATGTTATGCAATATTATGCACGTGTATATGAGTTTTCGTAGCTTGTTAGCAGTGTAAGCACATGCCGATTATTGTATAATTCCCCAACGTCCTTAGAGAACATCAAAAGCTCTTACAACATCCTTTCGAGCACCTTCTTGTTGCCATTTAAATAAGGCATTTTTCTTGTCTCGTGCAACCGAAAATGATCTGAAAAAAGTTGCCCAACGTGGGTAAATCCTGCCAGCTAGGTAATACCCTTTTCCAAATGTAATTCTATTTACTTCAAACGGAGCCACATGGACGATGTCATCAAGGAGGTTGTCGAATAACGGAGAATTATTTAAAACGGTAAGATCGTTATTCACACCTCATACCTCGAAAAATGCATGTCAAATCCACAAATCGTACAACGCCACAGCTTCAAGCATTATAGTCGGATATTTTTTTATCACAACTACCAAATTGCCTGTGCCATGCTTTCGGGCATTTACCATTCCCAGTGTATACAATCAATACTTTCTAGCATTTTCGGAAACCTATGAACCCTCTTATGTGTTGCATATAAATTTTGAATGTCATTAATATTGGGTTTTCTTAAAAACTCTGGCATATACAAATCAATAATGCACTAAGTAAATTTATCTAGACAATCGCGTCAACAACGTGCACCCATTTGTAAATATTCACCAAATGCATCAGGTGTTGTGTTGTATGTGGCGTATTGTGAAAGTGCATTTCATAACAGGACTAATACTCGGGAGACCCATAGCATCAGGTCGGACTTTAAAGAATTTAAAATAGGGAAGAGGATCAGAAGTATAAGTTTCAATACCTTTGACTATTTCTAAAAATAGTTTACGGCTCATACGATATCGACGTCTAAAATAGTACTGCGGATATTTTGGATTATCCCCAAAATAGTCGTCCGACAAACGTTTTTCGGCAACATCACGTTCACAGTTTATTGGATTACGGGTACGTGAACTTTCAGCTTCTTGTTGCAACGATTGCTGATACTGAATAGCTTGCGTAATCAACAAAATGTCACTCAAATCATAGGCATCGGAAAATGAATCATCACTAGACATTTTGGTAGAAAGTGTGTTTTTTGTAGAGAAAGTTGTGTAAAAATTAGTTAGAATGGGGTATATATATAGTGTCTAAAAAAGGAATATTAGAATTCATTTTTTATTTATTTATTTTTTTATTTTTATTTTTATTTTTTGAAAAAATGGCCATTTGAAAACGACATTTTTTTTAATTGTCTGCTTCCACAAATGGCTTGAGACACTCTTCTAAGTCAACAAATGGCGCGGGCGAGGGTACCTTGGCTTGAAGGTGGCGGCGCCAAAGAGGGAGCTATGTCAGAATTAGCGTGCACAATCGCCAGGGTTTAACACAAGAATCCCAACGTCGAGCAAGAGTCATTTGACCTGGTCGTACTCTAATCATCTCAACAACTAACAGGTTGTTCCAGTCGTGTCAAAAGCATGGTTCAACAAGTACTTTCTGTTAACAAATCCGCAAACAAATGAGCATTTTAACTTATTCATAGTATGGTAAGTTACTAATCTATATCTTTGTAACCAACGAGTTTTTTAGCCCCCGCTTCGGCGGGATGTTTGTATACAAAGTTATTATTTTCGTTATGTTTCAGTTGGTCTAGATTGTAATGCTGTAAAGTCCATTATTTGATGAAACGGGCTATATCAAATTTCTAATTGGTCAAATTCAGTTTCACAACATTCCCTTCTATTTCCGTCTATGCTTAGGATCCCGTCTAAAAAATGATGGAAAGTCTAATTTTTTATTTTTTTTCTTTAGCTAAGGGTATAATTTATCAACAACTTTGGCTTTTTAACGATCTTAACCAAAAATGCTATAAATAACATACTCTTTTATTTTTATTTCCAAACAATACAAATAAAGTGCAACCATGTACTGTAACAAATCAGGCTCATACCTGCAAATATATAAAGAGTCTGAAAAAAAAATATAAAGAGTCTGAAACAGCCGACGTGGCTGCATTCCATGAAGGATTTTTACTGATCTGAATATGAAATACAATAAATAAAGAATGTCGTTTTTTCCTCATCACCAATATAAATTAATCAATTTATTTGCTACAACGTGAAAAATATTAAGTATGATAAATGGTCATAGTGCATTGTATCAAGTGTTGGAATTATAAAATCATGACATTCATATAAATATAATAAGCATCAAAGAACGGATGCGGAAGTGTAGGAAACATAACATATAATTAATTAACCGAATTTAAATGTAAGCGTACCTTGATGATTCTAGCAAAACAAGAATCAATCCAAGCAATAGAAGTGATGAACTTTAATTAGGATTTATACGTATTACATGAATTGCCCCTTACCGATTTTGCAATTCAATCCAAGAATCAAACAATAGTGTGTTTGATTCACGTTCTTGTACACACGTACTAACACAAACTAAAGTTATGCAAGTAAATAAATCACAAAACTTAAAACCAAACTTAATTGTTTAAGCAAAAAATCAATCGGCCCTTTATAAGGGCTTAGGTCGATCGATTAAAGAAAAGAACAAGAAAGAAAACGTTTAGGGTTTAGTTTGTGTGCACAAGAGATGTCAAAAACTATAACCCTTGGTTTGCTTATATACTAGATGACACTTAGAGTCCAAGTTTGATTTGGATTTGGTAACCCAAATACAAAACCGATCGGCCCCTTGTTAAGGAGGTGGATCCGGAACCTTCTTGACATCTAATTTCATTCTAGTCCCTTCCTTTTCTTATTTAACGATCGTTAGTCACTTCCGTTAAATACTAACGTTCGTTATACGTTTTGTGATAATTAATAATTAAATATAACGTTTTATATAAAATTATTAATCTTTAGTTCTCATACGTTGTGCAATCCCGTGATCTCGAGTTCGATCCTAACATACAATTACTAAAATAATGTCCATAAAACTAACAACTCCCACTTTGACATATTTTAATAGTGTAATCACATCGGTTAGTGTCTTGCAACACGCCGATGCCTCTAGTACAACTCGAGTAGGTCTCCTGGAAAAACCTTTAATGATTCATCATTATTATTATCCTTTTGTTACTAATACTACATAAAATAAAGATATGGATATTATCTTTATTCGAATATTCTGTTTCTCGTTGTTTGTGATTGAGCAAGATTACCAAATCTTCTGAACATATTCAGGGAAGATCACGCCACGCAAACATCTTGTCAACCCTACGAGGGGTCCAACAGTATTAAACTCCAAAATTAAATTTGAAGGAACACATTCTATCTTGACTACAAGCATAACCTATGAACTTTGCAACAATTCCGAAAACAATCCTTATGACTACTAGTTACGTATAGCGTTAAATTGTTCCACAGAATGCACTACATTTATAACAGTTATCTGGTATCTCAAGTCTCATGATAACTATTCATGATTTACTTAATAACTTCATCCATAAAGTAACATCATGTAGTTTGGGATAAATCCTATATTTAATCATTGAATATCATGTGAATTTGGCATGTCAACGCATCAATATACTTTCAAGTATATTATACCAAAAACTCAGATTTGTCTTAGTTCAATGATATTCCCATATCATTAACTGACAACGGACGTTTAGAATAACTAATTTATTCATGGATTAAACATGCAAATAAATAGGATAACAATATTAAATAATGAACATAAAAATAACCGATACTTTATTTCATTAAACAATAATAAATGTTTACAATATCCTTTATCCAAATACTAAACAGATCAATGCATGAAAATTCTAGTTGATGAATTATGTCTCAAGCTATGACAATCATACTTGTTGACAAGACATAAATCAACCAACTTTGATCTATCAGAATTTGGAGAATACTTATTCCAAGAATTCAACTTGTGAAGTTCTTGTATGTGTATATTCAAATAATTTGATAATGCCACAAAATATTTTATAAAGTGTGTGACATTCTCAATCACCAATATCACCAATTTATGATTATCAAACTTTCAAACAATTTTAAAGTTTAAAGTATTCTTATTCTTTTAATGTATAATGCAACTATGCTCTTAGTTAAGCATAACTAGTACACATGGTCATTAACAAGGATGAAATCCTACCATGAATAGTAATGAGTGTCATCTCAATTTCATTAGTATCATTGTATGCAAACAACAATATGCTCTTTCAAATTCCATAAACTTTAATATCTACTGTGTAATGTTTGATACCTTTCAAACTTTCATGTTTGTTGGCTATGACAATTTGCACAACGATTGACAAATTGTTCATCTATAGAATCTGGAAGTTGTTCAAGGCTGAGGATGTAATTCTATATCCAAACATATTCCAATTAGAATATTCATTACACTAGTTATCTAATAACTTTCAATTAGATATCAACATTGTCATAACATCTTATAATAATTCGTCTATGAAACATGATGTTCATGAAAAAAATTTCGAGTCATACTTAGTTTTTGTTCATATTCTATCTTTTCAAAAGATTCGTATCCATTTTGATTTCTTAAATGATATATCATGTTCTATTAGATTTATTTACCGCACATATTTATAACAATAAACATACATTTCAAGGTTATATGTTTTTCTTCATAAATCTTTTATATGAAGTTTCATTCTAAATTAAGTCTTAACATTTAACTTATAAGGAATGTTACTTCCTATATGTTATCCAACATATATGATTTAAGAAAGTAAACATAATACTCCCACTAGCTTTCAGGAATACTTAGGAGTTATCTTATTTTAAATTATAAATTAAAACTTTGATTGAATATTTAAACATAAGACTTATCTCCTAGATGCATGCATTTATCTATACTTGAATTCTTGCATTTTGTACACTTTCAAAGATTATATGAATTCATAAAACTATTAAATTACTTACCGTCCTCGCTTAAGTAATTATACAAGAAATAGTTTAATAATCTATTGTCAAATTTCATATTCATGAAAATAAATATGACAATTACCATCTTTGTATATTTAATGCGCTTAAAAAAGAATATTCAATCATAGTTAATTGCTTAAGTATGATTAATAATCTTGTCATAAGACATGCATTAAAATATGTACAATATTGTCCATATTATTTCTACACAAAGATTTAAACCACTAGGATTACTTTATCTTTGAAGAAACTCATCTTCATTCTCTAGTCTAACTATTAAGAATTAAGATAAATCAATTTTTCAAAATTGATTATCTTTATGGACCGCATCTTTAACTTTCATAGTATGAGTAATTTACCCAATTCAATATTTGGTAATGCATCATAATATAATCCTCAGCATATTAATCAAATATCTGAGATATCTTTGCGGATCTATGAATGAGAATTCCATCATCTTGAGGTTTATCATTTACATGTTTAGCCTCATCATGATTTTCACTAGTGTGTTTTTAGAAGATTATGTATCTTGTAATTTTATCTTTTTTAAGATAAAAACTCCAACTTGCTTTTTGTAATTTATAGACTATCTATAAATACTTAGCAAATAAAGCAACAATACAATGTCTCTTTTTTAGATATTACAAATACATATTGACAGTTCCTGATATTTAGTTTGTTAATAACCTACTCATAAGTAGTTTAACAAATTGAGAACTTCATTTTAAGACTTAATGTGATTCATCACATTCCATAACAAAATGGTGTCTTATTAATCTTCTAGATTGGAGTTTTATTGAGTATATCCAATCCATACTCAATTTTCTAATCTTGATAACTTTTGGAAGAATAGAATATATAGTTATCTTTAATCAAACAAGAGTTTGATTTTCCTAACTGAACATACCATAAACATTTTGTATTTCATTAGGATTAATATTGTAAGACAATCTTACAATATGTAAGATAAATATATTTCGTTTGGCTTATCTATTCACCAACTAAGTCAACTTAATGGTATAATAGAATTTCCAAGCCAATTGCATGCTATATAACATAAGTACTTTTTGACCAAGTCACTTCATGTCCATATCTCAACAAAAAGACATAAATTGTTATAATCCCACTATACGTTATAAATCATTGATCAACTCAATGACACGTTAACGTCTTACTTTATTATAAGTCTTGTAAGAATTAAAAGACTTCATGTTTATATCTTTACAATGAAACATAAACATGTTTAACTAAAGTAATTATGAACACCATCTCTTGGTTTCAATAGTAATTTCAAGTTAATTTATTACTTCACTTATTTTATGTCATTCCAAAATTACATAAATATTCAAATTGAAGTAGTATTAGATTACTTCATTTATTTATGTCATTTCAATAATAAATAAATATTTAGTTTGAAGTAGTCTTATTATTATATTGACACTTGTTCTAATATGTATCTAATTTATAAACTGTTTCATTACGTCAGTTGATCTGCTAGTATTGAAACTATGAAATTTACGTTTCCATTGTAATCTAGTCCAAGCTCTCACATGACGTAGATTATAACTTCAAGTGTTCTATTAATTAGATGTGATTAAGTCACATTAAAACATTAGTCTATTACTTTGTAGTCAAGAGAATCCTTTAAATAACACCATAAAACCAGTTTTGAGTAAAATGAGCCTCAAAGAAAAGTGACCAAACAATGGTATATTGTATGTAATCTGGCTTTTAATTACGATATGGTGTCGTACTTTATTTCAATTATTAAGATATATTTTACATTATTACCTTAATGTTGGCAATTTGCTTTTAAAAGCCATGCCAAAAAAAGTCTAGTGGTGAGCAGAAAATTGGATGGAAAGCAAGTGACAAGCACGAATGACACGGAAATGATATACTCCACAAGAGACATGACAACACGTAAAGCTAACTTACAGATAAGGGGCAAAACAAGTAGAATCCTTCTATAATTTTGCATTAGAATCACAATTAGTACTGCTTTTCAACAAGGATATTAACAAGTGATGTTAGATAATGTAAACTTAAGAGAGTCTGAACAATGCAAAACAATAGGAATAGCAGCTACTATATTGATAGCTCATTTTAAGGATAAATGGGAAAGTTATTTATTACCAACGGAACTCGGGCATTATACTTGTAGCTTTGAATTGCTCATTAAACCAGTTTTGCTACTTCGACATTCCGATTAAAGTATGAGTAAGGTCTAGAAAGTATAGTATCACATAGCTCGCTAGCTAGTAAATATATAGGAGGCTCACGTATGATAAAATTGCCTGACATTTGATGCTCATGAACACATTTAGGTTGGTTTCTATACTCTTTTTTTAGCTGTTATAAATTGGTCATTCTCCCTTCCTACTAGATGATATACCTCCATTAATTGTAAAGTGAAACCTGTTTTTTAGGTTTTTACAAAGGAGATTGACATGGCATCAAATGCTACTCATGGTAATGGCCTTATACGATCCTACTTGATCAATGTTTTAACTTTTAACATTGCGACTCCATACCTAACCACTCAAGTTAAAGGAAACGTAAGGATAAGTTTTATGCACTGAAATTGGGGAATATGAGCAGACATGTACATTTGCCCATCATGTGGATCCACATTCCATGTGAGTAACACGTCAGGATAATGTTGGCACAATGTACTTATTGCTATATATGGAGAACAAGACTGAATTGTGCCTTTGGATGTTTTGCTGTGATCGTGTATATATATTGACATATTGGAGTACCTTACTTATGCTGTTTATAATGTGATGAGACCCCAAAAGTTAAAAGTGTCATCTATCAATATAATCCATTTTTGAAAAGGGGCTTCAGTTCATATATAAGGGTATAAAGTCCACTTAAATTTAATTGCATAGTCACCCCTACGTAGCTTTTGGTATGTCGTAATCAAAGTGAGAATGGAAAAAAGTTATTACTGTGGAATGAAAAACTCTTGTTTGTTTACACATTTACTATGTAATGATTCATTGCAAAGAATGACTCATTACATAAAAAACTATTATTTTCATTCCTTAGGGGTCCCCTCATTTTTTTTCATTACATCTTGTAATGGAATGAAAATTACATAAAAGTCCATCATTAACTAACCATATTAAATAAATTTCCTATTCTCAATGGTCATTTTAGTCTTTTTTTATCGATTACATTACGTCATATCTTACCAACCAAACATGGTTGATAACGGTAATGAATCATTACATTGCGTCATTCATTCCATTACATCGTTTATTCCATTCATTTGATACTTCATTTTGTCCTACCAAACGAACCCAGTTTTTTCTCATTCCATTACGATATTGAATCACATTTTTTCATATTTCATTACTTTCCAATGTCTATTGCATTGTATCAAAAAACATACGTAAAGCTATATTCCATTCCAACATGACAGCCAAATAAGTAAATGGAATAATAATGACTCATTCAATTACTGTATTCATTTCAATACGTCATCAATTACATTCCTTTATCAGTCAATTACGTTTACCCAAACAGACCCTTATTTTCTACTTTAACTAAATATCATGGGTTTGATGAAAAAAGTTAGCTTAATACGGAGTAACCGACAAAGCAGTGAATGACTAATAAAAAAATGCAATTTAATAACCAACAAAGCAGCTTATGGCACTAAGGGTGTTGGCAGTGGAAGATTCGGAATCATGGGAGGATTCCCGCCGACCAATCACAGACTGCCATGTGGCAGGCAAAAAAAGGAGGATTCTGAAGCCAAAAGTGTTGGCAGTGGGAGGATTCTGGAGGATTCGGAATCATGTCTCATTTTATTTTTTTTATTATTTATATATAATGTTATAAATAATAAAAATTATATGTATATATAAAAGATAAAAACAACCAATTAATGTTATAAATAATAAAAATACATTAAACGTCAAATAGAAATTACATTAAACTACGATACGGAAATTAAAACCAAACTACAAATTAATGGAAGGTATCATCTGAGTCAGGGTAACCATCTTCAGTCGAAGAGGAATCAAGTGAGAACCAACCCATTTCCCAGTTCTTACTACGTTGTTCTTCGTCCCTGGCTTGCTGCTCCAAACGAGCAGCTTCCTCTTCTCGTTCACGTTGTTCCATTTCTAGAAAGACTTCCATATATTGCTCCATAAGTTTGAGTTGCTCCTCTATTAACCCAAATGGATTTGGGTCTTGTTCCACAATCGGTGGATTGTTCACCGGTTCATTTTCCGGTGGATTGTTCTCTGGTTCATTTTCTGGTTGGAAAACCGTAAAGATATGCTCCGGTGGAGTATGATAAACTTCATTATGTTCAGGAGAAGGGAATTGTTGAGAAAAATCTCGACGTTCAGGAGAAGGGAATTGTTATGAGAAATCTTTTTTGAAAGACATTTGCAGTCTGGGGAAGAAAGAATTTGGATCTTGAATATTTAAATTTTGAATGTGTTTGTGTGTGAGAATAATTTGAGATGTCTGGGTATTTATAGGCTAGAAATCCACACGTTTTTTAAATTGAGTTTGAATTTCTAACGGATATAAATATATCCCGCCCAAGATTTTTTACTTTGTAGTTGAATTAAAAAAAAAAAAAAAAAAAAAAAAAAAAAAAAACGCCCAAACAGGGAAAAAAACAAACCAACGGTCATTTTTTTCTTCTTGTCTCTTGCCATGCTTCTTCGGCTTGTGGAGGCTTCCAAACCAGAGGATTCTAGCGGCTTGGGGGTTGGCAGCGGTGTTCACCGACGGCCTCCCCTCTTACCGCTGGGATGCCGCTGCCCATTGCCAATACCCTAAGGCCATCCACAATGGGCCAGGGTGGCTAGTTTAATAGTAGCTCTCTTTTGGACGATCAATGCATTGTAAATTATCCATGTCATGAGTTGGTAGAATGATAATGGTTCTCTGAACACATGGTATAAACCCTATAAATGTGGGCCCAATTCAATTCTTGCAGCGATGTTTTATTCCCATGTAATATTTTAATTTATTTTATAAAACATTATTGAATTGTCTAAGGTTCAATACATTGCATAAATTTGATATAAAAAAAAGAGTTGTTGATGTATCATTGATGTGGCAGCATATTAAACTCATAATGGTATAATGCATTAATTACCAATATTATTAAATGAGGTAGCAAATGTCGTCGTTTTAAGCCCAAAAGAAAACTGATCTACAATGCTACAGTACCACGTAGCTACAGTGGTCCTACGCTATTTCTACAGTGACCAACCGTACGACGTCGTTTTGAAGTTTGGAAAATTGGCAGAAAATACCCCTGAAGTTGACGACCATTTGCAAAAGAAGTCCTTTTCCAAAAAGTCTGTTTTGAAAGTTTGAAAAATTGGCAAAAAGTACCCCTGAAATTGATGACTCTTTGCAAAAGGAGTCCTTTTCCAAAAAGTCTATTTCAAAAGTTTGGGAAAATGACACAAAATACCCCTGAAGTCGTGGCCTCTTTGCAGAAGGAGTTCTTTTTCACAAAAAGCCAATCCTATTCAAAAATTATTCAAGAAATTGAAGGGTTTTTTGGGAATCCTAGAAAGATTACAAATTGACTTAAAAAAGCAAAAAAAATATAGTAAAAACTGAATAAAATAATGAAAATATAAAATTATAAAGAAAATAAAGATTAAGCATTTCTAATCTTTGAGGCAAAAAATGATTCAAGAAATTGAAGGGTTTTTCTGGGAATACTAACAAGAAAACAAAGATTCAAGCTTTTTCATCTTAGAAGCAAAAATGATTCAAAAAATTAAAGGGTTTTACTGGGAATTATATAAAGATTAGAAAATGAAGAAAAGAAGTGGTTGTTGTATGGTAAGGAAAATAAATGGTCGTGTAGCATGTGATTGAAACAAAGGCAGTTGGGTTGGTTTGGCGTGTTTTGTTTTGTTTAGATCTGAGTGAATGAATATGGCTTTATTAATATTTTCCTCATGCTAAGATAATTAATAATTATCATTCATCTGTGTTAAAACTTTTTGAAACAAAAATATAGTGCTATGATTGAAAACAAAGTAGAATTACTCTGTATTGCTAAATTGTTTTGGCTAACATGGTTGCAAAAAACTGATGTCAATCACCCCGACGTAACGCGCGGGCTGCTCGACTCGTTATTATTATGTAATGTTTTTATTATGTAATGTTTTAATATTATTTGAATTATTATGTAATGTTTTTATTATAAATGAAATTTAATTTTGTTGTTAAAATAATATAAAAAAAATGAAGGTCGCCCTTGCTGTGGCAAAAAGTCGCATGTAGGTCACCGGAAAAAGAAAGCTGATATATCAAGCAAAATAAAGGTCACTGGAGGTCTTTAGTGCGGGCAGTCTTAGTCACCAATGTCCAATCCATATTATATGTATGCTATAATCAAAGAAGTACAACAGACGCATGTGTGAATGAGTAAGAACCTGCCATACGAGTATACCACACGGGAGTGGCTATTAGGGTGATGGCAATGCAAGACTCGAAAGCATGGGAGGATTTCCACCGACCAATCACAGAGTGGCAGGCAAAAAAAGGATGATTCTGAAGGCAAAATTGTTGGCAGTGGGAGGATTCTGGAGGATTCGGAATCATGCCTCATTTTATTTATTTATTATTTATATATAATGTTATAAATAATAAAAATTATATGTATATATAAAATATAAAAACAAACATTTAATGTTACAAATAATAAAAATACATTAAGCGTCAAATACAAAGCACATTAAACTACGATACGGATATTAAAACGAAACTACAAATGAAAATAAGGAAAATAATAAAAATGACAATACAAGAAATAAAACCAAGCTACTACTCCTCCTCCCAATATTTGTCCCACCCGTACGTGTCCGCGATTTCGGATTTTTGTTGAATCACCACCTTCAACAACCGAGTGTTTGTGATATGCTCGTGTGGTTCGGTGTAAATCTTCCAGTCACACGCCTTGGTTTTCTTCCTTAAATCGTTCATTTGAAGCTCGTCTTTTTCCTTCTTTCGTTCGGCTTGTTCTCTTTGTTTTTCAATCAACGCCTGCTTCGAAATAGTGTATTCGGCGAATGTTTTTTCTGTTGGAATATGTGAACTATAAATAAATCATAAACACATATAATCATCAAGAACACGCAGCGGAAAGATCTACAAGAACATGTAATTAATTAAACATAAATAGACACGTACCTTAATGATTCCTAGCAAGAACAAGGAATCTCTTCAACAAGAACAAGTTATATAAACCCTAATAGGGAATATATATGGATCGAACTAGCTCCAAGATCACAAGCTAAAGTAATCTTGTCACTCGTTCCTGTACACACGTATTACTAGCGTCTCAAAGTGAAAAGCTAGGTTCATGTATCACAACTAAAACATCACAACACCTAGGGTTTGATGTTCTTGATAATACATGATCGAACCCCCTTAAAGATAGGATACACCACTGTACATCGAAGTAAATAACTTGCATGCATATATATATATACACGCATGTAATATATATATATATATATAACAATAATCTACCCATGTGCATGACTCCTTTTTCTTGTATGTTGTCAGTAGGTGTAGGTAAAGTAGAACCAATAGATTGGTTAGGGATATGGTCATACGATTGAAAAGTCAATCGTTTTTATTTTTGTGATTCATTCTGTCTACCGATTAATAAAACAAGAGGCTTATATAGCAATAAAACTTGTTCTTCAAGTTTTATTTTTCACCTCTTCATGTTTCATAAATCGACACTTAACTCCCTCTACTTTCCTTGTTCGACCATGTGAATATTTGTGATTTAATAATTAATCATAAATCATTATATTAATTATTAATACATTGAGACTCATACGTAATGTGTGCAATCCCGAGCCTCGGGTTCGAAACCGGACATACGTATATTAATATTTATACACAAACTCTAACAGCTCCCACTTGGATAAACATTAATATAGTAATGACATGGGTCAGCCTAGCTTAACCTTCCCAATGCCCCCAGCTTGATCCGAGTTGTGGTTCTCCTGGAAAAAATCACATGATGAAATTAATCATCATATTTATCCTTTTGTTACTAATACCATGTTAATTTGGATATGGATCTTTGTCATTCCATAATTAACATTAGTTTCTCGTTTATACTTAATTGAACAAGATTACCAAAACATCTGAACGTCTTCCAGATAGACTTTGGGCGTGGCCACGCAAACATCTTGTCAATCCTACGAGTGGCCAAGCAGTATTAAACTTCAACACAAAGTTGAAGGAACAAATCCTTTATTGACTGCGAGCATAACCCTCGAACTTCGCATCATTTCCGAAAATGGCCCTTATAACTACCTTTTACGGTTAGCGTTAGACCACCTTACAGAAAATAAGCTACATCCTCGGCAATTACCTGTCATCTCAAGTCTGAGGATAAATATTCATGATATACTTAATGACGACGATCCATAAAGTATAATCATGTGGTTGGGATAAGTCCTATATTCAATTTATCCAATATTGAATATCATGTGACATTGGTGTCTCAACCTACAGTCCATTCTACCAATCCTCACATTTGCCTTAGTTTAATAATATTCCCATATTATTAATTGACAACGGACTATTTAGAATAAAATATAATAATTTTACTCATGGATTTAAACATGCAAATATAGGACACAAATATTAATAATGAGAATAAACGTTATCCGTACTTTATTCCATTAAAATAATATTGCTTAACATCCCTTATCCAAATACTAACTAGATCAATGCATGATATTTCTCATTAATGAATTATGCCACAAGTCATGTTCCACATACTTGTTGACAAGGCATAAATCAACTAATGTTGATCTATCGAAATTTTGAGAATAATTATTTCAATAATGAAATACTTGTATGTGTGCATTCATCTATCTAGATATTGCCACATACTTCATAAAATGCGTGACATCCTCATGCATGAATTTATGACAATTAAACTACCAAACCTTTGTAGTTAAAGTATTCTAATTCTTTATGTATAATGCAACTATGCTCATATTGAGCTCAACTAGTATACATGGTCTCCTAATAAGGATGAGCTCCCACCATGACTAGTATTGAGTGTCATCTCAATCTTACTAGCATCATTGTATCAAACAACAATATGCTCTTTTAAAGTTCCGTAAACTTTAATATTCATCGTGTAATGTTTGATATCTTCAAATCCTTCAAGATTTGACCACTATATCAATCAAGCAATAACTTGCCATATGGTTCATATTTAGAATTTTGGAGCAAATCCAGGCTGAGGATGTAAATTCTAAACCATATCCATTACACTTAGTTATCTAATAATTTATAATTAGATACCAATGTTGTCAATCATCTTGCATCCAAGCATGATACAACAAGCAACATGATGTACATGAATAATCATTTCGTCAGCCTTAGATTTATTCATGTCATATCTTTTTCAAGATATGTTTCTATCTAGATCTTCTAATAGAATATCATGTTCTTTTAGAATCAGTTATTTTACCGCTTATGTTTATAATCAATAAACACAATGTTCAAGGTTTTATTTCCTAAATTTTCATGTGAAGTTTCATTCCAAATTTAGTCTTAACATATAATGTTAATGTTAATGGAATGTTACTTCCCATATGTTATATAACATATATGAATTAAGAAAATAAATACATCACTCCCATTAGCTTTCAGGAATATTAAGAAATATCTTAATTTTAATTATAAATCAAAACTCGATTTAATAACTAAAATAAGTATATCTCCTAGATGCATGCAATAATCCATTCACGAATGATTTGCATTTTGCATACTACTAAAGATTATTTGAATTCAAACACTTCTTTTAATTACTTTTCGTCATCGCTCAAGTAATTATTAAAGAAAGAGTTTTGATATTCCATTGTTAATTCCAATCACATTTAATTGCTTAATTGTGATTTCTATTAACAATGTCAATTATAATCTTTATATATATTTAATGTGCTTTAGAAAGAATTTCAATCACATTTAATTGCTTAATTGTGATTGATAATCTTTTCACATATTAAATACGTATACAAATTTGTCCATTATGATTTCTATACAAGAATTTAAATCTCTAGGATTTTCATTTCCATTGTAGAAATTCATTTTCATTCTATAGTGTTACTATAGAGTCTAAGATTAACTACGTTTTCAAACTAGTTATCTTTCTTGGACTGCATCTAATTATTCATAGTATGAGTAATTTGCCAAATAACATTTGCAATTTATTAACAGGCATACCACTACCCTGTCACTCATAACCCTCAACATATTCTACAAATATTTGAGATACCCTTGCGGATCTATGAATTGAGAATTCCATCATCTTTGAGATTTAACACTAACATGTTAAATCCATATTATGATTTTTCTAGCGTATTTAGAAGATTATGTATCTTGTAATTTTTATCTTTTGAAGATAAAACTCCCACTTGCCTTTTGCAATTTATAGATTACCTATAAATGCTTAGCAAATAGAGCAACACAAAACTTGTTCTCTTTTGGGACTTTTACAAATACTTATTGACAGTTCTTAATATTAATTTGTTAATAACCTACCCAACAAGTAGTTTAACAAATTCTGAACTTCAATTTTAAGACTTAATGTGATTGATCACATTCCATATTAAATGGTGTCTTATTAATCTTCTAGGTTGGAGTCTTAATTGAGTATTTTTAATCCATACTCAATTTCTAACCTTGATATCTTGAGGAAGATTAGAAGATATAGTTATCTCAAATCAAACAATTTTCCAAGAGCTTGATTCTCCTAATTGAACATACCATACATTCTATGTATTTCATTAGGATTAATATTGTAATTTAATCTTACAATATGTGAGATAAATATATTTCGTTTATGGCTTACCAATTTACCAACTAAATCAACTTAATGGTAAAATAGATTTTTCAAGCCAATTGCATGATTTATAACATAAGTGCCTTATTGTCCAAGTCACTTAATATCTATGTCTTACCAAAAAGACATAAACTGTTATAATCCCAATGTACGTTACAAATCATTGATCAACTCAATGACTCCTTGTATATGTCTTAATTAAAAACATAACAAGATAACGTCTTACTTTGTTATAAGTCTTATAGCAAAAAAAGACTTCATATTTATATCTACAATATAAACATGTATAACTAAAGTAATTATGAAACCCACAACTTGGTTTCAATAGTTATTTCAAGTTAATTTATTTACTTCATATATTTATGTCATTCCAAGAATACATAAACATCTAAATATGAAGTAGTATAAGATTACTTCATTTATTTATGTCATTCCAACAATACAGAAATATTCTCATTAGAAGTAGTCTTATTATCATATTGACACTTGTTCTAATAATTATCTAATTTTAGAAACTTTTAAATTAACATAGTTTCATTTCATCAGCCGAGGCTGATAATGATGAAAGTATGTAATTTACCTTGTCATTAATATCTAGTAATGAAAGTAGATATTAACTTCAAGTGTTCTATAAATTAGAATGTGTATAAAACACATTAGAACATTGATCTCTTACCTTACAGTCAAGAGAACCTTTAATCATATTCCTTTATGTTGTTGCTTGCACACAATAAGATCTCTCCCACTTGTGCATGGAACAACATCACGTATCGAATAAACAACACGTCAATAGTTTGCTTATTTGATCAATATGATTGTGTCATAGATATAAGTAGATATAGAATCACCTCGTCTAGTAAGGAAACGTACACGACTATCCTTAATACCACAAGTGTCTATAATTGGAAAGTAATCATCTCAAGAGATTCTAGAGATAATCCGGGTAACTACCAAGACTTGTAGCTCCCACTGAATTTAAGATCACTGCATGAACTCATTATTCAGTAATTTCAGCACTATGCTCCCACTGGCTTTGACAACATTGTAAGTGTTGCATTACCAGTAAAAGCAAATAGCGTGCTGTTTACTTTCCTACACCCTTGATGAATTCCTTACGTAATACTACTAAGGTACTCAAGGAATGTATTCTACTTTGTCAATGATGGAATATCCATCAATGCAATTAACTTGAAAGAATTCGGTATGCAATTTCTTCCTTAGTTAGGTCTACCATCCCCATCATGGTATGTAGCACCTTTAAATGGTTAAAGCATAATAACTAGATCAAACATTCTAGTTTGCCTTTTACCAATTTTGCGGTAATTAGTCTAGTTTCTAATTTAATAACTCCTAACCATGCAATTTCTTAAGAATTCGCCATGAGTTATTTCTTAGAATTTAGACAATTCTAATTTTCCTATTATGCCTTTCTCATCCATGAAAAGGAATAGGATTAGGTCTCACTCTTCACACGGAAAGTGGACTCGGTTTATTCTTTTCAGTAAAAATTGACTCTATCCAAAACCCCTACGGGTGTAGATCAATTTACTACTAAAAGAATATCTTATGTTTACGGTTTTAACGTTGCATTAAATACATTAAAAGAATTTTCAAAATTCAATTTAGTATTTTTGATAATAACTTTTCAAGAAAATTAAACACCCACGGTAAAAAAAAAAAAATTTCACCATTTAATTTTTATTGAAAATTAGGATCCTAATTGACGCCGTTTCATCACATCAGCTTTGGCTGCTAGCAATGAAAGTGCTCAATAAGGTACGGGATCACCCAATTGCCAATATCCAATTGCAATTCCTAGAAATCTTGGGACTTACATTATATTGCCAACATCAGTTGCAAAATGTAAACATGTTTCATCCCCAAATCTTTATGCCTTGACGCCGTTCCATCACATCAGCTGAGGCTGCTAGCAATGGAAGTGCTCAATTAAGTTAACCAATTTAGAAACGTGTAAATTGACGTCGTTTCATTACATTCAACTGAGGCTGCTAGTAATGAAAGTGCTCAATTTACCCCTTTTGATTACCATTCCTTCAAAACCATCACATCAGCTGAGGCTGCTAGCAATGGTAGAATGTCATCTTAGGTGTTTCCGTATTAATTGGTCGGCATATTACTTAAATTTAAGGGTATAAATTTTTGATGTGTTAAATCAAAAAAATATGTACAAAGATGTCATGCATTCATCTTTGTATCATATATGTTTTTCAAAAACAAAACCGTTTACTCATTCGTAGCTCAAATCATCAAAAAATTTTAATTGAGGCGCTGAGCAATTTACAGCTTTGCCTTAAGATGCTTCGTATTTTTCGTGGTGTACTTGGTAAGTCTAAAATTGACGCACAGGCGGGCGTAGGGACGACAGCCGCCGAAGCGGTTAAAACCGTGCCCCTCTAAGGTCACAATTTAATGCGTACCAACTAGAACCCACTTTTTAGTTTGCCAATTTTAGGTCCGCCGCTTCGACCACTAAATACAGTCGCAATCAATCAACTAAAAAAATATGATTTTCTTGCTAAAACAATTAATGTAGTAAATTAATTATTGCTAGTCTCGCCTGGGAGCCAATTACCGTGCGAAGCGAACCACTGTCGGCACATAAGACTTGGCAATGATCCGAAACTAGTTATCTTTTATTTCTCTATCACACAAGTCAACCACTTGTGAATGGTCAACCGTAATAAATGATAAAATATAAACAGCCTCAGAACGAATACTCGTGTGTAGTGTGAAACCAGGCAAGTGATCACCCGGATCGTTTCCCAACGAGATGTGAATGGAAAACTGTGAAAAGCTAGGATTAGAGTGATTGATGATTTAGATTGCTTTTGATTTTGCTTTATTTAACAATTCTAAATAACAAACAAAAACAGATATACACAGGAAAATAAAACGCGAATTAAATAATCTGAAAACGCGCAACGAAAAATCTAAAATGGGACAAAAAATAAAATTTATAAAATTTAAAACCTAAAAATGTAAAATTACTTAAAACTTATTTAAAAACTTAAATTATATTTTTTTATACTTTTTATTTAATTATTATTAATTATTTATTATTTAATAACTTATTAAACTATTTAAATTATAAAAAATACTAAATGAACTAAGAAAAATATGAAACTTTTTCTAAAAAAATTACTAAGTAAATAGAAGCTAAGAAAATTATAAAATTGAAATTTTCTTAATTAAAATTTAAAAAGATAAATTCTATTAAATAGAAGCTATCACTATATTTCTATTTTTGGTTTTTCTTAAGGTTTAAAAATATAATTATATTTTTCCTAGATTAAAAATGACAAAAGAAAATTATGAAAATTAAAATTATATTTTTCTGATTTATATTCTAATTATTATGATTTAAATACTATTTTAAACTAATTAAAAAGATTAAAAATATCAAAACTATTCAGAAAATTATGAAAATTTACAGATAATTCTAAAATATAAATTAAAAGATAGGAAAAATAAAATGAAAAGTTGACTAAGCTATATAGGCTGATTTGGGCAGATAAGCAGTTGACAAATAAGCTAGAAATAAGCTAATGAGCACAAAAGTTAACCAACTGCTCAGAACAGGTTTAATATACTTATCTAAGCTTAAAAAAACTTATTTCAAGCAGCAAATCCACAAAATAAGCCAAATGATCACAAAGGCAGTTGAAAATTTGAAACAGAAAATGGAGAAAAATGCTATTTTGCAGGGCAATTAAAGCTATGAAATAAGCTACTGAGATGCAATATTATGGGGGAAAAAGTTAGCTTGGCTTATGAGCTATCTAGAAAACCTAAAAGCCCTATCACAAGCTAGCCAATTGAGGTCCAATTGGAGGCTAGATCAGCAGCTAGCAGCAATGAGTCTGCTGTTGTGCAGGTTTGTGTGCAAAATTGCACAGGCCAAATGGCAATCAACCCAACTTTGGTCTTCTAACTAAAAGGACTGAAAGAAGTTCAAGAATGCCAAGAACAAGGGCTTAACAAGCTAGTGGCTTGTATAAGCTTGTTTGAGCAGTTGAGGAACTGAAATGAACACAAAGGGTACAAAATGGTTATATCTAGCTATGAGGCTGATCAGGGGTTCAAAGTAGCTTCTTAGGGCTTAGAAAAGCTTGTGCAAACTTAGGCTTATGGCACATCTACAGTAAACATGGGTTTTACCCCTTGACTGCATAAAAACCAAACACCCCTTCTAGTGGTGGATTTCCAAAGGAAAACAAAATTTTTAAACTAAAAGTCTTGATTTTACTTATGAACTAACTTATATAGACCCTAATAAGCAACTTTTATCAGAAAATTAAGCAGTAAATTAAGCTAGGCTAGATTATGCTATATTTGGATTTTATAGAGTTTTTAAACAAAATGAAAACCAACTATATAACTACTGATATAACTTAATGAAATACTCTTAGAAACTATCAAAAAGTATGAAACAACAGGAATAAGCTACTTATAAGCACTTATACAATAATTTGGATTTTAATGCTAAAAAGCTAAAAAGCTTACAACTGATATTGTGGCTATGTGGATAGCATGAACAGATCAGAACCAACCTAGCTTGTTCACACAAGCTAGAAAACCCAAGAAAACTCTCCTGATTAGCTTATTCACCAAAAATAGCTTATTAGCTTCAATGGTTGACTTCTGTTGACTTTCTTCAAAATTCAAGTTCAAGACAGCTAATTAACTATATAAGCTTACAACAGGCTATGTTAAGCTTGTATAAGCTTATAGCAATGGTGTGAGAGCTTATGAGAGCTTATGAATAGGATTTGAGCTTATTGAGCTTAACAGTGAGCTATGAAACTGAGAACAACTGAAATTATTAATACAAGAGTTTAAAATAAGATTACTTTCATTTCATTTAACATATCTTACAACTGAGAATGGAAAATTACAACTATTGACTACTGATATTAAAAATACGAATCTACTTAATTAGCTACTTGCTCTTTATGAGCTACATTGCTTCTATTTATACAAAATTAAAATGGGAAACCCTAAGTCATCATCTCTGATCAAATCCCATCCATTGAATTGCTCCAATTTAATCTCCTTCGTCCATATTAGCTTTTGGCGGGAAAAATGTAAAAGTGGTAAACCCACTATCTCTGACTGTTGGGGAGAAGGAAGATGCATTAAATGCATTTGGAGTGTTAGGTAGTGTGTTTGGAGGGGGAATGATGTGGTGAGACAGCTGTGGAAAATGGTGAGGTGGGGGGTGATGACTGGTTATTGTTTGGCGGTTCGAAGGAAGAGGATAAGAAGTTTGACCGAAGGTCAAACTTTTTATTTAAATAAAAGTTGGGTCGGGTTTGTGTTGTTTGGGCTTGGGTTGGGTTATTTTAATAAAAGGGGTTGGGCTGGTAATATGAAAGGGTGGATTGGGTTTAGTATTTGGTTTTGGGCATTTGGATTTTGGGTTAATGATTAGTTTGGATCCGGATTTGGTAGTTTAAATAGGCATAGGGACCAAACTTGTAATTTATGCATAGTTGAGGGGCTGAGTTGTAATTCTCCCAAAGTACCTTCAAGGGACTAAACCTGCCATAAAACAATTACACAAGGACCAAAGTTGTATTTTTTGCATTTTATAAACTTTAGGGACCTAATATGTAAATTTGGATTTTAGAGGGACTTGTTTTGTAAATTCCCAAAAGCTATCAATAAAGTTCCAAATTGTAAGTTCATGCATAGTACAAGGGTATTTTGTGAAATTTCAAGTTTTATAATACCCAGGGACCATTTTTGCCAATTTGCAAAGTTCAGGGACTAAACTTGTAATTTTATGAAACTTCACACCAAAGGACTATATATGCTTATTTGTGATTCAAAAGGACCTTTGGTGAATTTTTCAATGTTTTGAATAACCAGGGACTAGTTTTGACAACTTTTGAAAGTTGAGGGACTGAAACTGCCAATTATGCAAACTTTGCTTGTTTTTCATCAGTTTTTAAACATTTTGCATCTGAAACATATAAAACACAATTTTGGGATAATTTCAGTATTATGATGCATTTCTGAGTGTTTTTGGATGTTTTGGCAGCTCAGATTAGGTAAAAATGATGAGTATTTAGACACTCATCAATCCCCCACACTAAACTATTGCTAGTCCCTAGCAATCTTTTATGAAGTTTTAATGGATTTTATCTCTTTACCAAAAGCCATTACTTCTGGAGTAGCCAATGTTTTAGTATGTGATACTTTGGTACAATGATAACCAAATGATTTTGAGCAAACCATCAGCTGTCAACGGTTTTGATTTGTCTTTACCAAAAGCCGTTTGCTTCTGGACTAGCCAACTCTTAGATAAATTATCAATATTATCTTTGGTGAGCTGATTACCAATCATGGTTTTTCACTGCCTTTACCACAAGCCATAACCTTGCGGGCTAGCCAACTCTTCACTTATGAAGATATGGTGAGTCGAATACCATACAATTTTTGGGCAAATTGCAAGCCATAAACGGATTTGATATATCTTTACCAAGAGCCGTTTGCTCTCGGATTAGCCAATCCTTATGTGGGTTAGACATGGCGGACTGATAACCATTTATTGCGTTCTAAGTGAGAAATTTTTTTTTTTTTAAATTTTGGCTAAAATGGGGGTACTAGATGGTACATTTGATCAAATTCGCTAGAATTCCCCCCCACACTTAGAACTGAATATTGCCCTCAATATTCAAAGAACCGGCTGTTAAACCAACACTTAGAACGTGAAAAGGGAAATACTAATAGCCATTATTTTATATACACACACTTTTTTTTTTTTTTTTTTTTTTTTTTTTTTTTTTTTTTACTGTACATATTTACAACATGTGGGGCATCTCCCCCACACTTAGGTGAAACATGGGTGAAAACCCATATATATGCTACTGTTTTTGATTCCCGAGTCGCTAGCTTGACTCGACCCCGAATTGAGTTGATTCCTCCCGAACAGTCAGGTTTATCACGCAAGCTAACCGCTTGTGAACGGTCAACCGTAACAAAGGGTTCCTGAACAGCCCGGGAGAAAAAGCAATTTAAAAGTCTATGGGGAAGTAAGTGGAAGAGACCATCTCCATCGGATTTTCATTCAAGATGTTTGTATACACATTGAAGTATATGAAAGTTCCACACCGATGAGATAAATCCGGCATTTAAACCAATGTTAGATGGACAATGCCGGGGTCAAAAGTAATATCCTCACTCCCGAATGAGTGAAAGATAGGGGAAATCACCGGGTAGGTGAAGGAAAGAAGAGAGATCTGAACAGCAATTAAGATAAAAACTTCCTCCTCAAGAATTGCAAGTGGAGGAGGCAAGTCCTTAAACTGGATCTCAGGACATTTATCAGTTTCCTCAACTGATTTGATTTTCTGATTATGAAGTTGTTTTGGTGGAAGAGGGGAAAATGAATCTTCGTTTAACAAATTTTCTAGAAAAATAATGTCCCCCTCAGGATCAAGATAGTTATCATCAACCTCATGCGGAAGTGAACTATCTAGAGTGAGAAAAGCATCGACTTCATCCCAAAAGGGATCACTTCCCTCAACCGTAGTGAGAGAAGGGGAAGAGTCGGCTATGATAAGTTGAGAAGATGTGGTGGGTTCCCCACTCACAGAATTATGAAAATAACCAAGATTTTCTTGAGAGTACTCCTTTGAAGTAATGTCAATGACATCGATTCGGTTAACCGAAGCAGAATCAAAATTTGAGGAGTACCTCGATGTTTGATCATGGTTAAAGGTAACAGCTTCCTTATCCACACGCAAGGTGATTTCATGCTTAAATACATCAATAAGAGCATGGCCCGTTTTTAGGAATCCTCTTCCAAGAATTAGAGGAACCTTTTGATCTGCGTCGAAGTCAACAACCACAAAGTCAGCTGGAAAATGGAACTTTCCTATTTTCACAAATACATCTTCGGCAATGCCGCAGGGATGAGTTATGGTTCGATCTGCAAGCTCAAGAGTCATGCAGGTAGGAGTAAGAGCCGGAAGAGAAAGTTTCTTCCATACTGAATGAGGCATCAGGTTGATGCTTGCACCTAGATCTGCTAAGGCATAACATTCAACCATTCCCGAAAATACACAAGGTAATAGAAACTTTCCAGGATCTCCAAGATTCTCCGGAAGCTTTTTCAAGATAACCGCTGAGCAGTTCTCATTTACTGGAGTTTTAGCCATTTCAATCAGTTTTTCCTTGTTGCTTAACAAGTGTTTGATTGTTGATGCAAATTTGGGCATCAGAATGATAGCATCCGCAAAGCTTATGTCAAAATGTAATTCTTTAAAGATTTGAAAGAATTTGTCCATTTGTTGACTAGCTTTCTCACGGAGCTTTTGTTCATTTAAGCGCGATGGGTAAGGAATATAAGGTTTGGATTTATGGGCAATGACTTCAGGAGTCTCAACAGTTTCAAAGACAACTCCTGGTTTGGATTTTTTTGGAATTACCGGAGGATGGACATGTGCTGTACTTTGTGGGCTTGGAATTGGCACTTTGTCCGTTGTATCCTCCGTCTCTTTTTCCATTTCAAACAACGGAGGAGGAATAGGGGCAGCTGGCCCCTCATAAGCAGCTCCACTCCTTGTGGTGATAGCTTTGACGAAAGTGGTATCTTCATCATCATCACTGTCATCAAGTACACTGACAGGAACAGCATTGAGCATTTCGGAATAATATCTGGCTGATCTTTGCTCACTAAGTTTGGTTGACAAACTTTTAACCGTAAATCGTGAAAGATTAGGATCGATTCTTGACGGCTGAGGAGCAATTGTGGGTGTAGATTTTTGGATGACTGAAGGTTAGATGACCGAAGGTTGGACGTATTTAGTACTTCCATTGTTAGTGGGAAGTACCGGGTCCTTTATCACCTTGAATTCAACATGAGATTTTCCACTACGTGTACTGACAGCTTTGAGTTCACCCCTAGGGTTGACAACAGTGTTACTTGGGAGACCTCCCGAGGTAGAAGGTATATCAGTTAAAGACTTTTTGATCTGGTTTAATTGAGCAATCAATAACTGGTTTGTCTCATATTGTGTCTTATTTGTTTCCTCTTGAGTTTTCATGAATTGCTTAAGCAACTCATCTGAGGACGCCTGATTTCGGTTTGAACCTTGGTTTTGATTAAAATTTGGACCACGGTTTTGGTTAAAATTACCCTGATTCTGACCTCGGTTTTGATTGAAATTTTGGGAATTGTGGAAATTTTGTCCCTGATTTTGAACAAAGCGGTTTTGATTATTCTGATTTGGCACGGGTGGAAAACCAGGCGGGACCATAGCATTCGGTGCTCGGTACTGAGTCTCAGCATGCGGACGGTATTGATTTTGGTTTACTGCAGCTACGGGAGCTGGGTAAAGAGAAGCATCGGTTGCTTGACAATCATAATACGCATGTGGGCCACCACAAGTTTCACACACTTTGTTTATTGCTTTAATTTGTTCCGGTTTGTGAATTCCACTTTTTAATTCTTTCATTTCCTTCATCATACAACGCATTGAGTCCGTTAAAAAGGCTAACTCTGAGGAGTTACCGGATGACGAGGCAGGAGTGGGAGTGACAGGAACATTCACTTTGTTTCTAGAAATAGGAACTTTTGATTTATTTTCACAAATTTCAACCACCTCTCTAGGTCGACGATTCAAGATATTGCCACCAGCGGCTGCGTTAAGTGCATCTTGATCGTTTTGGGTTAACCCATTATAAAACGTATTTATCTGTTGTAACTCCGTAAAATCGTGATGTGGGCATTTTCTTAGGAGATCTTTAAATCTCTCCCATGCCTCTCCGAAATTTTCATCGAAACTTTGACGAAAACCAGCAATTTCATTTTTTAAATTAGTCGTCTTTGATGGAGGGAAGAAATAATTGACAAACTTCTGCACTAGATCTTCCCAAGTTTCAATGGATCGAGGGGGTTCTTTATCCAGCCAAATTCGGGCTGCTCCCTCAAGTGAGAATGGAAATAGCATCAATTTGATCACTGTTTGCGGCACATTTTTGTAATTGATTGTAGAGGTCAGTTTGTTGAACCAACGAATGTGTGCATAAGGATCCTCTCGTTCAAACCCGTGGAATTGGTTGGTAGAAACGAGCTGAATCAAATGTGTTTTCAGTTCAAAATGATCGGAATCGATGGCTGGTAAAACGATGGCATCTCCGTAACCCTCGGTGGGTGCACGGAGCATTTCCGCCATTGTGCGATTGTCTGCCATATTATCAGTAGGAACAGTATGAATCTCGGGTTCGACTATTTGGGCAGCACGTCTACGATTACGTCTTCTCGAAATATTTACGAGTTCACGTAAAGGGCTTGATGACGTGGAAGAACGAGTGCGCATGCACTAAGTAAAATATTCCAATTAAAACAAGACAGAAGCAAAACACAAGTGAACTTAAACCAATAATCAACAAGCGTACGGTAGCTCTCTAAAAGATAAACGCACAGAGTGGCGGAGAAGCAAAGGTGGGCAATTAAAGCTCCTTAAAAACCCGCTTCTTTCAGTCCGACAATTTAATGTCAAACTTCCTTAAACCTCCTTTATAGTTTGTTTAGCAATCAAAGGTGAGCCGATATTCGCAAGTGATACAGAGGCAAGTTTTAAATCTTTGGTTTGGGAACTTATTATGGTCGTACCCCCAGTTAGGTAGTACTCTGTCTTGGTTCTCGATGGTAAATTTTATTATTGTTTTATTATTTATACAAAGAAAACGGAAAATCTTTTTGATGTTTTTATTTTTTATATGATAATAATAATAATAATATATATAGAAAAGAAAAGAAAAATATTTTTGGTATTTTATATTGTTTTTGGGAAATAAGAACTTCTTGGGAGAAGGATCTCGAATCACTAATCGCTAAAACTTACACAACTGTCGCAGCACACCTCCCCGGCAGCGGCGCTAAAATTTGATTCACCCCAAACTAGTTATCTTTTATTTCTCTATCACACAAGTCAACCACTTGTGAATGGTCAACCGTAATAAATGATAAAATATAAACAGCCTCAGAACGAATACTCGTGTGTAGTGTGAAACCAGGCAAGTGATCACCCGGATCGTTTCCCAACGAGATGTGAATGGAAAACTGTGAAAACCTAGGATTAGAGTGATTGATGATTTAGATTGCTTTTGATTTTGCTTTATTTAACAATTCTAAATAACAAACAAAAACAGATATACACAGGAAAATAAAACGCGAATTAAATAATCTGAAAACGCGCAACGAAAAATCTAAAATGGGACAAAAAATAAAATTTATAAAATTTAAAACCTAAAAATGTAAAATTACTTAAAACTTATTTAAAAACTTAAATTATATTTTTTTATACTTTTTATTTAATTATTATTAATTATTTATTATTTAATAACTTATTAAACTATTTAAATTATAAAAAATACTAAATGAACTAAGAAAAATATGAAACTTTTTCTAAAAATATTACTAAGTAAATAGAAGCTAAGAAAATTATAAAATTGAAATTTACTTAATTAAAATTTAAAAAGATAAATTCTATTAAATAGAAGCTATCACTATATTTCTATTTTTGGTTTTTCTTAAGGCCTAAAAATATAATTATATTTTTCCTAGATTAAAAATGACAAAAGAAAATTATGAAAATTGGAATTATATTTTTCTGATTAATATTCTATTTATTATGATTTAAATACTATTATAAACTAATTAAAAAGATTAAAAATATTAAAACTATTCAGAAAATTATGAAAATTTACAGATAATTCTAAAATATAAATTAAAAGATAGGAAAAATAAAATGAAAAGTTGACTAAGCTATATAGGCTGATTTGGGCATATAAGCAGTTGACAAATAAGCTAATGAGCACAAAAATGCACCAACTGCTCAGGACAGGTTTAATATACTTGTCTAAGCTTAAAACAACTTATTTCAAGCAGCAAATCCACAAAATAAGCCAAATGATCACAAAGGCAGTTGAAAAATTGAAACAGAAAATGCAGAAAAAGGCAAGATTGCAGGGCAAATTAAGCTATGAAATAAGCTACTGAGATGCAATATTATGGGGGCAAAAGTTAGCTTGGCTTATGAGCTATCTAGAAAACCTAAAAGCCCTATCACAAGCTAGCCAATTGAGGTCCAATTGGAGGCTAGATCAGCAGCTAGCAGCAATGAGTCTGCTGTTGTGCAGGTTTGTGTGCAAAATTGCACAGGCCAAATGGCAATCAACCCAACTTTGGTCTTCTAACTAAATGGACTGAAAGAAGTTCAAGAATGCCAAGAACAAGGGCTTAACAAGCTAGTGGCTTGTATAAGCTTGTTTGAGCAGTTGAGGAACTGAAATGAACACAAAGGGTACAAAATGGTTATATCTAGCTATGAGGCTGATCAGGGGTTCAAAGTAGCTTCTTAGGGCTTAGAAAAGCTTGTGCAAACTTAGGCTTATGGCACATCTACAGTAAACATGGGTTTTACCCCTTGACTGCATAAAAACCAAACACCCCTTCTAGTGGTGGATTTCCAAAGGAAAACAAAATTTTTAAACTAAAAGTCTTGATTTTACTTATGAACTAACTTATATAGACCCTAATAAGCAACTTTTATCAGAAAATTAAGCAGTAAATTAAGCTAGGCTAGATTATGCTATATTTGGATTTTATAGAGTTTTTAAACAAAATGAAAACCAACTATATAACTACTGATATAACTTAATGAAATACTCTTAGAAACTATCAAAAAGTATGAAACAACAGGAATAAGCTACTTATAAGCACTTATACAATAATTTGGATTTTAATGCTAAAAAGCTAAAAAGCTTACAACTGATATTGTGGCTATGTGGATAGCATGAACAGATCAGAACCAACCTAGCTTGTTCACACAAGCTAGAAAACCCAAGAAAACTCTCCTGATTAGCTTATTCACCAAAAATAGCTTATTAGCTTCAATGGTTGACTTCTGTTGACTTTCTTCAAAATTCAAGTTCAAGACAGCTAATTAACTATATAAGCTTACAACAGGCTATGTTAAGCTTGTATAAGCTTATAGCAATGGTGTGAGAGCTTATGAGAGCTTATGAATAGGATTTGAGCTTATTGAGCTTAACAGTGAGCTATGAAACTGAGAACAACTGAAATTATTAATACAAGAGTTTAAAATAAGATTACTTTCATTTCATTTAACATATCTTACAACTGAGAATGGAAAATTACAACTATTGACTACTGATATTAAAAATACGAATCTACTTAATTAGCTACTTGCTCTTTATGAGCTACATTGCTTCTATTTATACAAAATTAAAATGGGAAACCCTAAGTCATCATCTTTGATCAAATCCCATCCATTGAATTGCTCCAATTTAATCTCCTTCGTCCATATTAGCTTTTGGCGGGAAAAATGGAAAAGTGGTAAACCCACTATCTCTGACTGTTGGGGAGAAGGAAGATGCATTAAATGCATTTGGAGTGTTAGGTAGTGTGTTTGGAGGGGGAATGATGTGGTGAGACAGCTGTGGAAAATGGTGAGGTGGGGGGTGATGACTGGTTATTGTTTGGCGGTTCGAAGGAAGAGGATAAGAAGTTTGACCGAAGGTCAAACTTTTTATTTAAATAAAAGTTGGGTCGGGTTTGTGTTGTTTGGGCTTGGGTTGGGTTATTTTAATAAAAGGGGTTGGGCTGGTAATATGAAAGGGTGGATTGGGTTTAGTATTTGGTTTTGGGCATTTGGATTTTGGGTTAATGATTAGTTTGGATCCGGATTTGGTAGTTTAAATAGGCATAGGGACCAAACTTGTAATTTATGCATAGTTGAGGGGCTGAGTTGTAATTCTCCCAAAGTACCTTCAAGGGACTAAACCTGCCATAAAACAATTACACAAGGACCAAAGTTGTATTTTTTGCATTTTATAAACTTTAGGGACCTAATATGTAAATTTGGATTTTAGAGGGACTTGTTTTGTAAATTCCCAAAAGCTATCAATAAAGTTCCAAATTGTAAGTTCATGCATAGTACAAGGGTATTTTGTGAAATTTCAAGTTTTATATTACCCAGGGACCATTTTTGCCAATTTGCAAAGTTCAGGGACTAAACTTGTAATTTTATGAAACTTCACACCAAAGGACTATATATGCTTATTTGTGATTCAAAAGGACCTTTGGTGAATTTTTCAATGTTTTGAATAACCAGGGACTAGTTTTGACAACTTTTGAAAGTTGAGGGACTGAAACTGCCAATTATGCAAACTTTACTTGTTTTTCATCAGTTTTTAAACATTTTGCATCTGAAACATATAAAACACAATTTTGGGATAATTTCAGTTTTATGATGCATTTCTGAGTGTTTTTGGATGTTTTGGCAGCTCAGATTAGGTAAAAATGATGAGTATTTAGACACTCATCAGACTTGGCAATAATTAAAATTACTACAAAGGTTTCATAGTTATTAGTCTTGTTTATTTTTATTTTGAAAATTACCCTCTTTTGTTGTTACAATCCATCATAATATTAAACACAAAAGATCAAGTAATTACAAAAATAAATAAACACATAATAACAAATATATGATCATCAACGATATCATATAGCCACATGCAAACCTTTTTCAATAAATCCTATTAATAATTCTATGTGTAATTTAAATGTATGTAATTAACAAAACTCCCATTGGTTTTCGAGCTCATTGTGCCCAATGGTCCACAGACGCCAAATAATTTTGGCCGCGTAAGTTTTAGTTAATTAGATACCACATTGCACATAACTTATTAATTAATATATATTGAGGTCTTCCCCAATTTAAGATTTATTTAAAAACATGTAGCAAATAATTCAATTCAACATACAAATCATACCATGACAAATATGTAAGATTTGTCATGGATCCCATATTGATCACATAATCATGTTAGTCCATATTATTGGTCAATATCATGTACGTATCTAATTAATTAGTGACATCACATACGGTATTCACTAATTAATCCCTAAAAAAAATTTCATGCAATTCTAGGGTTTCTACAAGTTTTAATTAAAAAACTAAATCCCTAATTAATAATTGCATGTAATCTCTACAAGATCCAATTTTTAGGTTTAAGTAATTAATTACAAGTTCTTAAACGAGGCTCATGATGCCACTGTTGGAATATGTGAACTATAAATAAATCATAAACACATATAATCATCAAGAACACGCAGCGGAAAGATCTACAAGAACATGTAATTAATTAAACATAAATAGACACGTACCTTAATGATTCCTAGCAAGAACAAGGAATCTCTTCAACAAGAACAAGTTATATAAACCCTAATAGGGAATATATATGGATCGAACTAGCTCCAAGATCACAAGCTAAAGTAAGCTTGTCACTCGTTCCTGTACACACGTATTACTAGCGTCTCAAAGTGAAAAGCTAGGTTCATGTATCACAACTAAAACATCACAACACCTAGGGTTTGATGTTCTTGATAATACATGATCGAACCCCCTTAAAGATAGGATACACCACTGTACATCGAAGTAAATAACTTGCATGCATATATATATATATACACGCATGTAATATATATATATAACAATAATCTACCCATGTGCATGACTCCTTTTTCTTGTAAGTTGTCAGTAGGTGTAGGTAAAGTAGAACCAATAGATTGGTTAGGGATATGGTCATACGATTGAAAAGTCAATCGTTTTTATTTTTGTGATTCATTCTGTCTACCGATTAATAAAACAAGAGGCTTATATAGCAATAAAACTTGTTCTTCAAGTTTTATTTTTCACCTCTTCATGTTTCATAAATCGACACTTAACTCCCTCTACTTTCCTTGTTCGACCATGTGGATATTTGTGATTTAATAATTAATCATAAATCATTATATTAATTATTAATACATTGAGACTCATACGTAATGTGTGCAATCCCGAGCCTCGGGTTCGAAACCGGACATACGTATATTAATATTTATACACAAACTCTAACATTTTCAAGATCCCCGACATTTGTTCCATCATCTTTCGCCACTTTGAGTTTAGACTATGATAAGTGAGTGTGGCGTCGCCTCCGTTTGCGACGTAATGGTCCAAAACTTTCTTCCAAAAAATTTCGCGTTTACACGCCACCCCCTTCTTAGTCTCCGTGTGATAACACCACGCTTGACACAATCGCACTTCATCGTCTTCATCCCAATCGACCTTGCTTTTTCCTTTCGGATCATCTTCCTCCATTTCGTCGACTTCTTGTTCGGTTGATGAACCTTGTACATCAACCGGAATGCTTTCTTGAGTCGGAACCTTGTACATCAACCGGAATGCTTTCACCATTGGGGTTAAATTTAATCCAAAGTAACATTCGGATGAAGCATACATCGTACATGTTTTTGGCAAACTGTTACTGTAATAATCAAGTATCGGGATGTATTGCGCCATTGCACCAGTCACAATAACATCAAGATACTTTGTATTGGGCCAAATTCGAGTAATAATCCCCTCCCAATTTCCTTCATGACATTCTTCTCTAATAAATCGAGCAAGGTCCTGGCTCGGTTTAAGTATCTTGGACAATAACATCAAGCTTTGCTGACACCACAACTATTCCGGGTCACTATGTGATATTTTGGAAGTTAAGTGCAAATGATTCGACTGATGTTCCACCGTCGGTACTTGAAGATTGTTGACTCTAGATTGAAGAGTCGCTGAATAGCGTATACCGCCAGGGCCAAGCCTCTGATAAGTCATTTGCGCCAGTTGAGATTAGGGTCGTGGAAAATGGCACTTTTGATAAACTTAAGGATTATGCCTTTAGTTTAGGTGCATCGATCAATCAGTACAAAACACCGAGGTGTCAGAAATACGAGCCGATTACGCGGGTGGTGTCGAGCTACTTTAGCCTGAAGTGTCCGAAATGGGTTCCAGGATATAAGCAATGGAACGACATGAACTAAGAAATTAGTCTTCTAATGAGGTGGTTTAAGATTATCGATCTAATTATGTACAAAAACAGTTTGCTGTTTTAAGAAAAGATTATGCATGTTTTGAAGTTGATGTATGTTAATTTGTGCAATTTAATATAATAGTTTAAGGATTAATCATAAATTAATGATGATGTTAGAATCCAACCAATTATATTGCCCACTTAACTTTCATGTGGATGGTCACTACAAGAATAAGGATTAATTATTAATTAATGATGATGTTAGAATCCAACCAATTATATTGCCCACTTAACTTTCATGTGGATGGTCACTACAAGAATAAGGAGAACGGGCGACGAGCATGGTCCCGACGACAGATGTCGTCGGTATTTATCACTAAAAGACAAAAAAACACTTGACCGAAACCAGCGTGCGTTGAATTATTTGTTTGTTAAAATCCCGTCGACATGTCGTTGGGACCATATTGGTCAAACTTGACTTCCCCCGGCCTCTCAATAATTGCGAATAACTGGGCGGGAATTTGTCCTGCAAAGATGGTACCAACGACGTTTCGTCGGGACCGTATTAATTTAAAAGATTAACGTAATTAGTGTTTACTCCACAAGAGACATGACAACAAGTAAAGCTAACTTACAGATAAGGTGCAAAACAAGTAGAATCCTTCTATAATTTTGCATTAGAATAACAAATAGTACTACTTTTCAACAAGGATATTAACAAGTGATGTTAGATAATGTAAACTTAAGAGAGTCTGAACAAGGCAAAACAATAGGAATAGCAGCTACTATATTGATAGCTCATTTTAAGGATAAATGGGAAAGTTATTTATTACCAACAGAACTCGGGCATTATACTTGCACCTTTGAATTGCTCATTAAACCAGTTTTGCTACTTCGACATTCCGATTAAAGTATGAGTAAGGTCTAGAAAGTATAGTATCACATAGCACGCGAGCTAGTAAATATATAGGAGGCTCACGTATGATAAAATTGCCTTACATTTGATGCTCATGAACACATTTAGGTTGGTTTCTATACTCTTTTTTTAGCTGTTATAAATTGGTCATTCTCCCTTCCTACTAGATGATATACCTCCATTAATTGTAAAATGAAACCTTTTTTTTTAGGTTTTTACAAAGGAGATGGACATGGCATCAAATGCTACTCATGGTAATGGCCTTATACGATCCTACTTAACATTGCGACTCCATACCTAACCACTCAACTTAAAGGAAACGTAGGGATAAGTTTTATGCACTAAACTGGGGAATATGAGCAGACTTGAACATTGCCCATCATGTGGATCCACATTCCATGTGAGTAACACGTCAAGATAACATTGGCACCATGTACTTATTGCTATATATGGAGAACAAGACTGAATTGTGCCTTTCGATGTTTTGCCGTGATCGTGTATATTGACATACTAGATATAATGCCCGCGCACGCGCGGGGTTTTTTCTAATCATTTAAATAAATTATTATTTTTAATTTCGGGTTTTAATTATTATAATAGGACCTTCAAAACCATTGTACTTTGATTGAGGTATTGAATTAGGGTTATTTACGAATGTAGTGGGTTTTAATATTAATTAGATTTGGAGGAGATGTTCTTGCGTCAATGATTGTGCGTGAATGAATGATAAGAGATCGAGTTTGATTGATGGAGGAGGAATTTGGGAATGTTGGGACTTCAAATATTTAGTGGGAATGATACTAAATTTTAAGTTTCAGCCCAAATCTTTGAAAAACTTGCTCCACCGTTTTCAAGTTTTAATTTTTTATATTTTGACACATATATTTTTGTAAGTTTTTATTGAATGATTACAAATCACATTCTTTTTTTTGTAGAATATGGATAAATTTAGAAGTATTTAGGCTTTTCTTATTTAATATTTAAGAAAATAATAATAATAATAATTTGATTATTACTTAATAAGGTATGATTTGATTTTTTTGAAATGTAAAAGTCCCCACTAGATATTTTGTTTTATCGTGTATATATTGAAAGATTGGAGTACCTTTTGCTGTTTATAATGTGATGAGACCCCAAAAGTTAAAAGTGTCATCTGTCAATATAGTTCATATATTTTTGAAAAGGGGCTTTAGTTCATATTAAAAGTGTCATCTGTCAATATAATCCGTTTAAATTTCATCTCGATAACCACTAATTGGACATGGATGTTTATTACTCCCTCTGTCCCAAAATAATTGTCCTCTTTTGACTTTTTGAAGTTTTTTCCTCAACTTTGATATTAAATATTTTTATTTGTGTTATATAATAATTGGTGCAAAATATATAAATATATTGGTTTTTAAATGTTTTTTCATTGATATAATTTTCATCAAGTATTATATAACACATATAAAAATATTAAAGATCAAAGTTGAAAATTAAGAATTTAAAAAGTCAAATAAGGACAATTATTTTGGGATGAATGGAGTAAAAAACTGTTGACTTTTACAACCAAATAAGTAGCAGAAGAGGTTTGTTTTATGACTTTTATCCATAGTCTTTTAAGTAAGAGCATTAATTGGCATGCCTAATTCGTTGGCATGTGTGCCTAATTATATGCTTAATCTTATATGGCATCATTCTATTGGTTGTAATAGAGTAGATAAATACTTCCACATCACTTTAGGCATAAAATTAAGCACACATTTAGGAGATAGTTTAGCTACTGATTTTGTACGTCTTTCAGTTTTTTTAATTGAAAGAATCTTTGCTTACTTTGCCAGGAAAAAAAAAAGTGTACTAATGTGTTAAATGGATGAATAACAATAGCTAAAAACTTGTATTGGGTTGTACGCGGTGAATAAAAAGATTATTTTCACTATGTTACCGCTTGACATGGGTTTAAACTTGTTCTTATGTAGCGTTTGGTATGCATGAATCAAAATTGGAATGGAATAAATTATTACAATAAAGTGAAAATTGTTGTTTGTTTTAAATTTTGTAATGGAATGATTTATTCATTGTTTCACTTCATTACGTCAGTAACCACTAATTTTATTGCATAGTCACCCCTACGTAGCGTTTGTTATGTCGTAATCAAAGTGGGAATGGAAAAAGTTATTACTGTGGAATGAAAGAATCTTGTTTGTTTACACATTTGCTATGTAATGATTCATTGCAAGGAATGACTCATTACATCAAAAACTATTATTTTCATTCCTTAGGGGTCCCCTCATTTTTTTCGTTACATCTTGTAATGGAATGAAAATTACATAAAAGTCCATCATTAACTAACCATATTAAATAAATTTCCTATCATCAATGGTCATTTTAGTCTTTTTCTTATCGATTACATTACGTCATATCTTACCAACCAAACATGGTTAATAACGGTAATGAATCATTACGTTGCGTCATTGTTGGGTCCTTCAGCACCTAAGGATCCTTAAAACAGGATTTGAATACAAATTAAGCTAAGTGTTAATTAAACCGAAAATATTCTAGAGTCACTAAGTGAACAGTCACTCTGTGAGATACCTTCAAGATGCTCAGGACGAATCTAAGAAGAAAGATTCACCACACAGTGAGGCGGTACTCCCTAAAGTGTTACTTGAGCCAAAGAAGAAGGTAATGGGTTCAGTGAGTGTTGGACAAGAACTCACTGAACCCCAGTCTCCTCAACAACAATAAGATTGAAGACTGAAGGCGAAGACTAAAGAACCTGAAGCCTGAAAGAAAGGCGGGATTGAGCGGGAAGGTTTGAAGAAATAAGGACAAGTCTTATTGGGGCAGAAAACAAACCATCCCTAAAGCGGCTAAAAGTCAAGAAGTGTTAGAACTGACACTCGAAGACTTTTTGGCGCATTCCTATTGGTTCTTGGAAATGACAAATACTGTTGTAGTTGTCAGACACGCCTTCCTATTGTTTATGTATTTTTAATCTTCAGTACTCTTACATGTTTGCCTATAAATAGCAAACAGATGGAGAAAAATAGGTTAGGTATTTTGTGCAATAAAAGCTTAGACTTTCACAATACCCCTTTTCTCCTACAAAGAGTAACCAATCCCTGAGATAGCTCAGTGGGTCAATATTGTTACCACTTAAACATTGCTTGAGTTTAGATATGAGACACCATACCTTGTCTATTCAATCCCAAGTGTTTGTTCCGCAAAACACTTGGGTAATAGATTCTTTGAATGATTTCTAATAAGAATTTAAACGTTGAAAAACATTGTGTTTTTATATTTACGTTTTACTTATAAGTTGTAATTAATCAAATACATCGTATCAGTCATAAACGCAAATAGATTAACTTTTTAGTTAACTCTAAGCGTGTTAAGGGAACAACAAGTGGTATCAGAGCCTCTGGATTATAAAATCTTTTCAAAAACTAAAAGTGCTCAAGGTTTTTAAAACCAAGATCCTACTATGGCTGATATTAATGTGCCCCAGCTAGTCGATAAAAAGGGTGGAGGCTTTTCAGCTGTTGCCCCCAGACTTGAAGCTGGTAAATTTAGCAAGTGGAAAAAGCGAATGCTTTGCTACTTGACTGGTATGGAACCATACTACATCACTTATGTCAAAGAAGGTCCCTATGTCCCAAAGACTGCTGAAGGGCTAAACAAGCCTGAAGCTCAGTGGACCATTGATGAGAGAAGGGTGGTCAATCAAGACCAGCGCCTGAAAAGCATCATTATATCTTGTCTTCCTGACGATATAATGGAATCAATCATCAACTGTTCAACAGCCAAGCAAACTTGGGATGACTTGATCAATAGCTTTGAAGGTCCCTCAGATACCAAGGAAAACAGGATCATGGATCTGAAACTTGAGTACAATACTTTCAGGGCAAATGACTCTAAAAGTCTCTCTCAAACATATACCAGATACAAGACCTTGATAAATGAATTATCAAATGATGGTGTAGTTTTGTCTAAGCATGAGACAAATGTTGGCTTTGTCAACAGTCTCCCTGAGAAGTGGCTAAACATCTCACATGGCCTCAGGAATGCTAATCACATTCAGAACCTTGAGCTCCCTGAGATCTATGGGAAGTTTTTCTATGAAGACAACTTAATCTCTAGGAGATACCCAGACTCAAAAGCTCTTGAGACCAAAAAGGCCTTGACCTCCTCACCCATATCAACAGCCTTTTATTCTAATGGTGTTGTGCAGAATTTTCAAGAGGATTATGAAGATGAGATTGATGAAAGAACTGGTGATGAGTACCTAAATGATTTAAACTTTGAATTCCAAGAAAGGGCACTCCTTGCTAATTCAAAACGTTTCATCAAAAGAAATCAGTCCAACTTTACAAAAGCCAAAGCAAATGAAACCACTGAATGTTTTAATTGTGGTAAAAAGGGTCATTTTGCTAGAGACTGTTATTCTAAAACCATCTCAGAACCCTCTTATAAATTTTCAGGAAACAGTTCCTCAGGAACTCGCAAGTTTCAACCTAGAATGCTTCAGTTAACCCAAAACTTTCAAAACAATTGTAAAACGCTAAAAATCTAAAACATGTAAAAAGACCAAAATGCCCTCATAATCTTAGAAATTTATTAATAAGCTTATAAAGTACCGAATTAACCCCAAACTTTCGGGAATGATCGAGATATGAAGCCAAATAATTTTAGTAATTACATTTTAATATTTTAAAAATATAAACATTTAAAATCACACAAATATTACATGGAGGCCGAGTATTTCATTTAAATTACTTAAATTGTAATTATTATTATTTAAAATCTAAATAACTTACAAATAATTAGGGAATTAATTCAAAATTTAAAACCATTGATTTTGTCATGATGTTGACCGGATTTCCAGCCCCTAAACCCCCCTAATCACGGTTCATTCCTTATTTAGCTAAACTATCCCTTTTACTTCTTTTGCAAAATACCGAAAGTTTCAAAAACACACACTAAAATCCATATCAAATTCATCCGATTTTCTGGAGGTCTTGGACTATTTTTATGGTGTTAATCATCATTCAAGGAGGCTAGGAAAAATAGCCTTGGGGTTTTTAAGTCGTTCGTTTGGTCGCTAGGAATTTTGCTTGGTCGTAAATTGCATCCGAGGGTTTTAAAATCCTCACGACTCATCTACACGTTCAAATCATCATTTGGTATTTTCTTATGATCCTTATATTATATATGACTCATATAAAATGTTAGATTTGAATCATGCAAGGTTATTTAGTCGTATGAATTATAAATGGTTAAAATACGTATAAAATCTAAAATATGCTATACGATTTTTCTGGGTCATTTTCATAATTTTTATGGGTTCCATAATCATCATATAAGCCTGGAAAAATGTTGGTTTGATTTGTTATAGCTTAGATTGATCGCAATAATTTTAAGTGGCTAAAACGTGCATAAATTCTAAAATATGTAATACCAATTTTCTGGGTATGAAACATATTTTATTTAGACTCTATATAATCTATATGATCTGGGAAAAATAGTGGTTTGAATTTTTGAAGCCTAAATATGCCATGGTTAAATTTTGTTCAAATCGGGTTTAGGGTTTTCGAATGAAAAGAAATAAAACCCTAGGGTTTCTATTTGGGGTTTGTGTTTTGGATCTGGAATTATGTTCATAAATGACTAATTATGATGTAGTAATGATGGTATGATGATTGAGAAAGATTAGGGTTAGGGTTTGTGTTTAAAAGTGTTGTACGATTGGTTTTAAAAATATAAGGGGGTATTTTGTCATTTTTAAAACTTGGGGTTTGATTCGTACCACACATAAAATGGGGTGTATTTTCTGTAAATTAGTAAATTTAAGGGTTTGTTGTGTAATTATGAATATATAAAGGGTTAATTTGTAAATTATATAATTATAAGGTTTATTTTGTAATTTTGATAAATAAAGGGTGTAAATTGTAAATTATGAAACTTAAAGGACTAAAATGTGATTCTGAATAAAATATGTGTTGTAAATTAGTAACTTGCAATATTTTCATTTAAAACCTTTAACTTTAGAATATCTACAATTAAAACCCTAATTTATGGAAACTTGTCATATTTAACCCTGAACTATCATAACTTGTTAAAATCTACCCTATGTCCTTAATATGCTTAAATAATGACTTAACCTAAGTTATGATACTTAAATCTTTCTGATTTTGAAAACTTTCTAAAAATGAAAACCTGCTAATTATGGAAACCTACTAAAAATAGAAAGTTACTAAATATGGAAAGTTGCTATTTTTTGAAAGTTACCTAAAAAGGGAAGTTACTAAAAATGGAAAGCCGACTAAAATAAGTAATCTGAATTAAATAAGTTTTAATAAGTCAGTCATGAATTCGTGTAGATTCGCTGGAGATGGAGTTTGCTTCCGACCTTGATATCTTCTGTTGTGTTTTCATTTGCGATATAAGGTACAAATATTCTGACCTTCCTTATAAGGTTTCTCATGATCTCTTTCATATTCTGATCCGTTAGTTTCTGATCTGATGCCATTGCTATGATTCCCTTTGCTTGAACCTCCTCTATTGATTCCATTTGATATGACCTCTGATATGAATCTATGTTATGAAAACCTTTTTAATTATACCAAGGAAATGTTTTGAGAAAAACCAATTTAAAAAGATGTTTATAAATGATGCGAAACTACTTTTATATGAAAGGTTACTAACTTTTATGAACACTATATTTTGAAGACTAGCTTTATGAAAAACCGTTTTTAAAGACTATTTTTATGAAAACTACTTTAAAGGATCGTTTTATGAAAATCATGAATTAAAGGATTGTTTAAAATGGACTTTTGATAGAAACTTCTGAAACGGACTTTTGATCTGAACCATGACTTGATTATTGAATATGAACCTTGATATGATAAACTCTTATTTGGACCTTTGATATTACTTCTGAGATATTTGATATGAACCATGTACCATTTGATATATGAACCTTTTGATATGACACTCTGATTTGATATGATATCTGACTCTTAGTTTGATACCCAAGCCAAAATCTGTGACCCTAGGCATGGGGGTTCCATGTCCATGTCATTGATGCACCAATGGCATGACTCTAGGGCGGTAGAGTGATGTTCCGCCACTGTAACCACTGTGAAAAATCCCTCATTTAAATAAACTAACTCTTAGAATATTTATCCTTTTCTACGTGTAAATTTTTTTTTTTATTTATTATCTGTTCATAACTATTATCTTATGTGACGAAGATCACATCCCGAACAACTCTGCTTGCAACCCAACCTTAACTAATTTAGTATTTACCAATATAAACATCTTTGACCTAAAACGTTATGAAGTCCCACTTACAACTTTACGTTATTTCGCTAACGTACATTTAAAAACTTGAGCGTTTCTATTTAATAAGAGTTTATAAAACCCTAAACTACCATAACAATATGTGAAGATAACAAAACTATAAAAATAGCAACATATAAATAATATACAAGTCCCTAAAGCATAAAAACCCTAATTCTACTTTAACTCCCGATAAAACCCTAATTTCACATAACTATAAATTTATGTATACATTTTACAAACCCTAATTTATTTATACAATATTTTTACAATATAATATATTTACAAGTTATTTAAACTAGTGTACAAGTCATTTATGCACAAAATCATTTATTCACAATATCTTTATAAAAATCCTCTTTATATTTATTATAAAATATAAATTACAACCCTACATGCATAATTTTTTAAAAATTATATTTTCTAAACTCACTAAATATTTTTACAAGTCTTTTAGCCCAAAGTACAAGTACCTAATGCACATAAACCAAAAATCCTAATTATTCACCTTTAAACATAATAAAAATTAGCAAATAATTTTTATAAATCAATAAACTAATAAAACTATATTTTTCTTATACTATTGTACAACTCACTTAAGCCTATATTAAAACTTCTATAAGCATAACATATTTTTATTCCATTTCTTATCATAGTTCGACATATATACTAATACAACAACCCTAATTATTTTCTAACTTACCAAACTAACTTAACTAAGCTAGTCCATCACTAAACCCTAAAGTATTACATGCAAAACACATTGTACCATAACCCAAAGCCCTATTCGATTTCCCCCTCCTAAACCTGGTTCGAATACAACATAAAACTATAACCAAGTTTACCCTTACTTAATATCTTCACTAGATACATCTCCCTTAGTTTCCCTCCTCCTCCACCTCACCATGACACTTGTATGGAAAAACAAAGCTCCACATCACCATTCTCCAAAGGCCACATCACCTTCCCCCTCCTCCATATGTGGCGCCTATCATAGCCACACACCTCATCACCTTCTTCATTAAGACTCCCTAGAACATGCTGAAAACCCTAGCCTTCCTTGCTATAAATAACAGCCACATTTCACCTTTCATTCACACACCACCATTCAACTAAACACATCCCATTCCAATCGACTAAATACCAAACAACATCTACCTTCAGTCACAGCCTCAAACACAGTCCCAGAATCTTCTCAATACAACCCTAAAAAGCATAGAAGAGGAGGAGGATCAGTCGTGTTCAATAACCCAACATACTTGCTCCTTAAAACCTATTCAGCTAAAACCCTAAGTTGCAAGCCGGAGACGTTTATCAACTGTATTTCATTTTGTTTTCCATCCAGATTGTTCAGGTGAGTTCATAGTCCCACTTTTTATTACGTTTTCTAAATATGTGGGGAGATACATGCTACAAATCGAACATAAGTATTTTCTGTATGATTTCATGATTAATATTGCCTAAGATATCCCATTTGTGTTGCTGGTTAAGTAACCAAATGCATCTCATTTGTGTTGCTGGTTAAGTAACCAAGTGCATCCCATTTGTGTTGCTGGTTAAGTAACCAAATGTACCCCTTTTGTGTTGCTGGTTAAGTAACCAAATGTACCCCTTTTTGTGTTGCTGGTTAAGTAACCAAATGTACCCCTTTTTGTGTTGCTGGTTAAGTAACCAAATGCACCCCGTTATCAGTTGAGTTCATGAGACTTAGGGCAATATGTTTATTTCCGAATTACTTTCTATTTAGCTTATGTTCAAACTGATTATAACTTTAAACGCTATGGATTCACTCAACCTTTGTGTTGACTTTTTTAAGCATGTTTATCTCAGGTACTTAGAAGTATGGATATTGGCACGGAGCGGCGGTGGACTTTCTTCTTAAAATAAAAGAGTGTCCACTTTGTTATCATTCAATGAATAATGTAATTTTTATCATGTATTTCTGAACCTCCCTCTGGGACCTATCTTATGTACTCTGATATTAAATAAATGAATGATAACAATTTTTATTTAAAAACGTCTCTTTTCGAGTCGTTTTCTATTTCCATGACTGTGAACCATGAAGTAGCACCCCAAGCTTATATTCCGCTGCGTAATCCGAAAATGGGGGTGTTACAGATTGGTATCAGAGCTTGTGGTTATAGAGAACCAAATGTTTTCAAACATTGGACTATAACCGATTTTCACAAACTTAACTAAAAAGTCCTCCGTGCCACAACGCCACTGAAACGTTACTTATATATGTTTATTTCTAATTATTAGTTACATAGTAAAATGTTTATCATTCCCGGGTGGTTACAGAATCCTGACTTTCCCTACCCATTCTATTCCTCTTATGTCGGACTCGGATATTGGAAAAATATCACGATAGTACCGGACATTATGATAATACCTACATCCTTGTCACCACTACCATATCCACTTTCCTACACATATACCGTTAGTTCCTGCATATATCTTTACCTCCACCTCCACTATTATCTAAAATTTTCTATCCATCTGTCCCATTTAAACTTAGTGAAGAAATTAGGACCATTATCGCCCGATATCAAACTTTACCCCGATTACCTATTCCCGACTTCCCTATTCCATTGCGAGTCTTTGAGGTGAGCAAATGTTTGCAATCAGCACAAGAACGACAGCCAACTATCTCCACCCTGCTGACGCAAATAGAACGGCAAGAAGAACGGATCGAGACTGCTTAGATCATCTCGACAAGTTACCTCTAGAATGCATCAAGGGTGTAAAATATAAAGTTGAAGATTCAGAGACCATGAAGCAGAAGATGGACGAGAATTGTGAGAAGGCAGAAGACCGTCATGAGCAGCTGAGACGAGAAATACCTATGACGAATTGAAGATGTTAGAAAAGAAGAGAAGAAATGAAGAAGAAAAATGAAGAACTGACGACAGCTCGGATGAAGATCACTATTTTGAAGAAAATAGTGGGAGATATGCAAGAAAAATATTAAAGATATATATATATCCTCGTCAGCATGATCGTCAAACTGAAAAGTTGACTCGAAAGAGTTTCTGGTAGCCACTAAAATCATATTTATATCTACCAGCTTTTGTACAATATCTTGGCCATGAGATATATAGCATAAATATGACGCTTGTACTAATTTTGTTATATATATAACAAGATAGCAAGTTATTTATGACTATATGTGGTTTTGATTTTTGCTGTGTATGGTATCGGTTAATGAGGGCCAGTGAAGATCATCTTACATACGCGTATGATAGTATTTGGACATGTTGTGATTTTATGATTAACATGGATTTTACCTTGTTAATTTAACATGGTCAAATTTTAAAACGTGTGTTTTCTCATCGTATTACTAGAAATATGCCTCGCACTTCCCCCGAACCACCCATGTCCCAAGCTGCTATCCGAAAGCTTGTTGCAGATAGTGTTGCTGCAGCACTAGAGAGTCAAGCAGCAGAATTTGCTCGTACTGGAAGCACTAGCCGACCCAATGGAGAAATCGAGCCAGCAAATGTTCGCAAGTGTACTTACAAAGATTTCATGAATTGCAAGCCAACTTTCTTCAAAGGAACAGAAGGAGCTACAGAATTAGCTCGTTGGTTTGAACGTATGGAAGTGGTCTTTGTAAGGAGCGGGTGTTCTGATGACTGCAAAGTTGCCTTCGCAACAGGGACTTTGTTAGATGATGCCTTGTCTTGGTGGTCTGCTACTTCCCGGACAATGGGAATAGAAGCAGCTCATCAACTCACGTGGGACGATCTCAAGAAGAAGATGCTAAATAAGTATTGTCCTCGTACCGAAATCAAGAAATTGGAGGATGAATTCCACCCGTTAGCAGTAAAAGGAACAGATATTAAGGCTTACAATAGGAGGTTTCAGGAGCTTGCTCTCCTATGTCCAACTATTGTGCCTGATCTGGAGAAGATGTTAGAGAAGTATACTGAAGGTTTACCTAGAAGCATCGAGGGAAACGTTATTGTTTCAAATCCTCAATCGCTGGAGGAAGCAATGACCACAGCCCAGAAGCTGATGGATCGTGAAATCAAGAGAAATTCCATTCAAGCAAATGATGATCACAAGCGGAAGCTTGATGATAGAAGGATCTCCCATCACCACAACAACTACCAGCACGACCGTAACAATCACCATCACCAACAGAATTGTCGACAAGAGACAACCAAAGCCTATACTGCTACACCTGCTGAGAGGAATGGTTATGTCGGAACAAAACCGTTTTGCAATCAATGCTCGTTGCACCACTACGGACCATGCACCATTAGGTGCTCAAATTGTCGGAAAGTTGGACATCAGACTAAAGACTGTAAAGCAACAGGAGCAAATCCACAGCCAGAAGCTATAACTTGCTACGGATGTGGTGAGAAGGGGCATTACAAGAGCCGGTGCCCGAAACCGAAAGCTGACCAGAATAATGGTGCCCGTGGAAGAGCGTATGTGCTAGGAGATGGGAACGCACAGACGAACCAAGACTAGTGCAAGAGAATAAGAAATCGTTAAGATTCCGATCATGTCCAGGAATGACATCCCTATTTAGACAAAAGAGAAATTCCTGTTATAGCTAAATAAATCATATTGTAAACTTCCTAAGCATGTTTCCTATTGTACTCTACTTTAGTTACGATGGACGTAACTTAAGTGTATTAACTATCTTTTCTATCGTATGAAAGCTCTATCTTGTAATATTTCCATAATAATCAAAACTACGTTTCTACTTCACTTGCTTTGTTCGTAGTCACACGCTGTCATCTCACTAGAACCTTGATTAACATTAGTTTTTCCCATTCAGTAAGAATTCCACTCGAACCCTAAGATTTGTTTTAAGGATATCCCATTAGTACCTAAATTCCCTAACCTATCACTGGGCTGAACAAAACATTACATCATTTGGTCCTCAATTATACATAACCTGATCAACTATGTATAATTCCGGAAGAATCATGTAATGAATTGGACAGACATTTTAAGCATATCAAGCTCCCATCTCAACCAAATCGTTGTACTATTTTCTTTTATCACGTTCACTATCTCGATAAGATAGAAATCTGAACCTAACTATTCCTATGCATCAATTTTCCCAACTTTTCAACCAACGTAAAATGAATCTCGGGACGAGATTCCCTTAACGGGGGGTGACTGTAACCACTGTGAAAAATCCCTAATTTAAATAAACTAACTCTTAGAATATTTATCCTTTTCTACGTGTAAATTTTTTTTTATTTATTATCTGTTCATAACTATTATCTTATGTGACGAAGATCACATCCCGAACAACTCTGCTTGCAACCCAACCTTAACTAATTTAGTATTTACCAATATAAACATCTTTGACCTAAAACGTTATGAAGTCCCACTTACCACTTTATGTTATTTCGCTAACGTACATTTAAAAACTAAAGCGTTTCTATTTAATAAGAGTTTATGAAACCCTAAACTACCATAACAATATGTGAAGATAACAAAACTATAAAAATAGCAACATATAAATAATATACAAGTCCCTAAAGCATAAAAACCCTAATTCTACTTTAACTCCCGATAAAACCCTAATTTCACATAACTATAAATTTATGTATACATTTTACAAACCCTAATTTATTTATACAATATTTTTACAAGATAATATATTTACAAGTTATTTAAACTAGTGTACAAGTCATTTATGCACAAAATCATTTATTCACAATATCTTTATAAAAATCCTCTTTATATTTATTATAAAATATAAATTACAACCCTACATGCATAATTTTTTAAAAATTATATTTTCTAAACTCACTAAATATTTTTACAAGTCTTTTAGCCCAAAGTACAAGTACCTAATGCACATAAACCAAAAATCCTAATTATTCACCTTTAAACATAATAAAAATTAGCAAATAATTTTTATAAATCAATAAACTAATAAAACTATATTTTTCTTATACTATTGTACAACTCACTTAAGCCTATATTAAAACTTCTATAAGCATAACATATTTTTATTCCATTTCTTATCATAGTTCGACATATATACTAATACAACAACCCTAATTATTTTCTAACTTACCAAACTAACTTAACTAAGCTAGTCCATCACTAAACCCTAAAGTATTACATGCAAAACACATTGTACCATAACCCAAAGCCCTATTCGATTTCCCCCTCCTAAACCTGGTTCGAATACAACATAAAACTATAACCAAGTTTACCCTTACTTAATATCTTCACTAGATACATCTCCCTTAGTTTCCCTCCTCCTCCACCTCACCATGACACTTGTATGGAAAAACAAAGCTCCACATCACCATTCTCCAAAGGCCACATCACCTTCCCCCTCCTCCATATGTGGCGCCTATCATAGCCACACACCTCATCACCTTCTTCATTAAGACTCCCTAGAACATGCTGAAAACCCTAGCCTTCCTTGCTATAAATAACAGCCACATTTCACCTTTCATTCACACACCACCATTCAACTAAACACATCCCATTCCAATCGACTAAATACCAAACAACATCTACCTTCAGTCACAGCCTCAAACACAGTCCCAGAATCTTCTCAATACAACCCTAAAAAGCATAAAAGAGGAGGAGGATCAGTCGTGTTCAATAACCCAACATACTTGCTCCTTAAAACCTATTCAGCTAAAACCCTAAGTTGCAAGCCGGAGACGTTTATCAACTGTATTTCATTTTGTTTTCCATCCAGATTGTTCAGGTGAGTTCATAGTCCCACTTTTTATTACGTTTTCTAAATATGTGGGGAGATACATGCTACAAATCGAACATAAGTATTTTCTGTATGATTTCATGATTAATATTGCCTAAGATATCCCATTTGTGTTGCTGGTTAAGTAACCAAATGCATCTCATTTGTGTTGCTGGTTAAGTAACCAAGTGCATCCCATTTGTGTTGCTGGTTAAGTAACCAAATGTACCCCTTTTGTGTTGCTGGTTAAGTAACCAAATGTACCCCTTTTTTGTGTTGCTGGTTAAGTAACCAAATGTACCCCTTTTGTGTTGCTGGTTAAGTAACCAAATGCACCCCGTTATCAGTTGAGTTCATGAGACTTAGGGCAATATGTTTATTTCCGAATTACTTTCTATTTAGCTTATGTTCAAACTGATTATAACTTTAAACGCTATGGATTCACTCAACCTTTGTGTTGACTTTTTTAAGCATGTTTATCTCAGGTACTTAGAAGTATGGATATTGGCACGGAGCGGCGGTGGACTTTCTTCTTAAAATAAAAGAGTGTCCACTTTGTTATCATTCAATGAATAATGTAATTTTTATCATGTATTTCTGAACCTCCCTCTGGGACCTATCTTATGTACTCTGATATTAAATAAATGAATGATAACAATTTTTATTTAAAAACGTCTCTTTTCGAGTCGTTTTCTATTTCCATGACTGTGAACCATGAAGTAGCACCCCAAGCTTATATTCCGCTGCGTAATCCGAAAATGGGGGTGTTACAGCCACGTCCCCATTATGATTATTATGTGCGCACTACAGTTATTATGGCCAGTATTTGTTTGGGGGGCGCATGGATGCATCCTAGATCTGTTCTGTTTAGTGGATTTAACATGATTTGATATGATTTGTCTGGTGACTGGTGCTTGTGTGCATTACACGCCTTTCACATATATCTGGGAGCTAGCTACTCCATTTGAAGAATGAGGACACCCCTCATATTATCTGATTATCTGAGAGGTCTCCCCTCTATATGATTTGAAGATTTATGGTTACAATATGATATGATCTGTTTCTGGGCTCGTGGTGGATTACTATCCCTTTCTCTCTTTCCTTTATACTTATTCATTTACTTATCCCTTAAACCATATTATATCTGCATGACTTTTATTTCTGTTACTCTGTACTATTCTCTATTACTGTTTGTTATCGTTATATCTGTTCACTGAGCTCTCGTAGCTCAGCCGCATTTCTTTTCCTGCGGCAGGTTTTTAGTAGGAAGCAGGGAATAAGTTGAGAGTACCTTGGACTTAGAAGACTTGATAGCTATTCTGGATTTAGGAATGACTAGAAGTTATTATTGTTTTGGAATTAGTATTTGTTGGAAGTTCATTTGTAACCTTGTAGTTTCTGTACTCCATTTGTAACCTTTGAGAATTCTTGTATTGCTATAGATGTATGCTTTGTTTTGATCTGATATGAAACCATTGTTGTGATATCTTTACCCTTGTCGGGTTGGGATGTTACAATTTATGGTATCAGAGAGACAGGCTGCGACTCGTAATACATTTACCCTTGACCTGTGAAGTTTGGACCATTAAGTTTCCACTGTAGGCGCTCATAAGACAACCTTTAAGATTTGCTTTAGGATTTCCCTATAGGAACTTAAGTTTGACCAGTGAGGAATGGGTAGACTATAAGGCTTTTGTTTAAGTATCATTGCTTCCGCATCACTCTGATTTATGCCCTGTTTGTTGAGATCACTTTTGGAGATTGAAAGCTCACGCTTTGCACCACCTAAGATTCCGACTCCGACCTCTGATTCTTTTGTTAATCATTTTGATGTCTCTTCGGGTATTCTGAGAATCTCCATGACGATAACCTACTTGATACATTCTGTTATTTGCTTTTGATAATCTATGAATCTTCTGACCCTATCTGAGTTTGTCTTAAACATCTCCGTTTTCATGAGAAGTCTGGTGGTGTTTTAACCACGAGTATAAGAATGTTTTCCTCTCACTTCTGAACGATAAGACTTGCGTTGTCGATCTGTTTTCATTGAATAGTTAACTTTGATATTTATTCTGATAAAGGATAGGTTGATTGATCATTGACGACTACCCTCCTATGTTTCACCTTCGGTGTTTGAAAACCATTTGAAATCCCCTACCATGATTCCGATTGTTAAACTTTTGCTATCCCTACCTGGTTTTGATTTTCATTTCCGACCTGTTTGATAAGCAGTTTAATACTCCTCTGACCATCCCGAAGGTCATTTGACCTTAAGGTGTTTGACCCATTCTGTGAATTAAATTACCCGTGCTGGATATAAAATGTATCATCTGATATTACTCTGTCCTTGCGAAATCCATTACTACTCCTATGAGAACTCTGGTGATTATTAGACATGGATATGACGATAATTTTGTCTCGATGAGAAATGGTTAACTGAGCATGATGAAACTGATAACTGATATTCGATATGCCTCACTCTTGACAGTTATACGATGTTTGTATTTCCGATGACTCACAACCTACCTGCCACTTATGCTAAATAGCTAAACAAGACTCCAACACCTTGAATTGTTCGTTTATCAATCTCCACACTTTGATGAACCATGTACTTGACCTTGATATATGAACTATCCGTCTGGCTTGGCGACCGTACTCATCCTACGAATCCGTTTACTTTTGACATATTCGATTTTGAGGTCTTTAAGTTATGGATTGGCTGGCCCTCATACGCTGCCAGGGACTACCGTATCTGATTTGTGACCTTTAGTAATATGTTTCATCCCACTTTCGTTATGATAACCGGTAACCGCTCAAATCTGTTAACGCTGCTATGGAAACATCTACCTCGATCTCATCTGATTGTTGGTTGCCTCCTGACACCTATTACCCATCCTTAGAAGCTTTGGCATTGGAAGTTTTGTTGTACAAATTTTTCTGTTGTTCTCCGATGGAACTTTGGGTTTTCCCTCCTGTTTGAGAAGTAGAATGAAATTTGAGCCGATCTCAGTTGACGAACCATGACGCCATAGAAGTTGAGAAATTGGAGAAGATGATGGAATATGATTTTGTTCACTTCAGTGTTTCATTTTGAACACCCTATTAACTTGTGAAGAAGAAAGAGGAAATGTTAGAGTATTGACTATCGTAAACCTAATCGTATCACTACCATGACCATCTTTCAATTTAGCGTATCAATGATTGATTTTATCCTGTAAAAATCCGTACCCGGCGGACTCTTTTAATGATTGAAGGACTAAAGAAGCAACCCCAAGGACTTTTAAGAAAGGAGATGACTATTTGAGAGTAACCTCCGGGAAGTATTTTAGTTTTATGCACGAAGAGGAACATGTAGACCATCTTGTATAATGACCCTTTATTCTGGAAGAAGTAGATTTGATTAGCGTCCAGAGACTGTAGCAGACAACACTACCATGCATCCGGCGATGATGACAGTTTGAGTTGGCGAATTTCGAACTGTGCTAAAGACCTGTCTAAGACCCGCAGTCTTGCTTCTCTATTCATTTTAGTTGTACTAAGATGAATTGAGAGCAGGAACAGACTCGCAAATGGAAGAATGCACAACGACCATACCGGAGATTCACGTTACTACACCACAGTTCCAAGAAGAAGTGCCGAAGGCTTGAAGGACCAGACTCGAGTTTATATTTCCTTCCCACACTAGGATCATACGATAGACTGCATGGACTTGGAAGAAGTTTAAGATCATGTATTTGAATGGACGATAATTCTGAAGCGAACATTTGTGTTTGGAAGAGTTGATTTTGTGAAGAATGAAGCTATGGATGACGTAATTCATTTCCTCTTGACCTACTCAAATTTCCGTTACCTGATGATAGGATCCCTTGAATGAGTTATGTTCCCTGTTATTAATTCCGCTCGGTGTTCATTCTGCGTATGCTGGACGATGGTTTTGTTATGTGAAATTTGACGAATGATGGACGATCTGATGCTTTTAACGATGTACCAAATTCTGATAGACATTCTGGGACTTCCGTTAACTCCTTCGAGGAGTTCGTTCTCCTCTTAGTTATGGTGTTTGGTTTTGATGACCTCTGAGACTGTAGAAGTACTAGGTGGATTAAGATAGGTGGTTTTGATTACGACTTGAGATAAAGTATGATCATCATGAAGGCATATTTATGTGGTGCTAGTATTATGACACCTGATCAACGTGATAATACTTACACCATATAACGTGCACTCATTGTGGCCATAGGATATCTTGGGGAGTACCTAAGAAGTTTAGAATCTGAATCTCCGTAGGATTATCCGTGTTTGGTTCATTCTATACTTTGTTTGCGTTCATTAAATATCTGGATGAGTTTGGACTCTCGTTTTCATTCTGTTGGCCTCAGTTATAAATCTTAAATTCTTGTAAAGCTCTCTTCTGTGGACACAATCAATTTAATTTGAACTCTTATTCGTATTCCATATAATTTCCTGAAGATTCACCTATCATCCACTTTATGTTGCATGGACCTCTTGATCAGAATCAATTTAGTTTGTCTCCTTTGAGAAATTTGAACCCACCTCGTTTTGATATGAGTCATGAGAAACTTTTGGTCTGAAGATCTTTTGGAAGAACCTCCTCGGGCATGAGAATATTACAATGATCTGTTGCGACTTGCTACGACTTCGTTTCACCTTGCGACTTCAAATTTCGAGGACGAAAATTTTCTGTTAGAGGGGAAGAGTTGTAAAACCCTAAAAATCTAAAACATGTAAAAAGACCAAAATGCCCTCATAATCTTAGAAATTTATTAATAAGCTTATAAAGTATCGAATTAACCCCAAACTTTCGGGAATGATCAAGATATGAAGCCAAATAATTTTAGTAATTACATTTTAATATTTTGAAAGTATAAAAATTTAAAATCACACAAATATTACATGGAGGCCGAGTATTTCATTTAAATTACTTAAATTGTAATTATTATTATTTAAAATCTAAATAACTTACAAATAATTAGGGAATTAATTCAAAATTTAAAACCATTGATTTTGTCATGATGTTGACCGGATTTCCAGCCCCTAAACCCCCCCCTAATCACGGTTCATTCATTATTTAGCTAAACTATCCCTTTTACTTCTTTTGCAAAATACCGAAAGTTTCAAAAACACACACTAAAATCCATATCAAATTCATCCGATTTTTTGGAGGTCTTGGACTATTTTTATGGTGTTAATCATCATTCAAGGAGGCTAGGAAAAATAGCCTTGGGGTTTTTAAGTCGTTCGTTTGGTCGCTAGGAATTTTGCTTGGTCGTAAATTGTATCCGAGGGTTTTAAAATCCTCACGACTCATCTACACGTTCAAATCATCATTTGGTATTTTCTTATGATCCTTATATTATATATGACTCATATAAAATGTTAGATTTGAATCATGCAAGGTTATTTAGTCGTATGAATTATAAATGGTTAAAATACGTATAAAATCTAAAATATGCTATACGATTTTTCTGGGTCATTTTCATAATTTTTATGGGTTCCATAATCATCATATAAGCCTGGAAAAATGTTGGTTTGATTTGTTATAGCTTAGATTGATCGCAATAATTTTAAGTGGCTAAAACATGCATAAATTCTAAAATATGTAATACCAATTTTTTGGGTATGAAACATATTTTATTTAGACTCTATATAATCTATATGATCTGGGAAAAATAGTGGTTTGAATTTTTGAAGCCTAAATATGCCATGGTTAAATTTTGTTCAAATCGGGTTTAGGGTTTTCGAATGAAAAGAAATAAAACCCTAGGGTTTCTATTTGGGGTTTGTGTTTTGGATCTGGAATTATGTTCATAAATGACTAATTATGATGTAGTAATGATGGTATGATGATTGGGAAAGATTAGGGTTAGGGTTTGTGTTTAAAAGTGTTGTACGATTGGTTTTAAAAATATAAGGGGGTATTTTGTCATTTTTAAAACTTGGGGGTTTGATTCGTACCACACATAAAATGGGGTGTATTTTCTGTAAATTAGTAAATTTAAGGGTTTGTTGTGTAATTATGAATATATAAAGGGTTAATTTGTAAATTATATAATTATAAGGTTTATTTTGTAATTTTGATAAATAAAGGGTGTAAATTGTAAATTATGAAACTTAAAGGACTAAAATGTGATTCTGAATAAAATATGTGTTGTAAATTAGTAACTTGCAATATTTTCATTTAAAACCCTTAACTTTGGAATATCTACAATTAAAACCCTAATTTATGGAAACTTGTCATATTTAACCCTGAACTATCATAACTTGTTAAAATCTACCCTATGTCCTTAATATGCTTAAATAATGACTTAACCTAAGTTATGATACTTAAATCTTTCTGATTTTGAAAACTTTCTAAAAATGAAAACCTGCTAATTATGGAAACCTACTAAAAATAGAAAGTTACTAAATATGGAAAGTTGCTATTTTTGGAAAGTTACCTAAAAAGGGAAGTTACTAAAAATGGAAAGCCGACTAAAATAAGTAATCTGAATTAAATAAGTTTTAATAAGTCAGTCATGAATTCGTGTAGATTCGCTGGAGATGGAGTTTGCTTCCGACCTTGATATCTTCTGTTGTGTTTTCATTTGCGATATAAGGTACAGATATTCTGACCTTCCTTATAAGGTTTCTCATGATCTCTTTCATATTCTGATCCGTTAGTTTCTGATCTGATGCCATTGCTATGATTCCCTTTGCTTGAACCTCCTCTATTGATTCCATTTGATATGACCTCTGATATGAATCTATGTTATGAAAACCTTTTTAATTATACCATGGAAATGTTTTGAGAAAAACCAATTTAAAAAGATGTTTATAAATGATGCGAAACTACTTTTATATGAAAGGTTACTAACTTTTATGAACACTATATTTTGAAGACTAGCTTTATGAAAAACCGTTTTTAAAGACTATTTTTATGAAAACTACTTTAAAGGATCGTTTTATGAAAATCATGAATTAAAGGATTGTTTAAAATGGACTTTTGATAGAAACTTCTGAAACGGACTTTTGATCTGAACCATGACTTGATTATTGAATATGAACCTTGATATGATAAACTCTTATTTGGACCTTTGATATTACTTCTGAGATATTTGATATGAACCATGTACCATTTGATATATGAACCTTTTGATATGACACTCTGATTTGATATGATATCTAACTCTTAGTTTGATACCCGAGCCAAAATCTGTGACCCTAGGCATGGGGGTTCCATGTCCATGTCATTGATGCACCAATGGCATGACTCTAGGGCGGTAGAGTGATGTTCCGCCACGTCCCCATTATGATTATTATGTGCGCACTACAGTTTTTATGGCCAGTATTTGTTTGGGGGGCGCATGGATGCATCCTAGATCTGTTCTGTTTAGTGGATTTAACATGATTTGATATGATTTGTCTGGTGACTGGTGCTTGTGTGCATTACACGCCTTTCACATATATCTGGGAGCTAGCTACTCCATTTGAAGAATGAGGACACCCCTCATATTATCTGATTATCTGAGAGGTCTCCCCTCTATATGATTTGAAGATTTATGGTTACAATATGATATGATCTGTTTCTGGGCTCGTGGTGGATTACTATCCCTTTCTCTCTTTCCTTTATACTTATTCATTTACTTATCCCTTAAACCATATTATATCTGCATGACTTTTATTTCTGTTACTCTGTACTATTCTCTATTACTGTTTGTTATCGTTATATCTGTTCACTGAGCTCTCGTAGCTCAGCCGCATTTCTTTTCCTGCGGCAGGTTTTTAGTAGGAAGCTGGGAATGAGTGGAGAGTACCTTGGACTTAGAAGACTTGATAGCTATTCTGGATTTAGGAATGACTAGAAGTTATTATTGTTTTGGAATTAGTATTTGTTGGAAGTTCATTTGTAACCTTGTAGTTTCTGTACTCCATTTGTAACCTTTGAGAATTCTTGTATTGCTATAGATGTATGCTTTGTTTTGATCTGATATGAAACCATTGTTGTGATATCTTTACCCTTGTCGGGTTGGGATGTTACAACAATAATGTTCAAAAGGGTCAAAAAGACTTTGAAGCAAAATATAGGAAAGCTAAGGCTAAACTTTCACTTCTTGAAACTAATCCCTCAATGTCTCAGGCTGCTCAAACATCCAAACCTATTCAGACAAAGAACAAGGTTCTTGTAGCAGAAGCTTATGACTGGGACGAAGAAGAGGTCTCCTCAGAAGATGAGGAAATTAGCGTGAGTGCACTGATGGCACTTTCTGAAGGTGATCAGGTGGCTGTTGGAAAATGCCATGCAGGGAATGGAGAGTGGGTGAACATAACCATGAAGAAGGTAAACACTTTATTTTCTATGGATGATAATTCTGACTAGCAGTCCTATATGAATTATATTTGTGTAGATCTTAATTTTGTTGAAGAACAAAGGCTTAACTTGCTTTCAAAATATAACAATCATGTGCTAGAATTGAATAAGTGTAGAGATGAATTGCTTGTACTAAAACAAGCCAAGTTAGAAAATATTACACTACAAATTCAAAACACTAAGATTTTGAAACAAAATCAAGCTCTTCAAAATGAACTTAACAAAGAAAAGGCTGTCATTGAAGGCTGGACTAAAAAGAACCCCAAGGTTTTTGATACTGTGGGTTTAATTCCTAAGATAACTATAGGAATTGACCAACTCACTGAAACCCCCAATGGGAGTCACAGTGAAATGGCCTTTGTTCCAGCTGGCATATCTTTTGAGCAAGAAATGCAACCCAATTCAAATGACTGGATTGTCAGGGACAACCCAGTCAGTAAGTTACCAAACTTTGAGACTGGAAAAATCTTGCTTCCTGAATGTCAGGCTCTGAAAAATATGCTTGGACCCACTGACCAACCCAGTAGTACTGAGTCAGTCAATGAGTCTGAATCAGAATCATTCACACCACTCCCACCACTAAATATCCTTCAGGGTGTTGCACCATGCTCAGACCTCCCACCATTGGTCTACTCTTAGTATTCTCCAAATGAGAATCCGGGAATGGGAAAAACCATCCTGAAAAGGCAAACTCATGAAGTCTCAGTACATACTGATGACTCATCAACTTCACTCCCTTCTGAAGTAAATACTGAAAGCCCTGACTCAAAAATTGATCAGTTGGCTGAGCTTGTCAGGAAGCTGAGTGAGAAGATTGAATCTTCTGAGAAACCTTCTAAATCCAAGAAGAAGGAACCAAAATCAGCTTCCTTAAGCACCAAGCCAAAACCCTCCAAACCCCTGAAAAGATGTGAGATGTGTCACTTTACCAATCATTTTACTGATGATTGTTATAGAATCATTTACTGCATGATTTGCAAAAAGGAAGATCACAGGACCTCTGATCACAAATCAGACACAGCCACATCAAAGATGGCAGGCTTTAAAGCTCAGGCTTTAAAATACCCTTCTGATTCTAAACAGAAATAGAAACAAAAGGCCAAGCCTTTTGCACCTTGCCCTCACTGTGGGTTCAATGACCATCTTCCTAAGAATTGTCTAATGGACAATAGTTGTGAAATTTGTGGAGATCCCACTCATGACACATCAGGACATGGTAAGGTCATTCAGACCAGAAGAGATATGACCATGTCATCCTCTCAGTCTACTGAGTCTACCTCTGCAAACAAATACAAAACCTATGGTAGCTCAGTCCACTCAACAACTGACCATGAATCAATTGTCACTTTTAGAAAGACCACCAAAGTCAAGCCCTTCAAGATGTGGAGTCCTAGAAAGAACTAACTAAATTTACCATTTGTGCGGAGGCATGCTAGGGAGCCTGTTTGGCATCTAGATAGTGGATGTTCAAAGAGCATGACTGGTATGAAAGAGTATCTGCACAAATATGTGGATGAATCAGGACCCAAAGTGATATTTGCTGATAATTCATCATGTCTCACTGAAGGTTATGGATCAGTAAACTACAATGGTATAGTCTTTACTAGGATAGCTTATGTTAATGGTCTTAAATACAACTTGATCAGTGTCAGTCAACTATGTGATGCAAAATACATAGTTCAGTTTGATGATAAGCAATGAACCATCTTCAATGCTAATAAGAAAGTTGTCCTTATTGCACCAAGAAGACAAGATGTTTATGTGTTAGACATGTCCAGTCTAACTCAGAATGGAACTTGTCTCTTTACTAAGGCCACTGAAACCCTCAACTGGCTTTGGCATAAGAGACTCTCCCACCTGAACTTCAAAAACATAAACAATCTTGTGAAACAAAACAAGGTCCTTGGCTTACCATCACTTGTGTTTTCAAAGGATAAACCATGCTCTGCCTGTGAAAAAGGTAAACATCATAAAGCATCCTTTAAAACCAAAACAAACTTTTCCATCAGGAACTGCCTTCATCTTCTCCATATGGATCTCTTTGGGCCCATCAGTCCCAGATCCATTAACCATGAGAAGTATACTCTGGTCATTGTGGATGAATACTCAAGATCCACTTGAGTTTAGTTAAAGTATGTAGTTATGTCTATACGCTATATAGGCTATAATCTCAACTATGCTTGGTACATAATGTCTAAATAATTGTCAAGATTTAATTTGGCATTTTAAAATGACTACAAGTGTGAAATATATATTTCTTACAAAATTTCAAGTCTTAAGTCTATTTTTGTCCCTAAGTCCAAAATAAGTCATAAAGGTTCAATTTAAGTCTAAGGGTTCAATTTTAGTCAAAGGGTTCAATTTTTAGTCAAAAAGTTCAGATTAAGTCTAAAGGTTCAAAATATATTAGGTGGTTCAAAAATAAAACTTAAGGGTCCAATTATATAAGTTGTTAACCTTTTTGTACTTTTTAATCACAAAGCTGTTAGGGTTTTTATTAATATGTCCATCTTTAAAAATTCGTTACTCGCAAACCGTAAGTCGAAAAATTATGTTCTTTATATCTCCGGAAAGGTATTCGACCATGCTAACAATATTTGTGGGGCCCACTAATTTAGAAATTTTGAAACAGTAGTGAAATTACTATTTTACCCTTACTATCCAGTTCTGAAATTAATAACATCACAACAGTCCCACAAAAAATACGATATCTAGAGTTCTACAAGCCCGATTAATCTCATTCTTGCAGCCACGTTTAAGTTAAGATGTTATCTACAAATTTTATGTTTCGAGCAACAGTTGGTTATGTATAAAAAAATGACTTTTATAGGTTTCAAATCTGTTACTTAGAATATGACAAGTTTCACTAAAACATTTTTAGTTTAATCATCGGGTGTCGTCACGGGATGCAACACCCGGGAAAATGACCACAAGACATAGATCTTTAAGCCAATATTTTTAGTTTAGGTCTAAGGTCTACTGATTAGCACAGTTAATTCCATTTTTTCCCCTGAACAGAAAACTGTTTTGCATGTCAAGTCCTTTTAGGGTTTTCTAGTAATCTAGCCTATGTACCAAGTATAACTAAGCATGATAACTTATATAACATACAAATACATCAATAAATAATAAAATTACAGAAGTAAAATGAAAAGTGTGAGTGTTTGGTTCCTTACAAATGATGAAAAACAAGAAAGAACAAGAAAACCAAGGACACTAAACCTAAATCTTGACCACAACCCTTGCTTCCAAAATCACCCAAACAATACCCTATAAACCTTGTAAGAACACTTTGAAAACCCTTTGAAAACCTTGAAATCACAGCCTTTAAACACTCTTGAAAGCCTTTAAAAACTCTTGAGAATAAGGTCTTGAAGAAGAAAAGAAACAAGAATCAAAGCTACAACACTTGGGTCTTCATTCTTGTACAAAATCTTCAATAGAAATCAACACAAAAATGGTGTGTTTGTTGTTGAAAACTCTCGACCTAAGGGAGGTAGAGAGCAGATTTTTGAGTGAATTGCATGCAAAATATGATAGTTGGTGGTATTTGGAAGAATATCTAGTCCTTGGAAGAATGCCTTAAACACTTGTCCTTACTTTGGACAAGTGTTGAGTGAGTTTAGGCGTGACAAACAAGAGGGGAGGGGAGGGCAAAGAGTTAGTGCAGAATTTTTGATTTAATTTGGTTATTGAGTGTATTATGTAGTGTATTTTGCTCCCGGTAATTAAACGTAGGGTTTTTAAGAAGCGTAACGTAATACCGGGTAGTGTAAAAATATAAAAACTTCCAAAAATATTAAAACTTGTTTTCATAATCTATTTTGTTGTTTTAGATGAGTGGTGAGTTCATCGGAGGGTTTAAATGTGGTTAGAACATAAAAACGTAGGTTTAGATCGGGTAAGACGTAAAAGGTGCAAGGTTTACGTAAAAATAGAAAAAGTGAAAAGTGACTTTTAAAATAGGATTGTAAGGAATCAATGATGCATAAAAAGTGTAGACTGGACATAGTCTAGTGTCGGTTGAATTAATTGTACGTGTCAAGACGTACGCGGATAACTTCCGACGAAGTTAATTATTTAAAAATAGAATAGTTCGGTAATTAAAATAGAAAAATTAATGACATGAAATTATGAAATGTCACATTAATGGAGGTAATTCATCATTCAATGGAGGTAATTTCTCAATTTATGGTTCAATTGAATTTAATCAAGAATAAGTTAACAGTTTGTATTGATTGAATAAGGATTTCAATCCGTTTCGTGCTATTTACTTTTTTCTCATGTAAACTATTTGGTTGAACCAATTATAAGATGTCTTTTTCTTTGTTTGCAGATAAGTATCGGGAAATTGTGGAGAGGGTAGTCGGGCTTGGGTAAAAGAGGTAACTTTTCTAATCGATATCCGCCCGTCACCTTTGGACTCACTAAATGTAGCTATTTAAGTTTTTCATTGGTTAATTTATAAACAAAGCTCCATTAGGCCTGTAATATGTTAGTTGAGGCATGGTTTTCACTTTTTATGTTTTAGTATTCTAAGTCTAAATTTTGATTGAGTTTGTACGATGCATTCCGTTTGTTACAGTTTTCAAGGATGTAGCCCCGCTCAAGGATGTTATGCAAGTTACGTCGTAGACTTATAAGAACATTTCAATGAGTGATCAAGCACGTCCATGTTAAGACATGTAAGTTACATCTCATTTACGTGATGAAAATGTTTATTATCATCATAATCTAAGGGAAAACACATACGTTATTCTAATTATTTTAATCCTTTCAAAGCCATTAATAGTGTGCAAAGGGTAAACACATATGTTCTTTAAAAAATTTAATCATGTCTTTTAATTGCGATTGAGAATGAACCTAGAGTGTTTCATTCCCATTTTAAGTGTTTGATATTAGGAAATAGGGGTTATAACTGCACGTAGATATATGCATAGAATAAGCCAACATGGACCTGAACATGCAATTTAATAGCTTATTGTTTTTTTTTTTTTTTTTTTTTTTGCGAAAGCCATTATGTACTTTGAAGGTATTTGTGTTAGCTTATTTTAAAAGGCTCATGCCTTTTTAGGGAGTAATAAGCTAAGAAGCACAAACACTTAGATTAGGCCTTTGTGAAATGAGCACAAAACTTTTAAGCATAAGCCTACTGAAATACCCCTTTACTAATGTAATATGGGTGTAACAGGTTCCAATTGCATGTCCTCAAATCATCGGTCAATAAGAATGATTAACGTTAGTAAAAAAGTTAGTCAAAATTGTTGTGGGCCGATACATCTTGACCCGACATCTTTTTGTAAAAATTTAACCAAATTGACCCGTTAACTGGTCCGCCTTGCCCATTTGCCCCATTTACTGGCATAGCAACTACTTCGCATTACCTCAAATCACTGAATATTGTAATGATATTATGAAATTTGCATGTCTTCATTATATTATAGTGGCTAATAAAAAATCCTACCAATCTTACAGCTTGAGTGTTAATTCTGCACGTCTTCATGCTTGCTTAAAATTTGCAGAATTTAATATCTTACAACATATTCGATGTTGGTTTTTTTTTTTTTTTTTATATGGTTTCATTCTGGACAATATACTAACACATTTCATAATAACTTTTCCTGTTCACTGCAGGTCTTGAAAACCATGAACGAGGCTGTTGTAATTGATTTTTATTATGAGGTGAAGATTCCCAACAACGCTCAACCATTCGATGATAAAAAGAAGGCTAAGCAGGTCAGGTGATCGAATACTTCTATGGTAATGTTAATATAAGAAGTAGTTTGATTTAACTCACTTATTATTGATTTGTTTCTTTGCATCCATGTATTATATCTTTATAGAAAACATTTATTTCTAGTAAATTGTGCAATCGCAAGAAAAAACATTTATTTCAAGAAAACCAATGAAGGGGGTATTCAATTAAGGTAAATTGCCTAATACTGATTATGCAAAAATGATTATTTTTAGTGCACCTTATTTTACTATAAAGTACACTAAGCAAATATATATTGATTTTCTAATATAATGATAAAAGGGATCCAAATGCATTCCTTTATAGTTGTTCACTGGAAGTGTAAAGTATATCTATAAAGATAAAATGATTTGCATCGCATGATAAAAATTAAAAAGCAGACCGCATTTCAGTTGTGAATTGGTAGATTTCAGTTGTCTTATATATCACATATAACTAATTATCGGTTTATAGTTAGCGTGTGTAGAGATGGTTTCAATTGTGGAAATGGATTGTAATAGCCTGTTCAAAGAGGTAGATAGGAAATATGTTCGAATTGATTACCAATTAGGTTGGTTCTCTTACCACAATCTTTTTAATGAATACAGAAAACATCGTGACATAACAAAAATGACCAAAATTGTAGAGCACGAGTTGCTTTGTTCCAACAACCCTTACTTACTCACAAATCACGAAGTAGTACAACCCTCACTATTACTTTATAGGAGTACATCACCATAATCTACATTTCCTTAAAACTCTATTATGAACACTATTTAACCAAAAAAAAAAAAAAAAACAAGAGAAGAAGAGGTGGCTTACGTGACACATTGTCAATACATTCATTTCCCTAAAATTATAGATTTGCGTAATTATTAATATCAACTATAAAATGTGCAGGAAGCACGAAGGACAAGAGAGGGATGTGAAAAGAGGAATAGATCAGGAAAAGTGCTTATTTGTATAATCTTTACTGTTTAGTTAACATCATATCCAACCAGAAGCTTCTCTTAGGTAAGGTTTGCATTAATTTTTTTGTATAGAGGTCAAGGTAAGTGATCTTGGGCAAGTTGGTGTTTTTTGGATATACGCACACACACACATAGGGTATATATGTGGGTTGATGGATTTTTATGGTTTCTTGCAATAAAAGTGTTAAATTATTACTATGATATAGTTTTGTTTTTATTATAGTATAATAATTGTCAAAGATTAGCCAGTTTGTACAACATTCACTCTACTTTCACATTCAACTCCACATGGCTATCTCAAGGGTCAAAAGCAAGAACCGTCTAAAAGTGCTTTATTGCAAAAATGATGGTAACCACACTAACTGTACAAACAATGTTGTATATAAAAAAAAGTCTATAGATACTTCCATCGAATTGATCAACTATGTGTTATCACTTGATTTAAATTGGTCCTGTAATCTTGCACTTATCTCTCTAGTCAGTTCACTAGAGTCCTGCAAGAGATGCCTAAACTAATGCAAACCATAGATGATTAGAGTTATGAAGAATGAGGTAATGTGTTAATTTTATAGACATAAAATAGTAGTTATGTGTTAGGATCGAACTCGAGATCACGGGATTGCACACACTACGTATGAGAACTAAAGATTAATAATTAAATGTAAAATGTTATATTTGATTATTAAATATCACAAAATAAATAATGAACGTTAGTATTTAACGGAAGTGACTAACGGTCGTTAAATAAAATAAGGAAAGGGACTAGGATGTAATTAGTAGCCAAGAAGATTCCGGAACTCCCCTAATAATATAGGGCCGATCGGCAATAGGGTTTGGATTCCTAATCCAACTCTAACTTGGGCTCTAAGTTACATAGCCTATATAAACAAACCTTGGGTTCTAGTTTTTGTTACCTCTTGTGCATTGTACTAAACCCTAAAGTTTTCTCCCCTTTCTTGTTTCTATTTGATCGGTTCTACTCCTCTAAAAGGCTCGACCAATTTTTTGTTAAAGCAAAAAATTGTTTTGGTTTTGTTTTGTGATCAATAACTTGCATTACTTTAGTTTGGTTTAGTACGTGTGTACAAGAACATGATTCTTACACATTATTGTAAGAATCTTGGATTGAATTGCAAAAATGGTAAGGGGCAATTCCTATAATCCCATAAACCCTTATTAGGGTTCATAATCCATATTGCTCAAGGTTGATTCTTGTTCTTGCTAGAATCATCAAGATACGTTCACTTTATATTCGGTTTAATTATTTTTATGTTATATGTATCATGTGCTTCCGCTATATGTACTTTGATGTTTTGGTTTATTAATATGATTGTCATGATATAATAATTTCAACAGTGGCATCAAGAGCCATTATAAAATGTAATTAATTTCCGAAATCACATAAAAAACAAATCTTGTTTGGTTTATACATGTAGTCGATTTAGGGTTTAATTTTTCCAACTCAAACCCTAATTTTTTTTATGGGTCGATTTAAATTTTTTTTAGGGGTTTGTGTTTGGTTAATTAATTTGATTAGAAACCCTAGGCTTATACATATTTATGTGTTGAAAAGTGATCCTGTATGCAATATGCTAATTGTTAGGTAGAATCCATGCAAACGTGCATGTTTGGCATGGATTCATGAATGATTTATTTGTTTTCACATGTAAGTTAATTAATAGATGTTGAATTGGGGAAGACTCCAATTAATTAAGTAATCAATTATGTGCAACGTGGTGTATATTTATTAGGACTTACGCAACCAAATTGTTTGGTGTATGTGGTCCATTGGTACCATTAGCTCGAAAACCAATGGGAGTCTTAATTAAATATACACATATTAAAACCTAGATTGATTATTAATAGGCTATTGAATTAGTTTGCATGTGGCTACATGTTTACATAATTAATTGTTAAGTTATGTGTATTATTTAGTTGTTTTATTTTAAAATTACTTGTTTTGTTTAATTGTTCGACATGTTTTAAGCAAAAGGGTATTTTTTCAATAAAATTAATCGGACTAAATAATGGTGCAACATAGGTAATAAATTATGAATCTTGCAAAGTCTTATGTGCCGATAGTGGTTCACTTCACACGGTAATTTGCTCCCAGGCGAGACTAGCAAGATTATACTTTATTACATAATTTTTAAGACTAAAGTCGTAAACTTTTGATCGATTGTTGAGTTTTGTACCAATAGTTTGAACGGCTGATGCGCGTGATGTGTCGTTGCGGTTTAGCAGTTTTAATGCCTACTCAAGTTTTAAATTTATATTTAGCCGACTTATCAATAACACACACACTTAACGAGCAGTGTACCCGGTCAGTATGAAGATAATGGTAAGTAGAGTGTCGATCTCTAAGAGTGGAACGTATTATCTAGTTATTCTAATCAGTATTTTAATATCCTAACGCAAGGGGGGTTTCAGCCTGAGAGACTGGCACGGTTTGTTTGCAATTAAATAATAAAATAAACCAATAGGCACGAATCAGCAAGTAGCACACACGTACACAGATAGATACTCGAGACAATAAGAGGGCTGTCCTTATGATTAAGTAGATTGTCACTTGTTTTATTGATAGCTTTATATGAAGTGTATGTAGTTAACCCTTTCTCGTTGGTCCTATTCTTATCGGCGAGTAAACCCTTAATGATTACTTATGTCTAAAAGTTATTCCTAAGTGATCAATTTAGTAATAACCGTGGGAGCCACATTATGTCCCGCAGTCAAATGCCCGCAAGCCACTAATAAACACAGAGGTTATCAATGCACTAATAAGTAGTAACCAAAGACATCAACATATAAACTTTAATTGATGGGAAAGCAAGTATTAAAGGGAGTGCAATCTTTCGTTGTCACATTACACAAGCCACCAATCCTGATGAATTAAAGTTTGCTAACACAATAAAACAAAACTACTTAATGAATTAAATACATGCAGCACCTTCTTACAGCTCTTGTATCTTTGATTTGGGTGTGTCTTGTGCTGCCTCCTTGACTGAATTCGTCCTAGGGTTTTTCCTGTTCGGTCTTCGAAATTCTTATGATGCGTACGAAATTCGTCTGGCTTTGGGGTATTTATAGTTTCTGTCTGAGGGAAGATGCGGCGCATCTAAGGAGTAGATGCGGCGCATGTACTTAACTTCGCGTGGGGTCCAAGATTATAATATTCAGGAATATTCGTACACCGCCAGAAGATGCGGCGTAACTCCATGATTAGATGCGGTGCATGTCCTCTTGTATCTTGGATCGTATCTGGTGATATCTTGATAGAGATGCGGCGCATGTCATGAGTGAGATGCGGCGCATCTGGAGCAGATTAGTCTTGATCTTCTTCATTTCAGTAGACTCTTAACTTTATGCATGTTTTGCTCCATAATCAGTCCAAAATCGCTAAGTTTCAACAAATGCTTGTTTTTACCTGAGAATTACAAAAGTAAACGATTAAGTATCAATCCTCATACATAATATAGTAAAACAAGTCAAATTAATAGGATAAATGATAGTAATAAAATGTACTTATTTGAGTTCATCAAATATCCCCCCACTTGAACTTTACTTGTCCCCAAGTAAACCTTAGAATTTATTTTATGAAAATGTATCCTAAAAGATGTTAGGATTTATTTTTATATTTAAGCATGTATTCGTTTATTTCATAATCACACAACTAAACACTTAACGAATTAGAAGTAAAATAAAATAAGTCGATAAAAGCAAATCTAATCGTTTAACTGTCCAGTCGTGACGAATATTCTATCATAAGCTTGGCAAGTATACACATCTCCTCCACTAAAGCTAAGGAACAACAAGTCTAAAGCGGTAAAAAGGGTTTGTAGGTATAAGGGTTAATTATTCTCTTTCACTATCGATCTCAAATTCCAGAAAAGGCGACAAAATCACAAATACATGATCGAATCCACGAACACGATACTTGCAATTGCTCAAATCCTTAACTCGAATAGGCTAAAGATAGGTCCAAACTTCACCAATAATAATATATCAAAAAGGGCGACAAAATCATAAATACATAGCCGAATCCACGACTACGATACTTAAGATTGCTCAAATCCCTAATCTCAATAAATCAAAGGTTTGGTTGGATAAAGAATAATGAAGGGCATGGATAACATTTGGGATATAAATTGGTGTAAAAATAAAAATAAACAAAACAAATAAATTAAAATCCTAAGTGTGGTTAATCACTATCCCAACCATCCCATGAATAAGACTCATATCATCGAATAACTCACGCTTTAACACTTGAAACACACGCTTTAGGTAGACACGAATTATACTCAACAAGATCTTAATCAAAGAATAAACCTTACTTGGCGTTCCCATAACTGCCAATTCCCATTCAATCCATAGATATAGTACAACAAATAGCGGTGATATCGACCACTTACATAACTTTACATAAGTTGGTTAAAACAAACTTCCAACTTTTCTTTCTTTTTTTTTTCTTTTTTTTTTTTTTTTTTTTTTTTTTTTTTTTTTTTTGAACATAAACATAGATGTGTAAAATTTCACCACATCACTATAATGATAATTCTGGATAATTTTTCCATACTTTTCATACTTCAGAAATAACGCTAATAGTGAAAGTAGTAAACACACGAAAAATAAACTCAAAGATATACAATATTTACTTTCACTCTAATTGCATTGTGCAATTTCCCGACCTAACCAAAGATAATGAATTACGCACGCGAAGACAGGTAATGTAAGGAAACACACTTTGCCTATAGCAATTAACCAAACCACGGATTTTAATCTACAGGGGTAGGCTAAGGTGTAAGGTGTAACGAAACATTTTAAACATAGGTGTAAGAAACGAAAGGAATGGCTCTGAGTGTTTTTCTAGGGGTATCTTACTCTAAAAATGAGAGTAACAAAAGGGTTTATACGGGGGTTAACTAACCAGTGTAGTTAGCTAATAACACATAACATATAAAGGCTATTTGGGTGTAATCCTAGAATTTTACCAATTTAGACAAGTCATTCCAATTATATAAATATAATACTCATTATGGTGGTCTCGAATAGTATACAAGCCAAGTTCTAAAGTTTACAAGTCACCGGCACACTCATAGATTTGTGAATTTTGAAAAATCACAATTTTTGAAAATAACGTCATGTGTGCAGCTATGCAACTTAGATCTTAAACAAAAACATGCACAAAAAAAAAAAAAAAAAAAAAAAAAAAAAAAAAAAAAAAAAATTAAGTTTGATATATTAAGCACATTTTAAGCATAATTTTTGAAAAAGTTTAGGACAAGTAAATGTTAAGTGTTCTAATTCTCCAATCCCCCCACTTAAGTTAAACAACGTCCTCGTTGTTTGTATAAAAGGTTAAAAACTGGAAAATAAAAGAATTAGAACAGAAAAACTCCCCTGAGATTTGCTCGGTATGATCCTCCATTTGTATAAGAGCAAAAATCATCTTTCTTGTGGATGAGAACGTTAAAGCTTCATACTTGATGTATCCACCAGAAATCCAGGAAACTATAATACCACCAACACTTTAAAACACACCTAAGATAAGAAAGGTTCAAACTTGCATAATACATTAGTAGTTAGGAAAAATAAAACTTAAAAATTAAAACTGAAAATCATCAGGTCAGTCGATGCGCCGTATCTTATTGAAGAAGATACGCCGTATCGAGCCTGGAATTAATACGGATCAGAATAAAGATGCGCCGCATCCTTAACCAGGGATGCGCCGCATTAAAAATAAACTGATAAATAGTTTTAAAGTCGAAAATAAAAATGCAGAAAAATTAAAATAAGATATGACCATTGCAGGAGATGCGTCGCATCTCATAATTGAGATGCGCCGTATCCTCATGCGGGCCTGGACTGACTCGACACAGAAAACAGAATAATAAAAGATAAATCTGGGTTGTCTCCCGGTAAGCACTTGTCTTTATTCCAGAGTCTTCAAGTTAGACTCACGTTCAGCTCTTTAATATCGATCATTGAAGGAGTCGGAAACATCGCGCTCCTTCATCGCCAATTCAGTAATATTGAACACTCCTTGCTCGTCCTTAATTTCCACGCCGTTCTTCTTTAATATCTGCATAAACAAAGTCCTGTCCCTTTCGGGCAGAGATAACAAAATGATAGACGGGAAATTCTTATTATCATATAGGCATAAATAAGCAAGGTGGGGTGGTAGTTCAATAAACACATCATTGTTCAAATTCGTTTTCTCAACTATTCTCCTACGTTTATTAATTACCACACAATCATACCACTCATCATCAGAATCATTAACAACATCGCGTCTAAGTTCGGTAGGTACATTAAGGTCAATGAATTCCTCAAAGTTCTCATGATTAGGATTAGTTGAGTTGTTTTGAATCAATGTTTCTCCCATAAGTCTAGCTTCAAGATCGAGGTCCATACGCTCTCTTAATCCTAGCACATAAACACCTCTAATTATGCTTTTAACCGGATCTTGGCACTTATAGACAAGTTTATTATTCCCTACCCTTAATGAGATTTTTCTCTTAAACACATCAATCTCAGCATGGGCAGTAGACAAGAAAGGTCTTCCGAGGATTAAAGGAATCTTAACATCCTCGGGCATGTCTAGTATAACAAAGTCTACGGGAAAAATAAACTGCTCAATCTTAACTAGCACATTATTAGCAATCCCTTCAGGTCGTTTTACCGTTTTATCAGCCAATTCAATAAGTAACTTAGTTGGTGCTAATTTTCCTAGTCCTAGGGTAGCGAATGTCTTAAGAGGCATAACACTAACACTAGCTCCTAAGTCAGCTAACACATTATTGAAAGATATATCATTAATAGAACAAGGTAAAGTAAAACTCCCTGGGTCTTTTTCTTTATGAGGCAAGGCATTTAAGTCGGTTGCAGAGCTCTCTTCTTTCATTGTTGCCTTGATCTCCTCTTCAATCTTTGTCTTTTCTTTTAGTAGTCTCCTTAAGCTGATTGAAGAATTAAAGAAAAATTTGGGTCTTGCACCATCATCACCATTCATCGATCTTCTAGGTATATTAGGAGTGACTTCTTCAGTGGTGCTTATGGCCTTGACATGATCTCTTGGGTTGGTTTCAGTTGAGCTCGGTAAACTTCCATATCCCCTTTCTTGAAGAACCTTGCTCATTTGACCAATTTGTTGTTCCAATGCTTTGATCGAAGCTCCTTGATTTCTTGTAGTAGTGTCCGTTGAAGCTCGGATTTCTTTGATCATAGCAGTATTCTCTTCATGTCTTTTAGCAGCATCGGCCATAATTTGCTTTAAAGTATCGTCTAAAGTCTGCCTCCTCTCTTGATAAGCGGGATTGAAGTTGTTCTTTTGATAGAATCCCGGACTAGCTTCCCTAAATCTTCCTGAAGGTCGGAATGGTTGTCCAAATTGGGTGTAATATGCTTCTTCAAATGTCTCACTTTCATTCTTGTTCGGGCAATCTTTAGTGTAGTGAGGTCCTTCGCACTTTTCACATCCAACTTGGGCAGCATACGCTCTTTCATCACGCTTCTTCATCTCTCTACTAATTTTATCCAATTGAGCTTGAATAGCAGCAATCCCGTCAAAATTAGTGCTGCTCTTAGATCTAGTAGAGGTCCCATCGTGCCATTTTTGAGAATGATCAGCAGCTTCTTGGATCGCTTTCCTAGCATTGGTTGCACTCATTTGAGGTACAGCTCCCTTAGCATCCAAAATCTGTCTTGTAGGCACGTCCAATCCTTGATAAAACAATATTATTTCCTGCATAGGGGTTAGATAGTGTTGAGGACATTTTATCAATAAATCTTTAAACCGTTCCCAAGCTTGATAAAGGGTTTCATCAGGCTCTTGCTTGAAACTATTGATAGCCTCCATCTTTTTAGCAGTCTTAGCAGGTGGACAATATCTCTTCAGGAATTTGCTCTTCAAATCTCCCCATGTAGTGATTGAACTAGCAGGTTCATTCCTTAGCCACTTGTTAGCAGCTCCTTTTAGCGAGATTGGAAAGATTCTTAGCATGATCTGATCGTCAGTGACTCCTTCTGAAGTAAACAAATCTTTAATCTCCAGGACCTTTTCAACATGCTTATTAGCATCCTCATGTTCCGTCCCACTGAAAGCATTCTCTCTTAGCTCTTTGAGAAATTGACCCTTCAACTCAAATTTTGACTTATCATCAAACTTTGGTCTAGCAACTCCTGAAGTGTAATCAGCACGGGTGCTGTTCATGTATTCCTCCATAGTAGTGTTTTCGCCCATTGTTTCTGTTTCAACTTCCTCTTTTTCTTCAGAAAAGTAATCAAGCTCGAGTGAACTTGAAAGATCAAAGCTTCTTGTGTTGAAAAGCCTTTTAAGCGAATGTAGGGCTCGTTCAGGATCTTCGAAAGGTTGAATCAAGTTCTTCGTAGAACTCCTGGTCATGCACTTCCTGAAATCAACACAAAAATATCAGTAGGGTATGCTCGAGAAAGTAATATATCAGATAATTAATAACGAAAACGGAATATGAAAAATTAAAGTTACTGATATCTGCAGACGATGCGCCGTATCCAAAAAGTTGGATACGCCGTATCTTAAAATCGTTAAAATTTAATCAGACTTTATCCAGAAAATAGATACGCCGCTTAGAATTTTGAATGCGCCGTATCGAATTAAATAATCAAAAATCAGCTTATCTAATTAAAATTAAATGCGTCGTATTAACGAACGTTAATGCGCCGTATTTTCGTTACGTTTAAAAATAAATATCGATTTTTGATTCAGAAAGATGCGCCGTATCGATATAAATCGATGCGTCGTATCTGTTTAATAATTCGCAAACTGTTTTTAATTAAAATAATAGATACGCCGTATCTGCGAAAGCAGATGCGTCGTATGGCGTTAACGTTCAAAGAAAAAAATTTTTTTTTATCAAAAACAGATACGCCGTATCTGCAAAAGCAGATGCGTCGTATTACTTTATCACTTGGAAAAATTTCTTATTAAAAACAGATACGCCGTATCTTGGGGAAAAGATGCGTCGTATCGAATTAATTAAACGCGTTGTATTTTAAAAAAATTAAACGCAATACGCCGTATCTGAGAGATCAGATGCGCCGTATCGTTTGATTTAGCACAGTACAACGATAGCAGAACAGAAAAAATACGAAAAATAAAAACAAAAAATAAAAACACACAAACAAAAATAAACACACAAAAATAAAAGAAAACAATTAACACACAATACAACAAATATGCAAAATAATACAATGATGCAATTAATCTAATAAAAAGAAAAACCTAATTAAAATACTAATCAAATTAACAGATAATAACAATTCACTCCCCGGAAACGGCGCCAAAAACTTGATGCGCGTGATGTGTCGTTGCGGTTTAGCAGTTTTAATGCCTACTCAAGTTTTAAATTTATATTTAGCCGACTTATCAATAACACACACACTTAACGAGCAGTGTACCCGGTCAGTATGAAGATAATGGTAAGTAGAGTGTCGATCACTAAGAGTGGAACGTATTATCTAGTTATTCTAATCAGTATTTTAATATCCTAACGCAAGGGGGTTTCAGCCTGAGAGACTGGCACGGTTTGTTTGCAATTAAATAATAAAATAAACCAATAGGCACGAATCAGCAAGTAGCACACACGTACACAGATAGATACTCGAGACAATAAGAGGGCTGTCCTTATGATTAAGTAGATTGTCACTTGTTTTATTGATAGCTTTATATGAAGTGTATGTAGTTAACCCTTTCTCGTTGGTCCTATTCTTATCGGCGAGTAAACCCTTAATGATTACTTATGTCTAAAAGTTATTCCTAAGTGATCAATTTAGTAATAACCGTGGGAGCCACATTATGTCCCGCAGTCAAATGCCCGCAAGCCACTAATAAACACAGAGGTTATCAATGCACTAATAAGTAGTAACCAAAGACATCAACATATAAACTTTAATTGATGGGAAAGCAAGTATTAAAGGGAGTGCAATCTTTCGTTGTCACATTACACAAGCCACCAATCCTGATGAATTAAAGTTTGCTAACACAATAAAACAAAACTACTTAATGAATTAAATACATGCAGCACCTTCTTACAGCTCTTGTATCTTTGATTTGGGTGTGTCTTGTGCTGCCTCCTTGACTGAATTCGTCCTAGGGTTTTTCCTGTTCGGTCTTCGAAATTCTTATGATGCGTACGAAATTCGTCTGGCTTTGGGGTATTTATAGTTTCTGTCTGAGGGAAGATGCGGCGCATCTAAGGAGTAGATGCGGCGCATGTACTTAACTTCGCGTGGGTTCCAAGATTATAATATTCAGGAATATTCGTACACCGCCAGAAGATGCGGCGTAACTCCATGATTAGATGCGGCGCATGTCCTCTTGTATCTTGGATCGTATCTGGTGATATCTTGATAGAGATGCGGCGCATGTCATGAGTGAGATGCGGCGCATCTAGAGCAGATTAGTCTTGATCTTCTTCATTTCAGTAGACTCTTAACTTTATGCATGTTTTGCTCAATAATCAGTCCAAAATCGCTAAGTTTCACCAAATGCTTTTTTTTACCTGAGAATTACAAAAGTAAACGATTAAGTATCAATCCTCATACATAATATAGTAAAACAAGTCAAATTAATAGGATAAATGATAGTAATAAAATGTACTTATTTGTACCAATAGTTCAATAGTTTGAACGGCTCACCCAGTTGTGACAAACTATAAGAGGGGTATAAGGAGGCTTGACATTAAATTGTCATCCGAAAGAGACGCGTTTTTAATTAGCCTTCAGGTGGACGTTTGCCTCTCCACTCCTTTGTGCGTCAAATTGGAGCTACCAAGTAAGAAAATTTTTTTATGTACAAAATCAACTTAAGGGTGAATTGACCTCAATTCCACGCGCCACTTTTGTGGTAATTATCCGAATAACTTGGGTCTTTTGACTCATTAGTGGGCGATAATCGTAGGTAATTCTTTGACTGGTGAACCCAATACCTCAATTAAAACTTTGTTGATTGAAATCTTAGCTTAAAAATTGGTAAAAAGGTTTTGAAAAACATTATGATACGAAGATGTATGCATGCTTCTTCGTACATATTTTGATTGTCACATCAAAATTTATTACCCTTTAAAATTAAGTCAATGCCATCTAGTTAAAGAACACTTGAAGTTGTTATTTAGTCATGTGAGAGCTTGGACTAAATTTCAATGGAAAAGGTAAATTGCATACTCTCATTACTAGCAGATCAACTGATGTGATGGGATTATGGTGATTTTCCGTTTTTTTAATTAGACGACTTAAATTGAGTTAAGTGAGAGCTTCAACTCAAGGTATAAGATGGGGATAAAACATGCTTATAATGGAAATTGTCTGCCAATATAAATCCCATTGATCTAGGAATTGGAAAATTGTTTGCCAATTATTGTACGACAGATTACCTTATTATATACTTTCATTATTAGCAGATCAACTGATGTAATGAAACTATGATAATTTGGATCCTAGTTTTCAAGAAAGTACTATGGTTATATGAATATTTCCTTGGGTATTTTATTTTCTTGAAAAATTGTATTATCGAAAATACTAATTTGAACTTTCTTTATCTGTAGAATGGCTCAAAACAATAACACCACAATGAGTTCTGCATTCAAATCCTTTTTTGAACGGGAAAAAGTGACTGGCACACAGAATTTCAATGATTGGTTTCGTTCTCTGAGGATTGTCCTGCGAGTGCTTGACCAACTTGACTATCTGACCACGCCTTGTTCTGCTGAACCACCTGCAACTGCTACTGATGAAGTAAAGGCAGCGTGGAAAACTGAGTATAAGACGCATAATGATGTGGCCTGTTTAATGTTGGGGGCAATGACACATGCTCTTCAAAAGCAGTTTGAGAATTACTTCCCAATGGACATGATAAACAAACTCAGGAAGATGTTTGAAAAACCAACTAATGTTGAGGTCTATGATTTAATGAAGTCTCCACATGGTTGCAAACAAGCAGAAGGTGAACCCGTTGGTGCTCATGTATTGAAAATGAAAGGTTACATGGATCAATTACAAGCACTGGGCAAAGTCTATGAACAAGACATTGCCATCAACTTAATCAATAGATCCCTGACAAAGGAATTTAGTGGTTTTGTTCGTAACTTCAATATGCATTGCGTGGGGAAGACAGTTTCTGATTTGCACGCATTGCTTATTGATTACGAGAAGGGTTTACCACCAAGGACTTCTCCTACGCCCCAGGTACTTGCTATTCAAAGGGGTAGGATTAACAAGCCAAGTACGAGCAAGAAGGGTAAGGGTAAGGGTAAGGCTGATAAGGGTAAGCAAGTTATGGCTTATCAACCTCCACCTCCACCCAAGAAAAACCCTCCTAAGCAGAAGGAGTATTCACATGTAGCGGGTCACTGGAAGAGGAACTGCCCGCTTTACATCTAAGAGTTGCAGGAGAGTAAGAACAAGAAGACTGGGCACTCGGGCGCCAGCACTTCAGGTAACTTACTCATGATTGAATTATTTACTCTAAATCATAAAATTAATTCCTGGGTATATGATACTGGATGCGGTATTCACATTTGTAATACACTACAGGGATTTAGAGTGGAGATGAAGCTTGCCTATGGGGAGCAATATCTGCATGTGGGAAATGGAGCACCTGCAGCTGTTGAAGCCATAGGAGTGTTTAATTTAGTTTTGCCTTCGGGCTTAGTACTATTATTAAACAATTTGTTAGTGAAAATATTACGATATTTAAACTAAACGGTTTCTTCGGTTTTAATAATGAAAAACATGTAACTTGTAATGCATAACGTAAAACGTGCAAGTTACTAGTAAACACAAATCATCAATGCATACTTACATCAACACCTCTCGACGTCTCAAGTATGCTTCAACAAAGTCATAGATTTCCATCCCGACGTAAATCACTCAAGGTATGGACAAACAAATCTACTACTTGACAAATGATCAAAGGATTATATTTTTCTCTAAACTTCACATTTTTAATGTGACAAAACATTTCTTTCAAAAATATATTTTACAAATTATTTTTGAATTAAAAAGAAATGTTTTATTTTGAAAAATAAGTTTAAAAAATCCCAACAGTCATTTTTCCCCTCAAACAGCTCCAAACATTCCTAAATAAACCTTCCCCACTAAAAACAAACGGAGGAGCGTCCACGGTACCAATAAAGTACCGACGGTACCACTAAATTTAGTGGTTTCGTGTGACAATTAGTGGTGTCGTCCCTCTGTAACGGCTAGTTTTCTCCTTGCCTATAAATAGTGGACCATTTTACACTTCCAACTTGATTTTTTCAGTCAGTTTTCTCTGGTCTAATCCCTCCTCACTTAGATGACTTTCTTTGATCATTTAGAGAGTCTTAGTTTGTTAAAGAGTGATCCTTTCATCCCTCCAAGATATCCTCTTCATTCCTCTTCTAGTGCAAGAGAATAACACAAGGTATCCAAGATGATACAAAGTGTTGTAGTTGTAGGTAGAGCACTTGTAACATTTGTTACACACTTGATTGTATCATAATATACATCAAGTCTATCTTTCTTTTGAGAGTTTGTGAGGGAAGATCATTGTGATCTTATAGAGATATTAAATATATCTTGTAGCTTGTGAGCTAGTGTGTTGATCAAGTTGATCAAAGGTAGATAGGGTAGATTGAGTCAAGTGAGGGTTGATCATTGTGATCTTGTTGAGATCTTGGAGATCGCTTGAAGCTCGTGGGCTTGTGTGATTGATCAAGTTGATCAAGGGTAGATAGGGTAGATTGAGTCAAGTGAGGGTTGATCATTGTGATCTTGTCGAGATCTTGGAGATCTCTTGAAGCTTGTGGGCTTGTGTATTGATCAAGTGGATCAAGGGTAGATCGGGTAGATCGAGTCAAGTGGGAGTAGATCCTTGTGATCTTGTTGAGATCTTGGAGATCTCTTGTAGCTTGTGGGCTTGTGAATTGATCAAGTGGATCAAGGGTAGATCATGGTAGATTGGTGCTAGCTAAGTTTAGCACTCGACATTTAGCTTAGTGTCGAAAAATAGGATAAGCGACGTGTACGGTTTTCTCCGCCTGAAGGGAGCTTGTTGATTAGTGAAGTAACTCTCGAGTTGGGTACTCGGGGAGTGGAGTAGGGCGAAGAGGAGCTTCGTGACCGAACCACTATAAATCATCGTATCCGGTTTGCGCCTTCTTACTTATCTCTTTACTTTTATTTCATTCTTTATCGCTTTATATTTATATTTGCATTGCATTTATGTTTATATGGTTTGTTGCTTATAATATGTTGATTATGCTTGTGTCATGGTTTGATTGTGTTTGTGTTATAGTTTACTTTATACCATCTATAGATGTTGTATGATCTTTGTTGACACTTTTCATATTATGTCACACTTGATCGGGTGTTTGATACAAAGAGTTTTAAGTTTTTAATGGAAACATATTCACCCCCCCCCCCATGGTTTCCACATAGATACATTATCTTCTGAAAACACTAGCTCACTTCCTGTGGAACCAGATAGTCTGGGTCCTCCACCTGAAGTTGAAATTGTTCCCATTCGCAAGTCTTCAAGATATGTGAAAGCGCCTGAACGTCTATGTCTTAATGTAGAAGTTGAGAAAACTATATTAGGGGATCTTAACGAACCTGCTAATTATAGGGCTGCCATTGAGAGTTCTGAAAAGGACAAATGGGTAGTTGCTATGAATGGGGAAATGCAATCCATGAAAGATAACAATGTCTGGATTGAAGTAGACCTTCCTCCTAATGCCAAGGTAGTTGGGAGTAAGTGGCTCTTCAAGAAGAAAACTGACATAGATGGCAAGGTACACACCTATAAGGCCCGTTTGGTAGCTAAAGGCTTTACTCAAACATTTGGTGTTGACTACGAGGATGTAGCTGGCATTAGGGCTTTAGGATTCTCATAGCTATAGCAGCATACTATGACTATGAGATTTGGCAAATGGATGTCAAAACCGCCTTCTTAAATGGTCGCCTAGATGAAGACATCTATATGGCGCAGCCTGAGGGGTTTGTGAATCCAAAATTTCCAAACCGTGTATGCAAACTTCAAAGATCCATTTATGGATTGAAGCAAGCATCACGACAATGGAATAAAAGATTTGATGAGGAAATCAAAAGGTTTGAATTTACTCAGAATCTTGATGAGCCATGTGTATATCACAAAGCTAGTGGGAGTAATGCAGTTTTCCTTATCTTATATGTTGATGACATATTGATCATGGGAAAAGACATTCCAAGTTTGCAAAAGGTTAAGGCATATCTTGGAAAGTGTTTTTCTATGAAGGATTTAGGGGAAGCTGCATATGTTCTGGGAATCAAGATCTATAGAGATAGATCAAGGCAGTTAATCGAACTAAGTCAAAGTGCTTACATTGACAAAATATTAAGGAGATTCAATATGTAAAATTCCAAGAAAGGATATTTGCCAATGGAAGTAAAACATGGCTCAAGTAGTGAGCATTGTGCTTCAACACCTGCAGAGGTGGCACGTGTGAGCAAAGTTTCTTATGCTTCGGCTGTAGGTTCTATTATGTATGCGGTGAGATGCACAAGGCCAGATGTGGCGTTTGCTCAAAATATCACCAGTCAATTTCAACAAAATCGAAGTGAAAAACACTGGACTGTTGTTAAACATATTCTAAAGTATCTTAGGCATACGAAAGATATGTTTCTTGTGTATGGTGGAAATCCAGCTACAGAACTTGATGTAACAGGTTTATGTGATGCGTCCTGGCAATGTGACAAAGATGATGCGAAGTGATGAAGTGAAAAGTGTACCGCTTTTAGGGGGTCATTTAAGCCCTAAATCGTATTTATTTGATCAAATATTGCCCTAAATCGTTCCTTTTGTCATTTTAGGTACTTTGGAGAAGAAATCTGGAAAAGGAAGCATTTTGGACGTTTTTGGAGCATAAAAGTGAAGAAAACGACAAAGTCTCAAAATCTGCTGAAAAGTACCTGTGACGGCGTCAAGTCCCAGTGTGACACCGTCAACCCTTGATAAGCCAGAGAGGATTTTGAAAGATTAAATGGGGACGGCGTCAAGAAGGTCGTCAAGCCTTGATAAGCCAGAGAGGATTTTGGAAGATTAAAGGGGGACGGCGTCCAGAAGGCCATCAAGAAACCCAATCCGCGGCGAGTTGACGGCGTCAAGCTCTAAAACGTGACGCCGTCAGATCTGTTTTCCTATATATACTTTCATAATTTTTAGTCATTAGTGTGCAACTTTGTGAGGAGAAACCCTAGACGATTTTTCTGCCATTTTTAAGGGTTTTATACCCTTGGATCTCCCATGTTAAATTGAAGATAAGTAATTGATGCGTGGTTTTGCAACCTTACAACAGGTTTTACCTCTCGAGGGATCTCAAGAGGCTTACAACCCCACCAGGCAGTGTACCTGACCGATGTAGTATAGTGTAGTGGTAAGTACGGGGAATTGATCGTTCTCCACAGGGAATAGTGTCGTTAGGATTGAAAAACTATTCTAATAGGTCTAAGGGTGAGGGAAGATTCTTTTTGTATTTTTTTATATTTTATGAAAGCAAGTAAAATCTCGGGTTTGAATGAGTGGGCGGAATTAGTTGCTAGTCAACTAACCCAAATAACTACAATTGCAAATAAAATAAAATAACTGAAAATGAAAAGGTTGTGAAACTTATGTGGAGAGAAATGTGTTTACTTAGATTTCCTTACTCCCTAACTATCTTTTACCGGTTGATTAGTGTGTATTAATTGCGTGGATGACGGGTGTATTCCTTAATACCAATCGTTGGGTGGCGTACGTACTTCCCCAACTCTACAAGCTCCTACTTCACTCCTATGTCGAGCCGGCTAAGAAGCTCCTAACATGGGATCACTAGAATTCGCTCATGCATTAAATACAACCATAAAAACCTAGTACGCATTGGTTCATGTTTCTTAAGACGTTCAAGCAAGTTACCGAATAGGAAGTTAGCCAGTTTTCTTAAGCCTAACATCGATAAACAATCATCCAATACAATTAATAACACACTAATAACCGATAATCAATAGTTAGGTTTCATTAGATCTAAGCAAACACAAGATAAATCTAGCCTAGCATGTTAATCAAAAGACAAGAACAAGATATAATCAAACAACACATAGACATATTGATTGATTAAACAATTACTTATCTTCAATTAAACATGGGAGATCCAAGGGTTTGAAAACCCTTAAAAATGGCAGAAATTCGTCTTAGGGTTTCTCCTCACAAAGTTGCACACTAATAACAAAAAATTGCAAAACTATATATAGAACTTAAGGGCTGACGGCGTCACGTTATAGGACTTGACGCCGTCACCTCGCCGTGTCTAGGGTTCCCGGATGGCCTTCTTGACGCCGTCCCTTTTTAGTGCTCCAAAATCCGCTCTGGCTTATCAAGGCTTGACGCCGTCAGAAATGGGCTTGACGCCGTCTCTTGTTAAGTTAAACCGTGATGGCCTTGATCACCTTAAAGGGTGACGCCGTCAGACTTTTCATTGCAAAACTCCCTGGCTTATCATGTGTATTTTTCATATCCACCTCTTTTGCCAAGCCATGACGCCGTCAAGAGCAATTTGTGACGCCGTCAAAGGTACTTTTCCAGCCAATTTTGAGACTTTGTCGTTTTCTTCACTTTTATGCTCCAAAAACGTTTAAAATGCTTCCTTTTCCAGATTTCTTCTCCAAAGTACCTAAAATGACAAAAAGGAACGATTTAGGGCAATATTTGATCAAATAAATACGATTTAGGGCTTAAATGACCCCCTAAAAGCGGTACACTTTTCGCTTCATCAGTAATCAATTAATCATTCAATATGTCTATGTGTTGTTTGATTATATCTTGTTCTTGTCTTTTATTTAACATGTTAGGCTAGATTTATCTTGTATTTGCTTAGATCTAATGAAACCTAACTATTGATTATTAGTTGTTGGTGTGTTATTAATTGTATTGGATGATTGTCTATCGATGTTAGGCTTAAGAAAACTGGCTAACCTCCTATACAGTAACTTGCTTGAACGTCTTAAGAAACATGAACCAATGCGTACTAAGGTTATTATGGTTGTATTTAATGCATGAGCAAATTCTAGTGATCCCATGTTAGGAGCTTCTTAGCCGGCTCGACATAGGAGTGAAGTAGGAGCTTGTAGAGTTGGGGAAGTACGTACGCCACCCCACGATTGGTATTAAGGAATACACCTGTCATCCACGCAATTAATATACACTAATCAACCGGTAAAAGATAGTTAGGGAGTAAGGAAATCTAAGTAAACACATTTCTCCCCATATAAGTTCCACAACCTTTTTATTTTTCAGTTATTTTATTTTATTTGCAATTGTAGTTATTTGGGTTAGTTGACTAGCAACTAATTCCGCTCACTCCTTCAAACCCGAGATTTTACTTGCTTTTCATAAAATATAAAAAATACAAAAAGAATCTTCCCTCACCCTTAGACCTATTAGAGTAGTTTTTCAATCCTAACGACACTATTCCCCTAGAGAACGATCAATCCCCCGGTACTTGCCACTTCACTATACTACATCGGTCAGGTACACTGCCTGGTGGGGATTGCAAGCCTCTTGAGATCCCTCGAGAGGTAAAACCTGTTGTAAGGTCGCAAAACCACGCATCAAGTTTTTGGCGCCGCTGCCGGGGACTAGTTATTGTTTAGGTTGAATTTTTATTTTATTAGGTCTACTCACTAGATTCCTTTCTCGTGAGATTTTTATTTTATTTTTCTAGGTTTTCTTTAGTCTATCTTTTTTCTTCGTTTCTTTGTTCGTAACCATTACCATCCGACATTATGGAAGGTGGTAATATCCTCGATCCCAACAACCCACCACCACAACAACACCCACCTCCTAGAGCCCGTACCTTAGGAGACTACTCCCGTCCTAGCCACCATGGCTATCGAAACACCATTGAGCTCACTCAAGGAGCCAATGTCACTCCCTTGCGATCCGACACCATCCGGTTGGTGCAAAGCGGATGCGCATTCCATGGACTTCGTTCCGAAGATCCTAATCAACATCTCAAGGACTTTCTCAAAATCGTTGATTCCATAGACCTTGATGTTGCCACTCGAGAGATGACCCGACTACGTCTTTTTCAATTCTCTCTACGGGACCAAGCTAGTCAATGGCTAGAGCGCCTACCCGCAGGATCCATCACCTCTTGGGATGATCTCACCACTCGTTTCCTCGCTCAGTTTTTCCCACCAGGAAGAACTACCAAGTTAAGGAAGGATATCTTGATGTTCGAACAACGTCGAGGCGAAACCCTATATGGGGCATGGATTCGATTCAAGGACTTACTCCAAAAAGTCCCTCATCATGGCATAGATCTCTGGCTTCAAATTCAAATCTTCTATGACCATGTTGACTACCACACCAAGCGTGCCATCGATCGAGCCGCCGGAGGCAGATTGCGTGACAAAAGCGCCGAGGAATCATGGGAAATCATTGATGAGCTTGCATCTGACGATGATGAATTGTGGCAAGTTTCCCACGACGTACGCTCGGCGGTCAAGACATATTCATCACCCGATAAAGCCAATCAAATCACCGAGGAAAGCGTTAGTGAACTTGAGAAGAGGGTTGCATATCTTATGGAAAAGCAAAAGAGACCCTTAAGTCCACAAAAAGCAACAGTTAACTCGGTCTCAAGCATTAAGAAAATACCATTGTCCGAATCACCCCGGAGGGAAAATACTAAACCCTTCCATAAGCACGCTCAACCCAACTCACCACCTCAGGAACTTAGTCCAACATTCGAAGCTCGAATGAGAGAATACATGTCAAAACACTCCGAACGGTTGGCAAAATTTGAGGAAGCTATCTACAAACAAAAGGAGGAGATGGAAGAGAAGATGGCTGAGATGATGGGCCTTTTGAAAGAATACACAAAAACGAAAGCTCCTGAAAATGTGTTAGTGCGAAAAGACGTTGAAGTTCCCAACACTAAATGTGTTAATGCCATCTCCGTCGTCAAAGGAGGCGTAAATGAAGAAAGAGGGAAGTTAATAACTATGAAAGTTAACAAGATTGATCTCATCCCACTTAATGACGGAAACACCAATGCCTGCAAATGCGATTCCGACAAGGGAAAGGAGGCGCCCTCTGAGGAGCGCCAATTGGTAGAACCGCCAAAGTCACAACAAGTGAGGCATTACTTGAAGCACGAAATAAACAAGGAGACCATAAACGATTGGGTGAGAAACTATCGACGTACTCATCTACCCAACAAGAAGTCCAAGAGGATGGAACCGGATGATGAATCTGACACATTACCCGGAGGGCAATTGTATGAGAGCCTCATAAGACAAAAGTTAGTGGAAAAGCAGGAATTCTACGGGGTCTTCGAAATACCATGCAGCATTGAAAAACTCAAGTATCTGGATGCGGTAGCTGACCAAGGTTCCGACGTAAATTTGATGCCTTTATCCGTTTATGTCCAGTTAACCGACGAACTGCCATCCATCACCCGTACTAAACTCTCCTTTGCAAAACATTCTTATGAGTACCCGTTAGGAATTGCAGAAGATGTGTTGGTCAACGTTGCCGGATTCCTGTATCCGGTCGACTTCATGATTATTGAAAGAAATGATATGAATATGCCAATAATCCTTGGGGCACCCTTTCTCGTTACCACTAGGGCATAAATCGATTACGAAAATAGTACCATCCAAATGAAGAAGGGGAAGAAAACAATAAACTTCCCAACGATCCCACGACATATACGAGATGTTGCTCTACAAAAGAAGATGGAGGCGAACCCCAATATAATCCGTGGTAATGTTCGAGAGAAAATACTTGCATGGGAGGCAAGGATTAAGAATTACAATGAAAATGAGATTAGAGAATGTAAGGGTGGAAATAACGATTATATTGAGACTGAGGAGCAGACCAATAACCCCGTTGAATTTACGAAAGGAGACTCAGTGCTCCTAAGGCATTCAGAAACAAAAGCACCTACCGATGAACCAAGTCCTTGGTGGTACGGACCATTCACAATTAAAAGTCTACAACAGGATGGGGTAGTAAGCTTGATCAGCAAGGGAGGAGGTGAAGTGACTGCGAATGTCGAGCGATTGAGACACCACCACCCTGATAACAAGGATTATATCTATCAGGGATACGTCATTATGAATGATGGAATCACGTAATGTATGTGACTTTGAGTCTAGCTACAAGACTCGTTAATAAAGAAAAGCGCTTCTTGGGAGGCAACCCAAGCTTTATTTGCTTTGTGTGTTTATTTATTTGTTTGTTTGATTTTATTTGCTTCCGTATGTATGTTTAATTTTTATTTTTATTGATTCATGTTCGAAAACTAAATTGTGAAAATGCTTTATCTTGTTTTTAACTTCGTCTTAACTACATATAAAGGTATTTTGCAAAAGTTAAGTGTAAGGGAAATCTAAATCGGTTTATTAGAACAAATGAACATGAATAATAACAATATTAAATTAACATACATATTAGTAATTGTTTGAGTCAAATGCTTGTATCGAGTCATAATGATATTTTGCAGGATTTCCAGGAAGTAAGGTATAGGTTTTTCCAGAAATTTTCCGGAAACTTAACATGAGAATTCTGTCAGATCATTTCTGACGGCGTCAGGACTTACAACCTGACGGCGTCAGGTTTTAATTTTCTGAAATTTTTGAAAGTTTTATTTTTCTTCCGGAATCATAAAATGCTTTATTAAATCTCTAACTTATAAACTCCAGGAATCTGCAAAATAATCATTCCACAAGCATTATATCCTTATACAGATTTTATCCCGCCGATGTTATTGATGAAGCGAAAAGTGTACCGCTTTTAAGGGGTCATTTAAGCCCTAAATCGTATTTATTTGATCAAATATTGCCCTAAATCGTTCCTTTTGTCATTTTAGGTACTTTTGAGGAGAAATCTGGAAAAGGAGGCATTTTGGACGTTTTTGGAGCATAAAAGTGAAGAAAACGACAAAGTCTCAAAATTGTGCTGGAAATTACCTTTGACGGCGTCAGGATTTGTGCTGGACGGCGTCATGGCTTGGCAAAAGTGGTGGATGTGAAAATTACTCATGATAAGCCAGAGAAATTTGCATGAAATTCTGACGGCGTCACGCTTTAATGTGATCAAGGTCGTCACGGCTTAATTTAAAGTGGGACGGCGTCACCCCTTAATCTGACGGCGTCAAGCCTTGATAAGCCAGAACGGATTTTGGAGAGCTAAAGAGGGACGGCGTCAAGAAGGCCATCCGAGAACCCTAAAAGCGGCGAGGTGACGGCGTCACACTCCATAACGTGACGCCGTCAGATCTGAAAGTCTATATATAGTTTTCTAATTTTTTGTCATTAGTGTGGAACTTATTGGGGAACTTTGTGTGTACGAACCCTAGACGATTTTAGCAGCTTTTTCAAGGCTTTTTGCCTTGAGATCTTCCATGTTACATTGAAGATAAGTTATCAATTAATCATTCAATATGTCTATGTGTTGTTTGATTCTATCTTGTTCTTGTCTTTTGTTTAACATGTTAGGCTAGATTTATCTTGTGTTTGCTTAGATCTAATGAAACCTAGCTATTAATTATTGGTTATTAGTGTGTTATTAGTTGTATTGGATGATTGTTTATCTATGTTAGGCTTAAGAAAACTGGCTAACTTCCTATTCGGTAACTTGCTTGAACGTCTTAAGAAACATGAACCAATGCGTACTAAGGTTTTTATGGTTGTATTTAATGCACAAGCGAATTCTAGTGATCCCATGTTAGGAGCTTCCTAGCCGGCTCGACATAGGAGTGAAGTAGGAGCTTGTAGAGTTGGGGAAGTACGTACACCACCCCACGATTGGTATTAAGGAATACACCCGTCATCCACGCAATTAATACACACTAATCAACCGGTAAAAGATAGTTAGGGAGTAAGGAAATCTAAGTAAACACATTTCTCTCCACATAAGTTTTACCACCTTTTCATTTTCTGTTATTTTATTTTATTTGCATTCGTAGTAACTTGGGTTAGTTGACTAGCAACTAATTCCGCCCACTCTTTCAAACCCGAGATTTTACTTGCTTTCATAAAATTATAAAAACATAAAAAGAATCTTCTCTCACCCTTAGACCTATTAGAGTAGTTTTTCATACCTAACGAACACTATTCCCTGTGGAGAACGATCAATCCCCCGTACTTACCACTACACTATACTACATCGGTCAGGTACACTGCCTGGTGGGGTTGTAAGCCTCTTGAGATCCCTCGAGAGGTAAAACCTGTTGTAAGGTTGCAAAACCACGCATCAAGTTTTTGGCGCCGTTGCCGGGGAATAGTTATTGTTTAGGTTGAATTTTTATTTTATTAGGTCTACTCACTAGATTCCTTTCTAGTGAGATTTTTATTTTATTTTTCTAGGTTTTCTTTAGTCTATTTTTTTTCTTCGTTTCTTTGTTCGTAACCATTACCATCCGACATCATGGAAGGTGGTAATATCCTCGATCCCAACAACCCACCACCACAACAACACCCACCTCCTAGAGCCCGTACCTTAGGAGACTACTCCCGTCCTAGCCACCATGGCTATCGAAACACCATTGAGCTCGCCCAAGGAGCCAATGTAGCCCACCTGCGATCCGACACCATCCGGTTGGTGCAAAACGGATGTGCATTCCATGGACATATGTCCGAAGACCCAATTCAACACCTTAAGGACTTTCTTAAAATCGTAGATTCCATTGACCTTAACGGTGCTACTAGAGACACTACCCGATTGCGTCTCTTCCATTTCTCTCTTCGTGACCAAGCTATCCATTGGCTTGATCGTCTACCCGCAGGATCTATCTCGACTTGGGATAATCTCACCACTCGTTTCCTCGCTCAATTTTTCCCACCAGCGAGAACAACCAAGCTAAGGAATGACATCTTGATGTTCCAACAACGTCAAGGTGAAACTCTTTACGAAGCGTGGACTCGTTTTAAGGACCTACTCCACAAAGTCCCCCATCATGGCATTGATCTTTGGCTCCAAATCCAAATCTTTTATGATGGTGTCAATCATCAAACTAGAAGGGCCATAGATCACGCTGCCAATGGTAGACTAAGCAAGCTCGGTGTTGATAAGTGCTGGGAGGTCATTGAGGACTTAGCACAATACGAAGAAGAAGAATGGGAGGATCCGATGTTCTTGGAGGAAGGGAGTTTAGATTACATGAATGCTACCCAAGAACAGCTATTTGAGAACATCGAAAGGCGGGTTGAGGAATTGATGAGGGCCGAGATGCCTATGGCTAATGCTGAAATGAATCCCAATGGATGTGTGAATGTAGCTAGTAAACATTCGTTTCTTGAATTTTCACGACAAGAGGAGCTCGAAGGGACAATGTTTACTTTTGTGAACAACCAAGAAAGACAGATCCGGCAGTTAGAGGTCCGAATGGAGAACACCCGAAACACCTTTATGGACTTGGCTGAAGGTTTCATATCAAGAATTAAGGAAAAGATTAGGGAAGAAGCTGTACTCAAAAAAATCGAAAAGATTTTTGAATTCCCAGTCCCTAGTGAAACAAGCAGCGGTTGGCACAATGAAACACCTCTCTCTGTGGATTCAACCCAGAATAACTTCTATTCCCATAAGTCTCCTTCTGAGAAAGGGAACTCTCACGCTTCTACCATAACCTCTAAATCACTCAAACCAACCTTGATGCATAGGGTCTCGATGATTTCTCAAACCAAACCCATTACCCATAAAACCTATTCCCAACATTCCAACTTCAAAACGCCAACACTCCACTTCTTCGATGAGAGCAAGTTTGAGTATGAAGACGAAGACGACGTTAAAATAAAAAAGATGGGAACCGGAATGGATGAAAAACCGTTAGAGCATAACATTTATGAAAATGGCAAGAGCTCAAATCTTTGCCATAAAACTCTTCTAACTTCAAATCCACCCATCAAACCAAAGGATTCGGGTAACCTAAAAATGAAGGTGGTAGACTCTTTCCCCATTCACGCACCCCCTTCACCTCAAGTGGCATATTTCTACCCTAAGGGTGTGTATCGCTACTTTCACCCACACTTAATCCTAAGTGTAGGGAAAACCTCCCTTATTTCCGTTAAATAAGGGTAGAGTCAGGCTCGTGACTCGAACAAAAACAAGCGCTTCTTGGGAGGCAACCCAAGCTTTATTTGTTTGTTTGTTTGTTTGTTTGTTTGTTTGTGTCATATATGCTTAATCATAATTGTTAAATTTTCATGTTTCGAATAATTTGTGAAAATGCTTTATTTTGTTTTTAACCTCGTCTTAATTGCATATAAAGGTATTTTACAAAAAAAAATAAATAAATAAATAAATAATAAAAAAAATAATAAAAATAAAATAAAAATAAGTGTAGGAAAGTTTATATTTTGTTAAAAAGAACAAAATTCGAACATGGAAAATTCACAATTCATGATTAGCATGTATTCTATCTTGTTTATGTGTCAATACTTGTGGACATGTTTTATGAGTCCCTATTTGTAAGTCGTCCCGCAAGTATCCTATCCTTTTATTGCTTTGTTTTGTTTTTATTTCTAAGTCTGGAAATACATCTAGTTGTGGTTTTTCTTTGTTCGGTTTGATGCTTTGGTTTTTGTGTTTGTTGGTTACAGGTATTATTGGATAAGAAGATGTACGTGCAACACATCAAGTGGATGATTATATTTCTGGAGTGAAGCTTATCATGTTCATTCTCTTGGAGGGAGATTTAACCATATTATCACATCATCCATACCGAGCGAATCAGGGGAGTATTAGTTTCTTCCATTCTCATTTATTTTTACTTTTACATCTTTTGTCTAGAACATTGGGGACAATGTTCGGATTAAGTGTAGGGAGGGTAAATTAGGATGCCTTAGAAACTACAACTTCGCTTGATTTTTGTTTTGTTTAATAGTGAATGTGTAATAAAGCCAAGAGAAATATTGGTTAGGGCAATTTTAGCACCAAATTTAAAATTTTTTACAACATATAGGAGTGAAACTTTGATTTTAATAAGCGTCTCATGGATAGGGAATTGTATGACTAGCACAAAAATCCATACCACTCAAAAATTTCCACCCCAAATATGTGAGCTTCGCCTTTAGATCTTTAGGAAAAAGCATTCATTGTTGGTGCTTATGAGTGTACCGGTAGTTTATAGATTCTAGAACTTGCGTTTGTGATGCATACCGAGACCGCTAGTGAGACTACATTCGTGTAGTTAGGATTGACTACATGATAAGAGGCATTAAGATTAACCCATTGTTTTACACCTGTGTTTTTGTTATAATTACTTTGGCTACATTGGTCAAGTAATTCTCCCACACCCTTTGCGTTGTACTCATTTTTAGTACACGATACCCCTAGTACACCCCTCAGAGCCTATCTTTTCGTTTCGACCTTTAAGCATTTTACTTAAAGGAAGAATTTGTTTACACCCCACTAAAATGTACACCCAAATCGCCTTAGCCTACCTTGTATGCACTCATTTTTAGTGCATTATTGTTACAACATTTGTTTAAACCCAAGTTAATTATCTAATTGATTACATGGTTGCTAAGTCGAGTCATATCCTTGTACATATTGTTTTGGGACGATTGGGACTCATGGGTAAAGTACTAGTGTAATGGAGTAATGGGGAAGAACATCATTTATTACCCCCATATGTGCTAAATATTTTAAAAGTACTCCAAGTGTTTTGATTATCTTAATTCGAGTCATTAGAATAGTAATTTGTAAAGTTATGTAAAAGTTCAAGTGTAAGGGGAATGCAACGCCCCTATGATGTATTATTTTGGATGGTAGGTCAAAAGTGTATGCACAAAAAAAAAAAAAAAAAAAAAAAAAAAAAAAAAAAAAATCAAAAAAATCAAAAAAATCAAAAAAATCAAGAAAAATACAAAAAAAAAATGAGAAAAAGAAAAATAGAAAAAACATACGGACTACCATCCCGTTTTATTTTATGTTTATTTTATGTTTTTGTTATTTTGTTTTTAGCTTAAGATTGAGTCGAGTCTTGGCTTAGCAACATTGTATAGTACATGTAATTGATCAAGATCTTTAGCTCGCCACCAGTAAATTATCCTTTATCCAACAAAACCGTGTTTTCCTTTTCCCTACACCTAACGTTATAACCCATTTAAAAGCCCTCTTTGATAGTTTATCTTAGGTGCTTACGCCTAGTGGAGGAGGTTTTCGATCCTTTCCCATGCCTATGGTAATCTATTTGCTATGACAGGTAGTGAGAGATATTATCCGTTTTCATTTATGAGATTTATTTTGATGACACTTGAGAGATGTGAGTATCTAAACACTACTTGTGAGGTGCTAGTTTGTAATCTCCGTGCTTATTATGATTAAAGTGGAACGAATATTTGTTGCAATTACTTTTATGTTAGCATTAAATGACCCCTAACTTGTATTTTGATTAGAATAAAAGCACATTTGCTTGAGGACAAGCAAATCTCAAGTGTAAGGGTATTTGATGAAGCAAAAAGTGTACCGCTTTTAAGGGGTCATTTAAGCCCTAAATCGTATTTATTTGATCAAATATTGCCCTAAATCGTTCCTTTTGTCATTTTAGGTACTTTTGAGGAGAAATCTGGAAAAGGAGGCATTTTGGACGTTTTTGGAGCATAAAAGTGAAGAAAACGACAAAGTCTCAAAATTGTGCTGGAAATTACCTTTGACGGCGTCAGGATTTGTGCTGGACGGCGTCATGGCTTGGCAAAAGTGGTGGATGTGAAAATTACTCATGATAAGCCAGAGAAATTTGCATGAAATTCTGACGGCGTCATGCTTTAATGTGATCAAGGTCGTCACGGCTTAATTTAAAGTGGGACGGCGTCACCCCTTAATCTGACGGCGTCAAGCCTTGATAAGCCAGAACGGATTTTGGAGAGCTAAAGAGGGACGGCGTCAAGAAGGCCATCCGGGAACCCTAAAAGCGGCGAGGTGACGGCGTCACACTCCATAACGTGACGCCGTCAGATCTGAAAGTCTATATATAGTTTTCTAATTTTTTGTCATTAGTGTGGAACTTATTGGGGAACTTTGTGTGTACGAACCCTAGACGATTTTAGCAGCTTTTTCAAGGCTTTTTGCCTTGAGATCTTCCATGTTACATTGAAGATAAGTTATCAATTAATCATTCAATATGTCTATGTGTTGTTTGATTCTATCTTGTTCTTGTCTTTTGTTTAACATGTTAGGCTAGATTTATCTTGTGTTTGCTTAGATCTAATGAAACCTAGCTATTGATTATTGGTTATTAGTGTGTTATTAGTTGTATTGGATGATTGTTTATCTATGTTAGGCTTAAGAAAACTGGCTAACTTCCTATTCGGTAACTTGCTTGAACGTCTTAAGAAACATGAACCAATTCGTACTAAGGTTTTTATGGTTGTATTTAATGCACAAGCGAATTCTAGTGATCCCATGTTAGGAGCTTCCTAGCCGGCTCGACATAGGAGTGAAGTAGGAGCTTGTAGAGTTGGGGAAGTACGTACGCCACCCCACGATTGGTATTAAGGAATACACCCATCATCCACGCAATTAATACACACTAATCAACCGGTAAAAGATAGTTAGGGAGTAAGGAAATCTAAGTAAACACATTTCTCTTCACATAAGTTTTACCACCTTTTCATTTTCTGTTATTTTATTTTATTTGCATTCGTAGTAACTTGGGTTAGTTGACTAGCAACTAATTCCGCCCACTCTTTCAAACCCGAGATTTTACTTGCTTTCATAAAATTATAAAAACATAAAAAGAATCTTCTCTCACCCTTAGACCTATTAGAGTAGTTTTTCATACCTAACGAACACTATTCCCTGTGGAGAACGATCAATCCCCCGTACTTACCACTACACTATACTACATCGGTCAGGTACACTGCCTGGTGGGGTTGTAAGCCTCTTGAGATCCCTCGAGTGGTAAAACCTGTTGTAAGGTTGCAAAACCACGCATCAGTTATGCAGGTTTTCTTGTTTGTTTTCTCAAGATTAACAGGTTATTTTGGACAAGGAGATGTATGTGGAATCAAGCTTTTGGCGATGCTTTAGTCTTGAAGCTTCCACATTACCTTGGAAGAAGATCTAACCATGTTACCTCTTTATCCACCGAACGAATCAGGGGAGTATTTGATTTCATTCTTTTACCTTATTTACTTTTACATCTTGCTATTTGAACATTGGGGACAATGTTCATCTTAAGTGTAAGGGGGGGGGGGGTAAAGTACGATACTTTAGAGAATGCTATTACGCTTGATTTTTTATTTGTTTGATGGTAGATGTGTAATAAAACTGAGATAAATACCTATTAAGGCAATTTTAGTGCCAAATTTAAATTTTTTTACAACATATAGGAGTGAAACTTTGGTCTTAATGAGCGTCTCACGGATAGGAGTTATATGACTAGCACAAAACCGTACCAGTAAAAAATTTTCCACCCCCAAATATGTGAGGTTCGCCCCTAGAATTGGTAGGAAAAGCATTTATGCTATGATGTGTGTACCGGTAGCACTTAGATTCTAGAACTTGCGTTAGGACCATTCCAAGGCCACAAGTGAGACTACATTCGTGTAGTTAGATTTACTACATGATAAGAGGCATTAGGATTAACCCATTGTTTTACACCTGTGTTTTTGTTATAATTACATTGACTACATTGGTCAAGTAATTCTCCCACACCCTTTGCGTTGTACTCATTTTTAGTACACGATACCCCTAGTACACCCCTCAGAGCCTATCTTTTCGTTTCTAACTTTAAGCATTTTACTTAAAGGAAGAATTTGTTACACCCCACTTAAATGTACACCCAAATCGCCTTAGCCTACCTTGTATGCACTCATCTTTAGTGCATTATTGTGACAACATTTGTTTAAACCCCAAGTTAATTATCTAATTGATTACATGGTTGCTAAGTCGAGTCATATCCTTGTACATATTATTTTGGGACGATTGGGACTCATGGGTAAAGTACTAGTGTAATGGAGTAATGGGGAAGAACAACATTATTACCCCCATATGTGCTAAATATTTTAAAAGTACTCCAAGTGTTTCGATTATCTTAATTCGAGTCGATAGAATAGTAATTGTAAAGTTATGTAAAAGTTCAAGTGTAAGGGGAGAACCGAGGCCCCTATGATGTATTATTTTGGATGGTAGGGCAAGAGTGTATGCAAAAAAAAAAAAAAAAAAAAAAAAAAAAAAAAAAAAAAAAAGGACTAGTGTAATGGAGTAATGGGGAAGAACAACATTATTACCCCCATATGTGCTAAATATTTTAAAAGTACTCCAAGTGTTTCGATTATCTTAATTCGAGTCATTAGAATAGTTAATTGTAAAGTTATGTAAAAGTTCAAGTGTAAGGGGAATGCAACGCCCCTATGATGTATTATTTTGGATGGTAGGGCAAGAGTGTATGCAAAAAAAAAAAAAAAAAGTAGAAAAAACATACGGACTACCATCCCGTTTCATTTTATGTTTATTTTATCTTTTTGTTATTTTTTTTTCATTAGTTTAAGTCGAGTCTAGTCTTGGCTTAGCAACGCCATATTGTACATGTAATTAATGAAGATCTTTAACTCGCCACCAGTAAAATATCCTTTATCCAACAAAACCGTGTTTATCATATCCCTACACCTAACGTTATAACCCGTTTAAAAGCCCTCTTTGATAGTTTATCTTAGGTGCTTACGCCTAGTGGAGGAGGTTTTTGATCCTTTCCCAAGCCTATGGTAATCTATTTGCTATGACAGGTAGTGAGAGATATTATTCATTTTCATTTATGAGATATACTTTTATGACACCTGAGAGATGTGAGTATCTAAACACTACTTGTGAGGTGCTAGTGTGTAATCTCCGTGCTTATTATGATTAAAGTGGAAAGATTATTTGTTGTAATTACTTTTATATTAGCATTAAATGACCCCTAACTTGTATTTTGATTAGAATAAAAGCGCATTTGCTTGAGGACAAGCAAATCTCAAGTGTAAGGGTATTTGATGAAGCGAAAAGTGTACCGCTTTTAGGGGGTCATTTAAGCCCTAAATCGTATTTATTTGATCAAATATTGCCCTAAATCATTCCTTTTGTCATTTTAGGTACTTTGGAGAAGAAATCTGGAAAAGGAAGCATTTTGGACGTTTTTGGAGCATAAAAGTGAAGAAAACGACAAAGTCTCAAAATCTGCTGAAAAGTACCTGTGACGGCGTCAAGCCCCAGTGTGACGCCGTCAACCCTTGATAAGCCAGAAAGGATTTTTGAAGATTAAAGGGGGACGGCGTCAAGAAGGTCGTCAAGCCTTGATAAGCCAGAGAGGATTTTGGAAGATTAAAGGGGGACGGCGTCAAGAAGGCCATCAAGAAACCCTAACCGCGGCGATTTGACGGCGTCAAGCTCTATAACGTGACGTCGTCAGATCTGTTTTCCTATATATACTTTCATAATTTTTAGTCATTAGTGTGCAACTTTGTGAGGAGAAACCCTAGACGATTTTTCTGCCATTTTTAAGGGTTTTATACCCTTGGATCTCCCATGTTCAATTGAAGATAAGTAATCAATTAATCATTCAATATGTCTATGTGTTGTTTGATTATATCTTGTTCTTGTCTTTTATTTAACATGCTAGGCTAGATTTATCTTGTGTTTGCTTAGATCTAATGAAACCTAACTATTGATTATTAGTTGTTGGTGTGTTATTAATTGTATTGGATGATTGTCTATCGATGTTAGGCTTAAGAAAACTGGCTAACCTCCTATACGGTAACTTGCTTGAACGTCTTAAGAAACATGAACCAATACGTACTAAGGTTATTATGGTTGTATTTAATGCATGAGCGAATTCTAGTGATCCCATCTTAGGAGCTTCTTAGCCGGCTCGACATAGGAGTGAAGTAGGAGCTTGTAGAGTTGGGGAAGTACGTACGCCACCCCACGATTGGTATTAAGGAATACACCCGTCATCCACGCAATTAATATACACTAATCAACCGGTAAAAGATAGTTAGAGAGTAAGGAAATCTAAGTAAACACATTTCTCCCCATATAAGTTTCACAACCTTTTTATTTTTCAGTTATTTTATTTTATTTACAATTGTAGTTATTTGGGTTAGTTGACTAGCAACTAATTCCGCTCACTCCTTCAAACCCGAGATTTTACTTGCTTTTCATAAAATATAAAAAATACAAAAAGAATCTTCCCTCACCCTTAGACCTATTAGAGTAGTTTTTCAATCCTAACGACACTATTCCCCTAGAGAACGATCAATCCCCCGGTACTTGCCACTTCACTATACTACATTGGTCAGGTACACTGCCTGGTGGGGATTGCAAGCCTCTTGAGATCCCTCGAGAGGTAAAACCTGTTGTAAGGTCGCAAAACCACGCATCACGAAGTCTCAGACGAGTTATGTCTTTGTTATCAATAGAGGAGCAGTAGACTGGAGGAGCAAGAAACAGAGTATAATTACGATGTCTGCTACAGAGGCCGAGTACATAGCCGCTTCAGAAGCTGCAATGGAGGCAGTCTGGATTAGGAAATTCATTTCAGGGCTTGGTGTTATGCCTTCAATTGAATCGCCTATTAATATGTATTGCGACAATTCTACTGCAATCATATTTTTCAATGAACCTGGAGTCATGAAGGGCACCAGAAATTTTCTACGGAAATATCACTATGTTCGGGAACAAGTCCGCGAAGGTGAAATAAATCTCTTGAAAGTTCACACAGATGATAACTTAGCTGATCCATTCACTATGGCTTTAGCAAAAGAAAAGCTTACTGAATTGTCAAATGGAATTGGACTTAGATTAGCTAGTAGTTTCATGCATGACTGTGTTTAGTATTTGGATAAAGTATTGTAAACATTTATTATTTATTAATGAAATAAAGTAGTGGTTATGTTTACATTCATTATTTAATATTGTTGTCCTATTTTATTTTTTTTGCATGTTTTAAATCCGTGAATAACTTAGTTATTCTAAATGTCCGTTGTCAGTTAATGATATGGGAATATCATTATGGTAAGACAAATCTGAGTTTTGGTAAAATATACTTGAAAGTATATTGATGCGTTGTCATACCAAATTCACATGATATTCAATGAATTGAATATAGGACTTATCCCAACTACATGATGTTACTTATGGATATTATTAAGTAAATCATGAATAGTTATCCTCAGAACTGAGATACCAGATAACTGTTGTGAATGTAATGCATTCTGTGGAACAATTTAACGCTATACGTAACTGGTAGTCATAAGGATTGTTTTCAGAATTGTTGCAAAGTTCATAAGTTATGCTCGTAGTCAAAATAGAATTTGTTCCTCTAAATTTATTTTTGGAGTTTAATACTGTTGGGCCTCTCGTAGGGTTGACAAGATGTTTGCATGGCCATGCCCAAGATCTCCCCTGAATATGTTCAGAAGATTTGGTAATCTTGCTCAATCATAAACAACAAGAAATAGAATTTTGAATAAAGATAATATCCATATCTTTATTTGATGTAGTATTAGAAACAAAAGGATAATAATAATGATGAATCATTAAAGGTTTTTTCCAGGAGACCTACTCGAGTTGTACTAGAGGCATCGGCATATTGCAAGACGCTAACCGATGTGATCACAACTATTATGATATGTCTAAGTGGGAACTGTTAGTTTTATAGACATAAAATAGTAGTTGTGTGTTAGGATCTAAATCGAGATCACGGGATTGCACACATTATGTATGAGAACTAAAGATTAATAATTAAATGTAAAATGTTATATTTGATTATTAAATATCACAAAATAAATAACGGACGTTAGTATTTAACGAAAATGACTAACGGTCGTTAAATAAAATAAGGAAAGGGACTAGGATGTAATTAGTAGCCAAGAAGATTCCGGAACTCCCCTAATAATATAGGGCCGATCGGCAATAGGGTTTGGATTCCTAATCCAACTCTAACTTGGGCTCTAAGTTACATAGCCTATATAAACAAACCTTGGGTTCTAGTTTTTGTTACCTCTTGTGCATTGAACTAAACCCTAAAGTTTTCTTCCCTTTCTTGTTTCTATTTGATCGGTTCTACTCCCCTAAAAGGGTCGACCGATTTTTTGTTAAAGCAAAAAATTGTTTTGGTTTTGTTTTGTTATCAATAACTTGCATTACTTTAGTTTGGTTTAGTACGTGTGTACAAGAACGTGATTCTTACACATTATTGTAAGAATCTTGGATTGAATTGCAAAAACGGTAAATGGCAATTCCTATAATCCCATAAACCCTTATTAGGGTTCATAATCCATATTGCTCAAGGTTGATTCTTGTTTTTGCTAGAATCATCAAGGTACGTTCACTTTATATTCGGTTTAATTATTTTTATGTTATATGTATCATGTGCTTCCGCTATATGTACTTTGATATTTTGGTTTATTAATATGATTGTCATGATATAATAATTTCAACATAATGATCAACTAAGAGCTGAATGCTAACGATTTGAAAGAAATGCATATGTTGAAGCTTTTCAAACTGTCGTAGCCTGAATTAGAACATAGGGACAATAGTTTTTATGCATGTTTAATGAGCCAATTTACTACTTTCACCATGGTTTTTTGTAGTTATCTGCCATCATAAGTTTCTTACAGCCAAGTAACTAACAATATAGTTCTGCACGTTTAAACACGCGATTGTCAACATGAATGTTCTTGGATCGGCTTAGTTTAGGGTGTGTTTCACTTTTTGTTTTGTTTCTTCCACCATCTAATATATTCCCAGACGACTACTTTTATTAGAGGGGTGTTTGGTTGTTATGGAACAAATTTAATGCCCAATGTTTAGCTGGTTTTCGTGCCCTATGTTAAGCAGGCTTTTAGGCCATTTTTATAGCTCAAAATAAGCTCCGTACATGTCTTTGTTTTAACGGGGTGTTTGGTTGCTATTAAAATGATTTAGTGCTCAATATTTAGCTGATATTTTGTTTTGTGCGTATGCAAATTTGGAATTTTTACAGTTTAGAATTTTGGAACTATGCAATTTATGTTTTTTTAAGGAATGGACCATGAAATTAGGCATTTGCCTTGCCCACCTCAAATGATGGCTGTAAAGAACTCGGACAAAGTTGATAAAAACATATCCACGGTGGCTAAATTGTATCACTTACTATATCAGTGAAGTTTGCTTGACAAACAATTAACATTAGTACTTATTTAGTAGTCTGGTTTGATGAAGATTGGTTATACATGGAATAATGTGGCTTAGGAATTCATGAGATTATCATCTTATCCAATGTTATCTAATACTGTATCATGTTATCCAATGGTTTAGGAATTAATATTAAAGTATTTATCTCCAACTTTGACCTAGTCTCCTCCCAAGTTCACTTGAACTGATCCACTTTGAACTTCAATTAGTTTCTAATAGAATTTATGAACTTCAAAAACATGGGTTTTATCTTTCATTAGATAAAAATTGAATTTATAAGCTTTCTTAAATTAAAATGTATCCATATTATGTCTTCTAATACTTTTGATTGTTTTTTATAGGCCTAAGGCTGATGAGCGTGGAGGAAGTCAAGTGATTATTTCTATACAAACTTTGCTTTCCCTGTTTTTTGTGTGTGTGCCTAATATGTGATGTTGACTTCTTGAGTTGTAAGTGATACTCGTTATTGCTCGAGTTGGTGAAAAGAGATTTAGAATAGTAAGCATGGATAGAAGAATGTCTTGCATTCATTAGAACAAGGGTTAAAAGAAAAAAAACAACCATGATTGTGTGTTCTTGCCTATTCTTTAGATGCTTGGTTAGCATGAGGATGGCGTCTATGGGGCGAGCAAGTTATAAAACTGGACACTGCATTACATGGGCATGTGTTAGCCCAAAAGTATTCGAGATATACAAGAGTATGTTGTTGTCAATATATAGAAGTAGGTTCATAACATTATTCAATTTATAAAGAGTAATTGGGCAAAAGCTTTCTGATATTGACATCAATTTCTATATGGAATTTTGATCATGTATTTATGTATGACGTAAATTGCAAAGGGGATCGTGTGATGGTGTTGTATATTTATTATGAGTCCTAAACTAACAACACATAATAGTTATTTTCCAGGCATCTATTAGCTTAGTTAAGGATCAAAATTCAGAAGTATCATATCATATTCTTCTTGATAATTGCATGTTTATTTTATTCATTTTCGTCTTATGGATGTGACTACACGTTCATACATATTTTACTATTAATTATATCGTATAATCAAATTTTTAAAGCTAGTATATATATATATATGATGAAAGTGGATTTTTTTTTAATCGAAAAATGAATGACTATTATTGATTAATTGGGTCTATAAAGAATTTTAGGTCTACATTGAACTTTTCTTTGGTTAGTAGTTGTATATTGTAAATGTCCACGCCCGTGACTAATGGATTAAAGACGCTGAGGCATGAAAATACCCGATTGCACAAGAATATTTCTTTTAAGAAAAAATATATTTTCCTTTAATACTTATCAAATTTTTTTCCAAACACTTATTTAGTTGTATAATTAACCTTTGTCCATACAGACTATGCTAAGTTAATGAATCTCAATATAAACTTTGGGGCTATAGAATAGGAAACACAAATGACAGCAAAACTTAAACTTATAATATAGATATACAAAATAAAAATGGTTGTCGAAGAAAGGTTATACCTAAGGTTGTCAAGATCGGGATCCTATCTAGGATCGTTTTTTGCTTCACAAGATCGTAATCGTAGAATCAGATCGGGATCGTAATATATATATATATATATATATATATATATATATATATATATATATATATATATATATATATATATATATATATATATATATATAAGGGTTGTAGTTTTGTACTTCTATATATTTCTATATAATATTTTATATTATAAACGAATCTAAATGGATAATAAAAGAAAAGTTCATATGTTCAAGTACCGTAATAGTAGAACATTAAGAAACATGAGCTTTTAGTAGAATCTGATCGTTTACGATCCTACGATCTTGTGTACGATCCTACGATCCTACACCGATCTTGCTCCACTTGAAATAAAAACATGGGCTTGTAGTAGGATCGGATCGTCTACGATCCTACGCGCGATCCTACGATCCTAGATCGATCCTGATTAAATTAAGATCCTACTACGATCCTGCTCGTTTTTTATATGTAGGATCGTAGGATCGTGATTTTGACAACCTTGTTATACCTTTATTCTATATCATCAAACCCACTAATATTTTCACCAATAGAACACCCTATACACTTTCTCCACCACCTTAACAACCACCACCTTTAGGATTAGGGTTTTGACTCCTGAAAAAAAATTCAACGACTTCTCTATTCTCCAGCTATGTAATTGCATGTACACCAACTCCGTCCTTCATTCTTCCAGTAGGGTTATCATGGTTGAATTTGTAACTTGAAGTTTCTTCAAAGCTAGGGCGGACATATTTGTTACGATTTTGTTTTTTCTCTAGTTTTTAATTTTGACTTTTGAGTTTTGTTGACCACCCCTATTTTTTTTTTATTATTTTTTTTTACTTTATTTTAATTTTGACACATGTATTTTTGTAACCCAATTATCTCAAAAAACGATTTTTTAATAAATTTTGACCAAGAAATATTTAGTCTTTTTTCTTTTTTAAATACCAGACGAATACCTACGCAAAGCGACGGTGTATAGCGACAAATAATTATACTTGCGAAATAGTGATTTTGGTTCGAATAATTTGGAAACATTGGGCAATTTACTTTATAGCTACTATTTCGCCTGGTTTTTGGTTCCTAGTCTTATTTTATTAGTAGCCTTGCTCGGGTTGCAAAGCGTGTGTCTTTGAAATGCAAAGCGTGTGTTTTTTAAAAGTAATATAGTGTGTGTTTTTGAAAAGTTGGCAGGTTTAAAATTGATCAAGAAAAAACATAATTTAAGTTGCCAAGTTTTTAGAAAGTTTGCAAGTTTAAGAGGTATTTAGAGGTAATTTAAACAAACTACATTAATTTAAGTTTCAAGTTTCATGTTTAAAGAAAAGAGATACTCTTTATAAGTAGTAGAGATGTTTTTCAAAAATATTTTAAAAATCAATTATTGCCTAAGAGCATAATGTATGGTAACGCAACAACGGGCGTTATGCCGACTTGGCAGCCACGTTGCAGGCGGTTACCACACCGCCCCCTCGGCATTGATGAAGATGTTGCCCTATCTATGGGCGTTGTTTGTTGGTTTTGTTTGAAAAAAATAGGCGTTATGCCGACTTGGCAGCCGCGTTGCAGGCGGTTACCACACCGCCCCCTCGGCATTGATGAAGATGTTGCCCTATCTATGGGCGTTGTTTGTTGGTTTTGTTTGAAAAAAATAATCGTTGGCAAAGCCAACTGTTTAAAACTTAATTGCTTTTTATTGTTTTTTACTCTCACTCTCTATATATTTACCCCATTTAACCAAATTTCACACAAATCTTTTTACCAAAAAACATATACTCTCAACAAAAAACATCTACTTCCAACAAAACATTTCAAAAATCATATGGCTTGTTCACTTCCACACATTGTTGAACAAATCAAGGATGGTGTTGAAAAACTAATGAGGGGGATACCATTCGTCAGGAAAAGATTATCGAATTAGCTGTGTATTTTAGCAAAGCATCGAGTTCTAAATATGATCCGCAAAAAGCATACAACAAATGCAAAGACCTTCCGCCTGAAAAACTAGCTGCGATTAACGATTTTCTAAAAGAAGAAAGCAGGAAAGATAACTAGATTCATAATGATTTCTTCAAATTGGCGAGCCAATCCAAGACAACATCAGTCACAAAGTTCGTTGGATGCATAAAGGAAACAGTATAACGATTGTGTTTTTCTTTATTGTATTTTTTTTTTCAATTTCGTATTCTTTTATAATTATCGTATTGTTTTTTTTAACTATCGTATTGTAATTTTTATTTTTAGTTAATGAATGATAAATTAGGACGTTTGTGTTTTTTTATTATTTTTATTTCTCAATTTCCTATTGTTTTTAATTATTGAATTGTAACTTTTAAATTTATTTAATGAATGATAAATTAGTGTATTTGAAAAAATGGAAAAAAAAATAAACATATTGGGTCCCAAAAAAGATTATGGATGTTATGAGGGAGGGGTGTTTTTGGGTATTTGTGTTAAAAATGGGGATGGGGATGTAGCACAGATGTGGCTGCATTTTTTTTTTTATTTTTATTTATTTTTTTGTAAAAGGGTTATCCCGGTAAATAAAAAACTGTTAAGAAACGTTATGACACATGACGCTCTAATAAGGTAAGTTCTAAAAATCTCCATGTCAAAAAACGTTTTCCTTTATTAAATAAATAAAAGATTTTTAATAAGTGAGAAATAAAGAGGTTTTAATACAAAGTCATTGATGAGCTAAAAGAATTAGAGTTTGATCATGGCTTGATGCCATAGTCAACACACTGAAGGGGTGTTTGAATTATAGTCATACACTAATCAATAATCAATAAACTGTTAACATTATTTATACACTCAAAAGTGAAAGCCATTACAAAAAAGTGGTTGCAATACACGACTGTACAAACAAATTGAAAGGGCCTACAAATCAACCTCTTATAAAAAGCAGAATATACATCAATACCAGCTTAAGGCAATTTGATCTTTGAAATAACAGCAGCAACAACTATACTTGAACTCCAGAACGTCTTGTGCTTTTGTGAACAAATTAACACACCTAGTACATGAGTATCTTTGAAAGATGAGGCTCAATTCTGTTTGTGTTTGAGAACCTTTACACACTCATTTTCATTTCCATTTTCAATTTCAATTCTTTGGCCTGCTCTTAAGCCATGAGTATCAATCCTACAAAACACAGTATCCCAGCATCATGGTTGATATATAATCATAAAGCGATATATATGCTGCATCCGTGTACTAATTAAGCTATCATGAATTAAAACTAAATAATATAAATACCAGAAAATGCCTATACTTTTACACTCAGCCGAGCCTGTTTCCATTTTCATCTTCCCATCACTACAGAAAACACATTTGTGCCACCTATTCATCAAACCAATTGTTATTTACCTAGGCCTGAAAAACATATGAACTGGTTACCTGTGGCACATTTAATGTGTCAAACAGGCTTATAAGCTTATCTATTTCCGGCTCATGTTTCACAATGCTTATTTTGAGACTTATGGGCTTATATAAGTTTATTACGGAGTATTTCATAATAATCTTATATAAGCCGACGAAATTAAGGTAATTAAATATAAGCCAGAAACAGATAACCTCATAAGCTGATAAGTGAGCTTACCTATTGGCTTATGTTTAAGTGAAATAGTAAGCAGTTCCAATTATGACTAAATAATCAGCTCATTATGTGGTTTTAGCCAAAAGGCTCAAGTATAATATCATGAATATGAAAATATTTAATCTGTGGCAAGGATCGATCGGCCCCGTTGAGTTCATTTACAGGAGGCGTGCAGTTACGTACTAATTGAGCTTTCTGCTCCAGCCCTACAAAAAAGTTATATGCCCTAGAGTTAAATCAGTTACATCTCTTAAGGCATTTCAGCTGTAACACATAACAAAAAAAAATTTAATAGAAAATCGTTGTTTGACATTGTGGTGTAAATGCGATTATAGTATAGTAAAGTGGGCTGCAAATTCAAATAAGGGGTGTCTTGAAGCTTTTCTTTTACTCAAACAGACATATAGCCCATAACAGTCACCCATTTGACCCATATGTGACCCGTTATGATACCTATTGAAAAACTGCATTTCCATGCACTTAACGGTTACCCATTTGACTATGTTGCTGATAAGTTTCACAAACCACCTAAGCATACTAATAAGATCTAAATAAATACTCTAGAGCTAATTTTGTGTGAGAAAATTAAGTACTAAAATAAATATTATGACGGCTCACTAAACCTTAAAGATCTAAAGTACCTGAGCAGATCCAGTTTCGTGATTATCGAAGAAAGTAACAACATGTGAAGGCGACCATCGAATTACAGCAGGTGCCTAGCAACCACATTAAACGACAGCTTCATTACAAAAGATAAAAGAAATATTGAGATGAATATTGTGCGTTCGTTTTCTGTAAACATATACCGTGAGTAGCCTGAATGGACAGAGTTTAGGCTTCCCTCTCGGACCATACTTTTAAAATATACATCCCTTTCTTCAAAGCCACAATTTCCTAAACATAAATAAACATGTTATGTACAGGCAATTCTAAAATTTCCAAACAAATAGGGGGACCATGGTATATCCAACCTCCCGCATAGTTCCCCTTTGGTCCATTTTTGGACACGCCCGCCAATTCCTGAAAACCGCAAACATATAAATGATGAGAAGTAACAAATCAGAATAAGAATTATTAATCAGAAAATGTGTACATAATTAACTGTTTACAAACATGTTATATAATAAAACGTTCATTATATACCTTACGATCGCCTCTTTTATCAATAACCAACACATTCAACCCAATAATTGAATTCACTCCCAGATCACACACCACACCCCTCAACACACCCACTGAAACACAGATGATGAAACTTCAATATGTTGTTGACCGCCCATATAATAGAAAGTCTGTCATTTATTTGAGTTCCTAATAGCTAATATGAGGCTCAGATTGATTAGTAATCTCAAAAAGCGGATACATCCGGCATAGCTGCAAACCTGATAGTTTGCCCCGCCAAGACACGGAGATTCACGGCCTTAATCAAACCCGTTCAAATTCATCATTGCCTCTTATAACCAATATCACCAACAGTTTCGTCTCACAGTAAACATAAGCAACCTTAATTTTCAAATTCAGTATATTTAGAAGATTTACCCGCCAATGGCTACAAGCGTAGCAAGCTTGGCCCGCCATAAATAAATGCCTGTATGAGGCTCAGACAGGTTGACAATCAAAGAAAGCAGATACCGACATGGCTGCAAATCTAATAATTTGCCCCGTCAAGACACGGAAGATCACAACTTTAATCGATATTGGTCATATACATCACAGCCCCTTACAATCAATATTACCATCATTTTCATGTCACGCCATAAATAAATGCCTGTATGACGATCAGACAGGTTGACAATCAAAGAAAGCAGATACCGACATGGCTGCAAATCTAATAATTTGCCCCGTCAAGACACGGAAGATCACAACTTTAATCGATATTGGTCATATACATCACAGCCCCTTACAATCAATATTACCATCATTTTCATGTCACCATAGATGCAAATCTAATACTTTGGCCTGCCAAGAGGGAAAAACCGCCATGGCTGCATTGATCTAAATGCTCCGCCAAGATACGGTTAGACACAAACTTTGACCAACATCATTCGAACAACGTATACATAGCAGATTCATCAGCACACCCAAACAACCCTAGAAACAACAACATTGATCCCTTAAAAAGTGCAGTTTAGGCACATAAAGAGAAGGGTTAACTGCCATGGCTGCAAATCCAATGATTTGCCCCGCCAAGGTGCATAATACCTCAACTGCACTAACTCTGCTTATAACCACAGCCCTTCACAGGCTTATAACAATTTCAATAACATAACTTAGAACCAAACAAAACCGCCATGGCTGCGTTAATGTAAACACCCTGCCAAGACACGGTGACTGTCAAAGAACTATGCCCTTACTTATATAATCCATCAATAACAGATTTCACAATGTTGGAACAACCGCCATGGCTGCGTTAATGTAAGCGTCGTGCCAAGATACGGCCGCTCTCAAACCTCATGTAAACAGAAGCACTAGTGAGTAATATGCAATCTATTTCAAGCTGACATATTCCTGAACGATCAAGTCAAAAGCATGTCACATATTCTTAAAACCTACACAGAAAATATCATAACATTATTAATGTTGAAGCCGCATATTGCTCATTCTGGCATGTGTTAAGTAGAGTAAAGTGAAAAGTGACTATTCCCAAATACCGACATACACAAACGGCAAGAATATTAGCAGCCATTTTAACAACAAACCAAGAAGCTTATAAGCTAAAAAGTTTAGAATAAGCAATTTGCAAAAACAATCTGAAAACCTACGAAGCTAGTGTATCAAAACGTGGTTCTTGTATTAGCTTATTTTCTGGGGTTATGGGCTTATATAGACCCTCAAATCTTTTAAACATATCAAATAAACGACAATAAGAATCATATATGCATTTCAAATAATGAAAATAATTTTCCCTCATATGTGCAGGCATCTGTTAAGGGCAAAAAATCAATTCCAAACACCCTCTTAGTTAGAAACCACTTTGAGGTCAATAAAATTGCAAAATCAAATTCAAATAAAACCAATGAATCCCAATACACCAAAAGTCTAAACAAAATCAACAATCCCAAATTTATGTAATTATCAAACAATCTTTTAAAACTAAACATAACACATTCCACAAACAACTACTCACAATATGAAACAATACGCATTCCACTTACCCTAACAATATTCATAAACCGAATTGAAATAATTATAAGTATATATTAAGGGAGCATGAAAACGCAGTCGTTTTGCTCCCCATTTTTCCCGCCAAAATCTAGGGCCGACTTCACTGTGTATTCATCACCCAGCCTCATTGAGCCCATTTTCGTGGCCTTTGAATGTAGCCCGTGATGGCCCAATTTTTTTATACAAAAGAGAAAAAAAAAAAAGTACCAGGCAGTATAACCTAGAATCTTCGGGATTTCGCACACACACAAACACACACACAAATCATTACCAATAACAAGAATCACGATTGTTACTCCGTGATTTTTGCGGGGTTTTTTTCCCTTCGACATTCGGTAACAACTGATCCCATGGATTTCAATTTTGGTGCTTTGTTGGTGCCTGTAGATATCTGGGATAATGATTACCTCCAAAATAAGATAATCGGGTTTGGGTTTAAAGTTAGATGTAAAGGTTTTGTTTTTTTATATGGGTTTTTGTTTAAGTATTGGTTTTGTTAAAAAAAAGATGATGTTTTGTTTTTTGGATTGACAGAAAAAGAAGGAGGAAGAGAAGGCGAGAGATAAGGAGTTGAATGAAATATTTAAGATTGCTGTTGTTCAACCTAAAGTTCCTGTTGCGATGTATGTTTTATACCAGGTACATTTTCTATTGTTTTGGTTTTAATTTTTTGCTAAAAAGAGAACCCATCATTTGTTTTGTGTAAAGTTTGAATCTTGATATACACAGGTTTGATTTTCGAGGTATGATGAGAAGTGGTACCGGTGGCACCACCCGCATGATCCGGCTATCTCAGATCAGGTATTAATGAAGCTTTATCTTACCGGTACCACACTAGAGATGTGGTTGTAGCCACGATGACAAAAATAAAATTGCCATTAATTGTGTACGAGTTGTTGATTTTTCCTGATTTTTAAAAGTTTGTAACTTTTTAACTCTGCTGTTTGCAGGTTAATATTGTGTTACAGGAACACGAGACTTGGTAGCAGTCATAGGTAGGTTTTTCTAATCAAGTACTTTAGTTTCATATGAACCTAAAACTCCTAACTTTTCATTTATAGGTGGCAGTTGATTTTGCGGACACACCACGTGCCGTTAGCAAGAGGACTTACAGATACTGATACTCATCAATGGACAATACGCAGAAAGATCACCAACCCTGCATTTTGTATCGAAAAAACCCAAGGTTCGTACATGTTTCTGATTAAGTTTACAGATATATTGTTAGCAGCGTTGCGAAACCAAGTTAATAAGCGGCCCGGTTTAACGGGTTTGTGCAGAATACTAAAAGGAACAAGTGGTAGCGCTGAAACTCATTAAATTGTTGGGCTAAAAAGGGGAGATCGGCGGGAACTGTAAAATTTGAATCAATTATACGCTTAATGATATGGACGAAAACGCGGGTCATGTAGATTGAGTCAAGGACCATGTTCGTTCAATGTTCTTGATGCATCAGAAAACACTCCTATTACCTCCTGTCAAGAGCAGGAAAGACTACGACTACCATACTTTGTTTCAAAACATGGTGGATGATGTTGAGTTGAGGTCTTTAAATCTCGGATACATAAAACGATTTTACTTTTGCATTTCAAGCAATGATCATAGCCAATGAGCCGTCCCACAAAGAGAACCAGAACAATGCCAGCAACAGGTTCAGGAGGGGTCGACACACCTCCGCATACAACAATAGCTGCACGCAAAGGTGAGGTGCGTACACATACGTTATCCAGTCGCCGTATGTTATTTTGCTATATGTATTCGGCCTGTGACTGTGAGAAATAAAGCCAAATAGCAGAGACATTTGGAAGCCAACAATTCTAAGGTTAACTCTTAAATTCAAGTATCAATTCTCCGTTCTTTTAGTCATAAATTTGAAAGGTTTTGTTACTTCTAATGTTATTCTGAATTGTGAAGTTATACAAATATACTGAACATTATAGTTGTTTTGGTTACAGTTTCACGCATTAAAGAAGGCTTTAACGCTTCACAACAACTTGCTGTTCATTTGCGTCAAACAACTTAAGGTTTTTGATCAGTTCTTTTTCTTATCTCTTCTCTATTATCTCACATTCATTGTTTTTGGTTTTGAATTTCTTGGCTTAAGCAATAGTTGCTCATACAAAGTTATTGATGATTCTAACTATTTTAGGTACAAGTTCGCAGGTTACAGAAAGTTGTACCAGCATACAACAACATGGTGGTCAGCCACGTCAAACAACCCACTGTTAGTGAATCACTTATTTTCCAAATATTTTTGCTATTGCACCAGCTATCTGTTATTGTACTTTTAAATAGTGTCAACCTTTCAGGTTTTCTTATGAGAATTTACTTACGATTGCAACTATTTCAGGTATAACAACATATTACTTGCTCACGTCAAGCAATCCAAGGTCGTTCAGTCAATTACCTTTCGTATACTTCCACTATTTTATTGCGATTATTATTTTTAGTTTAAAATTAGTATTCCATTGTTGCATCAGCGAGAACCCCTTTTTTCTTCTTTGTAAATAACATTACGCATTAAGGTTAAGCTACATGTGCTTACTGATGGTTGTCGCCGTTTCAGGTACCAGCTCATTTAAGCATAAATGTCCCTGTGAGAGAAATTCAACAGCTACAGGTTTCACTCACCTTTATTCATCAACACAATTGCATTTAAGCAGGAATGTTGTTTTCTAATCCGTAACGTGTAAAAAGTATTTATATCTGAAAACAAAAGTCACCAAGTGTATGACGTAGTTGTTCGAGCCTGTTATTAGAGTCGAAGGCATAAACGGTGTGTGTTAAACCTATATTAAGTTTAAATACATTGTTACTCTTATTGCCTACTATTTCAGTAACTATACAACCGGCCCACTTTCTACTTAAAAAAATACCGTGCAATGATCAACGACGTGGTTGGTTTTTAAATTTGAAGTGAAAGTTCAGAAGGAGATGGCCTCGGTTGAAGGTATTTTATTCTTTATGTAAAGCTTTAATTTAAAAAAAAAATATTCTCTGTTGACTGTAATGATCTTTGATATTTTTTTACTTTTGATTAAATGGAGTTATATTTGAATAATGTTTTTTTTCCTGTTTTGGTGCAATTAATTTTTTTTTTCATTTTGGTTTGGAGTTATTTGGTGGTGTTTGGTTATGAATGCAGGTTGATTATTGGATATGCTAATCCGGTTTTTGAGTGGTTTAAAGGCGTGGGAAACATGCTGTTGAAAATGGCGAATTAAGATTTTGGTGTCAATATTGGTGAGTTCTCAGTTTTCGCTAATAATATGATCTTCAGTGGTGTTTGGGATTGCTTATTAGTTATGCTTCAGGTTATTGCATTTTGACTGCTAGGTGATGTTTTTTTATGTTTGGAAAATAGACGGGTTCCAAGTATTGTTTGCTTATCTGTGTTTTGGTGAAAAGTAAACTTACATGGATTTTTGTGTGTAGTTAACTTGCGGCTTATGTTGTGCAGCTTTTGTGGTAACTAAAAGTGTTGGTCAAATGCATAAGTGTAGGCTTTTGTAAAATTGCAGCAAAAGTAAAACAGAAAATAGGCCTTTTGCAGAAGCCGTGAGGCCTTTCTTGACCGTAGCCAACTAAACACTACTGTAGTTAAAGAGTCTTGAAAATTAAGGTGCAGACTTCATCTATATAACTTAATATTATAGCTTGGTTATGTGAATTGTAACATAGGTAATACTTTAGTTTTATCTGTGTTTGGGATAAGGCTTCTTATTGCCTGGAAGATACTGAAAAAACTACTATTGTGCAAATATACCATCACAAAATTGAAAATATAGCCAATGAGAGGTTGTTCATTGGTGTAACATCTTCTTTCTTCTAGGTACATACATATATCATTATAGCCATCCTTTCATCACATGGAACATGAATTTGTTAAATACCAAAATTCAAATTGTGTTTTAATTTCTACCGCAAGTTGGTAGTGTTCAGCATGTGCAGGCTTTGCATGAACTACAAATTTATATATTGCTTTTAATTTTGCAGCCAATGTATCGGAAGTAGAAGATATCGGAAATCCAGGCACGCAACGCGTTATCATCGATGCTACTTAGGAGCTGCGGTCGTGCTGCCAAGGGTTCAAGAATATCCACAATACATACATTGTCAGTTTTTTTATTCCAGATGCTAATGTGCCAGACAAAACTCTATAGCACAAACAAGTACCATGATTTTATGCGTTGTTTAAACTGTATGTATATGGATTAATTATATCAAGATCTTATTGTGTTTTAAAGATACAATAACTAGAACAGTTACTAGCAAATTGCATACAACAAATTGCAAAAACCCTTCACATATAACATGGCTAACCTGTTGCGAACGAAAGACCGGATCGCTATATTCTTTGATAAACACATTATAAACCAAATACAACGCAAAAAAACCCGCCAGGCCGCAACGCGGCCGGCCGACGCCATGCTTGTTATGTATTAATGAAATAACCCTAATACTTATTCAACACTATGCAATAACCGAATCGTCTAGTAAACTGCCTAGCCAAAAGCCCTATAACCTCAGGTTTAATCGAACCCAAACCTGGTGTGCTAAAAGTGAGACAACCAAAGTTTCATGCCTGATAGTGGCCTCTTACAATCAACCTAAACATGTTACTCATCGAGGCCACCAACTGAACTATAAAACTAACCCAAGCCGCTGAGCAACCTAAGCCTCATTCAATGGTCAGGATTCTCAAGCATCAACAACCAATAACATATTACAAAACCAAAGAAAACTTATAGAAAAACATACCCCTAAGATCAACAAATAAGCCCAAAATAAGCTGAAAAAAGAAGCCAATCCAAACTCCCCCTAAGAAAACAGTAAAACTAATCAATCAAGCCCATAAGCAACCATAAGCTAAAACCTCATAAGCCCAAAATAGACTGCAAAGATAGTAAGTTGCCTAGCCAAGAAGCGGATAATCTCAACTTTATACCGCCCCCATGCTCCTACGGCCCACTTACCGAGGAATAGAAAGGAAGGACCTGGGCCAGGCCTTGGATTCCCCTCATAAAGGGTGTTACGGTCGTCCTAACTAAAGAAAAAGAGTCATTTCTATACCACTTTCAATAATAACTCACCCTTAACTCAACTTTAACACACCCAACAATAACTCAGCTTTAACACACCTTAACTCACCTTTATATCAAATATTTTCAAATTCAACCCCTAACTTATAAATTACTTCATTTTTTAAAAACATAACATTAATTAAAAAACATAACATTACATACTTAATAAAAAAAAATTACAATGAAATTAAAAAAATAAAAACAACGAAATTAAAAAAAATAACAACGAAATTAAAAATTACAACATAAAAATAAAGACAATCCTAAATCTACTGAGGAGGTTGTTGGAGGTTGTATTTTTTCTTGATTCGAGCTTTTTCTTCGTTGATCCAATACACCACGTCTGGTTCCAAACCGGCGGTGCTCGTCATCATAAATTTCATTTCCTCTAGCCTTGTTAACGTCTCCTCTTTCTCTTTGGTTGCCCGATACGCGGCTTCGGCCGCTTCCCTTTTCGAACGATACTCGGATGTCATATACTCAACGAATTGCAACAACGAGCTCGTTCCTCCCGTACTCGCTCCCATGCTCTCGGAGCGAGCTTTCTTTGCAGCACGCCTTCCCATTGGCCTTGGTTGTTCATCACGCCTAAACAAAGCCTCATTTGTTTCGCTTGGGACATCGCCAGTTAAATCAATTCCTTCCTGCGTGTCCCATTTCGTATGACCCCGTAAAACCTCCGAAGCCTCCTCGTTGCTAAAGGGAGCGGCTCTGTGCTCGTCCCGATACATTTGTCGGGCACGTTTCAGGATATCCAATTCACTTTCCCCATTTTTTTCTTGGCGTTGGGAACGTTTGTAGTACGCGTTGAACTTTGAGCAATCACGGTTCAACGTTTTCCATTTACTTTGGATCATATCCTTGTTTCTCTGTTGATAATTGAGTCTATTAAACTCATGTTGCACCCGTTGCCAAAATGTATCTCTGCTTTGATTTCGACCCACTTGTGAATCTTCCGTCGCTGCAACATAACACGACACAAGTAATTTTTCCTCTTGTGGGTTCCAACGTTTGATGATGTTTGTGTTTTCTTCATTATCATCCTCCAAAGGTTCAGGGTTTTTTGTTTTTCTAGCCTTTCGTTTGATACGCGAGGACTTGTTTTTCTTTGGAGGAGACGTTGGTGTATCGGGAACATCATGGGTTGCGGTTTGAGATTGTTGTGAATGTTGGGTGAATTGGAGATTGGAGAAATTGGTGTTTAGGTTCGCTTGTTGTTGTTGTTCGAAAAATAGCATTCGTTGATGTTGTTCGTAAAGTTGTTGGCTCGACAAGCCAAGTGGGGTCGGGTTTGAAGATGACTCGGCGTTTGGGTTTGAAGATGAGCCGACGTTTGGGTTATTCCACCCGGTGTTTAAGAGATTAAAGAACGTATCTTCGCTGTCGTCGTTTAGGTTGAAGCCGGACATTTTTTTTTTGGTGGAAGGTTGAAGAAGATAGTGTAAGATGTAGTGTATTGATTTGTGGAAGTGTGAAAAAAAATGTGGTGTGAAATGGGTATTTATAGGAGAGTGAAATTGGTTTTGAATTTTTTTTTTTTTTTTTTTTTTTAAATAGAGTCGTTTAAGATAAACGGTTATAAAAACTTAGGGGCCTAAAATGAAAAATTATTTTGAAAATAACGGATAGAAAATGTGACGTTGAGGGGGGCTTAATGATTTTTTTTTTTTTTTTTACACGTTTAACCCTTAACGCAGCATTAAGGGTTTAACGTAGCCCTTAACGTTGCGTTAACGCCACAAGCTTCCAACAGTTAACGTATATTAACGTCCCAAAAATCACCCTTAACGCAGGTTATACGTTATACGTTGGAAGTGGTCTAAGAGTAGGCGGCATTTCACAAAAATCAAAAGTGATAGTTTTAGCTTGTTTATCAGGCTTATGGGGTTATTTTGTCGTTCGAAAACCCAATAGGATCACTCTTTTATTGGTGTAAGCCAATAAACTAAAGTTGATTAGGTGATAAGCTTGAAAGAATGAGCTTATCCGTTTTCCGATATCAATATGAAGTTAATATCGACCTTTGTATTTGCTTTCTGTTTGGTTATGTTAGTGAGTTTTCCACGTAAAGGTATAGATCCTAGTAAGTACTTAACCTCACATTTTTATCATTTGCGTAATTCTTGTGGTTCCTTAGACATATGCCCTTGTATTTATTTCTTTAGTTATTGGGAATTATCGTTCTTATTTATAATTTTCCTGTCCATTAGGTATGGCTCAGTCCACAGTTCAGAAAATTAAGTTGAAAATATGTAGGACTTGCTCTTTCAATACATTCCATAAGATAGCCTCTTTGACTACAAACACCACTGGCATGTCAAAAGCCTTTTACTTGTTTTAACTTCACATTGTGCTGTTAAAACATTTAATCGATGCCTTCACATTGTGCTGCCATAACATTCAACCGATGCTATTCATTTGCTTTAGGATGGGAGTAATATGGGTTACATGTAGTTTACAAATAGTTGCATATATGAGAAACCTCAGTTGACTTTTGACCCATTTTACACATTCACAGTAATATGGGTTACACATTACTTTTGACCCATTCTCCAGACTTCCAGTATTACAGTACCAAATGCTGAGGTCATCTTATTGACTTTCCTTGAGAGGGTATGGTACAGGTCAAATGTGGGTTTCTATTGAAATCCAAGTCTTGTGCTTTCGCTATAAAGAACCTGTTGCATGCAATTCAGCACCGAATTGATTGCTTGAACCAAATTTCTTCACTGTAAAGGGGATTTCGTTAATGCTATCAACCTGATAAATAAGGTAACACAAACCACCCAATAATTAAATAATCACTTCCTAAATCCCAGCGTAACCATTTTGATCTCAATTTAGATATTATGAATGACGTCGTTTATAGGAACATATAAAATCAGTTTATACACTTAAGACCACATCTTATGACCACGCCTTATATACACGTTATATGCGGCTTATGACCACGGCTTAGCTTACTTTTCTTTCAGCTTATTCAGTGGCCTATGAGCTTATTTTAGTCTGCTTATATATCATAAGCCAATTTTTTAAGGCTTCTTCCTTATTTTTAGTCAAAAGTAGCAATTATGAACTAGCCAACAACACCAAAAATAGAAGCTTATTAACCAAAGTAACAAAACTCAAACAATATAGCTAAAAGTGAAATAAGTCAGGTTTACCCTATGACCCGTCTTCTTCTTCCTTGTGTTCCCATTAAAACCTACAATACCAAAAAAAAAAAACCATAAAAAAGCAAAAAAAAAAACACAAAACACTTGAACAAACATCAAACAAACCATTAACGAAATCAAAAACCACCAAAAACCCATGTCACAAACCCGACGGTGGATTTGTTTCGAGTGGTGTGTGTGTGTGTGTGAAATCCAAACAAACTAAAACAACAACAACAACATAATAATTAACAAACCCGTGCACCTAACAAAGACGCAGGTTTTTCTACAAACGAAAGGTAGCAACGAAAAAGATGAGATGTAATTCAAATAAGACCAGATAAGCCCCAAACAAAAGTATAAGAAAGGTAGAAGACAGATGGCGTTCATGCAACACCTCCAACGATGAGACATAGTTAAGCAGGAGGTGGAGAGCATAGCACTGTTCATTAGCTTGGATCGGGCGAAAATTAACAAAGCATTACCATGAAGCAATCGGATCCAAACCGGAAAAGACACTGTGAGTGGCGAAGGTAGAATAAAAGAGCGGGTAGGGTTAAAAATCGGATGGATATAACCATTGGACCTAAAACGGATCACGGGTCGGTTCCCTGATGATTATACTTTGGTAGAAACTAGTTATAATGCCCCCCGCGGTGTTTCTTCTAATTTTTTTAAGAGTTAATTACATTTTTGGTCCTTGTGGTTTACCGGGTATTTCATTTTTAGTCCAATTTTTTGAAAAATCTCGGATCCACTACAAAACCCGGCGACCCGTAACAAGTTCAGTCCAATTTTTGTTGACTAACAGTTTGACTCGGTAAAAAAACATGAAATGACTAAAATACCCTCGGATGTTTGTAACACTTTTGGTCTATTTTTCTGCTATACCTCTACACATTCCAATTCAGATAAAGCATAATGACTCCAACCATCCAAATACTCGAAATGAAGATCCCAGGATCTTACATTCAAAGAAATCAATACATGAAGAAACTACTTGATAATTTCTTCACTTCAAAATCTCACCAATCATGTCTAATAAAAAAAACCCCAATTTCAGTAGTTCAAGCTTCAGGTACAGCACCATTCCAATAAATGAAGAATTTATGGATTCAGATACTCAAGCCGAGGCTGTTCATTGACGTAAATCAGTTGCTACAAAGGGTGGTTCTAAGACCCTTGGTAATTTCCACAAAGCCAAAACAAGTTAACTGAATTGAGTATAACAACCACTAATCAATTACAAATTGGGATTGTAAGCCCTAATCTTGATATCTTTTTTGCACCGATTGTTAGCAGAAACTCAGACGCATCTATTACCTACCTTATCATTCCAAATCACACGAATCAAAAACACATAAACAAGCTCCTTCCTTATATCTCCATACGAACTAAGTTATCACTTCATTCCTCCCAACGCATCAATACAAACATAATGCATCTTTCTTGTTGCCACGAACCATAAAACTCAGGCGCAAGATATTACACAACCCACATTAATCTTTTTACAAACCCAGCCCTTTGAATATCTTTCAGTTAAGCGCAGCCCTATGAAGAACTCAAGCATATTATGGCTTCAAGATCTCATATGAGGCCTCGGGTAGGAGTGTTTCTATTTCTTTTAAGTTTAGGTTCTTGTTTGACTTTGTAGTCTGTAACCAAAGAATAAGAACAAGAACAGATTCTTCACACCTTTCTTCAAACAAAACCCAGATCTATACACCAATCTTAAAAATGACCAATCTTAAAAATGATTAAATCCCTTCAACCCTTTCTTCAAACAAAACCCAGATCTATACAAACAACTCCAAACGATAACAACAAAACCACTTCAAACCAACATCAAATCCAATGTAATCTTAAACCTCGTCACCAACAGCCAACACAACAAGCTACAACAAATCTAAATCCCTCGACTAATCCCATATTCAACACAACCAAACTACAACAGTCTTATATCCCATCTCCAACAACAAGACTTGAAATTAAATGAAATTAACAAGATCTCAGATTCTTTCTTATCGTGTGATACAAAAGTATATCATAACCAAAGAAAACTCTTCATCGATCTTTTTGAAGCCTAGCTTCATTCAATATCTGAAACATAAAGATAAGATTAATAACAAATATGTTACTACCTTATCTTGGTTCGTTCAAAGAGCACACAAACAAAGCAAATCATATGAAGCACCTACCCGAGACCCATCCTAGGATCTTGAAGCCATATCAAAGCGAAAATACGTCTAGTACTCTATCTTCGAAGAACAAAATCGAACCAAGGATGTTTTTTGTGGTTTGATTGTGATAAGTTAACAAGGGTTGTGTTTGTGTGTGATGGCTGATGATGGAGATAAGATCAGTGAGATGAGATTATTTTGTTATGATGATGAAGTAATTGTTGTGCTGCGTTTTTTATTTCTCAGTCGAGAGAGAATAAAAAGTGTGGTGGTTGTGGTGTTTGGTGGCGGCGGTGAGGTGGTGGTTGATGGTGGTTATCCAGAGAAAATAAGGGATTGCTTTTTTGTTTTTGTTAATAGATTGAGTGAGTGAGTGAGTGAGTTTATAATAGAATTAAGAGTGAAATGACAAGATTACCCTCATATTTAACGGTCAAAGAGAGTCAAACTAACGGTGTTAGAAAAATTGGACTGAACTTGTTACGGGTCGCCGGGTTTTGTAGTGGATCCGAGATGTTTCAAAAAATTGGACTGAAAATGAAATACCCGGTAAACCACAAGGACCAAAAATGTAATTAACTCTTTTTTTAATAATGTTTTTGTAACTATTAAAAAAATAGTTTAATTTTGTTTTTTATAGTTTTTAATTTTGGATTTTGAGGTCAAATAAAAAGAAGGTTTTTGGTAAAAAGTATAAGAATAATTTTTTACCATTGATTTAAAATCAATGGATGAGATTAATTATCATCCTAACTAACTATTAAGGCTATAAAAGTAATTTTTCCTATTATCTTCTAACTAACCTATACATATTTAATAAAAACCCACTTTTTTCATATCATCCTCACACACAATTTACAGAGAAACACACATTAGAAACACACAGAAACATCAATCGGTTGATTTTTCACAAAATCTTCAATTTCTGTCACTCTAATCTTCAATCCGTTCCATAACATTCAATCAAATTAGGGTTTGTAACACCAATTGATTATTAACATAATCACAATCGTGGATTATAAGCTCAATTTTGATTTTTTCCAGAATGTTATCGATTAATGATAGTGATGATCAAGGTATGTATGTTTTTTCGTTAAAATTGATTTCGGTTCGACATCTGATAAAGCTTTGTTGTTCTAATTTAGTGTATTTGATAATAAATTTATGCTATTATTGTAATTTGATATGTAAATAGTGTTTTTAGTGTAATTTGCTGCAATAATGTATTTCTGTTGGAATTTGAGCAAGATTAGTGTTATTAGTGTAAATTGACATATAAATTTGTTCATAGTAGAATTTGATGTACAAATTAGTGTAATTTGAAAATAAGTTTGTATGTGTAGTAGAATCTGATGTACAAATTAGTGTATTTGTAACACAAAATTTTGCTATTAGTGTTTTTTTTAGGGAAATTTGTTTTTTCGTAAAATCGATGCACAAATTAGTATTATATAATATTCAGTACATATTTTTTGCGTTATTAGTGTTCTTTGATCAAAAAATTAATTTTTCTGGAATTTGATGCACAAATAACAGGTATTGGTGTATCATAAATAAGCCGCGGAAGGCCCTGATATGTATAATAATAATCAAGGGAAGTATCAGCAATATGGCAGCGGCTACCACCTCCCCTTCCCCAATTTCAAAAACAAATGGGCTGCTCTCCATATAGCTTTTTCTTTTGTAATTAGTGTATTTGATACATAATTTTTTGTTATTGGTGTAACGTGTTACAGATTTACATTTTTAGTGGGATTTGATGGGCAAATTTGTAAATTTTCACTACAACAAAAGAGAGGATGGGCGAGGAGAGTTTCGGCGGAGACGCCCCTGTCCCCACCGAAAGTAGCTAAATGACAAAAACTATACTGAGCTGGCACAAAGTCTCGCTGACCATTTGCTAAATTTTCAACGAGACTTTTTAGCGGGGACATGTCCCCGCCGAAAGTGTTTTCAGTTTTTGACTAAGTTTGACCAAACTTGGAACGCTTAATTGCTCCCGCATTTTTTTCCTGCCCTCACTTTCGGCGGGGACCTAAAAATGCACAGTGTCGGTCCCCGCCGAAAGTATTAAGCATTTTCCCTCCTAAAAGATCACTTTATCCCGCCAATATTTTCTAGCTTCCCCGCCAAAAGTGCTAGTGCCAATTTTTCCCGCCAAGGTTTTACTTATATATAACCTAACCGATAATCCTCAAATTGGCAAAACACAAATAACCAAATCACTAATTCCCACAAAACACACATAACAATGGATCGTTACACGCCGGAAGAGGAGTGGTCAATGGTTTTATCATCGCTGGGTCTCTTTAATGAAGTTCTTAATACATATGGCTACGAAATTTATGATGAATATGGTTCTTATAAGAACATTAGCCCGTGGATGAGAGACCAGATTCTGGAATGGTTGAGGAAAAAGCCGTACTACAGAGAGATGTTGGACGCTCAAGCTGATGATGTTGGAGGAGAAAGCGTGTTTGATTTTACACTTGATGATCAGGGAAATAGGATAACAAATCTTGAAGCTTTGTTTGAACATTTCATCAAGCAAAGGAAAGCAACGAAGGGAGAAGATGGTGCAGGTTCTAGCAAAGTGGGAAGTAGCAGCAAAAAAAATGAACGAGCAATGTTTGTTATGGTATATGTCGTGTGTTGTTTCGTTTGAGTTGTTTCGTTTGCTTGTCGAGTTGTTTCGTTTGATCTGTTTCGTTTGCTTGTCGAGTTGTTTCGTTTGAGTCTGTATGAAATGTATGTGGTTGAGAACTCTTGCATGTTTTAAATAAAATGTTTGCCTTCGTGTTTGTTAATTGTGATATTGTTCCTTCAAATAAGCTCATAAACCCAAACACCCTTTTGGTGCAGAAATAAGCAATCCCAAACACCCCTGTTTGGACAACATAAAACAAACAACAACAACAACAACAACATTACATATGAAGATTGTCCATGTCACCTAACAGCTCACGGAGTATTTCAGCCGACTGACATGCGTGTTCGGGGTCGTCGGGATTTGTTGCCATTTCAAGTCTTGCCTCCAGCATCCTTACTCTTGTCTCTAGCACCTGCTTTTGTGATTCCAGCATGTTTACTCTTGCCTCTAGCACCTGTTTTTGTGATTCCAGCATGTTTATCCTAAGATCTTTGGAATTACAGTTTGAGCACTCTATTGGTGCAGATCCATCACCTTGAGATGTTGAAGCAGAAGAGATTACTCGTAACCGGTCATCAAATTCACTCTTCCACATAAAATATCCACATCCATGATCTTTTTCTCTTGGCTGTTACATAATAAGGAAATGTTACGATTGTTTGTATATTTACATAAATAAGAAATGTATGATTGTTCACCTTCGAAAGAGGACATGCATAATATTTCCATCCAAAGGTATCTTCTTGATGTGATGTTCTTAGTTTTATATTTCCTGTTCCACAAGAACACATAAAAGGATAATATCACTGCATCTCAGGTTTTGAAATTGGTGTTAAGATAAGATGTTTAGTGTTATCAGGTGGTGATGGGGGATGAAGGTAGTGGTCGCCAGTGGTGGTGGAGCTCGACGGTGATGGAGGTGATGTTGTTGCTGTTGTGAAAGAGAGGGAGGGATTTTTTGGATCTGCAAATGAGAGAGAGGGTTTATCATTTATTTGCTGTTGTGGATAAGATTTTTTGGATTTTATGTAGATTTTAGATAAGATTTTTTGGATATTAAATAGGATAAGGTTTATCATTTATTGGCGGGGACATGTCCTCGCCAAAAGAATTTACGAAAACAGTATATTACATTTTTTTTGCGGGGATATGTCCCCGCCAAAAGAGGTTAACACAACGATACATTTATGAGAGATCATCTCGGATCATTCGTTTAACATCTCGTGTACAACCATATTATCTCAGATCATTCATTTAAAATTTCTCGTGTACAACCATATCATCTCGACTCATTCGTTTAACATCTCATGTACAACCATATAATCTCGGATCATTCGTTTAACATATCGTGTACAACCATATCATCTCGGATCATTCGTTTAACATCTCGTGTACAACCATATCATCTCGGATCATTCATTTAACATCTCGTGTACAACCATATCATCTCGACTCATTCGTTTAACATCTAGTGTACAACCATATCATCTCGGCTCATTCATTAAACATCTCGTGTACAACCATATCATCTCGGCTCATTCGTTAAACATCTCATGTAAAACCATATCATCTCGGCTCATTCGTTTAACATCTTGTGTACAACCATATCATATCGACTCATTCGTTAAATATCTCATGTACAACCGTATCATCTCGGCTCATTCGTTTAACATCTTGTTTACAACCATATCATATCGACTCATTTGTTAAACATCTCATGTACAACCATATCATCTCGGCTCATTCGTTAAACATCTTGTGTACAACATCTCATGTACAACCATATCATCTCGGCTCATTCATTTAACATCTTGTGTATAACTGTATCATATCGACTCATTTGTTAAACATCTCATGTACAACCATATCATCTCGGCTCATTCGTTAAGCATCTCGTGTACAACCATATCATCTCGGCTCATTCGTCAAACATCTCGCGTACAACCATATAATCTCATGTACAACCATATCATCTCGGCTTATTCGTTTAACATCTTGTGTACAACCATATCATCTCGGCTCATTCGTTTAACATCTCATGGACAACCATATCATCTCGGCTCATTCGTTAAACATCTCATGCACAACCATATCATCTCGGCTCATTCGTTAAACATCTCGTGTACAACCATATCATCTCGGCTCATTCGTTAAACATCTCGTGTACAACCATATCATCTCGGCTCATTCGTTAAACGTCTCATGTACAACCATATCATCTCGGCTCATTCGTTTAACATCTTGTGTACAACCGTATCATATTGACTCATTTGTTAAACATCTCATGTACAACCATATCATCTCGGCTCATTCGTTAAACATCTCGTGTACAACCATATCATCTCGGCTCATTCGTTAAACATCTCATGTACAACCATATCATCTCAGCTCATTCGTTTAACATCTTGTGTACAACCATATCATCTCGGCTCATTTGTTTAACTTAGTTAAAAATGATGTAAATTAAGTATAAATGACTTAACTTAGTTAAAAATGATGTAAATAATTTTAAAAAGTTTTAAATTAATTAAAGATGATTTACAAAATATTTAAATTTAATTTAAATGATTTAATAGTGATTTAACTTTATTAAAATGTTTTAAAAATAATTTTAAATGATTTAAATTAAGTATAAATGATTTAATTTTATTAGATAAAAGTGAGGTAAATAATTTTAAAAAGTTTTAAATTAATTAAATATGATTTAGAAAAATTTTAGTTAAATTTAAAAGAATTAATATTGATTTGAGTTAGTTACAATAATATAAAAGAGTTTTTTTTTTTTTTTTTTTTTTTTTTTTTAATTAAAATTCTTTCCGCGGGGACATGTCCCCGCCGAAAGATTTCACCAAAAAAATTGATTTTCCCTCGTAGCATTTACTTTATCCCACCAAAGGTTTTGACGAATAATTAAAACTTTTAGCGGGGACGTGTCCCCGCCAAAAAGGCTGACTAAAAGACAAATATTCTTTGTCCCCACCGAAAGATTGGCTAAAATACAAATTTACATTCGGCGGGGAATTGGCTAAAACCTAGCCTCCATTATTATCATATATGCGTAACACTTAGTAAAAAAAAAAAAAAAAAAAAAAAAAAAAAAAACTCATCTGCTCTAGACTGCTGCTGCTTCTGCTACCATCGTGTCCACCACACTCGCATCTCCACCACCACCACAACACCATCATCTCCACCACAATACACCCACACTCGCACCACTGTGCACGATGCCCCTCCTCAAACCCTCTCCTCATATAATTCTTTACTCAACCCCTCTCATCATTTAATTCTTTCTTTTTCTTATCTCCTTTCTTCCTTGCTCCCTCTCTTTTACAAACCCAGGTGAGTGTGGGTGTTAATTTTTGTTAATTATTGATTTTTATTATTTTTTGTAAATTTCTTTAGTTTTTGTTATTTGTTAATTTTTGCAATATGTTAACTTGCTATAAATGTGTTTTTTGATTTTTGTTATTTTTTTTTTTAATTTTTTTGTTAATTTTTTTTGTACAATCTGTTGTCGAGACTAAGCCGAGAATCGAAGCCAAGAGCACAACGTGCCTGCTGACGAGACAACAACCGAGTTTTTTTTTTTTTTTTTTTTTTTTTTTTTTTTTTTTTTTTTTTTGTGTTTATGTGTTAGCGGGGACATGTCGCCGCCAAAAGTTTATAGTGATTAATATATGTTTATGTATTATTTTAGCTCCCTGTCGAGACCACAGCCTTGATCACAGTAAGTTTTTTTTTATCCACTTGCTGTATTTGTTGAGCAGAACAAGCTTAACTAGGCTATAGTGGTGCCAATGATCTTGAGCTAAATGTACTGCTTTGGTTGTTGGTTAGTTGTACCATTTTTTTTCTTCTTTATGGTGTGGTAGTGTATTTGTTTGTAAACTTCAGTCGTGTGCCAATTTTGTTCTGCTCCTGTTTTGATCGGTAAGAAGTCATTGGTAAAAATACTAACAGTATAAAGAATGAGATTTAGTTTCATGCGTCTCTCTATGATTTCTTGTAGTTAAGTAGAGGTGGATATTTGCTCTTTTTAGGCCAGATAAACAAGGTAGACTTATTGTATGTATTACCCTGTAAAAATAACGACTATTACTCATCTATATCTATTCTTAATTTTTTCATAGATTCGTGAATTAAAAGTAAAGAATGACCCAAGTTGTACTTCCGAGTTATTCGCTTTGGCTTGTGGACCAGCATGGACTGCAGTCTCAGTCGACTCTTGCGTAGTCAACGGTGTGAAGTTTATCATACACGACCATGATTTATGTCGTTCAACTCAAAACAGCGGAATTTCAACTCCTAATCCTAGCGGAGGAATGTATTATGGCCAGCTTGAAGAAATTCACAAGTTTTTGTACATTCCATTCAAGGTTGTGCTGTTCAAAGTCAAATGGTTCGACACTAATAACGAGGGTCGCATAAAACGTTGTACCTATAGAAATAACATTACACAAATTATGACAGACCGTGTATCGTTTCAAAATGAACCATACATTCTTGCAACACAAGCAACACAAGTCTTTTACCTTGATTTCCCGGGTAAACGTGGTAATTGGAAGGCCGTCCAAGATTCTTATCATCGAAAGATTTGGAACCCGGATATCATCGTGGTAGAAGACAATCAAGATGTTGTACATGACAACAACTCATCACATGTCACACTCTCTGCTGAGTTGGATAACTTGAATTATAACACCATAAATATAGATGTCCAGCCAGCGGAAGTTGAGGCACCACCACCACCAATTATCACTGATGTCGACGACGACGATGATATTGATTATGATGACCACATTCCTCATGATTTAGCATCTGATGATGAAGACCACGTCGATCGTGAAGATGAAGCTGACACTAATAATGATGATTTTTATCTTAGTGATGTGGGAGATTGATCTCAAATTGTAATTTGTTAAACGACACTTATTTGAATGAAATTGTTATCGAGTTGTTAAATGTGTTTATTTATTTATTTATTTATTATTATCTTTTTTGGTATATATTTTTATTTATTTGAATGTGTGTATATATATGCGTATATGTGTTTCTTCACTAATTTCTATGTTCTTGTACTAGTACGTTTACAGATGGTAGATATTATAGCTACGAGCCACGGTGGGGATGGAGGTCATGAGCCACCCCATGGTCACGCGAGGAGGATAGGCACTAACTGCGAGCGTAAGAATTTCTCGATTATTTTAATTAAACTTGATCATTATTTGAAATTGATAACTTGTTATTTTATGTCACCATCACTTGAATTTGATTACTTGCAGGGTCTAATTCGAGAGCTCCCAGGCCTACCAAGCCTGGTTCCAAAATTGGCAAAGGCGGGAAGGTGGTTCGTGGTGCCACAAAGAACGCAAAACTACACCAGATGAGGAATGAGACTGGTCGTCCGGTCTCGATCAGATTCCAGAAGAATGTGAAAGGGATGTGGGAGCATGTTGGCTCTCACGCTTCGTGGTTCTCGAACTTTTTCGGGACGTTGTTACGGGAATCGATTCCCATGTATTACGATTCGTGGGATAAGGTTCCCGAGACCACGAAGGCACACATTGATAACCAGCTCCACGTAAGTTTTTATTTTTATCTTTTATTTTTTTAATTATTGTGTTTATTTATTTTAAATGTGTTTATTTATTTAAATTTGTATATTTATTTTAATTATATTTTATTGCAGCATTTTTTTGATCTCGGCCCCCACCTTGCCGGTCCGGATGGAGACGATATTGTCATTAGTATCGAAGCTTACCTCCGAAAGCGATACGATGACAACAAGTACAGATTCAAAAAGAAAAATTTTACACATCAAGGTGGGATTCAGAAACTGGACGAGATCAAGGAAAAGCGTCCGGCGAACAAGACGACTGAAAATTGGGAGAAACAGGTAAATTTTTGGATCGACACGTACTTTATTATTATTATTATTATTATTATTATTATTATTATTATTATTATTATTATTATTATTATTATTATTATTATTATTATTATTATTATTATTATTATTATTATTATTATTTACTAACTTCTTGTAAAATCCTATTTGTTTCTAATAATAATAATAATTATAATAAAAAAAAAAAAAAAAAAAAAAAATAATAATAATAATAATAATAATAATAATAATAATAATAATAATAATAATAATAATAATAATAATAATAATAATAATAATTCATTTATATAATAGTTTTTATTATTTATAATAAGCAGGTGAAGCGCTGGTCAGACCCGAAGAAGTTGAGGATCGGGGAGGTCAACAGGCAAAACCGGCTCGCGAGCACGAGTTCTAGCCTTCACGGATCTCATTCCTTAGCTGTTATATGCGATAACTTCGTAAGACACTTTTTAATCATTTTATTTATATATATAGTGTTGGGTGAGTCTTGATTGATTTTATTTATAAACAGTTGAGCTCCCCCACCGACTCCACGGATTTTAGAGACTTGATCGACCTTTACAGACACACCCATACGAAAGGCGACGCCTTTGAGTCTCCACTGTCCGAGACCAGATACGTAAGGATAATTTATTTCCAAAAACTCACCCACATTAATGCAATATAATAAATCACGACTTATATATTACTTTTCTTGTTTTTTTTTAACTAAACAGAATGAGATGGTACAGCTGCGGACAGAGAGCACCTCTTCCGGGACGCGTATGGCTGACCTGGATATTTTGCGCCAGGTGATCGGCGGTAAGCAGCGCGGTCATGTTCCTGGAGTAGGTCCAGTGTTACCGGGCAATGGTCAGGATACGACTCTCAGCTTCTCACGAGCTCGCGAGCAAGCCTCCTCGTCCTCGCTGCAGGAGACTGTGCAGAAGCAAGGCCTGGAGCTATCCACGCGTGGGACACAAATTGATATTTTGCTGGATTGGCCCAGGAGACAGCCGAGTTTTACCGAGGAGCTAGCGAGTGGCTTGCCGGGGACATCAGGATCCCAAAATGCGTCACAGGGTGAGTCTACACCTATTGATGAGGGTAGTAGAGGTAGTGGGGGTAGTAGGGAGACTGGGGAGTAGTGTATAGCTTCTTTGGGTCCGATGGGTCAATTTATATTTGTTTTGGGGTATTGGACAAAGTTGTGTAGATTTAGATGGATTATTATGTGTTTATGTAGTTTATGTGTTAGGATTCCCGCTAAATTGTTCCCCGCTAGCTTATGTATAGTTTTTGGACCATTTTGCAGATAGCTAGCTAGCTTATGTATAGTTTTGTAGAATATCATGTGATCACGGTTTTTGAACCGTTTTTGGCGAAATTGGATTCATATGATTATGTTTAGCGAATTTGGATAGTTATTGTAAAAACAGGTTCTATGTTTAGCGAAGTTGGCGAATTTGGATTCATATTATTTTTAGCGAATTTGGGTTTGTTGTTGTTGTTGTATATTTAGCGAATTTGTTGTTGGCGAAGTTGGCGAATTTGTTGTTGTTATTGTAAAAACAGGTTCTGGAATTAGGTGCATTTAGTAGATTTTTTTGGGAAAAATTTCGGAAAAAATCTGGAAATTACTCATTTTGCAGCAATATGCTGCAAAATGGGTCAGAGGCTTTTGGCGGGGACATGTCCCCGCCAAAAGGTTGAAGCAGATTTGCATGTTTAAGCTTATTGACGGGGACATGTCCCCGCCAAAAGAAATTAAAACAATAGATAAAGCATCTTTCGATGGGGACATGTCCCCGCCAAAAGAGGTTAACTAAACAGTGGAAGACACTTTCGGCGGGGACACGTCCCCGCCAAAAGGCTTAATTAATTAATATAACCGCTTGATTAAGTAACTTTTTGGTTAATTATTAAAGTTTTTGGCGGGGACATGTCCCCGCCAAAAGTGTTGCCACGCTGGACAACCTTTGACCAGCTAAAAGGCGGTGGGACCCACAATTCCCTGGCCAAAGTTGATATCCATCCCCACCGAAAGTATCAGCGAAGAGCTTTCTGCGAGGACGTTTCGGCGGGGACATGTCCCTGCCGAAAGGGTATTGGCGGGGACATGTCCCCGCCGAAAGGGAAAAAAAGTCCCCTCCGAAAGCAGTCAATGTTGTAGTGTTGATACAAAACTTTGTGTTTTTAGTGTACTTGATATACATCTGTATATGTATTAAAATTGTATGTATACAAAAATGTTTTTCTATCTTGCAGTTATGAATTTTAGTGTGTGTTGTCATTCTGGGAATTTTAATGCACATTTTGCTTAATTTTCATGCAAAAAACATCTTTATTTCAAACAACTAAGGCCGATTAGAGAAACAAAACACTTTTTCAAACATCATACGAAAACTGATTCACATTGGCCAATTTTCATGCACAAAACAGACTTACTTCAAAGAACTCAGGCCAATCAAAGAAACATAACACTTTTACCAAGATTGTAAGAAAACTAATGCACATTTTGCCGATTTTCATGCACAAAATAGCTTTATTTTAAACAACTAACTTCGATCACAGAAACATAACACTTTTACAAACATCATATGAGAACTGATGCACATTTCGCCAATCTTCTAGCACAAAACAACTTTATTTCAAACAACTTATGCCAATCAAAGAAACATAACACTTTCACCAAGGTTGTACGAGAACTGATGCACATGTTGCTCAATTTTCATGCACAAAACAACTTTCTTTTAAACAACTTACATCGATCACAAAATCACAACACTTTTACCAACATCATACAAGAATTGATGCACATTAGGCCAATTTTCATGCACAAAATAGCTTTATTTCAAACAACTCATGCCAATCACATAAACAAAACTAATAAGCAATGAAAAACTATAAAAAATTGCATAACCGATATATATAAAATGATTTAATATCATAAGTGATCCCATTTCCCAATGCAATATTGCAAACTGGATACAATTAAACGAATGTATAAGCATTCCATAACACCTCATTTCTAAACAATATCTAACAATTCCGTAAGCATTCTATTTCTAAACTAAATTAAATCAAACTAATAGATGCCATTAACACGGTCTTGAATACCCAAAAACTTGATTTTCAATATCTTCACTTGAGCGCTACCTTTCCAATTATCTGTTGCATATCCTCGATATGCCTCAATATAACGCAACATACATATACCGCAATTTACACAGTTATTCTTTGTTCTCTAGATCATTTTCAATCTTACACAAACATTCTTCTTCATCAAGCAAAATTTTGGATGTTCCTCGTATGCCAAGTACTCACTGAAAAGTTGTTTCTGCAAAGAACATATTGAACATAGGCACATTTAGCTCAATCATAATGCACAAAACAATGTTTTTAAACCATAACGCTTTGAGTACCCATGCATATCACTTTTACTAACTTCTTGTGAAAGCTGAAGCACATTATGCCCGTTCTCAATGCACAAAACATTGTTATTTTAAACCATAACGTGATGAGTACCTTGGTATATCACTTTACTAACTTTCGTTGAGTACATAGGAATATAACTTTTACTAACTTACTATGAAAACTAATGCACATTAAATCCCTTTTTAATGCACAAAAAAGTGTTAGTCTAAAACATAACGCGATGAGTACCTAGACATATCACTTTTACAAATCTTCTGTGGAAACTAATGCACATTCAGACCATTTTTTAGTGCACAAAACAATATTATTTCACGCAACTCACGAAATATCCAATCGTATTGTACCTTTACTAACTTCCTAAAAAAAATAATGCACATGTAGGCCATTTTTATGCCCGAAACAGTGTTAATTCACACAACACATGAATTATCCAACTGTGTCGCACTTTTACTAACTACCTATGAAAACAATCGCACATTTAGCCCATTTTCTAGTGCATAAAACAATGTTATTTCACACAACTCACGAGTATCTACAATATCGCACTTTTACTTACTTCCAGTGAAAACTATCAGACATTTAGCCAATTTTCAAATGCACAAACCAATGTTATTCCACAAAAATCATGATTACCCAGATTTATCCCAATTTTACTAACTTCTAGTGAATACTGTCGCACATTTATCTCAGTTTTGATGCACAAACCAATGTAATTTTACACAAATCATGATAATATGAACATAATCAGGTTAGTTGACTTACCATCACCTTTCAAAACCATTTACATATGTAAATAAATCATTACCCATGAGATTATAAGCTTCGATTGAAAACCATTTTTTTCGTAAAATCACCGATTGAAGCTTGGATCAATTTATAATAATTATTCTCATCATTGATTTACAAAGATTTGATGTACTTTTGAAATCAAAGTTTGATGCGTAATTAATCTGATGATTTGATGAAAGTTATAGGATTAGAGAGAGAAAGTAGTTGGAGGAGAGAGAATAAGTAGGTGTAGAATGATCGGAAAAAGGTGAATATGTATTTTAAATATGTGTTTATGTATTTTTATTAAAAGACGTTTTTGTCCTTCCAGCATTAATTAATATTATTGTTTAATCTCATCCATTGATTTTAAATCAAAGGTCCAAAATTCTTCTTATTCTTTTTATCAAAAATCTTCTTCTTATATATATATATATATATGATAAAGATCAAATAAAAAGAAAAATATCCGTACATTACGTAAAAAGATTTTTTTTTAAAACATTCACAAAAAAATCCAGAAAATTCTACAAGATCGGGTATGTTTGGTGAATGAAAAAGTTGTGAAGGAAGTTTTTCTAAAAGTGGATACTTTTTTCGAAAAAATAATATGAAAAACTACGCTTGTGCATTAAATCGCTTTTTTGTGCATCAAAAATTCGTTTTTCACCCAACTTCTTTTGATTTTTTAATCAAAATAACATTGCACATCTAACTAAAACAAGTTAAAAATTTTGTGCATCAAAATTTTTCTGCGCATCAAAATTCGTTTTTTGTGCATTAAAAAAAACGTATAAAAACTCAAAATTAGAAAAACTTCTTTCTCAAAAGTTTTATGCACCAACATACCCGATCTTGTGGAATTTTTTTGGATTTTTTAGCAAACTTTTTTGGAAAAAAAAATCTTTTTACGTAGTGTACGGATATTTGTCTTTTTATTTTAACTTTACCCTATATATATATATATATATATATATATATATATATATATATATATATATATATATATATATATATATATATATATATATATATATATATATATAGGGTCCGGTTCTAGGGAAAAGTGTAATTAGATAGAAAAGTGAGAAAAAAAGTTATAGGGTAGGATTTGAAACATCTCAAACTTCAGGGTAAGTTTTGAACCCCCCCCCCCCCCCCCCCCCCCCCCCCCCCCGGAAAAAGAAAAAAAAAAATTCCCGCCAAAAAAAAAATTTTTTTTGGGAATTTTTTTTTCAGGCCAAAAATTTTCCCGCCAAAATTTATAACTATGATACACCTTTTTATTTTAGTGCATCACAGTTATAAAATTTAGTTATAACTATGATGCACCAAAATTTATAAATGTGATGCACCAAAATAAAAAGGTGCATCATAGTTATAAAATTTTGGCGGGAAAATTTTTGGCCTGGAAAAAAGAATTTTTTTTTTGCCCCCAAAAAACACATTTTTATTTTGGTGCATCACAGTTATAAAATTTGGTGCATCATAGTTATAACTAAAATTTATAACTGTGATGCACCAAAATAAAAAGGTGCATCACAGTTATAAAATTTTGGCGAAAAAATTTTTGGCCTGGAAAAAAACTTTTTTATCCCCAAAAATTTTTTTTGGCGTGATTTTTTTTTTCCCGGGTGGGGGGTAGGGTGGGGTGCGAATATACAAAACCTCCCTTAAAGAATGAAGGAAAATACAATAAGGTCCCTGTAGTTTGGTGTGAAAAAAGGGAGGGGAAGGACAGGGTGATTTGCACTATTTTCTCACTTTTCCATCAAAGTGGCTTTTTTCCTAGAACCAATATCTATATATATATATATATATATATATATATATATATATATATATATATATATATATATATATACCCTATATATATATATATATATATATATATATATATACTAGCTTCATAACCCGCCCAGTGGGCGGGTCGTTAGCTTCAAAATGACCCGCCCGATGGGCGGGTTCGCTTAAAAAAACTGTTTTCCAAAAACAATTTCAACATAAAATATGTTATAAGCATACCAAAATAATCATATTGAATGCAACATTAAGAATGAAAAAAAAAAATAGACGTTTATCGAACATGAAAAAAATAGTTACAAAGTGGTAGGCAATAGCAAATCATACAACCAAAGAAAAAACTTGTATTAAATCCTCAAATCCTCAAACTTTCATTATTTTCCGTCTATAACACATAAACTTTTTTTATCACTAAAACTATCTGCCGCTATAAAATCCCGTGGCTATGCATAACCAAATACACCGTTTTGACAACATAACTAAACACTCCCTGTTGTGATAACAAAAAACAACAATCCAAACTGAAAAAAACAAACGGAAGACAACGCCGTGGCCAAAAGTTTTGAACAATGCTCATTCTTGAATTGTCTAAGCAGAGTGTTTCGGCTACAGTAATGGAAGACAACGCCGTGGCCAGCCCTGCCACACAAAAGGCAGCATGGGTCTGTGCTTTTTCTGCGCGGACAATATCTTTCTTCCGTAAACTTGTCATGATAACGTCCCTGTGATGAAACCAATAAAAACCAAAAGGTGAGCGCCGGTATATTGATTTTGAATTATAGAAATAATGGAGTACTCACAGGTTGTGGTGTGACCAGTGATTTAGGAACCAGGTTGATATTCTCTTTCTCGAGGACTAATGGCATTGGTCTTTGTGGTGCAAAAGCTTTTAAATTTCAGCAGCCGAAACACTCCAAGATCTGGACAAGAACTCCATGGGCTCCAACGATGTTAAACTAATAAAAAGAAGTTAGTAGCCACAGATATAGAAGTGAACTAAAATGAGGTGGTAATATTGCGGGACTGATATTGGGACCATATTGCTTAATGAACCACTCCGAGGTTTTGGAATATGATGCTTCAAACATGTTCTCCTAAATGCTAACCTTAGGTCTTGAACAACCTACATAGAACAAATGTAACATTAACAAAAAAACAGGGACTTTGATAAGTAATTATAATCACTCAAACAGTATGCTAAATTACGTTTTACGACACTTTTTCGCCTTTTTTTTTTAATAGATAACAACTTGCTTCTGATGTAGTCCATTTTAGGCAACTAAATATTAGAGATAGCAACTGTGTCGTTAGTTGAAGCTGAAAATAGCATCATACTTCGAGTAACTTTTTCAAAATAGAAGCATATTGAGGTGCATTCATTTGGGCATTATCAAAAATAAGCACTAAAACTTATCATATGTATTCTGGAACATAGGCCCTTCATTAAATTTGAATGGATTTTATACTCATTTGTTTTTCATTTGAACAGATTTCCTACACATTTTTTTGTTCATTTTGCACCAATATATCCACTAAGTGAGAGCTAACGAAACCAACTCCTACAGCAACCAATATTCTTATGTTGGCTTAATAATAAATCGCTATAAAGCGTGCAACTAATATCTTCTAAAACCAAATACTGTAACAGCAATTAAATCTATACCTGGAAGAATTACGTGAAGGAGCCAAAAACCATGCTGATTGTACATAAAGTTCTTCCGCAGTAATTGCTAAATAAGGTTTGTACACTCTGAAAAATAAAACGAATGTCAAACCCAAAAATAATCAATAAATTTATGCCGTATCTTGTCATTAAAATTAACTCGACAGGAATTAATGGGATATTTTTTCATGTGTATTTGTGGGCCCCATGGGGAATTTGACTAATAAACCAAGTCTTCCAAGAAAAAACCCGATGGCTTCCAATTGAAGATGCATTTTCTGTCAATCGCTCAAAATGCTTCTCATTTCTTCATGCAACCTCTGAAAATGTGTTTAATCACAGTTCAGTAAGAACTTTCACGATATTCAGTAATGTGCTTTTGTGTTCTCAAAACCACAAAAGTAGCATACCTCAATAAGGGTATCACGCTTCTGGAATTCTTCTTCAAGTTTCTTGGTAACAGCATCAGACTATGTGCTTTCTCCTGTTGAGTCTGAGCTGGTTTTGGACGTATTCTCACTGGACTGGAGAGCTGCATTTGGCTGTGCCTCAATGCTTTTCCATTTATTGCTACAACCTATCAGCAAAATAGTCCATATTTTAGAAAACATAAATACGTGCATATGATGAATCTAGCTTCAAGGTTAGAGGGAGCGAAGCATATAAGTGTCTATGAAACATGACTTGTTAATACCTGTAAGTTCTAGTGAACGGACTAATCAGTTCAATATATGATAAGGTTAATAATTTACTTAACATCACATGTAAGTAACTTCACCTCTCCACTACCATCATCACTAAAAAAACACCGGAAGGTCAAGGGCACGTCTCACTGCTACTCGCTCACTTGCATCATGACAATCTTACATATCAGTAGGCTTGTTATATACAATGATAACAGAGCACTTCATACTTGTTCGATGATCGTTTATGTATAATGAATAAAATATAACTTTATACCTCCTCACGTCAAGAGCAACAAATGGAATCAATCTTTCAAAAAGAAGTTGAGCGATGATCTAAAATTACAAAATAGTTGGACATAGAAATTAAAGATAAAGAAAAGGATTGTGTGTTCACTTTTGTTTTATTAAATATAAGCCGGCCATACTGGCTCTTTCGCCGGCCAACCAGACCCAATCATTTTGCCACGTCTACCCGAAATATACAAATGTCAACATTTTTAAGACCAATTATGTACAATGTGAAATAAGAGATCATACCACCACCACTCAATTTAGAGGGAGTTTGTAATAGGCAGCAAGTGGACCACTCTACAGTTAAAAAAACCAACGCCTTTTAGGTACCTGAGATGAGAACAAAAAGCTTGTCATGTTATATCGATAAGCTTAATATATGAACTTACTGATTCACCACTTAAATTCATATATGTTTGAGGCTTTGCTAGTAAAACAAGAACACCATCGAAAATACATGTTATACCAATCCAAATATTATAACTGCTATAATATAATAACTTGTGAATGTAAAATATATTATAAAATGAGAGAAGCTGACATGCCTTTTTCGAAAATGGCTTTACAAAACACTGTATCCATAGCAATCCCTTTCGGGATCAATCATGTTAAAGCCGATCTGCTATAATATAATAACTTGTGAATGCAAAAGTATCAATCATGTTAAAGCCGACCTGATATCATAAATGCAATTTAATGGATAAGATACAAAGGAAATAAATCTTAGTTGTGAGTTGTGACAGGTTAACTTAGGAAGATACATTGTTTCTTGTTCCTTTAAACTTATCCCCGGGATTACCCAAACCGACAAACAACCATGGCTTTGGTGTCATAATTGCCCTTAATTTAATGGCTTGGTTTGCGCAATAAGTTTGATCTCTTCATCACAGTCGTGATGGCCTTGTTCCTGTAACAGCATAAAATATACAAATAAGTTACGAAGCCCATCAGAATCATGAATATTTTATAGCAAAGAACTTACCTATTATGTATACTGTTAAATTTAGTGGTAACAGTGGTCGGTATATATTTAGCAATCCCCTAAAAGTATCTGAAGATTGAGCAACAATAAAAGCAACCTGAAAATAAAAAATGAATATTAAAAAATGGTTATTTCAGAAAGTTTTAGATAATTAAAATGAGAACATGTGTTCTGTTATAGTTAATCAGAAAGTGATATAACCTATGTACATTATTGTTGCCTTATCCACATCAGATACTGAAACTGCGTGGCTAGTCTGCGTAAATTTTAAGGGTTTAGCATCATATAAAAAGCAAGAAACATGTAAGCATTAGAAGATATAGAGTTGATTACGGTTTAGAGCTAAATCGGGATAAGTAATCGATGGTGGCTTTTCTTGATTGTAAAAGAATATGTTCTTACGTAAAAGGGGTATCATCACTACCGCCAACATCTAGTGAAAGGAGTTGTCACAGGTAGCTTCTTCACACCTGCATCACCAAATATGAACAGGTTAAACTGGTATAAAAGGAGCCAAAACAACATAATACTATCAAATAGAGGTAAAACAACGTATTCAATATTGTCTTTTGAAGTCATCATACCACATATACTATCATCTAGAGGTAATATAACTTGGAGCAGTAGCATGTTATTCAAATGATTTTGGTGGCTACTTAGTGGCTACTTTTCTAAGGATAACTATCAAACAGTTTTTAAATAATAATATGCGTTTCGTTATTTGTGAGAATTTGAATTTGGAAACGCCGAGTTGAATATAGATAAAACCTCTTCTTGATGGTAATGCAATTCTTCTGATGATTTAATGGTGCAAATGTTCGCTTCATGGATTCTCACTGCACAATGTTTCTTAACAAACGTAAAATGCATATAGTGTATGCATAAAATCTTACAACGACACTCTCATCTTATTGTTCATTTGTGCTATATACTTATAGTCAAGTTCCAATATAGATGATATCATGCTAAGATTTAATTTGACGAAATATAATACAAAGCCTTTCAACAAACTAAATAAGTTATGAAATACCTTGAGTGAGCTTCTATCACTTCATCTGGAATACGTATGGAACAACAGACACAACACATTAATTTAAGCAGCGACAACTTAATAAGGTTATGAAGATATGGTTTGTATCATTATCAAATGAACATAAAACCAACATAAAAAGTCTAATAAAAAGCTCAACCACCGAATATAGACATAAAACCAAGATAAAAAGTCTAATAAAAACGATATACAAATAGAAACCAAAAGATATAAGAAAGACTGCAATCAAACCGAGATAAAAAAAAAAAAAAAAAAAAAAAAAAAAAAAAAAAAAAAAAAAAAAAAAAAAAAAAAATCGATATTACCATAATATTGCAAAATTAAAAATGGGGATCCATACTATACCAGATAATTAACCGCACAGTCAAATCCAATCGTCAATGCAAACACCTAATTTCACAATCACACAATAAAATCATCAGTAATTCATAACTAAAACTGAAATATCAAAATCCCTAAAATCATTACCATTAATTATAATTTGAATTTAAACCCTAATTATCCTCATCTTGTTGCGGTGTTTAATCAGAATTCGTCATCACGAAACCAAGGACGAAGACCATACATGATCGATGCAAACCTTAATTGGATTAATTTGTTGAAATTGAATGGGGAATTGATGCGTTGGTTTTAAGAATTGAAATCGGTTGATTGGGAAGAAAATTGTTTTAAAATGGTAGTGATTGATTTGGAGTTATTGATTGAGAATAAATGGCTGATTTTTAGTTATACCAGATAATAAGCCGCATTGTCGATTCGAATCTCCAATTCAAACACCTGCTTTCAAAAGCACACGATAGATCATCAGTAACTCATAATCAAAATTGAAATTATTACCTTTGATTATATAACAACTGGTGAGCGCTTCTCCAAACACTATAGGTTTCCTATCTGCAGTCATAAACAAAGAAATATGATTACTCGAAGAAACATGACTAAAAAACACATTATATAACAAACAGAAAAGTAGGTTATTACCTTCATTTAGTCATAATCAATCTCCTAAAGACCTTAATTTTAGCGAATTGAAAAGTAATCAAAACCCTAAATGGAAGACTTGATTTAAGGTTTAGGTTTCAATGGATGAAATGAGTGATTTGAAATATTTAGGGTTTTGTGTGTTTTGTGTGAATGATTGAGGAGGGTTAATTTCAATCAGACGTTTCATTCTGAGATAATGTAGGATCTCGAATTGGAATTGCGTTTTTTTAGCTAGGAAACTTTCCGCCTTTACTATCAAATTAAATGCTCTTGATAAGCCATTTGTTTTGAATTGCCTATAATTAGGGAGTAAATTATTGAAGCATGACATATTTGTTTTCCAATATCTATCACAAAAACATAGTTGCTCCAGTGGTTGGAGTGTTGGCTGTGGGTGTGATGTCCAGGGTTCGAATCTAAGCATGGTCTAATTTTTTTAAATAATTTCGTGCAAGGTGGAAAATGCCAAGTGGCATTGAAATTGCCAGGTGGCATAGCCTTATATATATATATATATATATAATATATATATATATATATATATATATATATATATATATATATAGGGAAGGGTTCTTTTCAGAACCATAAAAAGGTCGAAAACTGCGAGAACCACCATCAACCAATCAGATTTTTTTGAATATTAATTTTTTTTATTTAATTCAAAAGGGTATAATAGTAATAGTACTTTTTTTAGTAAAAAACGTTTTTTCCCCTATATTTTAGGCCTTTTTTTTTTTTTTTTTTTTTTAATTTTATTTTTGGAATAATACTTTTTTCAGCATATGTTTAATAAGGTGCACATGTGTTGTTTAGATAATGTATATTTAAGTATATTTGTAGTTTTCAATTTACGTGTATTTGGTAAGGTGCATATGTGTTTTTTTTTGATAATGTAAATTTAAGTGTGTTTGTAATGCATGGAATGACAAACAAAAGTATTTTATATGTATTGTTTACAATTTAAAACAAAAACATTATATACAAAATTTAAAATCATGTGATATACACTTCAAATACAAATTTCAAAAAGCAAAAAATATGTTGTCGTGTATGCACATGTATTTTCCCTCGTTGGTGATGACCCATCTTTATCAAACATGTCCAATACCTGAAATTACAAGCAACTGTTATTTTTAAAAAAATAAACAACAAACACACACATATGTACAAAATAAACATATATGCATAATTTAAAACATAGATGCATACCCCATCGTTGGTTTATATGAACCTTAAAACACATATGCACAACCCTTTATTAACTTTTAAACAGCCATAAAACACATATGCAAACCCCCTTTCATTGATTTTTTACGGATTTTTACTAGACATAAAACACAAATGCACTCTAACCTTAAAACATATATGCACATAATTCAACTGATTTAATATCAACCACAAAACACAAGTGCATCCTTAAATTAGAACTAGCAAACACATATGCACAAAATAAACATATATGAATAATATAAAACATATATGCACTTTCAATGCATTACGGCCAAAAAAACAAACAAACAAAAATATCTTCATTTCCGTCACAATCTAACATGGTATTTGGTAGTTACGAACATGGTATTACCGATTAGCCAATCATCACAAACAAACAAAATAAACCAAATGTATTTACAAATAGGTGGATGATTAAAATGTACTGGCACCACATACCATTGGATGAATGAAAAATATTTAAAATATTTACTCATGAATATAAGTCACCTAACAAGCAGCGGATCAATGGCGGCTTAAATCTTTTTGATTTTTGTTGGTTTCGAGAAGCAGATCACGAGTCGAATATCCGAATACACCATGACATGGCACCACAAATCTTATATAACCACGGTCACAGCCGGATCTATAAACATCATAAAAAAAACTAGAACCAGTTTTTGTGTCATCTTTATGTTGGGGTCAGCATCTTTTTCTTGCAAGGGAGGCAATAGTGGTGAAGATGAAGGAGCAATTGATGTGGCCTGTGATTGTGGTGGTGATGGTAGGCGGCTAGGGTTTTCATTGTGAGGGAGATGAGAAAAATGTATGTGATAACTGATTCATCCTTAAATCAATATATTACGGTTTTCATCTTTTAGATTTAAATTGTCCATAATACCCTTATCTCTTGTACAAAATGTTACCTAATCTTTCATTTTATTACCTTTATGCCACAACTATTTACATCCATTGATCAATAAATTAATGGCTAAGATCGGTTTTCGCAGTTCTCGACCTTTTTTTGGTTCTGAAAATAACCCTACACTATATATATATATATATATATATATATATATATATATATATATATATATATATATATATTAAAAAGTTTAGTCACAAAACTTTATAAATCAAATTAACCTAGCGTTTGTTATGTTTTTGCATCAATAATTTCGGTAAACTAATAAGTAGTTTATTCTTATGTTGGAATATTGACCGTTAGGTTACAATGTTACCATTGTTAGTTCACCTATTACAACATTTTTAATCATCATATAGTAAAGCCACCACTCATAGTTTTTTGTCGCCTTCATTGCTTTCGGTTCTAAGAGATGATTGTGGGAAGTTGAAGCCAAGTAATTCCTTGCTCAAAATGCCAAATTCCATGTCTGGGCAAACCTACCTCTGAACCTTGGCATAGTGTCGCCAAAGCCTTCTTGCAAGCATACTGAAAACCAAAAATCATTATATTCATTGTGCAACTTATAAAGAATGTTTCTCGTTTGTTTTTTAGTTATTTTTGTTAGGTAACCTATGTTAGTTGAAGTATCTGCCCAATGTTCAAGAATAAAAACCTTGTAAGGGTTTCAAAGTTGACAGAAAATAAAGAAAGGAACCTATTTATTTAATCGTTTGTTAATCAAACACAGTATATCGAAATTGCTAAACCTACGAATGTAACTAATAAGCTTTTTTTATGTTAAAGGTTTGATTCTTTGATAACAAAATACATCTTTAATTGACCCATTCAAAATGAGTTAAAATTTTATTGTTTTACATAATTAAGCTTACCAAGGTGACCATTTGGTATTGTGACTTTAACATATTCTAACTGGATTTGGTAATTTTATTTTCCTTAGGTACACGTGCTAAACATTAGTTAGAAGCTTAGAATGTTATCAAAATCGAGATGTAGCTGTAGTTTTAAACCGGGGTATCCTGCTGTTTTGTTGATACATGGTTCGGCATACCCAATCAGCTATAGTTATTACTTATAAGAAGAGCTTTATGACACAAATAGACTACTAAAGGTAAATGACTAACATCTAAGGTTTGCCAGTAATGCCTATCTACTCAAAAAGCATATTTATAGACATTTCATATTGCAATTCAGACATGCTACAAACTTACCCCACATTATGTATGACCATAAGTTCAGGAGGCACTAATTTTGTTGTGCTCTATCTAAAATGCATTCTTTATTATTGCCCCTTAGAACGGACGGTGTGGTTTACTCACCTCCTCGCCACATTGACGTGGCATGCTCGCCACCATTCGCCGCCATACCACCGTTGCTCGCCACCATTCGCCAGATCCAACCTCCTCGCCTAGACGGCGAAGCATTCCACTGACAAAAGAAACGTTTGGGTGGGTCCCAAATTTTAATTCAAATGGTAATATTACCGGTTTTTTTTTTTTTTTTTTTTTGCTTTTTTTTTTTTAAAACTTAACCCACTTCATTTAAACACTATAAATACTATAACATTTACACAACTCACACAATTCTAAACCAAAAATTACCATTACTCTCTATATCTCAACATACAAAATAAAAAAATGTCTCAAAATCCAAACGAGAGCGGATATTTTACGAATCTTCTCACCTCAAACCAACAACAATACGGTAGTTCTTCAAACTCGTCTACCCCATCGTCACAAAACTCTAACTCCTCGTCGCCACAAATTCCTCCATATGGTACGCAATTGAATCCCAAGGTAATTTACCAAAATCAACAATATGTATTTCAAGGATTCACAAATTACCCGCAACAACGATTTCCGGCACCACGGTTTTTTAACCCGTCACAATCTTCATATTTCCCTCAATCTCAACCACAACAACACTTTGAAACACAACCATCAGAGTCACAATTCAAAGTACCACAAGCCCGTGAACTACCCAAATTGCGAGGAAAAAAAGTTGCCAAAAATAAAAAAAAAGTCGTGAATTTGAACGCGGACGATGAAGATGACATGGAGGAACCAACGCGTGTGACTACGCGTTGGACAAAGGAAGAAGAAAAGGAGATAGCAGAAATTTGGGTAGAAGTTTCCCAAGACAAAGATATAGGAAATGACCGTTTCGCTGATTTCTTTTGGAACCAGATTATTGTCATGTTCAACAGTCAATCTAACCGTGAGGCTCGTACCAAAAATATGCTCACAGGTAAATGGACAAGGGTTAACGGTGATTGTCAAAAATTTAACGCTATCTTCAAACATTTGCAGCGTAGAAGCGCGGAAAATGACAATGATCATATCGAGAATGCAAAGACCAATTTTGAACAACGCTTTGCTGGGAGAAAGTTCATATATGTTCACGTGTGGGATATTTTGAAAAAGTACCCCAAATGGGATGCGGAGGAACCGATTGACATTTCATGTCTCGAGGATATATTCGGTCATGACAAACATCCTCGTCCCGACGGCGCCTACAAATCACGAGCTTCAAAGAAATCCAAGTCGACGGATACGTCGAGCGCCGGGTGGAGCTCCGGGGGGAGTCAAAGAGTTCTTTTTCGGGATATTTATCGGATACTGATGACGTACCCTCCGAATTGGCTCGGAGGCTAACCCTCCGAGTTCGCTGGGGTCTCCTCCCACAAAACATACAAAGGCCTTCGAAAAGTTCCATTTGACATAAAACTGTCTCCGAAAAATTTCACATCATCTAACAGGTCCATTGTAATGGATAAATAAATAAATAAACATAGTTAATTTTGAATATGTAACAAATAAATAAGGTAAAACCAATGGTTCCTATATCTGATCAAAACCTATACACTTTTAAAATTAAATGATTTACCTATCTTCAAAATATATGTGTTCTGAAATTTGGAACAAAAGTCAATCACAAAACAATAGAATAAACATATAACCTGGTTCTTTTTTGACATTAGGGGAGCCTGCATTTCTTTTAGACCATATAGCATATTATTTTAGGACTACCGATAATCAAAAAGGTTCATAAGATATCATAATTGATAATATCTTATATATGCCTATAAATGGGACATAGGTGACTAATTGTGCCATCTTTATATGCCTATAAATAGCATACGTCCAAGACAATAAGGGTGACTAATTTTTACATCTTTATATGCCTATAAATATCATGATTCAGAATACATTATTCAACAACTTGGCATTTAGTTTCGAAAATAACTACTTTTAAATAATTTATCATGTCTCAACAACCAGATAAACAATTCATGCGTTAAGAATTTCAGCTTGAACCAAACTCTAAGTAACAATAGTCAGATGTTAAATTCAAGAGATAATTGTCTAGAAATATATCAAACTTGACACATTTTCTTTTGTTGTGCATTCAACTTTTAATTTTTTTATTCTATGTATCAAACTCTCTAATCTTTCTTATTGTATGTATCATTCATTTAATATTTCTTATTGTATACATCATTAGGGTTAAGTGTTGTATTTGTTAAGAGTAAACTACATTTTTGGTCCTTGTGGTTTGCCGGGTGTAGCATTGTTAGTACATTTGTTTGGTTTCCAATACTTAACCTCAGTTAGTCCGAAATACATAACCACCGCCACCACCGCCACCCACCACCACCACCCACCACCGCCACCACCGCCATTTACCACCACCACCCACCACCACCACTTACAACCACCAGGACATGGGTGGTGGTAGTGGGTGGTGGGTGACGGTGGTGGGTGGTGGTAGTGGCAGTGGGCGACGGTGGTTAGTGGTGGTGGTAGGTGGTGGTGGTGGTGGTTGGTGGTACATGGGTGGTAGGTAGTGGTAAGTGGTGGTGGTGGTGAATGGTGGTGATGGATGGCGGTGGTGGGTGGTGGTGGCGGTGGTGGGCGGTGGTTACGCAAACCACAAGGACCAAAAATGTAGTTAACTCTTAACAAATACTAACACTTAACACTAATAATACATACAATAAGAAATATTAAAAGAATGATACATACACCAAGAAAGATTAGAGAGTTTGATACACACAATAGGAAAATTAAAAGTTGAGTATACAACAAAAGAAAAAGTGTAAAGTTTGATACATTTCATGACAATTACCCCTAAATTCAACATATAATTTTATATAAACTAATTAAAAAAGCTCGAGGACTTAGCAAATACAATACTCATCAATTTTAGACTTGAGAAAGAGTTCCCAAACCGACTAGCTTGAACCTGATCCAAATGTCTCCCTAAAGCGTTTGCATTACTTCCATTGAACAGGCTCATTGTCTAATACAGATAAGGTAGAGAAGTACTTCAGTCATATATAAGTTTAATCGGTCAAAGAAATTAACTTGTAGTAAAAAACATTTAAAGAAAAGTGAAAGTATAAAAATGCAAACCTTTGATTCTGGAAACTGACCGGTGAATTGATGTGCCTGGACCCACTAGTTGCGTTTTATCAAGTTCAAAATCCTCGAGGCACACAGATGATATTTGTGGACATATTTGTAATTCTGTATGAGTTTCATAGACTAAATGTCATATATAATAGGGGAAATGATGCCTACATTACAATGTAGATACCATTATTTTATTCAACAATGGTTTTTTAAATATCGCCTATTGTATAGTATCTGCAACAAATACATACGTATTAATTCATAAAAGAAGTACATCAAAGTGACTAAAATCACATCTAGTAGTATGAAACTGTTGTTACTCTTTCAGTATAAGATATACATCATCTCACAGTAAATATTGAAGTACATTGATTTAGAACTCAAAAAAATTAATATTTTTTATAGTCAGATGAGTCCTAAAGATGTGTCTAATTTTATGGCTAAAATTAAATGAAAACATCATGTTGGTTGCAGACTTGGAATTACGGGTCTCCTTTATTCACAAACCATTAAAATACTGACATATATGTTTAAGCAAGTAATTAGTCATGATTTTGAATCATGTTTAAGGTGAAATCAACTTCCCATGATGGTATTATAGAATCCAAAAATAGGATAATTTTTGAGTGATCCACATTTGTGTTGGATTTTATATCATAACAATTATACATAAACATGTAAACATCATCAAAGCATGCAGCGGAAGTAAAGATCAAATACTTGTAATATAATTAACCGAATTAAAAGAATATGCATACCTTAATGATTTCTAGTGAAACAAGAAATCAATCAAACAAGAACTAATTAAACCCTAAATTAGGGTTTAGTAAAATCGACTACTCCTTAGTCGAATAGGGAAAAGATCACAAACAAAAGTATGTTTGTCTTTCGTTCTTGTACACACGTATTACAAGCATTTCAATGAGAAAAGCTAGGTTCTTGAATCACAAACAAACTAAACACTTTGATTTGAGCTAATGAAAATCGAACCTAAGGGTTTAGGGGGTAGTTTGATCGGCAAAAGCTCAAAGGGAGGAGAGAAGAAGAGAAGTTAGGGTTATTAGGGATTCGAGATGCAAGAATAATGAATACAAGAGGCCTTGTATTTATACTAATGCAAACTTGGAGTCCAAGTTAGGGTAGGACTCCCCTAACTCCTTTGATCGGCCAAACATAAGGATCCCCAAGGGATTCTAGATCTTTCTTGGCTTGTTTCCATATATTCGTCTCCCTTTAACATTTAACGACCGTTAGTCAATTCCCGTTAAGTACTAACATTCGTTAAGTGTTTATTTGTGAATTTAATAATTAAACATAACTTATTATATTAATTATCAAAACATTGAAACTTATACGTAAAGTGTGCAATCCCAAAGTCTCGTGTTCGAATCCGGTCATACTCTAATAATTTTATATCCACAAAACTAACAGCTCCCACTTGGATATACATTAATATAGTAATGACATTGATTAGTCTAGCATAACACCCCAATGCCCCCAGAACGACCCTGAGTGTGGTTTCCTGGAAAAAACCTTTTGATGAATCATCATCATACTTATCCTTTTGTTTCTAATACCACGTTAATATGGATATGGATCTAAGTCATTCCATAATTAACTATTTTGTTTCTCGTTATTTATAATTGATCAAGATTACCAAATCATCTGAACGTATTCCAAATAGATCTTGGGCATGGCCATGCAAACATCTTGTCAATCCTACGAGGGGCCCAGCAGTATTATACTTCAAAACAAATTTGAAGGAACAAATTCTTTCTTGACTACAAGCATAACCCTTGAACTTTGCATCACTTCTGAAAATAGCCCTTATAACTACCAGTTACGGATAGCGTTAGACTATCTTACAGAAAATGAGCTACATCCGCGACTGTTATCTGGTATCTCAAGTCTGAGGATAAATATTCATGATTTACTTTAATGACAAAGATCCATAAAGTATAATCATGTGGTTGGGATCTGTCATATATTCAATTTATTCATTTATTGAATATCATGTGAATTTGGCATGTCCAACGCATCAATATACTTAAGTATATTCTACCAAAACTCAGATTTGTCTTAATTCAATAATATTCCCATATCATTGATTGACAACGGACTATTTGGAATAACATAAGTTATTCATGGATTAAACATGCAAATATAGGATACAATATTATAAATGGAAATAAACATAACAAAATATTTTATTTCATTAAGATAATAATTGTTTACATTATCCTTTATCCAAATACTAACCACAGATTTACATGAAACTACTAGCTAAACGAAGTCCAATGCCATTGGCATGTTGTGTAAGCTTTTACTTAGGTAAAGCCTTCGTAAAGTGATCAGCTAGATTGTCATCTGTGTGAACTTTGAGTAAATTGATTTCACCTATTTCGACTTGTTCTCGAACATAGTGATATCTTCTAGGAAAGTGTCTGGCGCCCTTCATGACTCCAGGTTCATTGGCGAATGTAATTGCGGTAGATTTGTCACAATACATATTAATGGGTAATTCAATTGACGGCATAACTCCTAGCCCCAAAATGAATTTCCTTATCCAAACAGCTTCCATCGCAGCTTCTGATGCAGCAATATACTCAGCTTCTGTTGCAGACATCGCTATTGTACTCTGCTTCTTGCTCTTCCAGTCTACTGCTCCTCCATTAATGACAAAGACATAACCCATCTGAGACTTTGTATCATCTTTATCAGTTTGCCAAGACGCATCGCAGAAACCTGTAACACCAAGTTCTGCATCTGGATTTCCCCCATACACTAGAAACATCTCTTTTGTATTCCTCAAATACGTAAGAATGTTCTTAACAGCATGCCAGTGGAGTCCACCTGGGTTCTGTTGATAACGACTGGTCATATTCTGTGCAAACGCCACATCTGGCCTTGTGCATCTTACTACATACATGATAGATCCTACTGCTGAAGCATATGGAACTTTTTTCATGTGTGCTACCTCTTCAGGTGTTGAAGCACATAGTTTGCTACTTAAGCCATGTTCTACTTGCATTGGCAAATATCCTTTCTTGAAATTTTGCATATTGAATCTCTTCAATATTTTATCAATGTAAGCACTTTGGCTTAATCCAATCAACCGCTTTGATCTATCTCTGTAGATCTTGATTCCAAGGATGTATGCTGCTTCTCCTAAATCCTTCATAGAAAAACATTTACCAAGATAGGACTTAACCTCATTTAAACTTGGTATATGATTTCCCATGATCAATATGTCATCGACATATAGGATAAGGAAAGTAACATTACTCCCACTAGCTTTATGATATACACATGGCTCATCAAGATTCTGAGTAAATCCAAACCTTTTGATTTCTTCATCAAATCTCTTATTCCATTGCCTTGATGCCTGCTTCAATCCATAAATGGATCTTTGAAGCTTGCATACACGCTCAGGAAATTCTGGATTCACAAACCCCTCAGGCTGCGCCATATAGATGTCTTCATCTAAGCGACCATTTAAGAAGGCGGTTTTGACATCCATTTGCCAAATCTCATGGTCATAGTATGCTGCTATAGCTATGAGAATCCTAATAGATCTAATGTCAACTACATGAGAAAAGGTCTCCTCATAGTCAACACCATATGTTTGGGTAAAGCCTTTAGCTACCAAACGAGCTTTATATGTGTGTACATTGCCATCCATTCAGTTTTCTTCTTGAAGAGCCACTTATTTCCAACTACCTTAGCATTGGGAGGAAGGTCTACTTCAATCCAGACTTCGTTGTCTCTCATGGATTGCATTTCCCCATTCATAGCAACCTGCCATTTATCCTTTTCAGGACTATTAATGGCAGCCCTATAACTAGTAGGTTCATCAAGATCCCCTAGTATAGTTTCCTCACATTCTACGTTAAGACATAGACGTTCAGGAGCTTTCACAGTTCTTGCAGATCTGCGAATGGGAACCACTTCAACTTCAGGTGGAGGACCTAGACTTTCAGGTTCCACAGGAAGTGTGCTAGTTTTTTCAGAAGGTGATGTATCTTCTTGATCATCTTCCGGATCATAAATTCTCCCACTGAATTCTTGAGATATAAGATTCTTTTCAAAGAAATCTTCATACCTAGCCACAATGACTTTATTTTCTGGTGGAAAGTAAAAGTAGTAACCCATTGTTTCCTTTGGGTATCCTACGAAGATACACATAACAGATCTCTGTTGGAGTTTATCTGGTGAGTCACGTTTAACAAACGCCTCACAACCCCAGACCTTTAAGTAAAAAAAGTTGGGAGCTTTTCCAGTCCATAATTCATATGGAGTCTTATCAACCTTCTTAGTTGGAACCATAATCAATGTGCTAACAACTGTTTCAAGTGCATAGTCCCAAAAGGATAAGGGAAGAGTTGTAAGATTTAACATTGATCGTACCATATCTAGCAATGTACGGTTTCTCCTTTCAGATACACCATTTTGTTGTGGAGTATAAGGAGATGTGAGTTGCTGGAAAATACCACACTCAGCTAAATAATCTTTAAACTCTTAGCTTAAATATTCACCACCTCTATCGGATCGAAGATCCTTAATCTTCTTACCGAGTTGTAATTCTACTTCACTTTTGAAAACCTTGAATGTCTCAAAGACTTCATGTTTATGTTTAAGTAAATAAACATAACCATAACGACTGTAATCATCCGTAAAGGTTAAGAAGTAGCTAGCACCGGAATGTTTTAAAAATCGCGCCTAAGGCGCGCCTAGGCGCTAAGGCGCACGAGGTTCTAGCCTTTGGGATTTTTTTTAGATCGAGGCTCACGACATGCATGAATCCCACAAAAAGCGCAGCGCCTTGGGGCTTTTTGCGCCTTTGCGCTTTGGGGATTTTTGCACCTCGGAGATGTAAAGAGTTTTTGGGCTTTTTTCTAAATATTAAGATAAGATACGTGGGCCTTATAAGTTATATACATGGGCCTTTTAAGTCATTGGGTGAGTATTTGTATGATTTGTAAATTTGAAATGATTTTATGTTTATTTTATTGATTGAAATTTTCTTTAAGACATATTATCATTAAAATGTGGCATTATGCCTTGAATTTTAATACGTTGCTTGCTTAATATTTTGGGTTAAAATTGTGAGCTTTGTTAAATGTAAGTCTACAAGTATAGGGCACAAGCTTATTTAGTCTGATATGGATTTTAATCTCTATATAGGTCATCGAGCCAAAGAGTTAATCCATTTAAGAAGTGACAACTGGTCCATTTTAATCTTTATAATGGCAATATGTGTCATGTATTAAGCATTTTAATGTTATTTTGTGTTATTTAAGCTACATAAATGGTCACATATGTTATAAAAAACTTAATGTACTTAGTGCGCCTCGTATTCATGAATCCCGCGCCTTGGAATGCACCTCGCCTCGAGGCTCTTTACCCCCCTTTGCACCTTAGTGCGACTTGAGCCTTTCAAAACTATGAGCACCGCATTTTGACACATGTCTAAGTGGACCGCACACATCAGTATGTATTAATCCAAGTAGATTTGTAGCCCTTTTCCAGTTGATGTGAAAAAGGTTTCCTTGTCATCTTCCCAGATATGCAAGATTCACATTTATCAAATGATTCATCATTGATATTTTGCAAAAGCCCATCATGTTGCAGCTTTTCCATGTGTTTCTTGCCAATATGTGCAAGACGACAATGCCAAAGATAAGATGAATCCAAGTCTGACTTGATTCTCTTATTGCTAATGCTATACACAAAATTATTTCTATTGGAAACATGATTCACCAGGTCAATTTCAAACACACCATTTATTGGAATTGCATTAAAGTAAAAAATATTATTTAAAGAAAACGAAATTCCATTATTAATAAATGTGTGAACAAAACTAATATCCAATAACAAAGAAACTGAAATGACACCTCTAATTATAGAAGGTGCATAATGACAATTATTCAAAACTAGTATTAAACCCGAAGGTAAGACTAAATCAAATGTCCCTATGGCTTCAACAGCTGCACGTATGCCATTTCCTACGTACAAGTATCTTTCTTCATAGGCCAGCTTCCTTGCTCCTCTAAGTCCCTGCGATGTGTTACAAATATGAGTACCACATCCCGTATCATATACCCAGGAATTATGCTTACGAGGAAAATAAAATAATTCAATCATAAAAATACCTGAAGTGCTCGCGACATTCCCAGCCTTCTTATTTTTATTCTGACGCAACTCTTCTAGAAACAATGGACAGTTCCTCTTCCAATGTCCTGGTGTGTTGCAGTAGTGACAAGCATCCAAATCCTTCTTGGGATTCTCCTTCTTCTTAGGAGGATTCTGCTTCTTAGGCATTTGTTGGTAGGTCATAACTTTTTCACCCTTTTCATTGCCTTTACCCTTCTTGTTCGCGTGTTGCGGTTTGTTGGGCTTAGTAATCCTACCACCTTGTATTGCTAATACCGTGGGTGTAGGTGCCTTCTTTGACAATCCTTTCTCAAAGTCAATGAGCATTGCATGTAACTCACTGATTGTCTTCCCCGTGCAATGCATCCTTCATCGACTATAAGACAACATCAGCGTAACCTACATAACAGATCTACTACGTCTACACAAGGTATGACAGTATCTTGGTTTGAACTGTTTCATATGTAAAATAAGGCATTCATCTTTATTTTAAACAGAAATTTGTTTGCACTGTTTCATTTTTTTCCCCCGAATGTAGGTCCTCCGAATACATACATACATATGGGCCGTTGTGATCAAATCTGCCATCATTGCAATGCACGGTTTTGGTATGATGAAAGGATAACTTCCAGTCGTAGAAGCTTTACAGAATATCATAAATGCTGCAATGGGGGCAGAGTTAAGGTGGAGGATCGTCCGCAGTTTCTCTAGCTTTAAAGAATATCATAAATGCTGCAATGCGGTCAAATTTACCACCTGATAGGAAGCATGTGTCCACAACCAGATGCACGTCCGCAGTTTCTCCAGCTGTATATCTATGATACAGATAATGAAGTTGCAAACCGGCTGCAAAACTTTGAAAGATCTGGTCACAGTTTGCGTGCAGATATAGTAGAAAAGTTGATTCACCTTCTAGACGAGCACAATGCATTGGTCCAGTTGTTTAGAACAGCAAGAAATAAAATAGCAGACGCTAATATTCCACAGTTCAAGATACGCTTATTTGGTGTTATTGGTTCAAGGCAATACGAATTGCCTACAGGAGATTCTATTGGTGCTATTGTTTTTGTAGGTAGACCAGACGTGCAAAACTGACTTTGATGTTATAATTGAACAATACAATCATCAACTACAACGGGTAAACAAATTAAACGCTTCTTATATGTCATTGCAGTTTCCGTTGATTTTTATCTTTGGTGAAGATGGATATCATTTAGGCCGTAAATTATTAGCCGCAAGTTCATCGTCCGATGTTAGACCCGTTTCCCGGGTGTTGGGACCCTACCCTAGATGAAAGTGGATAAAGAACTAATGTGATTGGTTAGTCAACAAAGTCATGTGGAAGTCAAACCCGATAGTCAAACTAATAGTCAAAGTGTGACTAATATAGTAATATAATAGATGATGAATAAACTAGGGGACCTAAGTTGCCAAGTGTTAATTATGTGTTATAAGTTAGTTGTGGTTGAATAAGAAGGAATGAGACTTGAGGGGCTTAATGTGCCAAGGAACCAAAGTTACCACCTAACTAATTATATCTAGCCTTATCTAGATACTTCCTCCATTATTGAGATAAGAAGTCCGGTCTTTTAGAGAGAAGAAAAGAGAGGGAAAGTGAGATGATGATCTAAAAAGATGAAGAAGATGAAGCTCTCAAGTTTATAGTCCTTCCTAGTTATGACTATCACAAGTAAGTAAGTATGTTGTTTATGTTATTGAGGTTATAGATTAAGGGTAAAGTGGGATTTCATCATATGATCAAGATATGATCATATGATGATGTAGGAAGAAAGATGAGTGTGTTTAATGGGTTATGTTAACCCTTGATATGTATTGATTTTTATGTTATTAGGGTTTGATATGTTATAGAAGATTGATGATGATGATGGATGATTGTGGTGATGGTGATGAATTTGATGTTGTTAGCTTGGACTAAGGTAAGTAGCTCTCCCTAAAACATGTGTTATGTATGTATTATCATGTATGTGTTATCATGGTGTAAGAACATGGGACTTGAATTCGGGATGGTTGTAAGTTAAGAAGTGGTGGCTAGTAACTTGGCTAGGAATATGTTAGTCTATCGGCTTTGGACTAAGTAAGGTATGTAATTGGTTGTGATTGTTGTGAATTGATGTTAGTTATGTTATGAGGACATGTATGATATGTGTTGAATGTTGTGGCTTAGAAGTTTTTAAAGCGGTTATGATGCTTATGTGAAAGTATGTGTATGATATGTGTTTTATGTTGGGTTACTTACTAAGCGTAAGCTTACTCCTTTTATTTGTTAATGTTTTGTAGGTTAATTGTGATGAAGGTAGCTTGGCTTGGATTGTAGCTTTCGGATTGATGAGTGGGTTGGAAGATAATATACGTTAGGAGCTAGGTAGAATACCGAGCTCGAGTCAAGGTTGTACCCCCGAGAGTCTTTCTTATGATTTGTTTATTGTATGTCAAGGTTGTCCTAATGATTTGGTGGTCAACCGTCGTGTCAAGGTGTGTTTTATGTGTTTAGGGTCAAAGTTAAGGGGGTGTTTGGCAAATAACCAAATCTACCCATTTTGGGAGGTTACGGGTCATAACTGTGTACTAATACTCTTTCAATATATTAGAAATGTTAAAATACGTGTAAGTCCAAATGGATATGTAGTAGTTATGTGTTTTTGGGTAAAAAGTGTGTTTTGGCAACTAGCTTAAGAGGGTGTTTGGTAAAAGTGTAATTGTACCCAATTTGGGTTGTAAACGGGTCAAGTGTCGTTGGAGCATGTCATATATGTTAAAGTAATGATGTTGGTATAGTTTGGTGGGCAAATGAAGTGTTATAGATGATTTGTTATGTAAATGGGTCAAAATGGGTCTAATGCATAACCCGTCAAATGGTCATCTTGGTTCTGAGTAAGAATACTCATCTTGGTTCTGACTTAAAATGGTCATCTTGGTTCTGAGTAAGAATACTCATCTTGGTTCTGAGTTAAAATGGTCATCTTGGTTCTGAGTTAAAATGGTCATCTTGGTTCTGAGTAAGAATACTCATCTTGGTTCTGAGTTAAAATGGTCATCTTGGTTCTGAGTAAGAATACTCATCTTGGTTCTCACTTAAAATGGTCATCTTGGTTCTGAGTAAGAATAAATGCTCATCTTAGTTCTAAATGTTCATCTTGGTTCTAAATGTTTATCTTGGTTCTGAATGTTTATGGATTTTTATAAATGGTCGAAAGAGTAACGAAATGTCGAGTAAAAGTCAAGCGTTTCCGCGTGAAAAGTAAAAAGTTTTAAATTTTAGTCTATACGGGCACGGGGCATTACATCCGACTCGCCTAAAAAATGACAATGAAAATGTAGTATGCATACAAGCTGCACGATCGTTTTAATCGTTATAATCTACTGACAAGAAGTGGCAGACTCTTTCAGCAGTATGTTGTAACAGCATACTGTAGCATCCAGCAGTCAAGGATTGACTTTATAAGAGAGCACCAGAATGACATTCGCAATGACTACATGGCCGGATTATACGATGCTATCTCACGTGGTGATCGGGATGGGTCAGATGTAGGTTCAAGGATCATACTGCCTTCATCTTTTACAGGAGGCCCGCGCTATATGTACAGCCATAATTTAGATGCTTTGGCTATATGCCGTGTGCACGGGAACCCCTCATTCTTTATTACATTCACTTGCAATGTTAACTGGCCAGAGATCCAAGAATATATGGAAGACTTTCCGCATGTTACAGTTGCTGACAGACCCGACGTTGTAGATCGTGTCTTTGAAAGAAAGATACATGATTTAGTGACCTTCTTACGAGATTCGAAGCCTTTTGGTTATGAAGAAGCAGGTACTGTTTAAATTACACATATACATACTTTCTTCGAAAATATTAGACTTAATAAATACCTAAATAACACTTATTTTATTGCAGTTTTATATACAGTCGAGTTTCAAAAAAGAGGTTTGCCGCACTGTCATTTATTGCTATGGGTCAAAGAAAGTCACCGTGTACAAACACATGAAGATGTAGACATGTATGTATCTGCAGAGCTACCAGACCCAGCAATTGATCCTGATGGCTATAGAATTATTACAGAATTGATGATGCATGGCCCATGTGGCGCGGTAAATAAATCGGCGCCATGTATGCGAAGCAGTGATGTTTGTACTAAGAACTTTCCTAAACCTTTTTGTCCTGCAACATTCATTGATAAAAAAGGGTATGTGCATTACCGCAGAAGAGATTCAGGCATAACAACATTAAAACAGAATGTTCTCCTTGATAACGGATACGTGGTTCCACATAACCGGTCTCTGTGCATGCGGTTCTATGCCCACATCAATGTTGAATACTGTGAGTGGTCGATGCTTATAAAATACCTCTTCAAATACATTTCTAAAGGCACTGATTGTATAATTACTCATATCAGCAGAACACTCGGAGATTCGGGACCAAGCACAAGCCATCGTTCCTTGCATATTGATGAAATAAAGAATTTCCAAGATGCTAGATACATTGGCCCACACTAAGCTTGCTGGAGAATTCTTGGGTTTAGCATACATAGCAGGGATCCACCGGTCCAAATACTTGCAGTTCATCTTGAAAATATGCAGCGTGTCACTTTTAGAAGTCACCAAGAATTGCAAGCCATTGTTGACAGTGACCACAACAAAAGGACGACACTTACTGAATGGTTAAAATACAGCACATACAATACAGATGGCCACCATCTCACCTATTTAAACTTTCCCAAAGAGTTTGCATGGTATCAAGATGGAAAATATTGGCAGCGTAGACGTCGTACCACCACCTTAGCAATCGGCCGTTTAACATATGTGCATCTAAGCTCCGGAGATGCATTCTACTTGAGGTTCTTACTCAGTCATCAAAAAGGCAGAAAATCCTTCCGCCATATTCGTACGGTTAACGAGATTCTCTATCCAACAAATAGAGCAGCGTGTGAAGCAATGGGACTGTTAGGTTGTGACCAAGAATGGAATATCGCTTTACAGGAAGCTTCTTTCTCTGCTACTCCATCTCAAATGAGAAATCTTTTTTGCCAGATGCTCATCTTTTGCGACATTTCCAGCCCAGTTACATTGCTACAGTCACATGCTGATTCCATGTCAAAAGACATTCCTCTAATACTTTCAGAAGTATTACACATACCAGATCTTCATGTTAGCACAGATGACTTAGAAGGCGGCCTTATGTATGAACTGCAAGCAATTCTTAATTTCTATGGAAGATCGGTTAATGACTTTGGCTTTGATCTACCTCCCCCTCAGTTACTAGAAATCTTGAATAACAGAGCAATAATGGAAGAAAGATCGTACAACCGTGAACTTTTAAAAAGTGAAAGTCAAAGATTAGTGAGTCAGTTAAATGCCGAGCAATAGATGATATTCGATGAAGTAACAAGTGCAGTTAATAATCGGCAACAGAAGCTTATATTTGTTTATGGACATGGAGGAACAGGAAAGACTTTCATTTGGAAGACGATAATTTCTACACTGAGATCGGATGGGAAGATTGTCCTGCCAGTCGCTTCTTCAGGTATTGCAGCCTTATTGCTCCCATCTGGACGGACGGCTCATTCAAGATTCAAGCTACCGCTAGATTTAACCGACGAATCAGTATGCAGCATAAAAAAAATACGCAAATAGCAGAATTACTCAAAGTAACTGATCTTATCATATGGGACGAAGCTCCTATGAACGATCGCAAATGTTTTGAAGCACTTGACCGTACATTGAGAGATATAATGAACACACCGAGCAGTATGTTTGGAGGAAAAACAGTTATTTTAGGTGGAGATTTCAGGCAAACACTTCCCGTGAAGAAAAATGCTACAAAAGAAGAAACTATCTCTTCTTCCATAACACTTTCATCCTTATGGCCATATTTCAAAATCATTTGGCTCAACCAAAACATGCGCTTGCGACAACCAAGTCTTTCAAGTACCGAATACGAAGCAACTGCCACATTTCCAAAATGGTTACTTGAAGTTGGAAACGGTACAATTGGTGAACCAGACGAAAATGATCCAGAGAATTCATCTTGGATACAAATAGAAGATAGATACTGTATTCCTGAAAGCGATGCAACTATTAAAGAACTCATTAATTTTATATATGATGAGCAAACATTGCAAGTCTCGGACGCAGCATCGTTACAAGAAAAAGCCATAGTATGTCCGAAAAACGAAACTGCAGATATCATAAATTCTACTGTTCTCGATATGTTACAAGGAAATACTTATACTTTTATGAGCACAGACGAAGCTACACCGAAAACAAATGACGGAGGAGCAACAGAGCTATTATATCCTCAAGAATACCTAAACACATTTTCTTTCTCAGGAATGCCCGCCCATGAGCTTACCCTTAAAATAGGTGCACCAATAATGCTACTGAGAAATCTAAACCTAGGCGGTGGGTTGTGTAACGGTACACAGATGATTGTCACTCAGATATTTACGAAGCTTATTCAAGCAAAGATCATCACCGGTACTAGAATGTCTGAAAAAGTTTACTTACCGCGTATCTTGCTGATCAATAAAGATGAAAAGCTGCCATTTGTCTTTAAAAGGAAACAATTCCCAGTTAAAGTTTGCTACGCAATGACAATTAACAAAATCCAAGGCCAATCGCTAAACAAAATAGGCGTCTATCTACCTGAGCCTGTGTTTAGCCATGGTCAATTATACGTTGCACTGTCAAGAGCAACATCTCCTCAAGGGTTAAAAATGCTAATCAAACAACAACCGAGCAAGGATAAAAATAAAACTAAAAATGTTGTTTATAAAGATTTTTTAGACATGCTTACATTTCAACAGGTTCCTCATAGTTACATTTAGCTTTTAAATATACGTTTCTACAATTAGCAAATACTTGCACATATAGCCTTTAAACTGTTACAATAAATACTTGATTGTTATTCTTACTGTATATAAGTGAATATTGTATCTATTCTATCCTTCTTATACTTGATTGTTATTGTTACTATATACAAGAGAATATTGTATCTATTCTATCCTTCTTTGAATTTCTAATTTTTCCTCTTCATAATTGCATTTGCAAGTTTTTGTTTTCATTGAACATCCATTCCTATGCACCCATTATTAACATTTTCTTTTTTGACATACAGGCAAATGGAACAGAGCTCTAGCATTGTCACATCATCCAGGTCTACAGGAAAAGAGATTGTTACACAATCAGAAACCATCGGCCTTGCCGACCTAAAAGAATCAGATATTGGTAAACCTATATATGTAAAAGTATACCGAAAATGGACACCAACAAACAGGCAAGGGAAGCCAATACTCTTCTGTTGCATGTTGATCGATCAGCAGGTACAAGTCCTATTCTATGAGCCAACTACACACTTAAACATTGTTAAATTATCTAAAACAAGTAAAACAACCCACATTAAATTTATGAGTTATTATTCTGTTTACAGGGAGGAGCTATACAAGCCAATGTCAATTTACGTGAAAAAAATAAATTTGACGCCCTTCTTCACATCAACAAAACTTATGAAATAACTCGATTTGGCTTTCAACCTGCAAGAACATGGATGCAAGTTGTCCCTCACTCACTTTCGTTGATTTTTGGAACATACACAGATATTAAGGACATACCAGATACAGGTTTCCCAAAGCACTATTTCAACTTCAGCCATCATCGAGACCTATATACAAAAGTAGATGTAAAAGAAGGCTTGCTAACAGGTATCTAACACACACATGTATAAAACACTTATAACTAACAGATGTATAATTCGGTACGACTATTTACAAATTATATCAGATGCGTCCAATACGTAACTGAAATACAGCAGTCAGTCAAAGCAACGCAAGATTCAGTGGTTTAGAGAGACATTGGTATCCAAAATTTAGAGTAAGTATGTACCATATTTCTTTGAAAGTTAAATTTTTACATTCACTCTTACAAATAATTTGTAACCCTAACAGTGGCAACACAATTCGCTTTACTTTATGGAATCAAGACGCTCACACTTTTAGACACATAGAATACGAGAAAGCAGAAAAACCAGTGATCATAGCAGTCAGCTCATGCTTAGTAAAAAACTATGGAGGTAAACTTATTATTCTATAGTTCTCCTTTACCATTTTAATTTTCTTGCTTAACATTTACGTAACACAACACAGGACTACAACTTTCACCAACGGCTGCAACTTACTACTATTTCAATCCAGACATACCCGAATGCCATGAAATGCGCAATGTGTAAGTAAACAAACTAACAAAGTGATATTACATTTTAGATTTTAAAACAAACAAAACTCACATTAACCACCAATACAAGTATGAACAATTCATAGACCCACCAACGATACTCAATATCCAGTATCAAAGATGTGCAGATCCTGTTCAAGAAAAGTACAGAAACCGTGTCAGCTTAGCAGATTTGGCAAATGAAAATCCACAAAATCAACAGCTAACAAACATCTGCAATACACCTATAGTCAAATGAAATCCTAATATATAGTTACAATTTTAACAAAATAGAATGTCCGGTTTACTGTTGTCGCTACAATTGAAAAAATCGATACAACAAGGCCATGGTTCTTCAAGAAATGCTTTGACTGTAAACAGAAAATTTCTGAACGCTTTCCGAACACCCATTGCAAGCAGCCGACCTCTGAAAGCGACATCCTTTACAGGTCAGCTACAATATTGTTACATTCCTTTACCAATGTACATAAGCTACCCTTTATAACAAATAAATGTCTTTATTAAAAACTATCCTATATATTTTTTTCACAGCTATTGCTTCAGAGTATAATTGTCCGATGATACTACAAATGTAACAATGACATGTTTCAGCAATGAAGCAAACTCGCTTATAAAAGATTGCAAAGAGCTGCTGCAAAGCTTACCTGATCAAAGGTCTTATGAGTACCCACCAGAATTGCTTTCTCTCCAAGGAAAAAAGAAAATTTTCCAGCTCCACTTTGACCCAGAAAGTACAAAGGAAAAGCAGCTATTCATTCTCGATACCTGTTGGGATGATACATTATTGATAACATCAGGAGTTGCTGACGTTTCCGAAAGTAGCACAGATTCTCCCACAATAAACATTGTGCAAACCGAAGCAAGCGAACCACTTCAACCCAAAGAAACTGAAACCACACCACCAACAGAATACAGCCGTGTACCTGAAAAATCAAAACCTACCAACAAGCCTGCGAAGAAAACTGCTAGGAAATCCCTTTTCCCACAAGACAAAGATACAGGCACTTCAACAACCCTCAAAAAATCTAAAAAAGAAGACTAACCAATGCAAAGTTGCAGGCTACAAATGCAAAAGAAAATCACGAATCATATATGTATGGTAATGTACGTAAGTACACACTTCTCAGGTGTACTTTAACGAGAATAACTTATGTAAATATATATGGTTACTACTTGCTACTAATTATCCAAGCAAAGTTGTACTATAAAACAATTAACTTATTTTGTATTTTGTGCAACGCATATACAAGTTGCTATTTTGTACAACAACCACATCCCCATTGATTTATATCACTCAACAATCACAAAGATACAACACCACAAAAATCAAAAAACAAAACTAAGTTAAAGTAGATAATAAGAGTTATATATATACATAACTGTTAGGAACACGTTTTGTTAATTATACAAGTCTTGTTCATTTAAGAATGTTGCACGATATGGACTTTAAGTTAGCATTTAAGGACCGGTCCATAAGAAGTCCATGGGCCGGCCCTCCTCATATTTTCTTTCTAGAAGTTATCATGTAAATGTTGCCCTAACCCAAAGCCTATAAATAGAAGGCATGGGGCATCATATTTTGAGTTGGTTTTTCATGTATTATGCGCAAGCTTTGTTCTTGAATCATTCGATTATTGAAAGCCTTCCTTTACATCTTATTCTCATCTTATTCTTCTTCTCTTATTGCTTATTATCTTGTCTCTATTAGCGTAGCTTATTAGATAGTAGTAGTACGTATTTACTTTGTTTTTACGTGTGTGTATTTGAGATATTAGTGACCTACAAGTGGTATCAAAGCCTTGATTCAGTGCACACATAACAGTGTACAACCCGGTCCCCAAAGAAAGGACCCTGAGGTACGATTCAGTGCCTCAATCCTGAAAAAGGAGCGAAAGCTTCTTACTTATGAGCAGAATTTAAAACCAGAATGTTTTCTAAAGTTTTTTCCAACATTCTGCTCATAAGGACAAGTATTCCCTTGTTAAGGGGGAGTATTTGAAAATATAATCTTTGTTCAAAAATATACAAATGTTCTTGAAATTCTTCCCTAAAACTCAAAAACAGCATATTTTAATCATAAATGTTTTTCCAAAAACATCATGAGTATGCTATTTTTGAGGGGGAGAAGTAAAAGATGATTAAAATATGATGTCTCATTTGCTGGAATCTCGTGTGCTCAAACTCAGAATTGACCCTCGAATTGACGATAGGAAAAGTCAGTAGTCGAAAGGACATGTCCCGGACGGGTAATAATTTCAAGCCAGTTTATCTGGTGATGTAAGCGTGTCTCGCAAAGGACGTGTCTGAGTAGAATGTACCGATTTCGAGTGATAATCTTTGAATCTGATCTGGACGGGTAATAATTTCAAGCCAGTTTATCTGGTGATGTAAGCGTGTCTCGCAACGATCAGGTTCATTGAAAGTCAATCAATTCAAAAGTGCCTACTCTTTCTGGCATGTGCAAATTTCAACTTTATTACTTATGCGCACATGTTAAGGGGGAGTCTTTCTGAAAATCATCAAACTCTCAAGGTGTCAACAAAATGTCTTTACAAATTATCGACACTTTGAGAGATTTTCAATGGTTTTGGTTTTATGGCATCATTAGGATAGTCATGGAGTTATAAGGTGACTAAGGTTAGGGAAAACCGTCCTATGATCCGCCAGAGCCGGAGGGATCTACCCAAGGACAATACCAATAGTTTAGAACTAGAAAGTCCTAGGTATGATATTAAAAAGGAGAAAATGAATGAAAGGAGAAAGAAGGGGTTGAAGAATTAAAAAGAAAAGCAAAGAAAAGGGTGAAAAGAAATAGCCCTCCATTTGTTCAACCTTAAGGCAGACACCGAGTTCAATTCATAATCTACTGGTTGATGAGCATCACCGGTATTGAAGACTAAAGACGTCATGGACCCAATGACGCGCTAATAAACCTTCTAAGCCACTCAAGTGTCTCCCAAAAGACATTTGTTTCATTCACACGGAGAACCCTTCATAATCTATCGACCTTTCATTACGAGAGTGTTGATATTGAAAAGGAGGCAATCTGCTCCACGCCTCCGTCAACCAAACAAATGTGCACTAATTGAGTCTAGAGCCATGAGATTCATAAAAGATCTCTTAGGTACACTTAGAATTACTCTGGTGTTCTACATCATGGGCATCAGCTGTAACTTAGGAAAGTGTCCTTCGCAGATCTTAGCAATCTGCCGAGAACATTCATGAGAGAAGTCACAATTTGTGATTATCAATGATTGAATGGAAATCCTGCCAGAACAACATCAAACAACTCTGAAAGCAGGTCACTTCGGTAACTCCTTGTGGGTTACGCTTGGTGTTTGCTCCAAACGGTCTACAGTCGTGGGGTGATCTCCAGCGACTCACTGAATCGTGGGTGCACTTCGGTGTGTCCGTGTTATCCCTTTCGGGGGAATCCGGTTCAGAACGGACTGGGTTAGGATTTGAGAAAGTCTTCACACTATGCTGTTGATGATCTCAAGTCTGAGCCTGTAAGTACCGGTTGGTTCGTGCTGATGCTGCTGTTGCTGCTGCTGCTGCTGAGGAGCTGGAGTTCGACCATCAAGACTCTATCATGTTCATATATTGAAGAAATGTTCTCTCAAAGACTCAGTAACATCAAAAGTTCAACATATGATATAGAAAAGTCATAAGTTCAAGCATCTCAACCTTTCTCAAGTTTAAGATTGAAAAATGAGAACATGTTGCAGAAAACAAGTCAAAGACATATGAGCATGATGGAGAAGACGAGAAGACGTTGGAGATTGGCAGATCGAGACAACATCATATCATCTTAGAACAAGAACAAAGATACAAAGATTATAAAGACGTCGGAAGCCTAAGAAGCAAAGAAGACGTCGAGCAACATTGATGATCAAGACTCAGGGGGAGATTGTTAGGAACACGTTTTGTTAATTATACAAGTCTTGTTCATTTAAGAATGTTGCACGATATGGACTTTAAGTTAGCATTTAAGGACCGGTCCATAAGAAGTCCATGGGCCGGCCCTCCTCTTATTTTCTTTCTAGAAGTTATCATGTAAATGTTGCCCTAACCCAAAGCCTATAAATAGAAGGCATGGGGCATCATATTTTGTGTTGGTTTTTCATGTATTATGCGCAAGCCTTGTCCTTGAATCATTCGATTATTGAAAGCCTTCATTTACATCTTATTCTCATCTTATTCTTCTTCTCTTATTGCTTATTATCTTGTCTCTATTAGCGCAGCTTATTAGATAGTAGTTTTACGTATTTACTTTGTTTTTACGTGTGTGTATTTGAGATATTAGTGACCTACAATAACGCTTCAAAAGCTTAATCCATACATGGAAGCATATGCAATACTTCCCCAAAATTTTCCCAAAGGCTTCGACATAACTAAAACATAAACATCCAGCAAAAGACACAGATCCAACAACATTTACATAACCTTACAACTATCAAAGCAAAACAGACAACCTAATCATGAAGATCCATGACAAAGATGTGATGGTCCTTCTCCGCCCTTCCTTCCCTTGCTAAATCAAGCACACCAACCAACCCAGCCAACATTCTAGCCTCTCTGTCAGACGTCTCATCCATCGAATCGATCACATCCCCAGCCACTTCATGAAAAGGACCAAAAGTTTCGGCTTCAGCTGTCAATACCTGACGATTCTCAGCAGTAGTTCGAAGTTCATCACATAATTCACCAAGACGTTGGATAAACACTTCCATTTCTGCTCTCTCTTGACCGAAAAAGACCCTAAAACAATCTTGAAGCCTATCGGATCCACAAGCTTCCTTAAGCTGATCGATATGTGGAGTAGATGCCATTTTTTTAATTGAGATCTAAACTAATTGATAGAATACCTAAACTTATAATAACAAGTGGGCAAATGTCATAAAAGAGTGTTGATTATATAAGCAAACAAGAACATTAAATGCAATCAAACTGGAACAGTGTTTCAGTTCTACTTCCCATGCAACATAATCCTCAATGGTATGTCTGATTCTCTCTTTCATGATATTTTAATTCCCTTTGCCATGCAATAAAAGCAGTGAATACAAAAAAGAAAAAAAAAAAATATATATATATATATATATATATATATATATATATATATATATATATATATATATATATATATATATATATATATATATATATATATATATATATATAAAATAATAAAATCTAAACTATACTAAAAAAAATAGTACTATACATATTAACCCAACAAAAACGTGTAACTATGAATTTAACAAATTCCTAGCAAAAACACAAACACGCCTGCAACACAAAAAACCTCACATTATCAATCATCAACAATAGTGCGCAATCAAAAACACCTTTGTAAACCTCATTTCAAACCAATAATGTTTATTTTTATTACTTTTTAGCCATCCAAAACCTTTGCAAAAAAACAGGCACGCCCGAACGCGGCGTCCACCGCCAGTCTCGTTATTATACATGATTGAGTGCATCATTATCTTCAAACGTGAACTAGTGACCCATAATTGTAAACCACTTAAAGTGTCATTGCGATAATAGCTCAACGGTGAAGACAATTAGAGTGAAACATGGGTGATCATGAGTTCAAATCATGTCGTTGTATTTTACTAGTTTTGGTGTTTCACGATTGACTTTTCTCATATCGGTTGTCACCTTGTCGGGCAGGTTAGTGAGGGCCGCAAATTTGTTTTACTAACATATGTTTTCTAAATCAACCTACATTATCAAACTTGGAAATGTTTTATTTTGGTCAGGTAACCCAAAATGTTACTATTTAAGAAAACCAAAAAGGTATTATATTACAAAAACGCTTATATGATGACAAATGGTTTATAGATGATGTATGAAAATTTGTATAAGATACAATATTAAGGTGGCTTAGAAATCTAACGTCCTCGTATAAGAGGTATAAGGTTCAAAACTCAATAGATTAACATCTTGAGGGTGGCATTAGACCGGGTCTGAAAATGGTCACGAGTATACCCCTCTTAAACCACGTAAATCTTAGTCGTAGACCAGCCCAGGTAATATGAATACAAGCGAACATTCATAAGTTTACACCTTTTTATGTTAACGCGTTTCTCAACTTTGTATGAAGGGTTTTTGCTATATACTAGTGAAATCTACAGTAGAATAATGATGAAAAATAGTGCAAGACGAAGACTCGAAAAGTGAAGTTTCCATATTTGCACATCCATTTTTGACTTGTAAGGAAAAAAAAACTTTGGTTTGCCACTTTGCCATTTTTATTCATGGGTCATGCGAATTACCATGGAAATAGTCCAATTAAAATATATGTAACAGTAAATAAATAAGAATCGGGTGACTTATGTACGTCATAACTGAACTAGGATGAAGTTTCAATCTGTCATTTGTGAATTCGGTCGCAGTGTTTGTACAAAACAATGTCGCATTTTGCCTAGACATGACATCAAAGATCGAGTCAACTCAAGTACATTTCATGCATACTAAACATGGTTGTCACCGATCGAGTCATCTCAAGTACATTTCATATTAAACATGCTTGATTTGGGTATAGTTATTGTTGTTTTTTTTGGAATATAAATAGCACGTCATTCATATAAATAAATAAACATCACCAAATCACGTAGTGGAAGCAAAGATCAATTATTTAACATGTATAAAGATTAACTGAAATTTAAAGACACGTACCTTTTGATCCTAGCAAGAACAAGGATCACAACTTTAAATCTTCCTCTTGAATAAACAATTGATTAACGAGAAACCCCTTACCGTTTTGTTTCTAAATCCAGGATGATGTTAACTAAAGTAAGTTAACTACCAAGTCGTGTACACACGTACTATAACCAATTAATGTATGGTGCTAGCAATAGAACACGATAAAACCAAACAATTTGTTTTAATGAAAACCCAAAAAATCGATCCACCCTAGGGTTAGATCCGATCGGATTTTGCAAGGAAAAGAAGGAAGAAACTTAGGGTTATAGTATAGTGCACAAGGTTAAAAAACTAATAACCCTTGGGTTTGTATTTATAGGCTAATAATCTTGTAGGACAAGTTAGACTAGAATTAGGAAATAAATCCCTAGGGCCGATCGGCCTATCCCGGGAATTCTAGATCTTTCTTGCTCCTTAATTACACCTACGGTCCTTCCTTTATTCACTAACGATCGTTAGTCAATTCCGTTAATTACTTAACGTCCGTTAGTCGTTATTTCGTGTTCAAATAATTAAAATATATAACGGTTATATATATTAATTATTTACATTAATCATTCATACGTAAAGTGTGCAATCCCAAGGTCCCGTGTTCGATTCTAGTCATACACGATTAATATTTTTCCATAACTCTAACAGCTCCCACTTGAAAATCTATTAAAAGTGTAATGACATTGGTTAGCGTCTAGCAACACGCCAATGCCCCTAGTACAACTCGGGTGGTGGCCTCCTGGAAAAACCATTCGATGATTTATCATCATACTCATCCTTTTGTTTCTAATACTACATTAATAAAGATATGGATCTCAGTGATTCTTTATTAATAATTCTGTTTCTCGTTGTTTTCGAATAAGCAAGATTACCAGATCTTCTGAACATACTCAGGGGAGATCTTGGGTGTGGCCACACATACATCTTACCAATCCTACGAGGGGCCCAGCAGTATTAAACTCCAAACAATTTAAAGGAACAAATTCTATCTTGACTACGAGCATAACCCACGCACTTTGCAACATTCCTGAAAACAATCCTTATAGCTACCAGTTACGTATAGCGATAAATTGAATCACAGAAATGCACTACATGCATGACAATTATCTGGCATCTCAAGTCTGAGGATAACTATATTCACATGATTTAAGTGATGACAAGATCTATAAAGTAAACTCATGAAGTTGGGATAAGTCCTATATTCAACGCATCAATATACTTTCAAGTATATTCTACCAATACTCAGATTTGTCTTAGTTTAATGATATTCCCATATCATTAATCGAAAACGGACAATTTAAAATAATTAAATTATTCAAGGATAAAAACATGCAAATATAGGATATATTATTAAGAAAATGACAATCAAACATAACAAGTATTTTATTTCATTAAAATAATAACTGTTCAAAACATCCCATTATCCAAACACTAATCACAGATGGGCACGAAACTACTAGCTAAACGAAGCCATATGCCTTCAGCATGTTGCTTAAGCTTTCCACCAGGTAAAGCCTTCGTAAAAGGATCAGCTAGGTTGTAATCTGTGTGAACTTTGAGCAACTCGATCTTGCCTATCTCCACTTGTTCTCTAACATAGTGATATCGAATCGGGAAATGTCTGGCGCCCTTCATGATTCCAGGCTCATTGGCAAATGTAATTGCGGCTGAATTGTCACAATACATCTTTATAGGTCTTTCGATTAAGGGCATAACGCCAAGCCCTGAAACGAACTTCCTAATCCAGACGGCTTCCATTGCAGCTTCTGAAGCAGCAATATACTCACTTTCTGTTGCAGACATCGCTATAGTACTCTGCTTCTCGCTCTTCCATTCCACAGCACCTCAATTGATGACAAAGACATAACCCGTCTGACACTTCGTATCATCTTTATCACACTTCTAGGAAGCATCGCAGTAACCTGTAACACACAGTTCTGCATCTGGATTTCCCCCATATACTAAAAACATATCCTTCGTAGCTCTCAAATACTTGAGAATATGTTTAGCAGCAGTCCAGTGGAGCTCACCTGGATTCTACTGATAACGACTGGTAATGTTCTGAGCAAACGCCACATCGGGCCTTGTACATCTCACCGCATACATTATAGATCCCACAACCGAAGCATAAGGGACTCAACTCATGCGTGCCACCTCTTCAGGTGTTGAAGCACAAGCTTTGCTACTTAAGCCATGTTGTTCTTGCATCGGCAAATATCCCTTTTTGGAATTTTGCATACTGAATCTCTTCAATATTTTATCAATGTAAGCACTTTGGCTTAAACCAATCAACCGCCTTGATCTATCTCTATAGATCTTGATTCCCAGAATGTATGCAGCTTCTCCTAGATCCTTCATGGAAAAACATTTCCCCAGATAGGCTTTCACCTCATTCAATCTTGGAATGTTTTTACCCATGATCAATATGTCATCAACATATAGAACTAGAAAAATAACATCACTCCCACTAGCTTTGTGATATACACATGGCTCATCAAGATTCTGAGTAAATCCAAACTTTTTGATTTCTTCGTCAAATCTCTTATTCCATTGTCGTGATGCTTGCTTCAATCCATAAATGGATCTTTGAAGTTTGCATACACGGTTTGGAAATTCTGGATTCACAAACCCCTCAGGCTGCGCCATATAAATGTCTTCATCTAGGCGACCATTCAAGAAGGCGGTTTTTACATCCATCTGCCAAATCTCATAATCATAGTGTGCAGCTATGGCTATGAGAATCCCAATAGCCCTAATGTCAGCTACAGGAGAAAAGGTCTCCTCGTAGTCAACGCCATATGTTTGGGTAAAGCCTTTAGCTACCAAACGGGCCTTATAGGTGTGTACATTGCCATCCATGTCAGTTTTCTTCTTGAAGAGCCACTTACTCCCAACTACCTTGGCATTGGGAGGAAGGTCTACTTCAATCCAGACTTCATTATCTTTCATGGATTGCATTTCCCCATTCATAGCAATCTGCCGTTTATCCTTTTCAGGATCATTCATGGCAGCTCTATATTTAGCAGGTTCTCCAAGATCCCCTAATATAGTTTCCTCAACCTCTACGTTAAGACATAGACGTTCAGGTGCTCTCACAGTCCTTACGGATCTGCGAATGGGAATCACTTCAGGTGGAGGACCCAGACTATCCGGTTCCACAGGAAGTTCGCTAGTGTTTTCAGTAGGTAATGTATCCTCTTGATCATCTTCCAGATCATAGATCCTCCCACTGAATTCTTGAGATATGAGATCCTTTTCAAGAAAATCTTCATACCTAGCAACAATTACTTTGTTCTCAGGTGGGTAGTAAAAGTAGTAACCCATCGTTTCCTTTGGGTATCCTACAAAGATACACTTTACAGATCTTTGTTGGAGTTTATCTGCCGAGTCACGTTTAACAAACGCCTCGCAACCCCAGACCTTTAAATAAGAAGAGTTAGGCGTTTTCCCAAACCATAACTCATAAGGTGTCTTATCAACCTTCTTGGTCGGAACCATATTTAATATGCGAATCACAGATTCCAAGGCATAATCCCAAAAGGATAACGGCAGAGTAGTAAGATTAAACATAGATCATACCATATCCAATAATGTACGATTCCTTCTCTCAGATACACCATTTTACTCTGGAGTATATGGAGATGTAAGATGCTGGACGATTCCATTTTCACTTAGATAATCTTTAAACTCTTGACTTAGGTATTCACCACCTCTGTCAGATCGAAGAGCTTTAATCTTCTTTCCAAGTTGCAATTCTACTTTAGCTTTAAAAACCTTAAATGTTTCAAACACCTCATGTTTATGTTTAAGTAAATAAACATAACCATAACGGCTGAAATCATCAGTGAAGGTTACGAAGTAGCTAGCACCTCTCTTTGACACATGTCTAAGTGGTCCACATACATCAGTATGTATCAAAACCAAGTAGATCATCAGCCTTTTCAATACGATTATTAAAAGGTTTCTTTGTCATCTTCCCAGATATACAAGATTCGCACTTATCAAATGATTCATCATTGATATCTTGCAAAAGCCCATCACGTTACAGCTTTTGCATGCGAGTCTTTCCTATGTGAGCAAGTCGACAATGCCAAAGATAAGACGAATCCAAGACATTCTTGACTCTCTTATTATTGATGCTATACATCGAATTATAATCATTACATTCATTCACATCAATCTCAAAAACACCATTCACAGCAATAGCATTAAAATAAAAAATATTGTTTAATGAAACAGAAATTCCATTGCTAGAAACAGTATGTTGAAATCCAATATTCAATAAACATGAAAAAGAGACCACACCCCTAACAATTGCAGGTGCATAATGACAATTATTCAAATACAGTACTAAGCCCGAAGGCAAAACTAATTTAAATATCCTTATGGCTTCAACAACTGCTTGTGCTCCATTACCCACTTGCAGATATTGCTCCCCATAGGCCAGTCTCTTCTCAACTCTAAACCCCTGTAGTGTATTGCAAATATGAATACCACATCCAGTATCGTATACCCAGGAATTTAATTTATGAGTTAATGAATATAATTCAATCATGAAAAAGTTACCTAAAGTACTGGCTTTCCCAGTCTCACCCTTCATCTTTTTCACTCGCAACTCCTCGAGATAGAGAGGACAGTTCCTCTTCCAGTGTCCCGTCTCGTGGCAGTGGTGGCAACCCTGATCCTTCTTGATTGGATTGGCCTTGTTCTTCTGAGGGTACTTCTTGGGCGCAGGTTGATAGGTCACAACTTGTTTGCCCTTGTCAGCATTACCTTTCCCCTTATGCCCTTGCGGTTTTGGCTTTTTAACCCTACCTCCTTGTATAGCCAATACCTGAGGAGTAGGTGCCTTGCCTGGTAAAATCTTTTCATAGTCAACGAGCATTGCGAGCAATTCCATTACTGTCTTCCCCGAGCAATGCATGTTGTAATTCTGAACAAAACCCTTAAAGTCCTTGTTCTAGGACCTATTGATCAAATTCACACACACATTTTCAGGATAAGGATAGTTCATGAGCAATAGTTGGTCCATGTAGCTTTTTATCTCCAACACATAATCATGAACGGGTTTACCTTCCCCATGCCTACAGCCATGCAATTGATCGATCAAATCATACAACTCCACAGCTAGTGGTTTTTCATAGGTCTTTTTTAGTTCTTCCAGCATATCTCTCGAAAAATAGTTCTCATATTTCTTTTGCAACTTGGGAATCATACTTCCGAGCATTAAGCATACAACTTCATTGTGCATATCGAACTCCTTTTGCCAATTTGCTTTGACTTAATCAGGTTCAGTCGCAGCTGGCTGTTCAGGGCAAGGCTTAGTCAAATAATCCAGCTTCTTGGACACTCTCAGGACAATCCTAAGTGACCTATGCCAGTCATTGAAATTTGGGCCAGTCAGTTTTTCCCTTTCAAAATGAGCTTTGAAAGCGGAACTTAGTACAGCGTTTTCGGATTGAGCCATTTCTACAGAAAAAGTTCAAATATTAGTATTCTGATAATTCAATTTTTCAAGAAAAGAAAATTACCCAGGAGATATAAATATAACCATTTAATCTTCTTAAAAACTAGGATCCAACTTTCCATAGTTTCACTACATCAGTTGATCTGCTACTAGTGAAAGTACAAAAGATGGTAATCTGTCATACAATAATCGGCAAAATAATTTCCGACTCCTAGATCATTATGGGAATTACATTTGCCAAAAACAATTTTGCAATGTAAGCATGTTTCTTCCCATCTCATGCTTTAAGTTTCAAGGTCTCACTTACAACTTAATTAAGTCGTCTGATTTAGAAACTGCAAATACTCCATGTCACGGTCTCACGCCGTGGAAATTTACCTTGTCATTAATATTTAGGTCAAGGTCTCACTTACACTAAATATTAACTCCAAGTGTCTCTTATAATTAGATAGCATGGACTTAAATTTTAGGGTATTTATTTTGATGTGACAATCAAAATATGTAAGAAGAAGCATGCACACATCTTCGTATCATAAGTTTTCAAAACAATTTTTAATTACCGATTTGGCTAAGAGTTAAATCAACAAAGTTTTAATTGAGGTATTGGGTTCACCAATCAAATAATTACCTCCAATTATCGCCCACTATATCCTACTACTGCATGAGTCATAAAGACCCAAGTTATTCGGATAATTGCCACAAAGTGGCGCGTGGAATTGAGGTCAATTCACCCTTAAGATGATTTTGTACATTAATAGCTTACTTGGTAGCTCCAATTAGACGCACAAAGGAGCAGAGAGATAAACATCGCCCTTAAGATGATTTTGCACAAAATTATAGCATTACTTGGTAGCTCCAATTAGACGCACAAAGGAGCGGAGAGACAAACGTCCTCCCGAAGGCTAATTAAAAACGCGTCCCTTTCGGATGACAATTTAATGTCAAGCCTCCTTATACCCCTCTTATAGTTTGTCTAAACTGGGTGAGCCGTTTACACTATTGGTACAAAACTCATCAGTCAATCAAAAGTTTATGATACTAAGTCTTAAAAAAATTATGTTATAAATTATAAAATCGCTAGTCTCGCCTGGGAGCAAATTACCATGCGAAGCGAACCACTGTCGGCACATAAGACATGACAATATATAATTTACCACATCATAGGCTTCATATTTATTAGGTCAATTTATTTTCTATTCCAAAAAATTACCCTCTTTTTGCTTACAATTCAACAATAATTTATAAAAAAAAAGAAAAGTAATTTTAATAAAAATAAATAAACACATAATAACGCATATAATCTTAACCATTAAATCATATAGCCACATGCAAACCTTTTGATAAATCCTATTAATAATCTCTATATGTTTAATTATGCATATAATTACTAAGACTCCCATTGGTTTTTGAGCTAATGGTACCAATGGACCACATACACCAACAAGTTGGTTGCGTAAGCCTTAGTAAACATATACCACGTTGCACATAAAAGATTCATTAATTTATTAATTAGGTCTTCCCTAACTTTAGATCTATCCTTTTATTACATGTAGCACGTAACTTAACAATTAATTACAAACTTTAATCCATGATAACCTTGCATGAAGTATCATGGATTATTACACAAGTCAAGGAACGTAACCCTTTACACACATGTTCTTAATTTTAGGGTTACAAAACTAGCTTTTTAATTAAAAGGGGATCGAAACCCCCCCCCCCCCCCCCCAAAAAAAAAAACTAGGTTCAACTTTTTTCTTTTCAAATTTTTTTAAATTGTCTAAAACCCTAAAAAAAATCGACTAAACATGTTTAATCCAAATCAAGAATTTGATTTTATGCGTTTCGGTAATACAATTACATGTTAAACGGCTCGTGATGCCACTGTTGGAATTTAAATACCATGACATTCATATAAATAAATAAACATCACCAAAGCACGTAGCAGAAGAAAAGATCAATTATTTAACATGTATAAAGATTAACAAATTTAAAGACACGTACCTTTTGATCCTAGAAAGAACAAGGATCACAACTTTAAATCTTCCTCTTGAATAAACAATGGATAAACGAGAAACCCCTTACCGTTTTGTTTCTCAATCCAGGATGATGTTAACTAAAGTAAGTTAACTACCAAGTCTTGTACACACATACTATAACCAATTAATGTATGGTGCTAGCAATAGAACACGATAAAACCAAACAATTTGTTTTAATGAAAACACAAAAAATCGATCCACCCTAGGGTTAGATCCGATCGGATTTTGCAAGGAAAAGAAGGAAGAAACTTAGGGTTATAGTATAGTGCACAAGGTTAAAAAACTAATAACCCTTGGGTTTGTATTTATAGGCTAATAATCTTGTAGGACAAGTTAGACTAGAATTAGGAAATAAATCCCTAGGGCCGATCGGCCTATCCCGAGAATTCTAGATCTTTCTTGCTCCTTAATTACACCTACGGTCCTTCCTTTATTCACTAACGATCGTTAGTCAATTCCGTTAATTACCTAACGTCTGTTAGTCGTTATTTCGTGTTCAAATAATTAAAATTTATAACGGTTATATATATTAATTATTTACATTAATCATTCATACGTAAAGTGTGCAATCCTAAGGTCCCGTGTTCGATTCTAGTCATACACAATTAATATTTTTCCATAACTCGAACAGTTTTTGCAATGGTATTGCATGACTAAGTCGTTAGTTGCAGTTAGGTACTTGTTGTACTTAAGGTCGAGAGTATACTAGCGAAAAGATACACACTTAATTAACATAAAGGTGTATACAAGAAAAACAATACAACGGTTTTGCATGACATACGTTGTCGCTAAAAGTAGGCCGTCTCAAATAGTGGTATTGTTGTAGAGTGTTATTATCGAAATGCTGGTACCTCCACGACTTCAGTACCCAATTTATCTGCTCATATGAAAATTTTGTGATGCCAAGCAAAAGTTATTGCAAGATAATGTCATAGCTTTCTCAAAAATGGATAAACTCCCTTGTGGCCACGGAGGTTCATTTGCGCTGACTATGAGATATCTAAAAGGGTAGTCACCCTGTGATTAGTCAGCTCGCAATGTCGAGTTGAAATACCCAGATAAATAAAAAATAAAATAAAAAATGGATAAACTACAACACAAATATGGGGATCGACCAAAACATTAGCACTCTCCATATACGAAAAATTTACATATTCATCAGCACGGCATACGTAATCATCATATGTATCCACTTGGAGATGTTTGTGTTGGAATTATATAACATGACTACTCATAAATATAAACAATAAACATCAAGTACACATGCAGAAGCGTAAAGAATCATAACATGTAAATTAATTAACCAAACATAAAAGTATGTGTACCTTTTGATTCTATCTAAACAAGAATAAATTCTTCAATTAATCAACAAGATGAACCCTAATTAGAGGCCCAGCAGTATTAAACTCCAAAATAAATTTGAAGGAACAAATTCTATATTAACTACAAGAAAAACCCACAAACTTTGTAACACTTTCGAAAACAATCTTTATGACTACCAGTTACGTATAGCGTTAAATTGTTCCACAGAAATGCACTACATTCATGACTGTTATCTGGTATCTCAAGTCTGAGGATAACTATTCATGATTTACTTAATGACAAGATCCATAAAGTACAATCATGTAGTTTGGGATAAGTCTTATATTCAATTCATTGAATATCATGTGAATTTGGTATGTCAACCCATCAATATACTTTCAAGTATATTATAGCAAAACTCATATTTGTCTTAATTTAATGATATTCCTATATCATTAATTGACAATGGATGATTTAGAATAACTAAATTATTCATGGATTAAACATGCAAATATAGGACACAATTATTAAATAATGAAAAATAAACATAACAAATACATTATTTCATTAAAAGATAATAAATGATTACAATATCCTTAATCTAAATACTAAATAGATCAATGCATGATAACTCTAGTTGATGAATTATGCCTCAAGTGATGATAATCATACTTGTTTACAAGGCATAAATCAACCAACTTTGATCTATCAGAATTTTGAGAATACTTATTTCAAGAATTCAACTAGTGAAGTTCTTGTATGTGTGCATTCAAATAATTTGATATCGCCACATAATACTTCATAAAGTGTGTAACATCCTCTACCACCAATTTATGATAATCAAACTTCCAAACATTTTAAAGTTTAAAGTATTCTATTCTTTAATGTATTATGCAACTATGCTCTTAGTGAGCACAACTAGTTTACATAGCCATTAACAAGGATGAAATCCTACCATGACTAGTATTGAGTGTCATCTCAATTAAACCAACAAACTTTCAAGTTTGTTGGCTATGACAATCTGCACAACAATTGACATATTGTTAATACTTAGAATCTAGGAGCAATTTCAGGCTGAGGAATGTAATTCTAAGTCCAAACATATTCCATTAGAATATTCATTACACAAGTTATCTAATAACTTTCAATTAGATATCAATGTTGTCAAATCATCTTGCAATCTAGCATGATACAACAATTTAATAACATGATGTACATGAAAAATCCTCAAATCAGACTTAGGTTTCATTCATGTTCTACATATCCATTTAGACTTTCTAAATGATATATCATGTTCTATTAGATTTACTTTAATTACCGCACATGTTTATTCATAATAAACATTTATTCCAAAGTTGTATGTTTTATTTCCTAAATCTTTTAAGTGAAGTTTCATTCCAAACTAAGACTTAACATTTAACTTATATGGAATGTTACTTCCTATATGTTATACAACATATATGATTTAGGAAAGTAAACATAATACTCCCACTAGCTTTCAGGAATACTTAAGAGTTATCTTATTTTAATTATAAATCAAAACATGGATTTAATAATTAAACATAAGCTTCATCTCCTATATGCATGCATTTATCCATTCATGAATTATTGCATTTTGTAATCTTCCAAAGATTATTTGAATTTATAAACTCCTTTTGATTACTTACCGTCCTCGCACAAGTAATCATTCAAGAAATAGGTTTTGATATTCCATTGTCACATTTCATATTAATGAATATAAGTATGACAATCATAATCTTTATATATTTAATGTGCTTAGGATAGAATATTCAATCACAGTTAATTGCTTAATTGTGATTAATAATTTTGTCACAAGGCATGCATTAAATATATGTACAATCTTGTCCATATGATTTTTCATAAAGAATTAAACCTCTAGGGTTTTCCTTTTCTTTGAAGAAACTCATCTCCATTATCTAGTCTAACTATAGAGTTCAAGATAAACCCAAGTTTCCAAAAATTGATTATCTTTATGGACAGCATCTTAACATTCATAGTATGAGTAATTTACCCAATTCAATATTCGGTAATGTATCATAATGATTATCAGGTTTACCATAATCTTGTAACTCATAATCCTCAGCATATTAATCAAATATCTGAGATATCATTGCAGATATATGAATGAGATATCCATCATCTTGAGGTTTAACATTTACATGTCTAGCCTCATCATGATATTTACTAGTGTATTTCAGAAGATTATGTATCTTGTAATTTTATCTTTTTCAAGAAAAAACTCACACTTGCCTTTTGTAATTTAGAGACTATCTATAAATACTCAGCAAATAAAGCAACAATACAATGTTCTCTTTTTAGGACATTACAAATATACGTTGACAGTTCTGACATTAGTTTGTTAATAACCTACTCATAAGCAGTTTTAACAAATTCATAACTTCATTTTAAGACTTAATTTGATTCATAACATTTCATAATATAATGGTGTCTTATTAATCTTCTAGGTTGGAGTGTTATTAAGTATGTCTAATCCGTACTCAATATAATAACCTTGATAACTTTTGGAAAAAGATAAGATATAGTTATCTTGAATCAAACATTACAAGAGTTTGATTCTCCTAACTGAACATACCATAAACATGTGGTATTTCATTAGAGTTAATATTGTAAGACAATTTTACACATGTGGAAGCGTATAGAATCATAACATCAAGTACACATGCGGAAGCGTATAGAATCATAACATGTAAATTAATTAACCAAACATAAAAGTATACGTACCTTTTGATTCTAGCTAAACAAGCATCAATTCTTCAATTAATCAACAAGATGAACCCTAATTAGGGTTTATGTGGATTATTAGAATTACCCGTTACCCTTTTGTAATTCAATCCAAGATTCAAACAATAGTGTGTTTGAATCACTTTCATTTACACACATACTAATACCAAGTAAACGATTATGCTATTAAACAAAACACAAAATGAAAACCAAACGATTTGTTTAAGTAAAACAAACCGATTGAACCCTTTAGGGTTATTTGATCGATCGACCAAGACACCAAGGAGAAGAAAACCAAAGTTTAGGTATTACTATGTGTACAAAAGATACAAAAGAATGAACCTAGGCCTTGTATATATAGCTGAGATAACTTGGAGTCGAAGTTGAGGTAGGATTGGGTAACCCCAATCCCCACCGATCGGATATAGCCCCAAAGAAGGGATCCGGAACCTTCTCGACTTTCCAATTATTCACTCTGATATTCTTTGCTTTTATTAGTTAACGGTCGTTAGTCATTATCCGTTAAATACTAACAGTCGTTATACATTTTTGTGTTATTAATAATTAAATATAACGTTTTATAAATAATTATTATTCGTTAACTCTTCATACGTAAAGTGTGCAATCCCGTGATCTCGAGTTCGATCCTAAAACACATCTACTAATTTATGTCCACAAAACTAAAAGTTTGAACATTATGAATATTTATATGACATAAGTTCATAACACAAAAGTTTAGGTAATACTATGTGTACAAAAGATACAAAAGAATGAACCTAGGCCTTGTATATATAGCTGAGATAACTTGGAGTCGAAGTTGAGGTAGGATTGGGTAACCCCAATCCCCACCGATCGGATATAGCCCCAAAGAAGGGATCCGGAACCTTCTCGACTTTCCAATTATTCACTCTGATATTCTTTGCTTTTATTAGTTAACGGTCGTTAGTCATTATCCGTTAAATACTAACAGTCGTTATACATTTTTGTGTTATTAATAATTAAATATAACGTTTTATAAATAATTATTATTCGTTAACTCTTCATACGTAAAGTGTGCAATCCCGTGATCTCGAGTTCGATCCTAAAACACATCTACTAATTTATGTCCACAAAACTAAAAGTTTGAACATTATGAATATTTATATGACATAAGTTCATAATTTAGACACTTGCGACAAAGATAAATTATTTAGCATATGGAAGAGGTTCATGAAAGGTAAACCAACAGAAGCGGCTCGACATGCAAGGGTGGTACAATCCTGGCGAGACTCTCCATACAAATGTGGCAATAGTCTCGGTGTAATAAGGAGTTCAAGTGGGGTGGCTTTGAGATTTGTTAATCGAGGGCTTTCAGTCATGTCAATCTGCCCGTTTGATGGATTTTCAAACTCAAATCCATGTATTATGTTATCTAGTGTAAACTGCACAACATCAAGAGCAAAGGAGATTCCCATACAAATTCTTCTGCTACTGCCAAACGGAATCAACTCAAAATGTTGACCTCTGACATCAACTTCCTTTTTACATGTCAAGAATCTCTCTGGTTGAAATTCAAATGGGTCATTCCATGTATTAGAATCAAGTTGAATCTTCCAGATATTCACCAAAAGCTGAGTCCCTTTAGGGACGGTGTAGCCACCTACAACGCAGTCTTGAGTGGACTCATGAGGAACAGAAAGTGGCCCAGCCGAATAAAGTAGCATTGTTTCTTTAATAATGGATTGAAGATAGACCAAGTTCTTCAAATCCGAGTCTTCTACTCTTCTTTCTTTTCCTATATGGTTTTCAATCTCTTGCTGAGCTTTCTTTAACACAAGAGGGTTGTTAACTAGTAACGCTAACGCCCATGTTAGAGTTACAGTTGTCATGTCGCTGGATGCAAGCTAAAATGGCCTAAAAAGGCAAGACACTTTATTAGATTTTATAACTATTAATAAATGATGTGATAATACTAAGATCAGTGTCGTCTCTAAGTTTACAATGGCCCTGTGCATAATTCGGTTTAACAAAAAAATAGGCTTATAATAGAAAGTAACGAATTTTCTAAAAAGATAAAATGAGAAACAATTATTTTAAAACTGTCCCTGCTAGAATTTGTCGACGCGATTTCTTGAATCAATTACTTGTAGTCATTTTGTAGATTATATATACATATCATATTAAAAATTTTGAGGCCCCTATAATTTGGAGGTCCTGTGCGACGGCACACGTCATACACCGTCATATACGGCCCTGAATAGGATTAATTTAAAACAATTGTACCAAACATGTAGATTTGACAATAGTATCAATGCTAAAGCCATAAAAATCTTGTTTTAGTTCTTCCTTGACATGAGATAACAATGTGGTCATGAAGTCGACATGGTCGTCTTTGTTAGAATTTAATAATCATGACTAACTCATATATTAATATAATAAACATCTTACACATATGTGAAAGCGTAAAATCTATTTTAACACATAAAAGATTAACCGAAAAATAAAGAAACGTACCTTTTGATTCTGGCAAGAACAAGAACCAAACTTCAATCTTCTTCTTTAATATCAAAAGTGGATTAACGAGATACCGCTTACCTTTTTGTATCTCAATCCAAGAACATCAACTATAATGAGTTGATACCACAATCTTATACACACGTACTATAACCGAATTAATGAGATTGCTAGATCTTTAAAACATAAAATAAACCAAACAAGTTTTGTTTGTAAAAAATAGAGTCGATCAACCCTAAGGGTTGTTTGTTCGATCGACCTCAAGACAAGAAGAAGAATAAAAGACTTTAGGGTTATAGCAAGAGTGCAAGAGTGTTGAAACAATAACCCTAGCCTTTGTATTTATAGATGAGAAATCTTGGAGAGCAAGTTTGGCAATGGGTTGGGCTATGGAAACCCTATGCGGTTTGTAATCCCCAAGGGATTCCGCAACCTTCTTGATCCTCTAATTTCATCTATAGTCCTTCCTTTATTCTCTAACAGTCATAAGTCAATTCCCGTTAATTACTTGAGCAATAAGTCTACAAAGCATAATTGAGCAAAAACGTAAAGAAAATAAAAAACGAGCTTAAACCGGGAAATCCCGAGCCCTAGAAAAGTGAAATGATGAAATATTAACTCTACGGGTGCAAATCTAATTTTCCTAAGTCCTAAATGATAAAAGAAAATTTTAGAAAAAAGAATTATATTTTTTCGACTTTTATATATTTTATTATGAATTAAAAACTATTTAGAAAAGAAAAATATATAAAAAATACTAAATGAAAATAGAAAAATCTGAAACTTTGCAGAAAAGTGCTAAAAGATAAGCAGAATCAAGGAAAAATAAAACCAAGTTAACTGCTTATCTAAATAAGCAGTTATTAAGCTAAAAGTGGAAATAAGCAAAAGGGTGAAAAAGAGGCTTAAGTAATTAAGTGTGCAAGGTTTAACTGAAAAAGACCCAAGGGCAGTTGGTGTTGAGGTGTGTGTGTGAGGCTTGGTTAAGGCTGAGGTCTCAGGTTCGACCCCTGAACTCTGCTTTTTGAATTTTTTTTTTCTTTTTAAAAACTTAATAAGGACAAGTAAATAAGCAAATTTAGTAACTACAACTATTTTTTAAAATTTGAATAAGCACAGAAAAAGCTAATGAATCAAATCAGTAGGCTTTTGACTAAATGAACTAAGGCTAAAAGCTTATAAGCTAAAAAGCTATCTTTAAGCTAAAAGAAAACCAAAATAAGCTAAGTTAGGCTAAAATTTATCTAAAAGGACCAATAGAATCAGAATAAGCTAATCACTACAGCAAATAAGCACTAAAAAGCAAATAAGCAAACTAAGGCTACTGGTGCAGGGTCAAAATGGCCAACTGAGGTAATTTTAAGCTTATAAATAAGCACTAGGAAATAAGTTATGACCATAAACTCATAAGATAAGCAAAGAACATACACCCATGAACTCATAGACCAAAAATCAGTCCAAGTAAATAAGCAAATAAGCACTAAAAACTAAATAAGCAACCACAGCCAATGTGCAGGCCTAAGATGGCCTACTGAGGCAGATTTGAGCTTATTAAAAAGCTCTAAGAACATAAGCAAATAGCATACAATCAGAAGATAACTAAAACTCATACACCAATAAGCTAGAAAACCAAATTTCAGGTCAAATACAACTTATTAACTGCTTAAAAATAAGCTAAAAAATGGTCCTCTTGGGTCAAAAGAGTACTGATGTCTCAGTACTCATTTGGCTTATAGGCCACTTAAGAGCTTCTAAATAAGCCCTAATAAGTTCAGAACAAAGAAGAACTTGGCAAAATAGCTAATTACAACTAACAATCAACTCAGAAAATTAGAATCAAGAACTAAAAACATCCAATAAGCACAAAATTGAGACCTAGAAATATGCAAGAACAGAACTGATGATGAGATGAACAATCTGATGCACAGAAACCATAAAAATGACCAAAAACTACTTACGTCCATGGTGGAATTGAACCAACTTTTAAACACTCTCTTAATGAACTTAAGGGAACACAGAAATCTCAAAATCAAACACCAAATCAGCTTAATCCTATAGTAAGCTAATTAGATCAGTATCCAACCTTGTTCATATAAAAATCAACTTAAATCACTCAAATCCTCAAAAACAGATCAAATACTCCTACAAACTACTAATCTAGATTGAATTAAGCAAAATCAAACTAAACCTAGATGCACATGAACAGTAACCACAAGTTTGACCCATTTTCATCCTTGATCCAAACACTCCTTAATGGAGACTGATTTGAGTTTTACACTAGGAATGACCAATTTAAGCTATGCAACTTCAACCAGAAGTTCAAATGAGTATATTAAGCAAATGTGAACACTTATTAACTAGGAATAAGCACTTTAATAAGCTAAACTATACTAACCTATATTTTGGCTTTTTTGATGATTTAAAGGACAAATGAAGCTAAAGCAAACACAAACTAGCAAATTAACCACAAATGGTAATTATAAGAACAAATAAGCTAAAATAAAGCAAATAAGCACAGAAATAAGCTAATGAACAGTAAATAAGAAAAAATTGAAATTTAACTCACAATTGCCCTTGCTCAAACAGGGCTTTTATGCTCGAGGAGCTTCTCAACAAGCTCTAGCTTGTTTAAAACAAGCTAGTAATTACCCATGAGCCCATCCAAATCCGGCTCATCATCCACATTGCTTATCTTTGACTTTTGTTGACTTTATTTTACTTTTTTAGATTTTTAAAATTAAATCAGTAATAAAAAATTATAAGCTTACAAAAAGCTATTAGAAGATTATATAAGCTTATTGGGACAGAATTAAAGGCTTATGGATTATTTTTAACACAACTGAATATAATTTAAAATAACAGATTTTAAATAAAAACTTCAACTTTCATTAAACTTTAAATACAATACAATACTTGAGAAAAAAAAAGACAATTAAAATTAAATAAACTGGGAATAAAGTAGAACTGAAAACTTAAATTGAAAACCAAAACTAACTGCTAAAAACTCACTGCTAACTAACTGCCCTGTGGCTTACAATAAGAGTCCTATTTATACTAAAGCTAAACTAGGGTTCTTCTGTCCTCTGTGCTTCTTCTGTGAGAGTAATAGGCTTTGTATCCAATTGTGCTTCTTCAAAAGTCCATCTCAGCCTTTGGATTAACTTTGGCTCATCATAGCCCTTGGATTACTTTTGGCGCCAAAATACCCTTGGATTGCCAGCGTGGCATGGTTGACATGTAAGGAGGGGGGAGACATGTGAAGGGGTGAGTAGGGTGGCTGGAGCAGTGAAAAGAAGAGGTTGCAGGGTGATGATGGTCTGGGTTTTAGCTTTTGGCGGGCAAAAAGGGATGGGGGGGTTGACCTTTTTTATTTGACCCTGGTTTATTAATAAAACGGGGTGGGTTGGGTTAAGGTGTGGATCCGGGTTTGGGGTTGGATTTGGTTTATTAGGTTTTTTATGTTGGGCTTGGTTTGGTTGCGCTGGGTTTTATGGTTTTGGTTAGGATTTGGTTTGGTTTATTAGTTTTAGGATTTGGTATTGTAGTGTTTAAATGGGCTGACTTGGCCCATTAAATTGGGTCGGGTTGGCCCATAAAAATGGTTTCAGGTTTGTTTCTCCATGGTCATTCCAAGGCTAAATCCCGAGGTTGACTTTGACTTCGTCTTCACTTGATCAAATGCACAAATATTGTCGAGACGATCCAAAAATGTCCGTTTTCGCTTTGTTTTCAATCCTTTGTACCTGAAATACATAAAAACACAATCCAAGGATGAGTAGATAGGCACATTTGGTTGTTTATAGTTATTTTTATGTATTATATGGGCATAAAATGATGAGTAGATAGGCACTCATCATCAACCCTACGAGGGGCCCAGCAGTATTAAACTTCAAAACAAATTTAAATGAACAAATTCTCTTTTGACTACAAGCATAACCCATGAACTTTGCAACACTCCTGAAAACAATCCTTATAGCTACCAGTAACGTATAACAGTAAATTGCTTCACAGAAATGCACTACATCCATGACAGTTATCCGGTATCTCAAGTCTGAGGATAACTATATATACATGATTTACTTGATTACAAGATCCATAAAGTAAACTCATGAAGTCGGGATAAGTCCTATATTCATTTCATTGAATATCATGTGAAATTGGCATGTCAACACATCAATATACTTTCAAGTATATTCTACCAATACTCAAATTTGTCTTAATTTAATGATATTCCCATATCATTAATCGACAACAGACAATTTAGAATAATCAATATATTCAAGGATTAAACATGCAAATACAGGATATATTATTAAGAAAATGACAATCAAACATAACGAGTATTTTATTTCATTAAAATAATAATTGTTCATAACATCTCATTATCCAAACACTAATCACAAATGGGCATGAAACTACTAGCAAAACGAAGTCCTATGCCTTCAGCATGTTTATTAAGCTTTCCACCAGGTAAAGCCTTCGTTAAAGGATCAGGTAGGTTATTATCTGTGTGAACTTTGAGTAACTCGATTTCACCTATCTCCACTTGTTCTCGAACATAGTGATATTTAATCGGGAAATGTCTGGTGCCCTTCATGATTCCAGGTTCATTGGCAAATGTAATTGCGGCTGAATTGTCACAATACATCTTTCTAATTTTTTCGATTGAGGGCATAACTCCAAGCCCTGAAACGAACTTCCTAATCTAGACAGGTTCCATTGCAGCTTCTAAAGCAGCAATATACTCACTTTCTGTTGGAGACATCGCTATAGTACTCTGCTTCTTGCTCTTCCAATCCACAGCTCCTCCATTAATGGCAAAGACATAACCCGTCTAAGACTTCGTATCATCTTTATCACATTTCCAGGAAGCATCGCAGTAACCTATAACACCAAGTTCTGGTTCTGGATTTTCCCCATATATTAAAAACATATCTCTTGTAGCTCTCAAGTACTTGAGAATATGTTTAACAGCAGTCCAGTGGAGTTCACCTAGATTCTGTTGATATCGACTGGTTATATTTTGAGCAAATGCCACATCAGGCCTTGTGCATCTCACCGCATACATTATAGATCCCACAGCCAAAGCATAAGGGACTCTCTTCATGCGTGCCACCTCTTCAGGTGTTGAAGCACATGCTTTGCTACTTAAGCCATGATTCTCTTGCATCGGCAAATATCCCTTCTTGGAATTTTGCATATTAAATCTCTTCAATATTTTATCAATGTAAGCACTTTGGCTTAATCCAATCAACCGCTTTGATCTATCTCTATAAATCTTGATTCCCATAATGTATGATGCTTCTCCTAAATCCTTCATGGAAAAACATTTCCCAAGATAGGCTTTAACCTCTTTCAATCTTGGAATATATTTACCCATGATTCATATGTCATCAACATAAAGAACAAGGAAAATAGCATCACTCCCACTAGCTTTGTGATATACACATGGCTCATCCAGATTCTGAGTAAACCCAAACTTTTTTATTTCTTCATCAAATCTCTTATTCCATTGCCGTGATGCTTGCTTCAATCCTTAAATGGATCTTTGAAGTTTGCATACACGGTTTGGAAATTCTGGATTCACAAACCCCTCAGGCTGCGCCATATAGATGTCTTCATCTAGGCGACCATTTAAGAAGGTGGTTTTGACATCCATTTTCCAAATCTTATAATCATAGTACGTTGCTATGGCTATGAGAATCCTAATAGCCCTTATGTTAGCTACAGGAGAAAAGGTCTCCTCATAGTCAACACCATATGTTTGGGTAAAGCCTTTAGCTACCAAACGGGCCTTGTAGGTGTGTACATTGCCATCCATGTCAGTTTTCTTCTTGAAGATCCACTTACTTCCAACTACCTTGGCATTGAGAGGAAGGTCTACTTCAATCCAGACTTGATTATCTCTCATGGATTGCATTTCCTCATTCATAGCAATCTTCTATTTATCCTTTTCAGGATCATCCATGGCAGCTCTATAATTAGCAGGTTCTCTAAGATCCCCTAATATAGTTTCCTCAACCTCTACGTTAAGACATAGACGTTTAGGTGCTTTCACAGTCCTTGCAGATCTGCGAATGGGAACAACTTCATGTGGAGGACCCAGACTTTCAGGTTCCACAGGAAGTTCGCTAGTGTTTTCAGAAGGTAATGTATCTTCTTGATCATCTTCCAGATCATATATCCTCCCACTGAATTCTTGAGATATGAGATCTTTTTCAAGAAAATCTCCATACCTGGCAACAATTACTTTGTTTTCAGGTGGGTAGTAAAAGTAGTAACCCATCGTTTCCTTTGGGTATCCTACAAAGATACAATTTACAGATCTCTGTTGGAGATTATCTGCTGAGTCACGTTTAACAAACGCCTCGCAACCCCAGACCTTTAAATAAGACAAGTTAGGCGCTTTCCCAAACCATAACTCATAAGGTGTGTTATCAACCTTCTTAGTCGGAACCATATTCAGAATGCGAATAGCAGATTCTAAGGCATAATCCCAAAAGGATAAAGGAAGAGTTGTAAGATTAAACATTGATCGTACCATGTCCAACAATGTACGATTCCTTCTCTCAGATACACCATTTTGTTGTGGAGTATATAGAGATGTGAGATGCTGGACAATTCCATTCTCAGCTAAATAATCTTTAAACTCTTGACTCAGGTATTCACCGCCTCTGTCGGATCGAAGAGCTTTAATCTTCTTTCCAAGTTGCAGTTCTACTTCTGCTTTGAAAACCTTAAATGTTTCAAATACCTCATGTTTATGTTTAAGTAAATAAACATATCCATAACGGCTGAAATCATCAATAAAGGTTAAGAAGTAGCTAGCACCTCTCTTTGACACATGTCTAAGTGGTCCACACACATCAGTATGTATCAAACCAAGTAGATTAGAAGCCCTTTCCATACGATTATTGAAAGGTTTCTTTGTCATCTTCCTAGATATACAAGATTCGCATTTATCAAATGATTCATCATTCATATCTTGTAAAAGCCCATTACGTTGCAGCTTTTGCATACGAGTCTTGCCTATATGAGCAAGTCGACAATGCCAAAGAGAAGATGAATCCAAGACATTCTTGATTCTCTTATTATTGATGTTATACGTTGAATTATAATTATTGCATTCATTCATATCAATTTCAAATACACCATTCACAGCAATAGCATTAAAATAAAAACATTATTTAACGAAACAGAAATTCCATTGCTTGAAATAATATGTCGAAAACCAATATTCAATAAACACGAAAAGGAAACAACACCTCTAACAATAGTAGGTGCATAATGACAATTATTTAAAAATAGTACTAAGCCCGAAGGAAAAACTAATTTAAATACGCCTATAGCTTCAACATCTGCATGTGCTCCGTTACCCACGTGCAAATATTGTTCCCCGTAGGCCAGTCTCCTTTCAACTCAAAATCCCCTGCAGTGTATTGCAAATATGAATACCACATCCAGTATTGTATACCCAGGAATTTATTTTATGAGTTAATAAAAATAATTCAATCATGAAAAATTTACCTGAAGTGCTGGGTTTACCAGCCTCAACCTTCATCTTTTTCACACGCAACTCCTCGAGATAGAGTGGACAGTTCCACTTCCAATGTCCTATCTCATGGCAGTGGTGACAAGTCTGATCCTTCTTGTTCGGATTCACCTTGTTCTTCTTAGGGTTGTTCTTCTTGGGCATAGGTTGATAGGCCATAACTTGTTTACCCTTGTCAACCTTACCCTTACCCTTTTTATTCGCCTGCGATTTTGGATTTTTTGGATCCTACCTCCTTGTATAGCTAATACCTGAGGAGTAGGTGCCTTGTTTGGTAAACCCTTCTCATAGTCCACAAGCATTGCGAGCAATTCTGAGACTGTCTTCCTCGAGCAATGCATGTTATAGTTTTGAACAAAACCTTTAAAATCCTTGTTCAAGGATCTGTTGATTAGGTTCACACACACATTCTCAGGATAGACATAGTTGATCTGATGTAATTGGTCCATGTAACTCTTCATATCCAACACATGATCACTAACATGTTTACCTTCCCCTTGTTTGCAGCTATGTAATGCATCGATCAAATCATACAATTCAATAGCTGGTGGCTTCTCATAAGTCTTTTGGAGTTCTTCCAACATATCATGAGGAAAATAGTTCTCAAACTGCTTTTTCAATTTGGGAACCATACTTCCAAGCATCAAGCACGCAACTTCATTGCGCTTTTCATACTCCAATATCCAGGCTTCTCAGACCTCCTCGGGTTCAGTAGCAGCTGGTTCTTGAAAGCAAGGCTTATTCAAGTATTCCAGCTTTTTGGACACTCTCAAGACAATCCTTAGTGACCTATACCAGTCATTGAAATTCGTGCCAGTCAATTTTTCCCTTTCAAAATGGTTTTTGAAAGCAGAACTTAGTACAACATTATCGAGTTGAGCCATTTCTACAGAAAAAATTCAAATATTAGTATTCTAATAATACAATTTTTCAAGAAAAGAAAATACCCAGGAAATATTCATATAACCATTTAATCTTCTTGAAAACTAGGATCCAAATTTTCATAGTTTCACTACATCAGTTGATCTGCTAGTAATGAAAGTACAAAATATGATAACCTGTCGTACAATAATCGGCAAATAATTTCCGACTCCTAGATCATTATGGGATTTACATTTGCCAAATACAATTAGCAAAGTAAGCATGTTTCATCCCATCTCATGCCTTAAGTTTCTAGGTCTCACTAAATACTTAATTAAGTCGTCTAATATAGAAACTGCAAATTCTCCATTACTGGTCTCACGCATAATGGAAATTTACCTTGTCATTAAAATCTAGGTAAGGTCTCACTTACGCTAAATAATAACTTCAAGTGTTTCTTATAATTAGATGGCATGGACTTAAATTTTAGGGTACTAATTTTGATGTGTCAATCAAAATATGTACGAAGAAGCATGCACACATCTTCGTATCATAAGTTTTCAAAACGTTTTTATTTTCCAAATAGGCTAAGATTTAAATCAACAAAGTTTTAATTGAGGTATTGGGTTCACCAATCAAAGAATTACCTACAATTATCGCCCACTATATCCTACTGCTGCATGAGTCAAAAGACCCAAGTTATTCGGATAATTACCACAAAGTGGCACGTGAAATTGAGGTCAATTCATCCTTAAGATGATTTTGTACATTAATAGCTTACTTGGTAGCTCCAATTAGACGCACAAAGGAGTGGAGAGACAAATGTCAGCACTAAATGACAATTAAAAACGCGTCTCTTTCGGTTCAACAATTTAATGTCAATCTACCTTATACCCCTCTTATAGTTTGTCAAAATTGGGTTAGTCGTTCACACTATTTGTACAAAACTCATCACTCAATTAAAAGTTTATGATTTCAAGTCTTAAAAACATGTTATAAACTATAATATTGCAAGTCTTGCCTGGGAGCAAATTACTGTGCGAAGTGAACCACTATCGGCACATAAGACTTTGCAATATGTATAATTTATTACATTAAGTTTCATAGTTATTTAGTCAATTTATTTTCTATTCAAAAAATTACCCTTTTTTGCTTACAATCTTGTCATACAATTTAAACAAAAATCAAGTAATTAATAAAAATAAATAACCAAATAAGTACACATAATCTTAACAATTAAATCATGTAGCCACATGCAAACTTGTTGATAAAATCTATTAATAATCTATCTATGTTTTTAATATGCATATATTTAACTAAGACTATCCCCTACAATGGTAGGTGAGCCACATGCATCGACGAATCGATTGCGTAAGTCTTAGCAAATATATACCATATAACACATAAGTAGATTCATTAATATAATTAATTGGGGTCTTCCCCAATTTTAGATCTATCAAATTACATGTGAAAAATAAACTTAACAATTAATCAAATCTAATCCATGATAAACATGCATGTTTCATCATGGATTAATGCAACTCACAAGGAACGTAACCTTTAACCACATAAACTCGTTACAATTTTAGGGTTACAAAACTAGTTTTTTAATTATGGGGCATCGCGCCCCCCCCCCCTCCTTAAAAAATTAGGGTTTCGATTTTAAACCCTAAAAATATAGTAACATAAATCCTAATCCAAGATTCGATTTTTATGTGTTTCGGTAATTTAATTACATGTTAAAACGGCTCGTAATACCACTGTTAGAATTTAATAATCATGACTAACTCATATATTAATCTAATAAACATCTTACACATATTCGGAAGCGTAGGATCTATTTTAACACATAAAAGATTAACCGAAAAATAAAGAAACGTACCTTTTGATTCTAGCAAGAACAAGAATCAAACTTCAATCTTCTTCTTTAATATCAAAAGTAGATTAACGAGATACCGCTTACCTTTTTGTATCTCAATCCAAGAACGTCAACTATAATGATTTGATACCACAATCTTGTACACACGTACTATAACCGAATTAATGAGATTGCTAGATCTTTAAGACACAAGATAAACCAAACAAGTTTTGTTTATAAAAAATCGAGTCGATCAACCGTAAGGGTTGTTTGTTCGATCGACCTCAAGACAAGAAGAAGAAGAAAAGACTTTAGGGTTATAGCAAGAGTGCAAGAGTGTTGAAACAATAACCCTAGCCTTTGTATTTATAGATGAGAAATCTTGGAGAGCAAGTTTGGCAATGGGTTGGGCTATGGAAACCCTATGCGGTTTGAAATCCCAAAGGGATTCCGGAACCTTCTTGATCCTCTAATTTCACCTATAGTCCTTCCTTTAATCCCCAACGGTCATTAATCAATTCCCGTTAATTACTTAAAGTCCGTTAGTCGTTATTTTTGTGTTTTAATAATTAAATATATAACGGTTTATATATTAATTATTGTGAATTAATTCCTCATACGTAATGTGTGCAATCCCGTGGTCCAGAGTTCGATTCTAGACATACACATTTAATATTTGTCCATCAAAACTAACAATCTTTGCTATCATCTAGCTGCTTCTTCTTGTGCTCTTGTAACCATCCATCGAGTATGACATCCATCCTTTGGCTGTCTTCTTCATCTCCATCCCATAACCTCCTAGATCTAACCACCTCAAGCCTGGAATAACATCTGATGGCATAATTGCATCCAATAGTTCCATAAGCCGCCTAATGGGCTTTTTCACATGTTTGTCAAGCGAAAACTGATACCCGAATAGCATCCTCACAGTCATGTTCAGGATTAAGTTCCCAAACCATTCTTTCATGTCAATCATTACCATTACATATGAGCCTTGCTTATTTTTTATCCAAGTTTTATACATGTCTATTATGGATGAGTTCACTTCAGAGACTTTGATATGCGCTAGTATTTGAACACGTCGATGAGACGCTAGTTCCTGAACAATTATCTTGCGCCAGTATGGTCCATATGGTGCAAGTGCAAACATAGCATAGTTGTAGCCCATGAGCTCTTTTGCCAAGGATTTTGGTCGGCTGGCAAAGACTCTATCATTGTTAGTCAAGCACTCTTTAGCCATCTCTGAATTGCTGACAAATAGAACACGATGGAGACCAAGTTTGATTGTGAAAATTGGTCCAAACTTGTCAGCCATAGAACCTAATAGCTTGTGAATAACTCGAGAACCAGAAAAGAGATGCAAGTGACCAATAACCAGCCATGAGCCTGTAGCTTCCGGTACTGACTCACCCGGTCCCTTCAAAACTCTCATTTTTATCCACGCCAGATGACCAAGAAGAAGGAAACATAGGCTGGATAACAAGATTATAAGTGATAAAACTAAATCCATCAGAACTTTTTTGCAACATAAGAGTATGGCTAAGTTAGCTTCAGTGGCTCTATATGATGTTGATGCTTATCAACACGCGCTAGGATAAAACATTTACACAACATGTACGAGTATAGAAACTGTATCACATTTTGTGATATGTATGACTGATGCGTGGTTTTGCAACCTTACAACAGGTTTTACCTCTCGAGGGATCTCAAGAGGCTTACAACCCCACCAGGCAGTGTACCTGACCGATGTAGTATAGTGTAGTGGTAAGTACGGGGGATTGATCGTTCTCCACAGGGAATAGTGTTCGTTAGGTATGAAAGACTACTCTAATAGGTCTAAGGGTGAGAGAAGATTCTTTTTATGTTTTTTTATATTTTTTTATGAAAGCAAGTAAAATCTCGGGTTTGAAGGAGTGGGCAGAATTAGTTGCTAGTCAACTAACCCAAATTACTACAAATGCAAATAAAATAAATAACTGAAAATAAAAAGTTGGTGAAAACTTATGTGTAGAGAAATGTGTTTACTTAGATTTCCTTACTCCCTAACTATCTTTTACCGGTTGATTAGTGTGTATTAGTCGCGTGGATGACGGGTGTATTCCTTAATACCAATCGTGGGGTGGCGTACGTACTTCCCCAACTCTACAAGCTCCTACTTCACTCCTATGTCGAGCCGGCTAGGAAGCTCCTAACATGGGATCACTAGAATTCGCTTGTGCATTAAATACAACCATAAAAACCTTTAGTACGCATTGGTTCATGTTTCTTAAGACGTTCAAGCAAGTTACCGAATAGGAAGTTAGCCAGTTTTCTTAAGCCTAACATAGATAAACAATCATCCAATACAACTAATAACACACTAATAACCAATAATCAATAGCTAGGTTTCATTAGATCTAAGCAAACACAAGATAAATCTAGCCTAACATATTAATCAAAAGACAAGAACAAGATAGAATCAAACAACACATAGACATATTGAATGATTAATTGATAACTTATCTTCAATGTAACATGGAAGATCTCAAGGCAAAAAGCCTTGAAAAAGATGCTAAAATCGTCTTAGGGTTTTCTCCCAAAAATTCCACACTCAGTTCCACACTAATGACAAAAAATTAGAAAACTATATATATATTTTTACATCTGACGGCGTCACGTTATGGAGTGTGACGCCGTCACCTCGCCGCTTCTAGGGTTCCCGGATGACCTTCTTGACGCCGTCCCTCTTTAGCTCTCCAAAATCCGTTCTGGCTTATCAAGGCTTGACGCCGTCAGACCTTGAATGTGACGCCGTCCCTCTCTAAATTAAGCCGTGACGCCCTTGATCAGGTTAAAGCGTGACGCCGTCAGAATTCACATGCAATTTTCACTGGCTTATCATGAGTAAATTTCACATCCACCTTTTCTTGCCAAGCCATGACGCCGTCTGGAGTAAATCCTGACGCCGTCAAAGGTAACTTTTAGCCGATTTTTGAGACTTTGTCGTTTTCTTCACTTTTATGCTCCAAAAACGTCCAAAATGCCTCCTTTTCCAGATTTCTCCTCAAAAGTACCTAAAATGACAAAAGGAACGATTTAGGGCGATATTTGATCAAATAAATACGATTTAGGGCTTAAATGACCCCTTAAAAGCGGTACACTTTTCGCTTCATCAAATACCCTTACACTTGAGATTTGCTTGTCCTCAAGCAAATGTGCTTTTATTCTAATCAAAATACAAGTTAGGGGTCATTTAATGCAAACATAAAAGTAATTACAACAAATAATCGTTCCACTTTAATCATAATAAGCATGGAGATTATAAACTAGCACCTCACAAGTAGTGTTTAGATACTCACATCTCTCAAGTGTCATCAAAATAAATCTCATAAATGGAAACGGATAATATCTCTCACTACCTGTCATAGCAAATAGATTACCATAGGCTTGGGAAAGGATCGAAAACCTCCTCCACTAGGCGTAAGCACCTAAGATAAACTATCAAAGAGGGCTTTTAAATGGGTTATAACGTGAGGTGTAGGGAAAAGGAAAACACGGTTTTGTTGGATAAGAGATATTTTACTGGTGGCGAGTTAAAGATCTTGATCAATTACATGTACTATACAATGTTGCTAAGCCAAGACTCGACTCAATCTTAAGCTAATGAAAGAAAATAACAAAAACATAAAATAATCATAAAATAAAACGGGATGGTAGTCCGTATGTTTTTTTTCTATTTTTCTTTTTCTCATTTTTTTTTTTCTTGATTTTTTCGATTTTTTTTTTTTTTTTTTTTTTTTTTTTTTTTTTTTTGCATACACTTTTGCCCTACCATCCAAAATAATACATCATAGGGGCGTTGCATCCCCTTACACTTGAACTTTTACATAACTTTACAAATAACTATTCTAATGACTCGAATTAAGATAATCGAAAAACTTGGAGTACTTTTAAAATATTTAGCACATATGGGGGTAATGAATGATGTTCTTCCCCATTACTCCATTACACTAGTACTTTACCCATGAGTCCCAATCGTCCCAAAACAATATGTACAAGGATATGACTCGACTTAGCAACCATGTAATCAACTAGATAATTAACTTGGGTTTAAACAAATGTTGTCACAATAATGCACTAAAAATGAGTGCATACAAGGTAGGCTAAGGCGATTTGGGTGTACATTTAAGTGGGGTGTAAACAAATTCTTCCTTTAAGTAAAATGCTTAAAGGTCGAAACGAAAAGATAGGCTCTGAGGGGTGTACTAGGGGTATCGTGTACTAAAAATGAGTACAACGCAAAGGGTGTGGGAGAATTACTTGACCAATGTAGCCTAAGTAATTATAACAAAAACACAGGTGTAAAACAATGGGTTAATCCTAATGCCTCTTATCATGTAGTAAATCTAACTACACGAATGTAGTCTCACTTGTGGCCTTGGAATGGTCCTAACGCAAGTTCTAGAATCTAAGTGCTACCGGTACACACATCATAGCATAAATGCTTTTCCTACCAATTCTAGGGGCGAACCTCACATATTTGGGGTGGAAAATTTTTTAGTGGTACGGTTTTTGTGCTAGTCATATAACTCCTATCCGTGAGACGCTCATTAAGATCAAAGTTTCACTCCTATATGTTGTAAAAAATTTTAAATTTGGCACTAAAATTGCCCTAACAGGTATTTCTCTCAGTTTTATTACACATCAACTATTAAACAAACAAAAATCAAGCGTAATTGTATTCTCTAAAATCGTACTTTTACCCTCCCCTTACACTTAAGATGAACATTGTCCCCAATGTTCAAACAACAAGATGTAAAAGCATAAAGTAAAAGAATGAAATCAAATACTCCCCTGATTCGCTCGGTGGATAATGAAGTTACACGGTTAGATCTTCTTCCAAGGTAATGTTGAAGCTCCATGACTAATGCATCGCCAAAAGCTTGATTCCACATACATTTCCTTGTCCAAAATAACCTGTTAAACCTGAGAAAACAAACACGAAAACCTGCATAACATCGGCGGGATAAATCTATATATAAGGATATAATGCTTGTGGAATGATAATTTTGCAGATTCCTGGAGATTATAAGTTGGAGATTTAATAAAAACTTTTTAAAAACAAAACTTTCAAAAATTTCTGAAAATTAAATCTGACGCCGTCAGGTTATAAACCCTGACGCCGTCAGAAATGACCTGACAAAAATTCTCATTTTAAGTTTCCGGAAAATTTCTGGAAAAACCTTTACCTTACTTCCTGGAAATCCTGCAAAACATCATTATGACTCGATACAAGCATTTGACTCAAACAAATACTAATATGTATGTTAATTTATTATTATTACGATTCATGTTCATTTGTGTTCTAATAAACCGATTTAGATTTTCCTTACACTTATCTTTTGCAAAATACCTTTATATGTAGTTAAGACGAAGTTAAAAACAAAATAAAGCATTTTCACAAATTAGTTTTGAACATGAATCAATAATAATAAAAATTAAACATACATACGGAAACAAATAAAATCAAACAAACAAATAAATAAACACAAAAAGCAAATAAATATATAAAGCTTGGGTTGCCTCCCAAGAAGCGCTTTTCTTTATTAACGAGTCTTGTAGCTAGACTCAAAGTCACGCTACCCTTATATAAGTAAGCTCGTCATCGAGGACGTCTTTAGGGTTAAGCTTGGATTGAAGTTTCCTATTGGTCCGCTTAGTACGATATATCTTTTCAAACTTCTCTCCATCCGGGTCATACAATGTCATCTTAATATGCCATGACCCATCTCCATCTTTGGGTGGTTTTTCCCAATCCCACTTGTGATCATCCTCCTCACAAGTCCACTTATTCATCCCTAGGTTAATTGGCAAAACTCCTAGGAACTCAATCATCCTTCTAAAAACTAGAGGGTCTTCAAATGGATCCAATTCGGTGTCCCTAGCCAAGAGTTGTTCTACCGTATGTGTTCGGTTCACAAAGTCCTCTTCTAGGTAAAATGGGCGTTGGGGTCCTATGAAGCCTCTATCTATCCAAGGTCCATATCTAGATGGTCTCCTATTTAATTCTAACCAATGGGGTGTCGGTTCCTCACTAGTATCATAGGCGTGTTTCTTAACATCATAGACTGACCAAGTATCTCCTTCTCCTACCGCTATCTTAGATTCCTTACAATCAATCATAGCACTAGCGGTCACCAAAAATCCTCTACCTATCAACAAGGGGCATGTAGGGTCGCTAACCATATCAAGGACGTGGAAATCGGCTAAAATGGTTAGTTTTCCAATGTGTATTAACACGTCCTTAACTACTCCAACCGGGTAAGCAACACTTTCATCCGCTAAACCTATTATCACCTCGGTTTCTTCAAGTTTTCCTAGTTTTAGAGAGGTGTAGAGAGGTAACGGAAGTAAGTTAAGGCTTGATCCAAGATCGGCTAATGTGTCATAAGCCTCCGAATTACCGATCTTGCAAGGTAGAACAAATAGGCCCGGATCATCTAATTTCTTAGGTAGCTTATTTTGAACAGAGGCGGTCCCTTTTTCGCCTAACTTGAGCTTCTTTTCATCCAACTCATCAACAACCGGACTTTCAAGGTGGAGCTCCTTGAATTCTTCGTCAAGGTTTTGAGTGGGAGGTGTTTCAACTATGTTGTTGACCAATTTGGATGTCATAACTTCTTGGTCATTTGGAACGACTTGGGTTTGTTTGAAACACGTGCTCATGGAATTGACCGAATAATATTGTGGACAAGAACTAGGGGACGAAACGATGAAATAGCGTTGACGTTTAGTTTCGGGTTCTTGACCGTGTTACTAGGGAGTGCTCCCATTTCTCGGTCATTGAGGGCTTTCAACAAAGTGTCAATCTTATTGGTCATCTCGCTTTGTTTCTGTTTGAAATCGGCTTCAAACTTGGCTAAACGAGCTTCTTGAGATGCCATAAATTGAGACATCAATCCTTCAAAGCTATCGGTACTACCATTGCCGGAAGGATTGTTGTTGAAATTACGGTTCGAGTTGGAACCGCTTGATTGGAAACGATTAGGTGGGTTGGAAGAATTGGTTTGTTGTGTGTTTTGGTTTTGTTTCCACCTAAGGTTCGGGTGATTTCTCCATGAGGGGTTGTATGAATCACCATAAGGATTTGGCTCGGGTTTGAAAGTGTACCACTTGTCTCCCGCTCCGTCGGTATGCGAGGATGCGTAGTCCACAAAAGCTTGTTCGGGGAGTTCCATGCAATCACGAGTGTCATGGGGACCACTACATAATTCACATGAAGAAGTGATTTTGTTCACTTGGCTTGAAGGTTTAGGAGCCTCGTAGGATTTCATAAGAAACTTGACTTGGTCTTCAAGTTCTATGATCCTACGGTCGGAAGTGCTTGAATTGTTCGAAGGCAAAGATATTGCCTTGACCGTTTTATTCAAATCACGGGGATCACTCCAACTTTCGTTGTCATAAAGAGCAAGATCCTCTAGGAGAGTCCATGATTGTTCCGCACTTAGATCACGTAGCTTACCACCGGCCGATTGGTCAATGGTTTGCCTTGTGTAGAGATTGATATGGTCATAGAAGATTTGGACTTGGAGCCAAAGTTCTATGCCATGATGAGGGACTTTTTGGAGTAAGTCCTTGAATCGAGTCCATGCCTCGTAGAGAGTTTCGCCTTGACGTTGTTGGAACATCAAGATATCATTCCTTAGCTTGGTAGTTCTTCCCGGTGGGAAAAACTGAGCAAGGAAACGAGTGGTGAGATCATCCCAAGAGGTGATGGATCCTGCGGGTTGACGTTCTAGCCACTGACTAGCTTGGTCCCGCAGAGAGAATTGGAAGAGAAGCAATCGGGTCGTCTCTCGAGTGGCAACATCAAGGTCTATAGAATCAACGATTTTGAGAAAGTCCTTGAGATGTTGATTAGGATCTTCGGAACGAAGTCCATGGAATGCGCATCCGCTTTGCACCAACCGGATGGTGTCGGATCGCAAGGGTGTGACATTGGCTCCTTGAGTGAGCTTAATGGTGTTTCGATAGCCATGGTGGCTAGGACGGGAGTACTCTCCTAAAGTACGGGCTCTAGGAGGTGGTGGTTGTTGTTGTGGTGGTGGGTTGTTGGGATTAAGGATATTACCATCTTCCATGATGTCGAATGGTAATGGTTACGAACAAAAAAACGAAGAAAAAAAAAAGATAGACTAAAGAAAACCTAGAAAAAGAAAATAAAAATCTCACAAGAAAGGAATCTAGTGAGTAGACCTATAAAATAAAAATTCAACCTAAACAATAACTATTCCCCGGCAGCGGCGCCAAAAACTTGATGCGTGGTTTTGCAACCTTACAACAGGTTTTACCTCTCGAGGGATCTCAAGAGGCTTACAACCCCACCAGGCAGTGTACCTGACCAATGTAGTATAGTGTAGTGGTAAGTACGGGGGATTGATCGTTCTCCACAGGGAATAGTGTTCGTTAGGTATGAAAGACTACTCTAATAGGTCTAAGGGTGAGAGAAGATTCTTTTTATGTTTTTTTATATTTTTTTATGAAAGCAAGTAAAATCTCGGGTTTGAAGGAGTGGGCGGAATTAGTTGCTAGTCAACTAACCCAAATTACTACAAATGCAAATAAAATAAATAACTGAAAATAAAAAGTTGGTGAAAACTTATGTGTAGAGAAATGTGTTTACTTAGATTTCCTTACTCCCTAACTATCTTTTACCGGTTGATTAGTGTGTATTAGTCGCGTGGATGACGGGTGTATTCCTTAATACCAATCGTGGGGTGGCGTACGTACTTCCCCAACTCTACAAGCTCCTACTTCACTCCTATGTCGAGCCGGCTAGGAAGCTCCTAACATGGGATCACTAGAATTCGCTTGTGCATTAAATACAACCATAAAAACCTTTAGTACGCATTGGTTCATGTTTCTTAAGACGTTCAAGCAAGTTACCGAATAGGAAGTTAGCCAGTTTTCTTAAGCCTAACATAGATAAACAATCATCCAATACAACTAATAACACACTAATAACCAATAATCAATAGCTAGGTTTCATTAGATCTAAGCAAACACAAGATAAATCTAGCCTAACATATTAATCAAAAGACAAGAACAAGATAGAATCAAACAACACATAGACATATTGAATGATTAATTGATAACTTATCTTCAATGTAACATGGAAGATCTCAAGGCAAAAAGCCTTGAAAAAGATGCTAAAATCGTCTTAGGGTTTTCTCCCAAAAATTCCACACTCAGTTCCACACTAATGACAAAAAATTAGAAAACTATATATATATTTTTACATCTGACGGCGTCACGTTATGGAGTGTGACGCCGTCACCTCGCCGCTTCTAGGGTTCCCGGATGACCTTCTTGACGCCGTCCCTCTTTAGCTCTCCAAAATCCGTTCTGGCTTATCAAGGCTTGACGCCGTCAGACCTTGAATGTGACGCCGTCCCTCTCTAAATTAAGCCGTGACGCCCTTGATCAGGTTAAAGCGTGACGCCGTCAGAATTCACATGCAATTTTCACTGGCTTATCATGAGTAAATTTCACATCCACCTTTTCTTGCCAAGCCATGACGCCGTCTGGAGTAAATCCTGACGCCGTCAAAGGTAACTTTTAGCCGATTTTTGAGACTTTGTCGTTTTCTTCACTTTTATGCTCCAAAAACGTCTAAAATGCCTCCTTTTCCAGATTTCTCCTCAAAAGTACCTAAAATGACAAAAGGAACGATTTAGGGCGATATTTGATCAAATAAATACGATTTAGGGCTTAAATGACCCCTTAAAAGCGGTACACATTTTGTGTTATGTGTATGACCAATAGACATGCATGTGTGGCTATGTTACATGATTGCATGGCACTGCCCAGCAACCAAATAAAACAAACTAACCTTCAAGAACTATAAGACAATATGATTAAAAATAAAATGACAACCATTAGTGCATAAAGAAAATAATTGTGAATAAAAAAATAGAGAAAATTTACAAAACAACGATTCGGGTGTGGATTCAGCGACTTTACCATGCTAAAGAATTATTGAATCTTGTGCTTTAGAGTTGAAGAGAAAACAGCATTGAGACAATGTGTTTTAATGGGTTAAAAACGTTAGGTTCTGTTAGATATGCTTAATGTAACAGCTTAAATTTGCTGGATTATTCGTTGAATTCAAGCACTCAAAACTTCAAGTGTCATATCTATTGGTTTTATGGACAAATATTAATGTGTATGTCTAGAATCGAACTCGGCACCACGGGATTGCACACATTACGTATGAAGAATTAATGTAATAATAATTAATATTTATGTATTTAATTATTAGAACAATAAATAACGACTAACGGACGTTAAGTAATTAATGAGAATAGACTAACGACCGTTAGGGAATAAAGGAAGGACTATAGATGGAATTAGAGGATCAAGAAGGTTTCGGAATCCCTTGGGGATTACAAACCGATCGGCTATGGGCTTTAGAAACCGATTCCTTAGCCAACTTGTTCTCCAAGATATTCATCCAATAAATACAAGGCTAGGGTTATTCAATCTTCACTTCTTGTGCACTTGCTATAACCCTAAAAGTTATTTTCTTCTTCTCTTTGGTTTAGGTCGATCAATCACTTATCCCTGAGGGGTGATCGACTAAACTTTTTCATGAACAAACTTGTTTACAAGATTGTGGTATAAACTCATTATAGTTTATAATCTTGGATTGAGATACAAAAAGGTAAGGGGTATCTTGTTAATCCGTTTTGATAAAGATTTGAAGAAGATTGAAGTTTGATTCTTGTTCTTGCTAGATTCAAAGGTATGTTACTTTATTTTTCGGTTAATCTTATATGTGTTAAAGTATAGATCTTACACTTCCGCATATGTGTTTGATTGTTATTAGAATAAATATGAACTTGTCATGATTATTAACTTCTAACAGTGGCATCAAGAGCCGTTTTAACATGTAATTGAATTACCGAAACACATAAAAATCGAATCTTGGATTAGGATTTATGTTAGGGTTTAAAGAAATCGAACCCTAATTTTGAGGGGGAGGGGGCCGATGCCCTCTTTATTAAAAATTAGTTTTGTAACCCTAAAATTGTAACATGTTTATGTGGATAAAGGTTGCATATCTTGTGACTTGCATTAATCCATGATGAAACATGCATGTTTATCATGGATTAAGGTTTAATTAATTGTTAAGTTGATTGTCACATGTAATTTAGATAGATCTAAAATTGGGGAAGACCTCGATTATTATATTAATGAATCTATTTATGTGTTATTTGGTATATGTTTGCTAAGACTAACGCAATCGATTCGTTGATGCATGTGGCTCTACCTGCCATTGTAGGAGATAGTCTTAGTTAAATATACGCATATTGAAAACATAGATAGATTATTAATAGGTTTTATCAACAAGTTTGCATGTGGCTACATGATTTAATTGTTAAGATTATGTGTACTAATTTGGTTATTTATCTTTATTAATTACTTGATTTTTTGTTTAAATTGTATGACAAGATTGTAAGCAAAAAAGGGTAATTTTTTGAATAGAAAATAAATTGAACTAATAACTATGAAACTTGATGTGATAAATTATACATATTGCAAAGTCTTATGTGTCGACAATGGTTCGCTTTGCACGGTAATTTGCTCCCAGACGAGACTAGCAATATTATAGTTTATAACATGTTTTTTTAGACTTAAAGTCATAAACTTTTGATTGAGTGATGAGTTTTGTACCAATAGTGTGAACGGCTCACCCAGTTTTGACAAACTATAAGAGAGGTATAAGGAGGATTGACGTTAAATTGTCAAACCGAAAGAGACGCGTTTTTAATAGGCGTTTAGTGCTGATGTTTATCTCTCTGCTCCTTTGTGCGTCTAATTGGAGCTACCAAGTAAGCTATTAATGTACAAAATCATCTTAAGGGTGAATTGACCTCAATTTCTCGTGTCACTTTGTGGCAATTATCCGAATAACTTGGGTCTTTTGACTCATGCAGTAGTAGGATATATTGGGCGATAATTGTAGGTAATTCTTTGATTGGTGAACCCAATACCTCAATTAAAACTTTGTTGATTTAAATCTTAGCTTAAAATTGGTTAATAAATTTGTTTTGAAAACTTACGATACGAAGATGTAAGCATGCTTCTTCGTAAATATTTTGATTGACACATCAAAATTAATACCCTAAAATTTAAGTCAATGCCATCTAATTATAAGAAACACTTGAAGTTATTATTTAGCGTAACTGAGACCTTACCTAGATTTTAATGACAAGGTAAGTTTCCATTATGCGTGAGACCAGTAATGGAGAATTTGCAGTTTCTAAATTAGACGACTTAATTAAGTTGTTAGTGAGACTTAGAAACTTAAGGCATGAGATGGGATGAAACATGCTTACTTTGCAAATTGTATTTGGCAAATGTAAATCCCATAATGATCTAGGAGTCGGAAATTATTTGCCGATTATTGTACGACAGGTTACCATATTTTGTACTTTCATTACTAGCAGATCAACTGATGTAGTGAAACTATGAAAATTTGGATCCTAGTTTTCAAGAAAATTCAATGGTTATATGAATATTTCCTTGGGTATTTTATTTTCTTGAAAAGATTGTATTATCGAAAATACTAAAATTGAATTTTGTAAATTCTTTTAAATGTATTAATGCAACATTAAACCGTAAACGTGGGACATTCTTTATTGGTAAATTGATCTACACCCGTAGGGGTTTTTGGCTAGAGTCAACTTTACTAAAAGAATAAACCTAGTCTCCTTTAGCTCATAGCAAACTTTAATAGTTAAGAAAATTGCACATTTTATGAGTTTTTAAATTAGAAGCTAGACTAATTACCGCAAAATTCGTAAAAGGCAAACTAGCATAATTTATCTAGCTGTTGTGCTTTGACCACTTAAAGATGCTACATACCATTGTGGGGATGGTAGACATATTAAGGAAAAATTGCATGCCCAATTTTCAAGTTAATTGCATTGATGGATAGTCCATCATCTATGTGAGAAATTAGAAGGGGGGTTGAATAGTTTACCGGTTTTAAAAATCTTTTAAAAATCTTGTTTTAAAAGTTGGCTATTAGAAACTTTGATTCGAACTCTATGTGTAATCAATCAACACCAATATGAACAACACACTAAGCTAAGTAATAATAACAAATAAAAGTAAAGAGTAGAGTTGGAAAGATCGAACCGAGACAGAGGATTTATAGTGGTTCGGCTACGAAGCTCTTCTTCGCCCTACTCCACTCCCCGAGTACCACACTCGAGAGTTTCAAACACTATATCAACAACCTCCCTTCAGGCGGAGAAAACCGTACACGTCGCTTATCCTATTACCGACACTAAGCTAAATGTCGAGTGCTAATCTTAGCTAGCACCAATCTACCAAGGTCCATGTGACCAAACACTCAAGCCCAGTGGCTTCAAGAGATCACCAAGATCTCAACACGATCACAATGATCAACACTCACTTCACTCTACTCAACTAACACTAATCTATCGACCCTTGATCTTCTTGATCAATCACACAAGCCCAATGGCTACAAGAGATGTTCACTATCTCTATAGATCACACTTGATCTTCACTCTCACTCACAAAAGATAAGAAAGCTTGATGTATGCAAAGATACAACAAGGTTGTAACAAGTGTTACAAAAACCTAACAACTATACCTCTTGTATCTTCTTGAATACTTGAGTTCTTCTCTTGCTAATGAAGAGGGATGACAACACCTTGTATCTACTTGGATACTTGTGTTCTTCTCTTGCTAATGAAGAGGGATGACAACACCTTGTATCTACTTGGATACATGTGTTCTTCTCTTGCTAATGAAGAGGTATGAAGAGGATCACTTGAAGGATGATTGGATCACTCTTGAAACAAAGAAAACTAACCTAAAGAAGTGAAAGGTTTGAGAGGATTAAGCTAGGGGATTTTTCTGTGTGTGAAGGGTGCCTAAAACTGTGAAAGGGGTTGATATTTATAGGCAAGAAAAATCTGAACGTTACAGAAAAAATGGTACGGACGGCTCCGTTAAATACCCCACGGCTCCGTTAAATTTAACGGAACCGTGGAGCCGTCGTAGACTAGGACGCTCCAAATTTTGTCTTTTCTGGTGAAAACTTATTTGGGGAAGGTTGGAGCTGATTTTGGGGGGAAAAATAGCTGTTGTGATTTTCAAACTTATTTTTCCATTAAAACATTTCTTAATATTTCAAAAATAATTTGTCATGTGTATTTTTGAAAAAAATGTTTTGTCCCATTTAAAATGTGAATTTTCAAAACATAAATTCACTTCATTGATCACTAGTTCAAGTTGTAACTTTGTTCAAGAGTGATTTGCGTAGAAACGGGATCTTCCGATTAAAGACTTGTTTACGTTGATTTTAACGTATCGTGATTTCACATTTTGTCATCCTCAAAACGTGAAGTAATCGAAAGATATAAATAACGTTTTTAGAACATTATTTGCATCAACAATCTCCCCCTTTTTGATGATGACAAAATATAAACTCATGTTAGGTTAAAATTAGTTTTAACAAGTTTTGAATGAGTTTACTCCCATTTCTCCCCCTTTTTGTCTAATAAAAAAGGTGACGAAGGCTCCCCCTTGATGTATACTCCCCCTCATTTGGAGAACACAAAGGAATTGAGCAATGGTTCGTGCTACAAAACAAGGTTAGACGACAAATATACAATATCTAACAAGTAGCACATTTGACAAATATCCAACCACACAAACAATATGGCTAAGTAGCCAAAATGAAAAGTCCATTTCATAAATATAAAATAAATGTCATACATAAGTATGACTACATCAAGAAAGCAAATTAAACTAACAAGAAGACACATAAACATCTAAAGTAACATGAGGCTTCTAGATTTGCTTCCAACTTCAAAAGGGTTCCTAAGCATTTATTGGAGGGACTAAACATAACCATGTTTAGTTTGGGCTATTTTGTGGTGGAGGTGGTGGAAGGATGATGGGTCCCATAGGTGGTGTGAGAAGGTGCTCTAGGTATGAGAATTGAAGACTCAAGTCTTCCCTAAGGTTCATGATGAGGGTTTGGTTGTAGTTGCAACAAGGGCAACTCAAGGTGTGAGGTTGTAGTGGATAGAGGATGGGATAACCCATTAAGGGTTGAGGTGATGGTGATAGGGAAGGTGATGATGTGTTGCTCCCAAATTCAAATGGAGTTATTGGTGATAAGGTGAGGGTGAGAGCTAGAGGTTGTGGTGATGGTGAAAGTGATGAGGGTGTTGTGTTAGTTCCCAATTCAAGGGAAGTTGATGGTGATGAGTTGAGTGTTAAGGCTAAAGGGTGAATGGGACTAGGTTGAGATGAGTGTGTGTTGGTTCTTGTTGTGGAGGATGAGGATGTGGGTTTGTTAGATGTTGCCTTGGATGGAGCTTGGGGTGTAGTGAAAGAAGATGATGATTTGGTAGAGGTTATGGGTGTGTGGGTTTCATCTTCATCATCCAAGGTGAGATCAATGAAGGCAATGTCATTGGTGATAGGTTTAGTTGATGATTGAGGTGTGTCAATACTCTTGATCCATTGATCAACTAGAGTGGTTTGATTTGTTGGTTTGATGTTGAATCTAGGTTTCTTGAATACTCTTGATCCCATGATGGTTGTATGGTGAGTGTGAAGGTGTAAGGATGGGTGTAAGGATGGCAATGCATGATGTTAGCTTAAATAGCCAAATCAAAAGCATGCAAGGTTGAAAAGGATGTTGTATTTGGGGATTTGGGTGCATGGGAATCATGTTTTGTTTGCAGTTTTTCAGGAAAAGAAAGTCAAAAAGTGAAAGAGAATTGTTAACTTCGTCTTCCAGAGGCACGGTACCATTAAAGGTACGACGGCACCACTAAATTTAGTGGAGCCGTGGCCTATTTAATGGAGCCATGGGCTCTTTTGACCTTCTTTCCAGGTCTGCAGGTTTTAGGCAGCCTAAATGGGGAAATTTTCTGGGGAATCCATTGGCTGCAAATCTCAAAGCCTCAAATCACTAAACTCATAGAATTCCTAAAGCTAGTTTCAACTAGCAACTAACATGATCATGTGATCATCTATGTATTTAGGTAACTATTAAGCATGCATGAATTCAATCAAGTTTAACATCTAGTGCATGTAATAAAATAATAGAACATGCATGAACTAGACAAGATTGATTAACATAAAGATTAATTAACTAAGCAAATTAATCATGTTCAAGTGTGAAGTGTTAAAGGAGAACATTTCAAGCAAGTTAATGTTTATGGACATTGCCATGACATTATTTATAATAGCTTAATAATACTTAAGTTAATAGTACTACTTAAGCTAATCCTAACTAGTCTCGTTTCTTCCCCAACTTTTTAATCTTGTTCCCAAGTCCTTTGATCGCCTTGCCGATGGACTTGAATCCCCCGATAGTTTGCTCATGCATCTCCACTTGTCTATTGTACATTGTAGTTTGCCTTCTCATCACGTGGGATAGGTTGACCATCCCGTTTTCGAGGTCGGTTGTACGTCGAAATGATGAGGTGTCAAGGTTGTCAAAGTAGATGTCGGGAGAAGGAGAACGTGGACAAGACGTTCCTTCTTCGTTCACCTCATCATCATCCTCATCCATGGGTTGAGAGGACGAACTGTGACCGAATGAGGAGGAAGAATGGGGAATATCGGAAGTGGATTTACGACCACGTTTGGACCCTTTGTCCTTACATTGCTTAGTGTGACGGTGTGGTCCACCAAGTGGTTTCATAACCGGATTGACTAGGACATAGTCGACATCATTGAGAGATGGGTAGGTTTGTGTAACCCACCTGAATAAACGAGTAAGCAACATGCCATATAGCATGAGCTCATCGGAACGACGATGAATACTGGCCATCCGTTTGACCATGTAGTATGCGAGGTTGTAAGGTTCCTCGATACTAAGACAGTAGAGCATGTGGGCAAGACTTGCCGGAACGTGATCACGGTTGCCTGCAAGGCTTAACGCGTTCTCACGCAGAAGAAGTTCCCAATTTCTAATATCGGGACGAAGCTCTTTGAGGTATATTTTGTTTGGGTCGAGGTAGACAATGGAACCATCACGTTTTTGATACGTGTTGGTCACTCGAGGGATTTGGATTACTTGTTTAATTACTTCAATGTCGGGAACTTCGGTACGATAAGCACCTTCGTTCTCAAGATTGTAGTAAAGAGACTCTAGAGAATGGTCTTTAGTGAATGCACACTGACCATATGAGGGAATACCGAGAATGTGACCAATCTCGGTGACAGACAAGATGATATTTTGGTGTCTAATCCAAAAGTCAAGAAAGACGTTTCCGTCAAGATCAATGTAGGTACGGACACGACTATAAAACTCGAGAATAAAACGAGGACAGACTTGATCGTTTATTTTGTATAAACAATCAAACTCGATAGAAGGGAAACAGACACGGATGTTGTCTGTCGTGACATAGAGTGCATCGACTACACGCCCTTCGTGTATGTATCGATTTTGGACTTTTGTGAAATAAGCTCTTTGCTCATCAGGAATGTTTAGATTTTCAAGAGTACTTAGGATGTATTGCTTGGTATCTTGATAATCATTTCGAGGCATTGTTTTCTACAAAAAAAATATTTTTGTATATGTTAGTTCGTTGCATTTTAACGATTACACATCTAGTGTGTGTGCCTAAATGCAAACAATGTGGAGGTGCGGCAATCTCGACTCTTAAAACTATCCTAATGAGATTACCCAAACGCTCCTAACTTCACTTTTGCTCAATCAAATATGTCGAACAACACATATCAATTATGTACTTCGACCCATATTTGAGAGTTCATGTATGCATGCAAAAACGTTTTTAATTTGCATCAACAATGCATGAAAAAGGTTTCATGATCCTAAACTTGTGAAGTTTTTCGAAAAATGATCGAATTTGGGGTGTTTGGCAAGCGACTCTTCGTGGCGCCAAGAGGCTTAAGTTTGAAAAGCTTTAATGCAAAACGTTCCTAATTCAATTTTAATCATCCTAAACATGATTCCATTACAAATAATCAATCATAATCCGAATTTAGTAATTAATTTCGGATTAGGTTTTGCAACATAAATGGGTTTTTGGAAATCCTAGGTTTAGGGAATCATGTGAATGCTACATTGTCTAATCCTAGTATTAATTTCACAAGGGTTTAACTAATTTTGAAAATCCCCAATTCGGATTTATACTCAAGAACAAACCCTGGACTCAAATTAAATGAAATTAAGAGTGATTTACTTACAATTGATGATGTTGTGATTAGGATTTGTTGATTCCAATGCCTCAATCTTGATTTGCAAGAGTTTAGTTGAATTAAGGTGTTATGGTTCGGTTTTGACAGCAAGTGAGAGTGTTTTTGGGTGTGTATGGAAAGTCTGTGCAGAAGAAAGGGAAATGGGCGCGTTTTTCAGATGCACGGCTCCACGGTTCCATTAAATATTAATGGAGCCGTGGCTCTTTAATGGAGCCGTATATCTGATGGTCCAATTTTTCTTCCGTTTTGACTTTTGGCTGATTAATCTTACTTATTTAGTAAGACTTTTTGACACGAGGAAAAAGTTTATACCTAATAAACTTTTTGACGAAAGACGATTAAATGGGATGACCGGAAATGACCTTAGTGTTTCCAAGGAAATTGACTAAGTTGTCATTGGATGAGGATTTACTTCTAGTATTTCCCGTGAAATAAATAGAAGTTATGAGTTGTGTTTTGGAGGATGACTATAATATTTCCCATGAAATATTTAATTAGTCGGAATACGAGACGCGAGGAATGACTTAGAACTTCTAGAGGAATTTCTAAAAGTCATGAGATGAGTTAGATAGATGACTTAAGAAGTCATGGGTGATTCATGGAGGATGACTTCAATATTTCCCGTGAAATATTTGAGGAGTCATAGAAGGGATAAAACGTACATAAGATATGACGCGAGAGATGACTTTAATATTTCCATTGAAATATCGAAATAGTCATAAGCGGGATGAGAGGAATGACTTAAGAGTCATGAGGCGATGTGAGTGAAATGACAAATGAGTCATGAAACAAGACGTGAGAAATGACGTTAATATTTCAAGTGAATTATTAAGAGGTCATGAAGAGAGAGGTGGACGATGACTCTAATAATTCGAAAGAATTATCTAAATAGTCATGAGTGGGTTGACGAGAACGTATTGGTTGGTGAATTGACAATGTTGTCATTCAAGAGACGGAGGAGATAACGTACTTCGACGAGCTTCGTTCATGAGCAAACTACAGGGTTCCCGGTCAAGTCTAATGGCATCTTGACTGCTACTCTTCATAGGGGGTTGTCTCATCTATAGTGTTTGTTGTCATGCCTTTCCGGCGCTTACGTACTCGGCTTCGGTCGTGGTGACAATAAGAGTAGTTTGTTTCTTGGGGAACCAAGATGTTTGTTAATCAACCTATGAAGGTACAAACATTGCTCTCTATGTTTCAATTCACATTAACTCTCACATTATCAGAGTTTGTATAGAAACATTTTCTACATCAATCTCCTCAAGATATTGTAATCTCAAGTGTGTAGTATCTTTAATGTATGGTATGATGCATTAAACACTTTGATATAAGAGGTTTTGGGACACTTCTTACAAGTGGGCACAAAGCCAACACTATTCATGATAATGGACCTACTTGCCATTAGGTAAACTACTTTACCTATTATGCCCCTAACCTAGTTATATCCGCGCACTCACCTTCTTCGTCTCTTGTGAGTTTCGTTTTTGCGGATATGGGCGTCAGTGTCAATTAAGACTATTACTTAAACTATGTATCTCATACATATAGTATACATAAGTTTAAAGGGATACTTAATTTAGGCAAGATTACTTATGTGCAACGAAGGAAACTTGATTCACTCATCAATGCTTAATTCAAACTTGTCACGCATGATCTTCAAGCGATCATCGAACATTTCTGGACAAGTTGAGTTTGACATGATGAGATGTGAATAAAGTTTCTGTGTTATAGTGCCTACCATGTTAGATTCTAACTACACTATTTCATGCCAAACATTACTACTAACAAAGGGTGTTTTAAGAAAGCGTACCTGTTCCTGAGGTGTTGCTCTTAAAACTAGAGGATTAGACTACCTTTGTTGAATGTTGAGCATATAAGACACGACTTGACTTTTGCGTCACCAGACTTGTTTGATAACACATCATACTCCTTTTGTTAGACTCCGAAATTTATTTACACTCATGTTTTCCTAGCAAAACAAAAGTTCAAACATCTGGTCCCCAATATCTCATGGGTCCAAAGTTGTTAGAGTCAAACATCCTACGCATGTGTTGCGTTAGTTTAGGATGTGAGAATGGAGGACACATTTCCCATGGTAAGTAACCTTTTGATGGACGATCATTCCAAGTTACGGGAAAGTTACTTGGATGATTTTGTCTTCTAAAGTTACCTCTCGGTAGAGGAGTTCTAGACCGAGGTTTGGGAGAGTTCACCTTTCTAGGCGGAGGAGTAGTTGACCTAGTGTCACGCTTTACAAATCCATGTTCGGGAGATGACAATGGTTTGTAAGAGCTTTTGGCTTTCTCTTTACATGGTGTAGACACTCTAGTACTATCTACAACTACGTGACTCAGTTTAGGACTCAAGTTCTTTTTCAGAATTGACCCAGTTTTGTCCTCAGCACCAGACGGTACCACGGTACCACTAAATTTAGTGGTGCCGTCTGTACCTTTAGTGGTGCCGTCCCCTTCAGACTTAGACGTTTCAGGCATTACAAATTTAACTTATTTAGTACCACTTGTAGAAGCCTGATTAGGGTCAAAACCTAAACCCGCACGGTCATGTTCACTATATCTAATGTTTTCAAGTATATCATTAAGTGTTTTAGTTCCTTCATCAAACTTAATGATTCTTAAAGCATTTTCTTTAATTTTTTCATTTTCTACTTGAAGACTTATACATGACCCGCATCCTAAGTCTACTTCCTTGTTTTTCTCAAGTCTTTTGACTTGATCTTTTAGTTCTATGACTTGTAGTTCTAGTTCTTGTAGTTTTAACTTAAGTTTTGTGTTTCTACCTAAGATCTTAGTACTAACTACGCATAGTTTGTTGTATTCGTCATGCAATTCACTATCATCTATTGACGAATTATTATCACTATAATAAGAAGAGTCGGAATGTACCTCGTTAGAAGCTTGAGCCATTAGGCACTTTTCATCGTTAGGCTTCTTCTCTTCTTCTTCACCGCTATCACTCCAAGAGCCTCCTACAAAGGCTCTTTGGTTGTTGGATTTTGGTGGCTTAGGACATTCTCCTATGAAGTGATTAGGATCTCCGCATCTATAGCATTTCCTATCACTTGTCCCTTTTCTTTCATCATGATTTCTTTGGGATGACCTCTTCTCATCGCGAGGTTGTCTAGGAAATCTACCTTTCCTCCTAAAGAACTTTCTAAAGTTCCTAACGGCTAGTGCGTACTCTTCATCTTCACTACCGGAACTTGAACATTCCTCATCACTAGACTCCTTTTTGGCTTTTAATGCTAGAGATCTAACTCTCTCGCTTTTGCCTTTGACAATGTCGGAGTCCTTCTTGATGATCATCTCGTGAACTTTCAAATTTCCTATAAGTTCATCGAGTGACAATGCCGCCAAGTCCTTTGACTCTTCTATGGCGGTGACCTTTGCTCTACATTTAGGATGTAGAGCTCTAAGAAACTTCCTAACATAGTTCTTACTAGAATAACCTTCATCAAGAGCTTTAAGACTAGTGATAATAGTATTAAATCTAGCAAAAGCATTATCAATTGACTCATCCTCCGAAATGGAGAATTGTTCATATTGTTGAACAAGAAGATCTATCTTGTTCTCTTTGACTTGGTTATTACCTTGGTGAGTGACTAACAAAGTTTTCCAAATATCTTTTGCCGTATTACACATGAAAATTCTTTCGAATTCCTTTTTAGGCAAAGCATTATAAATAATCATTTTAGCCTCATTATTTTTGGCTAATTTCCTTTTAAGTTCATCACTTTGTTTATCATAAGAAACTATTTCATCCTTTTTAGTTTCCGGATTCATTTGAATAGGTTGAAAGTCACCCTCGGTAATAACATGCTAAAGATCAATGTCTTTTGATTTCACATACGTTTCAAATCTTGTTTTCCAATATATAAAACAATCGGTTTCGAAAAGTGGTGGTCTTTGCATAGATTGCCCTTCTAGATATTTGTCGGAATCCATTGATCGATTCAAGTTTTAAAATACAATATACTTTAAAGACTTGACTAACCTGGCTTTGATACCAATTGTGGGAAACTAGAAGGGGGGTTGAATAGTTTACCGGTTTTAAAAATCTTTTAAAAATCTTGTTTTAAAAGTTGGCTATTGGAAACTTTGATTCGAACTCTATGTGTAATCAATCAACACCAATATGAACAACACACTAAGCTAAGTAATAATAACAAATAAAAGTAAAGAGTAGAGTTGGAAAGATCGAACCGAGACAGAGGATTTATAGTGGTTCGGCTACGAAGCTCTTCTTCGCCCTACTCCACTCCCCGAGTACCACACTCGAGAGTTTCAAACACTATTTCAACAACCTCCCTTCAGGCGGAGAAAACCATACACGTCGCTTATCCTATTACCAACACTAAGCTAAATGTCGAGTGCTAATCTTAGCTAGCACCAATATACCAAGGTCCACGTGACCAAACACTCAAGCCCAGTGGCTTCAAGAGATCACCAAGATCTCAACACGATCACAATGATCAACACTCACTTCACTCTACTCAACTAACACTAATCTATCGACCCTTGATCTTCTTGATCAATCACACAAGCCCAATGGCTACAAGAGATGTTCACTATCTCTATAGATCACACTTGATCTTCACTCTCACTCACAAAAGATAAGAAAGCTTGATGTATGCAAAGATACAACAAGGTTGTAACAAGTGTTACAAAAACCTAACAACTATAACTCTTGTATCTTCTTGAATACTTGAGTTCTTCTCTTGCTAATGAAGAGGGATGACAACACCTTGTATCTACTTGGATACTTGTGTTCTTCTCTTGCTAATGAAGAGGGATGACAACACCTTGTATCTACTTGGATACTTGTGTTCTTCTCTTGCTAGTGAAGAGGTATGAAGAGGATCACTTGAAGGATGATTGGATCACTCTTGAAACAAAGAAAACTAATCTAAAGAAGTGAAAGGTTTGAGAGGATTAAGCTAAGGGATTTTTCTGTGTGTGAAGGGTGCCTAAAACTGTGAAAGGGGTTGATATTTATAGGCAAGAAAAATCTGAACGTTACAGAAAAAATGGTACGGACGGCTCCATTAAATTTAACGGAACCGTGGAGCCGTCGTAGACTAGGACGCTCCAAATTTTGTCTTTTCTGGTGAAAACTTATTTGGGGAAGGTTGGAGCTGATTTTGGGGGGAAAATAGCTGTTGTGATTTTCAAACTTATTTTTCCATTAAAACATTTCTTAATATTTCAAAAATAATTTGTCATGTGTATTTTTGAAAAAATGTTTTGTCCCATTTAAAATGTGAATTTTCAAAACATAAATTCACTTCTTTGATCACTAGTTCAAGTTGTAACTTTGTTCAAGAGTGATTTGCGTAGAAACGGGATCTTCCGATTAAAGACTTGTTTACGTTGATTTTAACGTATCGTGATTTCACATTTTGTCATCCTCAAAACGTGAAGTAATCGGAAGATATAAATAACGTTTTTAGAACAATATTTGCATCAACAATCTACATAGTAGAATACACTCTTTTTAGTACCTATGTAATTGTTACGAATGGGTCTTCTCAAAAGTGTAGGAAAGTAAATAGCACACTATTTGCTTTTACTGGTTATTAAACACTTACAATGTTATCAAATCCAGTGGGAGCATTGTGTTGTAATTACTGAATAATGAATTATTGTAATGATAGTAATTCAGTGGGAGCTACAAGCTTTGTCATCTTGGTAGTAACCCAAATTATCTCTAGAATGTCTTGAGATAATTAGTTTCCAATTATAGACACTTGTGGTTTTAAGGATAGTCATGTACGTTTCCTTACTAGACAAGGTGGTTCTATGTCTACTAATTATGCTTATATCTATGATACAATCATATTGATCACATAAACAAACGAGTGACGTGTTATTTATCTGATACATGATGTTGTTCCATGCACAAGTGGGAGAAATCTTATATTGTGTGCAAGGTACAACATATAGGAATATGATTTAAAGAACTATCTTGACCGCAAGGTAAGAAACTAACGTTCTAAATATGACTAATACACCTCTAAGTCTAGAAACACTTGTTGTTGAAATTTAGCTTAAGTGAGACCTTGACTAGATTACAACAACAAGGTGAAATTCCATGATTACATGAGACCGTACATGGATAATTACTGTTTCTAAATTAGATACCTATTAGAACAAGTGTCAATAAGGATAATGAGACTACTTCAAACTAAATATTTATGTATTATTGAAATGACATAAATAAATGAAGTAATCTAATACTACTTCAAGTTTGAATATTTATGTATTCTTGGAATTTCATAAATATATGAAGTAATAAATTAACTTGAAATTACTATTGAAACCAAATTGTGGTGTTCATGATTACTTTAGTTATAAATGTTTATACTTTATTATAAAGCTATAAATATGAAGTCTTTTAATTGTTACAAGACTTATTATAATATAAAGTGAGACGTTAACTTGTTATGTCTTCTTTATTAAGACATATACAAGAAATCATTGAGTTGATCAATGATTAATAACGTATAGTGGGATTATAACAGTCTATATCTTCTTGATTGAGACATGGATGATAAGTGACCTATTTAAAAAGTACTTGTGTTATAAAGCATGTAATTGGCTTGGAAAATCTATTTCACCATTAAGTTGACTTAGTTGGTAAATAGGTAAGTCAGAAGGAGTATGAGTTCATCTTACATATTGTTAGATTGTCTTACAATATTAGTTCTAATGAAATACCTCAAGTTAGTGGTGTGTTCAGTTAGGAGAATCAAACTCTATTGGTATCGTTTGATTAAAGGTATCTATAACTTCTTTTCTTTCAAAAAGTTATCAAGTTTAGAAAATTGAGTATGGATTGTAGATGCTCAATAAGACTCCAACCTAGAAGATTAATAAGACATCATTTATTGTGGAATGTGATGAATCACATTAAGTCTTAAAATTGAAGTTCTTAATTTGTTAAACAACTTATGAAGTAGGACATTAACAAACTAATGTAAGGAACTGTCAATGTGTATTTGTAATGTCCCAAAAGAGAACAATATGGGGTTGCTCTAATTGCTAAGTATTTATAGATAATCTATAAATTGCAAAAGGAAAATGGGAGTTTTATCTTGAAAAGATAAAGTTACAAGATAAATAATCTTCTAAAAATACACTAGTAAATGTCATGATAAGGATAAAACATGTTAATGTTAAATCTCAAGATGATGGAATTCTCATTCATAGATCCACAATGATATCTCAAATATTTGAATAATATGTTGAGGATTATGAGTTACAGGATTATGGTAAACCTGTTGGTCATTAAGATGAATTGCAAATATTGAATTTGGCAAGTTACTCATACTATGAATGTTTAGATGCAGTCCATAAAGATAATTAGTTTTGAAAACTTAATTAATATTGAACTCTAAAGTTAGACTATAGAATGAAGATGGATTTCTTCAAAGGGAATGAAAATCCTAGAGGTTTAAATCTTTGTGTAGAAATCATATGGACAATTTTGTAAACATATTTAATGTGTGTCTTATGACAAGATTATCAATTACACTTAAGCAATTAACTGTGATTGAATATTCTTTCTAGGCACATTAAATAAAGATTATGATTGTCATTCTTAGTTTCATTAATATGAAATTGACAATGGAATATCAAAAACTCTTTCTTGAGTAATTACTTGTGCGAGGACGATAAGTAATTAAAAGGAGTATTTGAATTTAAATAATCTTTGGAAGTATACAAAGTGCAATAATTCATGAATGGATTAATGCATGCATCTAAAAGATATACTTATGTTTAATTATTAAATCCAAGTTTTGATTTATAATTAAAATAAGATAATTCCTTAATATTCCTAAAAGCTAGTGGGAGTGTTATATTTATTTTCTTATTTCATATATGTTGTATAACATATAGGAAGTAACATTCCATATTCGTTAAATGTTAAGTTGTTAGGAATATAAATATTCAGATGAAGGCTCGGTCACCCCGAGTATCTACTTAGCATTTACATAGCTCGTAGGCTTATTTATATTAGCTTAGCATTATTAGTATTAGTATTAATAGCTTAGTCGTATTTATATTTGTGGAGTGGGTCGGGTCTTTACCTACTGTCAGCTCACTCCACAGCCCACTAGGGGCACCAATATTAGTTACTATATAAAGTCCCTTCCCACACAAGGGAAGGGTGAAACTCTTGTATCATTTTCACCTACCAATCTAATCTTACAAGTTTTTCCCTCACCCCTCTCTAACTCCACCATGGCTTTCTTGATCTTTCAAGATCCAAGGCCACCCGAATCACCCACACAATCAAGATGTTTATATTCTACAATTGGTATCAAGAGCCATGGTTAGGTTCGTTTGATTGTGTGCTCGGAGTCGAGGTCTTGTATGTATGATTCGTACACTGTTTCATGAAAGTCAATAGTTGTCCCATTGATTTTTGTGTTACTTGTTTGAATATAATGTCAACACTATTCTATTTGCATCATTCAGCTCCAAATTCTTTCCTTGGTGGTGATGTGGGCTATTGGTTTTAACGTTCTATGTGCGCTTGATGTTTGTGGGCCTGATCTAGCACTCTTAACTGTTTTATTTATGTTAACACAAGCTGTAGGTCATGGTGTTGTCTTCCTCTTGTTGATTAGTGGCTTATTTGAGGCCAAGTTAATACGAGGAGTGAGTTAATACCCACCAAAATAACATCACGAGTTGTTGTTTTTCATATGTTTGATGTGAAAACATCACGTATTATTGTTCGGGCTTTTGTTTCTTGTGGTTTCATAGATTCTTGGCTGTGATGTGTGGTTTTTCTGCTCGGGACATGTTCTTGGTTGCGTGTTGATATGTTCAAGTCTGTGATATGGTCAAATCTGCAAAGTTCATGTTCTTAGTGGCGTTTTGATGAAAGAGAAAACTCAGATCCGGTTTTTCCGGAAAAGTGAGTTTGACTGGTCAAACGATTTGAGAAAGCAGCGATTTGTGTTCTAGCGATTTGTCTGTCCGATTTGTCATCCAGCGACTTGTGTTCTAGCCATTTGTCTGAAAGTAGCGATTTGTCTGGCCTAACCTAAACCAAATGCTGCCAAAATTTCAAATGGGGTGGCGTTTTGTCTAAGATGCTTTGACCACATCACAATGCTTTGACTCAGTTGGGTGACTTCAGTCTTAAACATCATCAGTCACAGTTTCAAACATAACAAATGAAATGAAGATGAAGAACAAATCGATACACAATTACAGCTATTAATTTCTGAATCTCATCCTAACGACAACAAATGGACTAACCATAACCAATTCTAACAACAACAACAAATCCAACCTCAGTCTCTTAATCCCATCTCGACTACTACCACTTCACAAATCCATCTCATACCACATAAATCAAGACTCGAATAATTAAGAGAAAATTAAATAAATCTCAGATTTATTTCGTGATTCTTCAATGAAACATCAAACCATTAAAGGTCAAACACACGAAAACAAACATCATCGATTCTGTGTGAAGCCTAGCTTCATTAGTTGTTTATCTGAAACAAAAGAAAAGAAAGATAACAATTATGTTATTCTCTTTTCTTCGATTTGTTCAATGATTACAAGTAATAACAACAAACCTACCCGAGACCCCTCAAGGATCTCGAAGCCATGTCGCGTTCTTGATTCGGATTGAGAAGAAATCAAAGACATCTAGGTTCGGTTGTGTGCTTGTGATTATGCTTCACGGTGTCGGATTAGATGATGATGAATGTCATTGAGATTGGATATGAGTTTGGTGAAGAGAGAGTTTGGATAGGGGTGCATGATTTAAGAGATTAGGGTTTGTGTTAGTGTAGCTGAGTGAAATGAAGAAAAGAGGGGCGGATTAGTTTGAGATTAGGGTTAGGGTATTGTTATTAAATACCTGATAATTAGGGTGAGGGATATTGGATTATCAAATTGGAGTAGTGTGGGCTTGCAAGTGGGAAACTCGATTGGGCTTATTACTTGATTGGGCTGAATGTTGAAGTAGTATACACGGGCTGAAAATGTTTGGATTGTGTTTGATTGGTTTAAGAATATGGGCCGATCGTTGGACAAAATGTTTGGTGAAGAATATGGGCTGAAAATGTTGTACATTATATTGGCCTTCATTGATGTTTACGTGGGCTGTATATTGAACAACAATTAAGTATTGGACTGTCTTTGGGGGGGAAGAATATCGTTGGGTATATGAAGGTCAATGTGATTTCAGAGTTGTGGATTTGGCGACACTGTCCTATTGATGCCTACGATTTGAGTGAGCCTGCAATTTAATCTTTGCAATTTGAGTTACAGTTGACAAATTGCGATTTGATTAACTGCGATTTGTCAAGTTGCTATTTGACTTGTTGCGACTTGGCTGATTGCGATTTGACCAGTTGCGATTTGACGTTGCGAGTTAACACTTGCGATTTGACTAATTGTGATTTGGTTGAGTGCAATCTGACTTGTTACAAATTGACAATCTGTGACTTGACTTGTTGCGATTTGATCAAGTCGTGATTTGACTCCTGTGACTTGAATTTCTAAGATTAGTATTGCACTTCACTCTAGACTATTCTGGTTGATTTCACGGTTTCTCTTGTAGGTTTTAGAAAATCCCGCGAAAGATTCGATTTCTCGGTTTAAATCTCAAGAGTAGTAAAATCCCGTCAAATCAATTTTGGACAAGTAGGCGGGACATGGATTTTTGGTATAATAAAACTTACAGGGTTTGACTAATTTTTCGTGATAAGTTTGTGCTTCGAGATCGGCAGGAATTGGGAAATTATGGTAACTTGGTTGGTTTGTTAATTCACGGGTTGGTGTACTTAGTGTCTCAAACATCTCGGGGTTGGATGGATGCACGATGTTTGATGACCCTTGCTTGAGCGTATTTATGTTGATTAGACTTGGATGTTCAAGAAATGGATATATACAATAAAGGATGGAAGGTTAGGTATATATCACTAACTATATTTAAAGGAGTTACGTTGTTGTGCTCAATATAGGTTCTAAATCACAAATTTAGTGCAAGTATAAGTCGCGAACTTGTCCTTTATCAAGCTTTATCAAGTGATTGTTGTTTCTCAAGCTTCTAATGGGATTGTAGTACAAGATCTTCTCAAAAGGTGGTCAGACTTAAAGACAGGAGGTGATTTGTTTAGAGACGTGTTTTAACCTTTTACTCACTCTTAAGTTAAACACATTTCATCAAGCGGTTTTGGCATATTACGAGCTTCAGTGACTTTGTTAATCTACTAAACCGTTGATGAGGAGACAAGCAAGGGGTTACTACAAGAGAGTCTTAATCACCATCTTCTTTGCAGTAATTTTATTTGTCTCTTTCCATGTATTGTGCCTGACAATTCACAAACATCACGGACTCTCAGCTTTGGCAAAAAGGTCATTTCATGCCCTTTTTGAGGGGGAGAATTAGCGCATGTTTCTTCTCCCTTTGACTATTCAACCGCACAAAATGATTACGAAGTTAATTTGGTATTCCTTGCTTGAGGGTGAAGTTGGATTTCACGAAAGAGTCTACCTATTTTTTATCTTGAAATCGGGGATGGTTGGATGCATGATTTCAATGATAACTTGCTCGTGCTTAAGATGTAAGTTGAAGACTTGGGTTATCTAGTTTCCAGAAGTCGGGGTGGATGGTTGAAGACCTGGTTAACTATCACTTAAAGGAGATACATTGTAGTACTCAGTGTCACACGTAGAAGACGTTGTGGATAATCGCAAGAGGTGATGAAAGTCTCATACTTTGTCAGGATAACATTTACGGACTTAGAGACTTAACACCGTTCTTCCAACAACAATGCAAGCTTAGGTAACAAATTTGAGTAATTCTACTTCATTTGCAATATTGGTATATCGGGTTTCCTTCATCAAGTGGTTACAAATTGTTGTTTGTGTACAAGGTTGGTTAGTTGGACAAAGGTTTTAAAAGTTGTGATGTGATCTGTAATTCTCACAAGATATTCTTAACCCAAACTGATGTTCACCAAAATCAAATCAGTCATGCCACATTCAATCTATTACTGTCTCACGGTTTCTTCTTGGTTTTGTAAAATCCCGCGAAAGAACTTATTTCTCGGTTTAAATCATAGACTTGTAAAATCCCGTGATGATGGGTTATGCGCTCTTGATCGTGATCGGATTAAAACCATTATCAAAGTGCTGTTAAGACATCATAAAGGGCTAGATTGGGGCATTTAATCGACCAGATGTGACTACGGCGTTAATTCATTATTATTTATTTGAGGCTGAAGTGAAATTTCATGGGTGCGTGTACTTAGTATCTGAAGATATCGGGGTGGTTGGATGAAGATTCTTCGAGATCCTTGTTCGAGCGTTTAACCTTTACGATGACGAAGACTTGGATATCTAGTTATTTTTTCTTCCTCTCTATTACAAAATAACTATCACTTTAAGGAGTTACGTTGTAGTGCTCAGTGTCACACAAAGTTGTGGATATCCAAGAGGTGATGTACGTCTTATACTTGATGGTTGGTTAGTTGAAGAGTATAAAGTACTTAGGGATTCAATGTTGCACGAAGTCTCTACACCGCTCTCAGTTACACATTAGTGCAAGTTTAAGTCACAAGTTCGGGTTATGTTTCTTCAGTCTCAAGTTCATCATATTGGGTTTTCTCCATCAGTAGTTACGACATCAAGCTGACAAAATGATAATGGGGTTGGTAACGAGTTAGATGAGAGAAGTAGTAAAGAGAGATATGACGTCTGTACACATCAGTGCAGGCCTCGTTCTTCATCGACTATGACGTCTGATCACTTCAGTTCAGGCCTCGGTCTTCACTGTCTATGACGTCTGTACACATCAGTGCAGGCCTCGCTCTTCATCATTATGATGTCTGTTCATATTAGTTCAGGCCTCGTTCTTCAAAGAAAAGAAAAGTGTACGCTTGAGTGCACTTTATCTTCAAAAAGAAGAGGAATCTTCTTATTTATGGCCATTCTCATCATCAAGTTTCATGCTCTTTCCGTGCTTATTCAGTCTTCAAGTGGATCGACGCATATTGGAGTATACTATTATTCACTTATTCAACCAAAAATTGCAGTTGACAGGCATATGCAATTTTTGAGGGGGGGGAAAGGGTGAATAAACAACATGTCAGTCTTCAAGTACCGTCAAGTGGAGCTACTTACCGTTGATGGTATTCATATTCACTAGTTCAATCATCAAAAATTGCAGTTGGCAAGCATATGCAATTTTTGAGGGGGGGAAAGGGTGAATAATCTACATGTTGATTGATGATTGAGAATGGGTCATACGACTCCTGAATACGTCAGTTTAGGAGTCGTGCAAACCATGTTTCTCCAACACTACATCTTCCTTCGTCTATCAAGGTGTTGAAGAACATGGTCATGGAATGCTAATCGACATCTTCTCACGGGCTGGTACAATCAGTATCAAAGGGTTTCTAGTCAATGCTTCATGTACACTTCATTAGGCTACATGTACACATCATGATGATGATTCTGATTAATTGTAACCATCTGGGGAGAGAAATGTGTACATCAAGGATGCACAACAGGTTCACGTGATCGGGCTTAATCATTTATTCCGGTGTTGATAACCGCAGAGATGATCAGTGATTCAACTTGTTACCTTGGTATTAACGTTTCACTTTTACGTCATGGGCTGAGTAATCGTAACCATCAGGGGAGAGAGAATGTGTACATCAAGGACGCACAACAGGTTCACGTGATCAGGGCTTAATATCCAAGGATGGATACATACTATAGATGATCAGTGGTTCAACTTGTTACTTTGGTGTTATACTAAAGACTGAAGAAGGTCGAGTCGTCAGTCTATTCTACATTCTCTGTTGTGTGTTATCATCTCATGTGTATGCTGCGGGCTGATGGGTTATATGTAAGGTTACTGGAAGGCATTTGGTGAGATGAAGATGATTGGTATTCTGTTTCTCCAAATTGGGCAATCTTGAAGAAGGTCGAGTCTACAGTCTATTCTACATTCTCCGCTATGTGTTAGGAGACTAAAGATGACATGCATTTGGTTATCAAAAGACTTCTTCATATTATGGGCGTTCATCCAAAGTCTTCTTTCTATTATGGGTGTTCATCAGAAAGGTTGTCAGGATTAGGGGAGAGCACTAATTAGGGGAGAGTGAAAATCCAGAATTAATCCCTAATTAAATGTGCTCACATTGCTCTTCAGCAAGTAAAGCGATGGCAGCGGAGATATTCAGGAAGCTGAGGAGTAATGGTTTTTTGCTTCGTATCCTTGTATATATTTGCTTCATACATTTTTGTTCATATCTTATACCTTTTTGTAAATAGATACATAGAAAACCTGCAATTTGTAAATATAGAAACGTAAAACCAGAAAAACCAGAAAAATTAAAAAAAAAATAGAAAATACCAAAAATAGTTTCACCTAGGCATGTCTTATGTTTATCGATAACATTTACGGACTTAGAAATGTCATTCAATAATGGCACGGGTCTTTAGATGAAGCTCGAGCAGAAGTTAAAATGGATGGTTAAAACATGTCTAAATGGCTTGCTATTACTTTAGATAGCAACCCGCGCTTCTAAATGGGGAAAGCACGTCTCCAAAAAGACGGTTGTTCCTCCAACTGGGTGATGTTCACCTGGGCATGGATTACTTTATATCCATGTTTCTTCGATCTGATGTACGTTTCAGTGAATCATTTCGTGTATAAGAAGAGAAGTCTTCTTTACATCAAAACTCTTTATCTTCTATGATTCTTCAAGAGAGTTTTGATGTTACACAAGGTGGTAAATTGAATTAAATTTTCACAAATACTCGACGCTCAATTGAATGACTACAGCTCTTTAAATAGAAAACGGGTCATTAATTGAGGGGGAGAGTATTTGTTCAAATTTCTGACACCTTGCCAACTTTGTGCAACATCAGCAGTGAATCTCCCTCTTAGTTTAAGGGGGAGTATAGTATGTTCCATTATCAGAAAACATTAAATCGGACACATTTTCTCCCACATTTTTCTAAATTATTTAAATCAATTGGGATCACAAATCTCAAATGGTTTGAAATTTTTGATCGGGGGAGAGAATGTGATTTAAATATGAAATCTGATAAAATGTGATGTTTGGACGTAAATGTAAGCTCTCCCATATGTGCTAAACTCTTTCGTATATCGATGCACATATTGAGGGGGAGCAAATGGACAAATGGATTTGGCATCTTATGTGAGCAAGGCTCAGACTTCACAAATGAATTGACGAAACATATATTGTCATCAATCGAAAGGACATATCCTAGCCGGCTAATAATTTCAAGCTGGTCTAACCAGTGATGTAAGCGTGTCTCGAAAAGGATGTGTCTGAGTAGAGTGTACCGTTTTGAGAAACTTTATGTGGACTTGACCAGGCCGGGTAATAATTTCAAGCTGGTCTAACCAGTGATGTAAGCGTGTCTCGAATCGGTCATGTTCACTGAAAGTTGATCAATTCAAAAATGTGCGAGCTCTACCCAACATGTGCAAATTTATAAAACAATCATTCGAGCACATGTTGAGGGGGAGCATTTGAAAAATATAAAACTCTCAAGTGTTAGCAAAAATGTGTTTCAGAATCATGAACACTTTGAGAGATTTTTCAAAGATTTGGTTTATGGCAATTGTGGAAGAACACCAAAGACCGACCATTTTATTTATTGTATTGGAGTTATAAGGATGGTAAGGTTAGGTACAAGTTCCCACGGTCCCGCCAGAGCCGGAGGGATCTACCCGGGGACAATCCACTAGTTAGTATAGAAGTCCTTAGGTATGATTAAAAAGGAGAAAAGTGTGATTAAGGGAAGAGTGCCGACTGAGATGGAGCTAGTACTGGAACAAACCCAACAAGGTACTAGTAATGAAGTCTCGGTAAGCACTGAAAGGGTTGAAGAATGAAAAAGAAATGTAAAGATAAAGGGTGAAAAGAAAGAAGCCCTCCTTACACTTTAGGCAGAAACCGGGTCAATTCATATGCTGTCAGAATCACTTGGTTGATTGCTGACATTGAAGACAAAGTATCATGGACCCAGTGATACGCTGGACAACCCTCCCTAGCCACTCAAGGTCCCTCAAAGGACTCTTGTTTCAATTGTCACGGAGTTCAATACATTTCTATCGTCTCTCTCACTCCGAGTTAGATGACATTGAAAAGGTGGCAGTCCTCTCCAGCCTCCGATCACCAAATCAAAACGCACAATTGAGTCTAGAGCCACGAGATGCATAATAAGATCTCATAGGAACACGTGCTACTTCTAAACTGGTTGTTCAACATTAAGGACACCAGTTGTAAACTTATGAGTCCTACGCAGATCTTAGCAATCTGCCAGAACATTTATGAGAGAATTTACGAATGTAATTCTCAATGATTGAATGGAAATTCCTGCCAGGGTCAACATCAAACAGCCCTAAAAGCAGGTCACTTCGGTAATTCCTTGTGGATTACGCTTAGTGATCGCGGTGGTTTCAAACGGTCTATAGTCGTGGAGTGATTTCCAGCGACTCACCTAATCGTTGATTTACTACGGTAAGATCTTAAAAAACTCTCTGTGGGTTTTCGATTTAGGAACGGTCTTGGTAAGGATTAGAGAGAGTTTTCACACTATGCTGTTAATAATCTCGAAGTTCGAACCTGTAAGTACCGGACGTTTTATTTCTAACTGTCGTATGCAGGAACTTCTGGTCGTTGTAGCTGTTTGCGGTTGTAGCTGATTGAGGTCGCAGCTGAATGCGGTTGTAGCTGATTGCAGACAAGATGTCAATCCTCTACCACATGTTCACACTACATCATCATCTTAATCAAAGAAGTCATGATACACTAAAAGACCTTTAACACAGCTTCTGCAAACTCTGATGCTGAAGATCATGACACCAAATAGTGTGAGCATGTCGGCTCAAAAATTATCACATCACATGGAGACATACTACTGAAAGATGGCTTGAAGATACATGTTGGATGATATTTTCGAAGAATACTCCAAATCATCCAAAACAAAGGAAAAGTCATCAAAAGTTCACTGCCGAATGCACAAAGTTTCAAGACATTGAAGAATCAAAGACTACGAGCTATGAAGACCAGTTCAGAAGACAGAATGCTAGAATTCAGAATATTATTTCCGGGGTGACCTCCCTTAGGGGGAGATTGTTAGGAATATAAATATTCAGATGAAGGCTGATGCGTGGTTTTGCAACCTTACAACAGGTTTTACCTCTCGAGGGATCTCAAGAGGCTTACAACCCCACCAGGCAGTGTACCTGACCGATGTAGTATAGTGTAGCGGTAAGTACAGGGGATTGATCGTTCTCCACAGGGAATAGTGTTCGTTAGGTATGAAAGACTACTCTAATAGGTCTAAGGGTTGAGGAAGATTCTTTTTTTATGTTTTTATATTTTTATGAAAGCAAGTAAAATCTCGGGTTTGAAAGAGTGGGCGGAATTAGTTGCTAGTCAACTAACCCAAATTACTACAAATGCAAATAAAATAAATAACTGAAAATAAAAAGTTAGTGAAAACTTATGTGTAGAGAAATGTGTTTACTTAGATTTCCTTACTCCCTAACTATCTTTTACCGGTTGATTAGTGTGTATTAGTTGCGTGGATGACGGGTGTATTCCTTAATACCAATCGTGGGGTGGCGTACGTACTTCCCCAACTCTACAAGCTCCTACTTCACTCCTATGTCGAGCCGGCTAGGAAGCTCCTAACATGGGATCACTAGAATTCGCTTGTGCATTAAATACAACCATAAAAACCTTTAGTACGCATTGGTTCATGTTTCTTAAGACGTTCAAGCAAGTTACCGAATAGGAAGTTAGCCAGTTTTCTTAAGCCTAACATAGATAAACAATCATCCAATACAACTAATAACACACTAATAACCAATAATCAATAGCTAGGTTTTATTAGATCTAAGCAAACACAAGATAAATCTAGCCTAACATGTTAATCAAAAGACAAGAATAAGATAGAATCAAACAACACATAGACATATTGAATGATTAATTGATAACTTATCTTCAATGTAACATGGAAGATCTCAAGGCAAAAAGCCTTGAAAAAGATGCTAAAATCGTCTTAGGGTTTTCTCCCAAAAATTCCACACTAAGTTCCACCCTTATGACAAAGAATTGCAAAACTATATATAGATTTTTACATCTGACGGCGTCACGTTATGGAGTGTGACGCCGTCACCTCGCCGCTTCTAGGGTTCCCGGATGATCTTCTTGACGCCGTCCCTCTTTAGCTCTCCAAAATCCGTTCTGGCTTATCAAGGCTTGACGCCGTCAGACCTTGAACGTGACGCCGTCCCTCTTTGAATTAAGCCGTGACGCCCTTGATCAGGTTTAAGCGTGACGCCGTCAGAATTCACATGCAATTTTCACTGGCTTATCATGAGTAAATTTCACATCCACCTTTTCTTGCCAAGCCATGACGCCGTCTGGAGTAAATCCTGACACCGTCAAAGGTAACTTTCAGCCAATTTTTGAGACTTTGCCGTTTTCTTCACTTTTATGCTCCAAAAACGTCCAAAATGCCTCCTTTTCCAGATTTCTCCTCAAAAGTACCTAAAATGACAAAAGGAACGATTTAGGGCGATATTTGATCAAATAAATACGATTTAGGGCTTAAATGACCCCTTAAAAGCGGTACACTTTTCGCTTCATCAAATACCCTTACACTTGAGATTTGCTTGTCCTCAAGCAAATGCGCTTTTATTCTAATCAAAATACAAGTTAGGGGTCATTTAACGCTAATATAAAAGTAATTGCAACAAATAATCGTTCCACTTTAATCATAATAAGCACGGAGATTATAAACTAGCACCTCACAAGTAGTGTTTAGATACTCACATCTCTCAAGTGTCATCAAAATAAATCTCATAAATGAAAACGGATAATATCTCTCACTACCTGTCATAGCAAATAGATTACCATAGGCTTGGGAAAGGATCGAAAACCTCCTCCACTAGGCGTAAGCACCTAAGATAAACTATCAAAGAGGGCTTTTAAATGGGTTATAATGTTAGGTGTAGGGAAAAGGAAAACACGGTTTTGTTGGATAAAGGATATTTTACTGGTGGCGAGTTAAAGATCTTGATCAATTACATGTACTATACAATGTTGCTAAGCCAAGACTCGACTCAATCTTAAGCTAATGAAAGAAAATAACAAAAACAAAAAATAAACATAAAATAAAACGGGATGGTAGTCCGTATGTTTTTTCTATTTTTCTTTTTCTCATTTTTTTTGTATTTTTCTTGATTTTTTCGATTTTTTTTTTTTTTTTTTTTTCATACATTCTTACCCTACCATCCAAAATAATACATCATAGGGGCATTGCATCCCCCTTACACTTAAACTTTTACATAACTTTACAAATTACTATTCTAATGACTCGAATTAAGATAATTAAAACACTTGGAGTACTTTTAAAATATTTAGCACATATGAGGGTAATAAATGATGTTCTTCCCCATTACTCCATTACACTAGTACTTCACCCATGAGTCCCAATCGTCCCAAAACAATATGTACAAGGATATGACTCGACTTAGCAACCATGTAATCAACTAGATAATTAACTTGGGTTTAAACAAATGTTGTAGCAATAATGCACTAAAAATGAGTGCATACAAGGTAGGCTAAGGCGATTTGGGTGTACATTTAAGTGGGGTGTAAACAAATTCTTCCTTCAAGTAAAATGCTTAAAGGTCGAAACGAAAAGATAGGCTCTGAGGGGTGTACTAGGGGTATCGTGTACTAAAAATGAGTACAACGCAAAGGGTGTGGGAGAATTTACTTGACCAATGTAGCCAAAGTAATTATAACAAAAACACAGGTGTAAAACAATGGGTTAATCCTAATGCCTCTTATCATGTAGTAAATCTAACTACACGAATGTAGTCTCACTTGTGGCCTTGGAATGGTCCTAACGCAAGTTCTAGAATCTAAGTGCTACCGGTACACACATCATAGCATAAATGCTTTTCCTACCAATTCTAGGGGCGAACCTCACATATTTGGGGGTGGAAAATTTTTTAGTGGTACGGTTTTTGTGCTAGTGATATAACTCCTATCCGTGAGACGCTCATTAAGATCAAAGTTTCACTCCTATATGTTGTAAAAAATTTTAAATTTGGCACTAAAATTACCCTAACAGGTATTTATCTCAGTTTTATTACACATCAACTATTAAACAAACAAAAATCAAGCGTAATTGTATTCTCTTAAGTATTGTACTTTTACCCCCCCCCCCTTACACTTAAGATGAACATTGTCCCCAATGTTCAAATAACAAGATGTAAAAGTAAAAAGTAAAAGAATGAAATCAAATACTCCCCTGATTCGCTCGGTGGATAATGAAGTAATACGGTTAAATCTTCTTCCAAGGTAATGTAGAAGCTCCATGACTAATGCATCGCCATAAGCTTGATCCAAAAACATTTCCTTGTCCAAAATAACCTGTTAAACCTGAGAAAACAAACACGAAAACCTGCATAACATCGGCGGGATAAAATCTATATATAAAGATATAATGCTTGTGGAATGATAATTTTGCAGATTCCTGGAGATTATAAGTTGGAGATTTAACAAAAACTTTTTATGAAAATAAAACTTTCAAAAATTTCTGAAAATTAAATCTGACGCCGTCAGGTTATAAACCCTGACGCCGTCAGAAATGACCTGACAAAAATTCTCATTTTAAGTTTCCGGAAAATTTTTGGAAAAACCTTTACCTTACTTCCTGGAAATCCTGCAAAACATCACTATGACTCGATACAAGCATTTGACTCAAACAAATACTAATATGTATGTTCATTTAATATTATTACGATTCATGTTCATTTGTGTTCTAATAAACCGATTTAGATTTCCCTTACACTTATCTTTTGCAAAATACCTTTATATGTAGTTAAGACGAAGTTAAAAACAAAATAAAGCATTTTCACAATTTAGTTTTGAACATGAATCAATAAGAATAAAAATTAAACACACATACGGAAACAAATAAAATCAAACAAACAATCAAACAAATAAAGCAAATAAATAAATAAAGCTTGGGTTGCCTCCCAAGAAGCGCTTTTCTTTATTAACGAGTCTTGTAGCTAGACTCAAAGTCACGCTATCCTATATAAGTAAGCTCGTCATCGAGGACGTCTTTAGGGTTAAGCTTGGATTGAAGTTTCCTATTGGTCCGCTTAGTACGATATATCTTTTCAAACTTCTCTCCATCCGGGTCATACAATGTCATCTTAATATGCCATGACCCATCTCCATCTTTGGGTGGTTTGTCCCAATCCCACTTGTGATCATCCTCCTCACAAGTCCACTTATTCATCCCTAGGTTAATTGGCAAAACTCCTAGGAACTCAATCATCCTTCTAAAAACTAGAGGGTCTTCAAATGGATCCAATTCGGTGTCCCTAGCCAAGAGTTGTTCTACCGTATGTGTTCGGTTCACAAAGTCCTCTTCTAGGTAAAATGGGCGTTGGGGTCCTATGAAGCCTCTATCTATCCAAGGTCTATATCTAGATGGTCTCCTATTTAATTCTAACCAATGGGGTGTCGGTTCCTCACTAGTATCATAGGCGTGTTTCTTAACATCATAGACTGACCAAGTATCACCTTCTCCTACCGTATCTTAGATTCCTTACAATCAATCATAGCACTAGCGGTCGCCAAAAATCCTCTACCTATCAACAAGGGGCATGTAGGGTCGCTAACCATATCAAGGACGTGGAAATCGGCTAAAATGGTTAGTTTTCCAATGTGTATTAACACGTCCTTAACTACTCCAACCGGGTAAGCAACACTTCCATCCGCTAAGCCTATTATTACCTCGGTTTCTTCAAGTTTTCCAAGTTTTAGAGAGGTGTAAAGAGGTAACGGAAGTAGGTTAAGGCTTGATCCAAGATCGGCTAATGTGTCATAAGCCTCCGAATTACCGATCTTGCAAGGTAGAACAAATAAGCCCGGATCATCTAACTTCTTAGGTAGTTTATTTTGAACAAAGGCGGTCCCTTTTTCGCCTAACTTGAGCTTCTTTTCATCCAACTCATCAACAACCGGACTTTCAAGGTGGAGCTCCTTGAATTCTTCGTCAAGGTTTTGAGTGGGAGGTGTTTCAACTATGTTGTTGACCAATTTGGATGTCATAACTTCTTGGTCATTTGGAACGACTTGGGTTTGTTTGAAACACGTGCTCATGGAATTGACCAAATAATATTGTGGACAAGAACTAGGGGACGAAACCGATGAAATAGCGTTGACGTTTAGTTTCGGGTTCTTGACCGTGTTACTAGGGAGTGCTCCCATTTCTCGGTCATTGAGGGCTTTCAACAAAGTGTCAATCTTATTGGTCATCTCGCTTTGTTTCTGTTTGAAATCGGCTTCAAACTTGGCTAAACGAGCTTCTTGAGATGCCATAAATTGAGACATCAATCCTTCAAAGCTATCGGTACTACCATTGCCGGAAGGATTGTTGTTGAAATTACGGTTCGAGTTGGAACCGCTTGATTGGAAACGATTAGGTGGGTTGGAAGAATTGGTTTGTTGTGTGTTTTGGTTTTGTTTCCACCTAAGGTTCGGGTGATTTCTCCATGAGGGGTTGTATGAATCACCATAAGGATTTGGCTCGGGTTTGAAAGTGTACCACTTGTCTCCCGCTCCGTCGGTACGCGAGGATGCGTAGTCCACAAAAGCTTGTTCGGGGAGTTCCATGCAATCACGAGTGTCATGGGGACCACTACATAATTCATATGAAGAAGTGATTTTGTTCACTTGGCTTGAAGGTTTAGGAGCCTCGTAGGATTTCATAAGAAACTTGACTTGGTCTTCAAGTTCTATGATCCTACGGTCGGAAGTGCTTGAATTGTTCGAAGGCAAAGATATTGCCTTGACCGTTTTATTCAAATCACGGGGATCACTCCAACTTTCGTTGTCATAAAGAGCAAGATCCTCTAGGAGAGCCCATGATTGTTCCGCACTTAGATCACGTAGCTTACCACCGGCCGATTGGTCAATGGTTTGCCTCGTGTAGAGATTGATATGGTCATAGAAGATTTGGACTTGGAGCCAAAGTTCTATGCCATGATGAGGGACTTTTTGGAGTAAGTCCTTGAATCGAGTCCATGCCTCGTAGAGAGTTTCGCCTTGACGTTGTTGGAACATCAAGATATCATTCCTTAGCTTGGTAGTTCTTCCCGGTGGGAAAAACTGAGCAAGGAAACGAGTGGTGAGATCATCCCAAGAGGTGATGGATCCTGCGGGTTGACGTTCTAGCCACTGACTAGCTTGGTCCCGCAGAGAGAATTGGAAGAGACGCAATCGGGTCGTCTCTCGAGTGGCAACATCAAGGTCTATAGAATCAACGATTTTAAGAAAGTCCTTGAGGTGTTGATTAGGATCTTCAGAACGAAGTCCATGGAATGCGCATCCGCTTTGCACCAACCGGATGGTGTCGGATCGCAAGGGTGTGACATTGGCTCCTTGAGTGAGCTCAATGGTGTTTCGATAGCCATGGTGGCTAGGACGGGAGTACTCTCCTAAAGTACGGGCTCTAGGAGGTGGTGGTTGTTGTGGTGGTGGGTTGTTGGGATCGAGGATATTACCATCTTCCATGATGTCGGATGGTATTGGTTACGAACAAAGAAACGAAGAAAATAGATAGACTAAAGAAAACCTAGAAAAAAAATAAAATAAAAATCTCACTAGAAAGGAATCTAGTGAGTAGACCTATAAAATAAAAATTCAACCTAAACAATAACTATTCCCCGGCAGCGGCGCCAAAAACTTGATGCGTGGTTTTGCAACCTTACAACAGGTTTTACCTCTCGAGGGATCTCAAGAGGCTTACAACCCCACCAGGCAGTGTACCTGACCGATGTAGTATAGTGTAGTGGTAAGTACGGGGGATTGATCGTTCTCCACAGGGAATAGTGTTCGTTAGGTATGAAAGACTACTCTAATAGGTCTAAGGGTTGAGGAAGATTCTTTTTTTATGTTTTTATATTTTTATGAAAGCAAGTAAAATCTCGGGTTTGAAAGAGTGGGCGGAATTAGTTGCTAGTCAACTAACCCAAATTACTACAAATGCAAATAAAATAAATAACTGAAAATAAAAAGTTGGTGAAAACTTATGTGTAGAGAAATGTGTTTACTTAGATTTCCTTACTCCCTAACTATCTTTTACCGGTTGATTAGTGTGTATTAGTTGCGTGGATGACGGGTGTATTCCTTAATACCAATCGTGGGGTGGCGTACGTACTTCCCCAACTCTACAAGCTCCTACTTCACTCCTATGTCGAGCCGGCTAGGAAGCTCCTAACATGGGATTACTAGAATTCGCTTGTGCATTAAATACAACCATAAAAACCTTTAGTACGCATTGGTTCATGTTTCTTAAGACGTTCAAGCAAGTTACCGAATAGGAAGTTAGCCAGTTTTCTTAAGCCTAACATAGATAAACAATCATCCAATACAAATAATAACACACTAATAACCAATAATCAATAGCTAGGTTTTATTAGATCTAAGCAAACACAAGATAAATCTAGCCTAACATGTTAATCAAAAGACAAGAATAAGATAGAATCAAACAACACATAGACATATTGAATGATTAATTGATAACTTATCTTCAATGTAACATGGAAGATCTCAAGGCAAAAAGCCTTGAAAAAAGATGTTAAAATCGTCTTAGGGTTTTCTCCCAAAAATTCCACACTAAGTTCCACCCTTATGACAAAGAATTGCAAAACTATATATAGATTTTTACATCTGACGGCGTCACGTTATGGAGTGTGACGCCGTCACCTCGCCGCTTCTAGGGTTCCCAGATGATCTTCTTGACGCCGTCCCTCTTTAGCTCTCCAAAATCCGTTCTGGCTTATCAAGGCTTGACGCCGTCAGACCTTGAACGTGACGCCGTCCCTCTTTGAATTAAGCCGTGACGCCCTTGATCAGGTTTAAGCGTGACGCCGTCAGAATTCACATGCAATTTTCACTGGCTTATCATGAGTAAATTTCACATCCACCTTTTCTTGCCAAGCCATGACGCCGTCTGGAGTAAATCCTGACGCCGTCAAAGGTAACTTTCAGCCGATTTTTGAGACTTTGCCGTTTTCTTCACTTTTATGCTCCAAAAACGTCCAAAATGCCTCCTTTTCCGGATTTCTCCTCAAAAGTACCTAAAATGACAAAAGGAACGATTTAGGGCGATATTTGATCAAATAAATACGATTTAGGGCTTAAATGACCCCTTAAAAGCGGTACACTTTTCGCTTCATCAAAGGCTCGGTCACCCCGAGTATCTACTTAGCATTTACATAGCTCGTAGGCTTATTTATATTAGCTTAGCATTATTAGTATTAGTATTAATAGCTTAGTCGTATTTATATTTGTGGAGTGGGTCGGGTCTTTACCCACTGTCAGCTCACTCCACAGCCCACTAGGGGCACCAATATTAGTTACTATATAAAGTCCCTTCCCATACAAGGGAAGGGTATAACTCTTGTATCATTTTCACCTACCAATCTAATCTTACAAGTTTTTCCCTCACCTCTCTCTAACTCCACCATGGGTTTCTTGATCTTTCAAGATCCAAGGCCACCCGAATCACCCACACAATCAAGATGTTTATATTCTACATAAGTCTTAGTTTGTAATGAAACTTCACTTGAAGTTTTAGAAAATAAACATACAACCTTGGAATATATGTTTATTGTTATAAACATAAGCGGCAAAATAATTGATTCTAATGGAACATGATATACTATTAGAAAGTCTAAATGGAAACATATCTTTGAGAAGATATAACATGAATGAAATCTAAGTTTGACACAAGGATTTTTCATGTACATCATGTTATTTGTTATATCATGCTTGGATGAAAGATGATTTGACAACTTTGATATCTAATTGAAAGTTATTAGATAACTAAGTGTAATGAATATGGTTGGATATAGAATTACATCCTCAGACCTGGAATTGCTCCTAAATTCCAAGTATGAACCATACGGCAAATTGTTGCGTAATCGTTATAGCCGAAAAATCTTGAAGGATTAGAAGGCATCAAACATTACACAATGGAATCTTGGTGGCCCACCCCTTTACATTACCTATATTTAGTTATGAGTGGCTAAATGAGTTCTCTTTTTTTCAAAAGAGTCCTATATATTATGAGCCAACAACGATGTTTTCGAAGAGTTAGATTTTTGTTTATCACATTGTTTTATACATATTTCCACAAGCATTCTATACATGTCTTTCTGATTTCATAAGTAAGTTTAATCCTAGTGTGTTTCTTATGGTGCATCAGATTTCCGTAGACGCAAAAGAAGTTTATATATTACATTCCAGCAATACAAGTTAATCACAGATAACACAGCAAACGGAATCGTGCCTATTGAAATTACTAATTTAATCCCTAAGTTTGATCTTAGTTTGTCTCTTTCGGTGCATCAGATTTCCGTGGACGCAAAGGAAGCTTATATGCTACATTTGAGCAGCACAAGTTAATAATCAATAAACAACATGGAGAAAGTGCATAGAGTTCCAAAGAAAGCTTTAGAGAGTTGATCGGTTATTCTTATCCCTATTTTGAATATATATAAGACTTAAAATAACAACATATGGTTTGATGCTATGTTGGAAGTTGTATAGGGGTCGAATTTGGTTCTAAGCTAGCTCGATAAGTGTTTTTGTGGTTTATGTGGACGTAAGGCCTTTGAGGTGATCTTTAGTGTAAATTTATACCATTAATGAAGCTGATGTATTTTTTTATTGCAGAGAGGCTGACAACTTATGCCTGCAGTGGAGCACGGACTTGACAATACTTGTTTACTCACAAACCATAAAAACACTAACACAAATGTTTAAACTGTTGGAATTTTAATATCATGTCATACAGAATTAAACACATAAAGCATCAAAGTAATAGCAGAAGAAAGTAGGATCATATAATATGTAATCTAATTAACCAAACATAAATAGTATGCGTACCTTATGATTCTAGCAAAACAAGAATCAATCTTCAATTGAATCACCAAGAACCTTAATTAGGGTTTATAATTGGATTAAAGAATTACCCCTTACCATTTTGTAATTCAATTCAAGATTCAATCAAAAATGTGATTGAATCACGTTCTTGTACACACGTACTAATACCAAGTAAATGTTATGCTAGTAAATTAAACACAAAACGTTTTTAGCAAAACAAAAAGTCGAATCCCTTAAACAAGAGGGTATTCGGCCAAGTTTTAGAATAAGGAGAGAAAACAAAAGCCTTTAGGTATTGTGTGCACAAGAAGTGATCAAACAATAACCTTAGGCCCTCTATTTATAGGATTAGAAAACTTAGAGAACAAGTTAGACAAGGATTAGGAATCCCTAACCCTTGGGCGGATCGGATCCATCCCTAAGGAGAATTCTAGAACCATATTTGATCTCTAATATTCCATTTATAAAACTTTCCTTTTATTCGTCTAACGATCGTTAGTCATTATCCATTAAATACTAACGATCGTTATGTGTTTTGTGTATATAATAATTAAATATAACTTTTTATAAATAATTATTATTCATTTACTCTTCATATGTAAAGTGTGCAATCCCGTGATCTCGAGTTCGATCCTAACATACGACTACTAAAATAATTTCCATAAACTAACAACTCCCACTTGGACATATTTTAATAGTGTAATCACATCGGTTAGCGTCTAGCAATACTTCGATGCCTCTAGTACAACTCGAGTAGGTCTCTTGGAAAAACCTTTAATGATTCATCATTATTATTATCCTTTTGTCTCTAATACTACGCTAAATAAAGATATGGATTTAAATCATTCTTTATTCAACTATTTTGTTTTTCGTTGTTCGTGATTGAGCAAGATTACCAAATCTTTTGAACATATTCAAGGGAGATCTTGGGCGTGGCCACACAAACATCTTGTCAACCCTACGAGGGGCCCAGCAGTATTAAATTTCAAAATAAATTTGAAGGAAAAAAATTATATCTTGACTACAAGCATAACCCATGAATTTTTTAACAATTTTGAAAACAATCCTTATGACTGCTAGTTACGTGTAGTGTTAAATTGTTCCACAGATTGCACTACATTCATAACAGTTATCTGGTATCTCAAGTCTAAGGATAACTAATCATGATTTACTTAATAACAATATCCATAAAGTAACATCATGTAGTTTGGGATAAGTCCTATATTCAATTCATTGAATATCATGTGAACTTGACATGTCAATGCATCAATATACTTTCAAGTATACTATACCAAAACTCAGATTTGTCTTAATTTAATGATATTCCCATATCATTAATTGACAACGGACAATTTAGAATAACTAAATTATTCATGGATTAAACATGCAAACATATGACACAATTTATTATTAATGAAAATAAACGTATCAAGTACTTAAATTCATTACAAATAATAAACACTTAACATCCTTTATCCAAATACTAAATAGATCAATGCATGAAAATTCTAGTTGATGAATTATGTCTCAAGCTATGACAATCATACTTGTTGACAAGACATAAACCAACCAACTTTGATCAATCAGAATTTTGAGAATACTTATTTCAAGAATTCAACTGGTGAAGTTCTTGTATGTGTACATTCAAATAATTTGATAATGCCACATAATATTTCATAAAGTGTGTGACAACCTCAATCACCAATTTATGATTATCAAACTTTCAAACATTTTTAAAGTTTAAAGTATTCTTATTCTTTTAATGTATAATGCAACTATGCTCTTAGTGAGCACAACTAGTTCACATGTCCAAGGATGAAATTCTACCATGACTAGTATTGAGTGTCATCTCAATTAAACCAGCATCATTGTCAACAAACAACAATATGCTCTTTAAAATTCCGTAAACTTGAATATCTGTTGTGTAATGTTTGATGTCTTCCAAACTTTCAAGTTTGTTGGCTATGACAATTTGCACAACAATTGACAAATTGTTCATCTATAGAATCTGGAAGTTGTTCCAGACTGAGGATGCAATTCTATACCCAAACATATTCCATTAGAATAATCACTACACTAGTTATATAATAACTTTCAATTAGATATCAACATTGTCGTAACATCTTATAACAATTCGTTTATGTAACATGATGTCCATGAAAAATCTTCAAGTCATACTTAGATTTCATTCATGTTCTATCTTATTTAAATGATATGTATCCATTTAAACATTCTCAATAATATATCATGTTCTGTTAGATTTATTTACCGCATATGTTTATAATAATAAACACACATTCCAAGGTTATATGTTTTATTTCCTAAATCTTTCGAGTGAAGTTTCATTCCAAGTTAAGACTTAACATTTAACTTATATGAAATGTTATTTCCTATATGTTATCCAACATATATGATTTAAGAAAGTAAACATAATACTCCCACTAGCTTTCAGGAATACTTAGGAGTTACCTTATTTTAAGTTATAAATCAAAACTTGGATTTAATATTTAAACATAAGATTCATCTCCTAGATGCATGCATTTATCCATACTTGAATTCTTTCATTTTGTACACTTTCAAAGATTATATGAATTCATAAAACTCTTAATTACTTACCGTCCTTGCTTAAATAATTATACAAGAAAGAGTTTAATAATCCATTGTCAAATTTCATATTCATAAAAATAAGTATGACAATTACCATCTTTGTATATTTAATGTGCTTAGAAAAGAATATTCAATCATAGTTAATTGCTTAAGTATGATTAATAATCTTGTCATAAGACATGCATTAAAATATGTGTACAATATTGTCCATATGATTTCTACACAAAGATTTAAACCACTAGGGTTACCTTATCTTTGAATAATCTCGTCTTCATTCTCTAGTCTAACTATTAAGAATTAAGATAAATCAATTTTCCAAAAATTGATTATCTTTATGGACAGCATCTTTAACATTCATAGTATGAGTAATGTACCCAATTCAATATTTGGTAATGCATCATAATATAATCCTCAGTATATTAATCAAATATCTGAGATATCCTTGCGGATCTATGAATGAGAATTTCATCATCTTGAGGTCTATCATTTACATGTTTAGCCTCATCATGATTTTCACTAGTGTGTTTTAGAAGATTATGTATCTTGTAATTTTATCTTTTCAAGATAAAAACTCCCACTTGCTTTTTGTAATTTATAGTCTATCTATAAATACTTAGCAAATAAAGCAACAATACAATGTTCTCTTTTTGGGACATTACAAATACATATTGACAGTTCCTGACATTTAGTTTGTTAATAACCTACTCATAAGTAGTTTACCAAATTCAGAACTTCATTCTAAGACTTAATGTGATTCATCACATTCCATAACAAAATGGTGTCTTATTAATCTTCTAGATTAGAGTCTTATTAAGTATATCCAATCCATACTCAATTTTCTAACCTTGATAACTTTTGGAAGAAAAGAATATATAGTTATCTTGAATCAAACACTAGAACAAGAGTTTGATTTTCCTAACTGAACATACCATAATCTTTTCATTAGAATTAATATTGTAAGATAATCTTACAATATGTAAGATAAATATATTTTGTTTGGCTTATCTATTCACCAACTAAGTCAACTTAATGGTATAATAGAATTTCCAAGTCAATTGCATGCTATATAACATAAGTACTTTTTGACCAAGTCACTTCATGTCCATCTCTCAACAAGAAGACATAAACTGTTATAACCCCACTATATGTTATAAATCACTGATCAACTCAATGACTTCTTTTATATGTCTTAATTAAAAAACATAACAAGTTAACGCCTTACTTTACTATAAGTCTTGTAACAATTAAAAAACTTTATGTTTATATCTTTACAATGAAACATAAACATGTTTAACTAAAGTAATTATGAACACCATCTCTTGGTTTCAATAGTAATTTCAAATTAATTTATTATTTCACTTATTTTATGTCATTCCAAAATTACATAAATATTCAAATTGAAGTAGTATTAGATTACTTCATTTATTTATGTCATTTCAATAATACATAGATATTTAGTTTGAAGTAGTCTTATTGTCATATTGACACTTGTTCTAATAGGTATCTAATTTAGAAACTGCAAATTTTCCCAGATACTGTCTCACGTAACATGGAGTTTTACCTTGTTATTGTAATCTAGCTAAGCTCTCACATAACGTAAATTGCAATACCAAGTGTTTCTTGGACTAGATGTGGTAGAACGTTAGTCTCTTACCTTACAGTCAAGAGAATCCTTTAAATCATATTCCTATGTGTTATACCTTGCACACAATAAAGATTTCTCCCACTTGTGCATGGAACAACATCATGTATCAGATAAACAACACGTCACTCGTTTGTTTATGTGATCAATATGATTGTGTCATAGATATTAGGGCAAATGATAAAAAAAAATGCATCAAACTTGACACTTTTTGTGATTGTGTGTAGACATTTTCTTTTTTTTTCATTGTAACACAAAACTTTTCAATTTGTGTTATTGTATGTATCCACGTCAGCTAAACGTCGAATCGTTAGTCCTTTACACTAATGTCCGTTAGTAAATAACTTAAAATTACGTTTTCTTACGTTTTTTTACGTTTTCATACGTTTTCGTCCGTTTTCGTCGATTTTCACCCGTTTTCGTCCGTTTTCTTACCTTTTCGCCCGTTGTTACACGTTCTTGTCATTTTTGTTCTCGTCTGTTTTTACACGTTTTCGTGCGTTTTCATCCGTTTTTATATGTTTTTGTCCGTTTTTACATGTTTTCGTCTGTTTTTACACGTTTTCGTCCGTTTTTATATGTTTTCATTCATTTTTGCACATTTTCAACCATTTTCTTACGTTTTCATCCGTTTTTATATGTTTTCATTTGTTTTCGTTCGTTTTTATACGTTTTCGTTCATTATTATTGGTCTTTTTTACGTTTTTGTCCCTTTTTTATACGTATAAAAACAGACGAAAACGTAAAAAAACATACAAAAACGAACGAAAACTTATAAAAATTGACAAAGACATATGAAAACGCAAGAAAACGTAAGAAAATAGGTGAAAACGTATAAAAACGGATGAAAACGTATAAAAACAGGCAAAAACGTGCAATAACTAACGAAAACATGTAAAACGGACGAAAATATATAAAAACGGATGAAAACGTATAAAAACGGACGAAAACGTGTAAAAACAGACGAAAACATAAAAAAATGGACAAAAATGAATAAAACAGACGAAAACGTGTAAAAACGAATGACAAAGTAAGAAAACATGTAAAAACAGACAAAAATGTAAAGAAACGGATGAAAACGTATGAAAATGTATAAAAACGTATGAAAACGGAATTTCAAGTTATTTACTAACAACCGTTAGTATAAATGATTAACGATGCGACGTTTAGCTAACGTGGATACATACAATAACAAAAAGTGTCAAGTTTTGTGTTACAATAAAAAAAATAGTTAGCTACACACAATCACAAAAAGTGTCAAGTTCGATGCATTTTTTTGTCATTTGCCCTCGATATTATCGTAATTAGTAGATATAGAACCACATTGTCTAGTAAGGAAACGTACATGATTATCTTTAAAACACAAGTGTCTACTATTGGAAAGAATTTATCTCAAGACATTCTAGAGATAATCTGGGTTACTACCAAGATGACAAAGCTTGTAACTCCCACTGAATTACAGATCATTACAATAATTCATTATTCAGTAATTAGTATTACAATACAATGCTCCCATTAGATTTGACAACATTATAAGTATTTCATAACCAGTAAAAGCAAATAGTGTGCTATTTACCTTCCTACACCTTTGAGAAAACCCATACGTAACAATTACTTAGGTACTAAAAGAATGTATTCTACTTTCTAAATTATGTACTATCCATCAATGCAATTAACTTGAAAAATTGGGCTTGCAATTTCTTCCTTAATAGATCTACCATCCCCACAAGTTAGACAAGGATTTGGAATCCCTAACCCATGGGCCGATCGGATCCATCCCTAAGGGGAATTCTAGAACCATCTTTGATCTCTAATATTCCATCTATAAAACTTTCATTTTATTCGTCAAACAATCGTTAGTCATTATCCGTTAAATACTAACGGTCGTTATGTGTTTTGTGTATATAATAATTAAATATAACTTTTTATAAATAATTATTATTCATTTACTCTTCATACGTAAAGTGTGCAATCCCGTGATCTCGAGTTTGATCATAACATACGACTACTAAAATAATGTCCATAAACATAAACATGTAATTAGTCATGATTTTGAAGCAAATTCATATTCAAGAAAAATCAAATAGCTAGCTAGTAAAATATCGTCAAATTAGACATATTAATTTGGACATGTCGACCGGTTGACATGTTTAACATAAAATCGACGTCTTGTGTTGGTATTATAGAATCAAAAACAAGATAATTTTTTAGTGATCCATATTTGTAGCCAGACAGTGGTCTGGTCCATGAAGGATGGCTGGATGGAGACATATGGTGATGAAAATATAAGCCATGGGTTCACACGGTTGTAAACCAGGTCTATACATGAGCCCATGCCATTATCAACTTCCACTTTTGCGGTTCATCCTAATTTCATACCCTCATTTCACATTTGGGTTTAAGTCAATAGTAATCGTGTAAACTTTCATATAGTAGATCTTTTGGCATATAAATTGGAACGCTTTGTTTTAACGAACGAATTTGTTGAGTCTTGTTCAAGCAAAGGCTAAATCATTCACCGATCACTTTGTCCACTTAATGTGCAACTTCGTTTTCTAAATTCTCATCATCTGTACATTTATTGGAAATGCTAACATGCTTAGATAGCATACAACTTGTAGATCGGACATAGTTTGCCAAATATGCCATATCTAAAGCCATCCCTACACTACCACAATAGAAATAAGCCGAAATATCGATAAGGTTCATTTGCTAATGTTTACGTACGTTTTGTGAGTGTGTTTATGTATGATGTAACTGTACACCACACAGGGGCAGAGCCAGAACTTTATTATCGAGGGGGCAAAATATGATAATTTTTAGAAACTACACTAAAAATTGGTCCGTTGGGGGGGCAAATTACAAAAATAGCCGAAAATTTTCAAAATTTACACTACAATTTTTTTCGCCGGGGGTCACGTGACCCCCCGGACCCCCCTTTATCTCCGCCCCTGACACCACAACCGGATTTTATCACAATTATACATCGTCATCGCTACACGCGTGTGCTTGTCTGATAAAAACCAACAGTAACTTCTCACTAAAACTCAAACAAGTATAACTCGTATCATTTATTCGTCTATAAATTTCGAAGATGTAATTTCACTATCTACAAAAACTAGTGATCACAAACTTATCGACTGGAGATAAGTTTCTAAGAAATGAACATGGTTGCAAACAATATTTCTCGTCGCACTAAAGCAAGGTGAATCTATAAAATTGTTTATTTATTCTTTACGTGATTTGATGCATACATATCTCAATACGTCACATGTGACTACCTTTAAATTCATATGTAATTACATTTCTGATCATTTAACTGCCTAATAATATGGCCTGTTACTGAGTATTATTTTTGGTTCACAAGTAGTTGGAGCTAAATTTGATGTATTTTTATGCGATTTTACATTAATAAGTTTCAGTTCTAACTAATTCGCCAAACAATTTTATAAAAATATAAGGTTTAGCTTCCAGCTTATAATCTAAGCATCAGCTGCAACCCATTTCGTCAAACATACCCTTATTGTTCCTTATCTAACTACACTGCAACTCATTTCGTCAAACATACCCTTATTGTTCCTTATCTAATTACACTATATAAACCATAATGACCCTAGAAGTCACTAGCCCTTTCCTTTGTAGGTGCAAAAAGTTGGGAAACCCGGGCGTTGCCACGGGAGTTTTTTTTGTGTGTTTTTTTTTTTTTTTTTTTTTTTGTATTTTTTTTTATTCTTAATGGAATTTTAATGTAAAAAACATTTTTTCATGTAAATAGGAATTAGGTATGTGTAGAATTAGTGAACCAGCACGACCTAGAAAGCACAAAACGTATCGTATTTGTCAAAAATATTTATTTTTGAAAGTATTGCAAATTTATACTCGTTTTTATTGAAAAAATTATTTCGTGAACAATGGCGCAAGTTTCATTAATTTTCGAGTCCGTTTGGTATGTCAAATGGGTTCCGCGGTGTTTTTGTCAAAAGTTTAGCCAAATTGGCACCTTCACCCCCTCCGCCCTCTATTTTCATTTCACTCCCCTCACTTTTATATTTTCATTTACACCCCTCCCTCAAAAATATAAATACCACAAAAATAATAAAAACACCCAACACTATTTATTCTCTCTTCTCTCTTCCTTCTCCCTCCCCACCGCCGGCGTCCACAACTCCGGCCACCACCAAATTCCGGCCACCGGAATGTTTTTCCGGCGAGTCTTTTTCATTGCCGAATCAATAGATCGGTTTATCCCGATCATTTCTGGAGCTTCCTAGCCCGCGACGCGCCCCGCAACGCCACCCAAGCGCCACCAACATCCACTGCCTCACCGACACTCACCACCACAGCCGCCTTCTTCGTTTTTCTCCTCGGTAAAACCCTTTCACGCGCCCATATTTTTATTTTTATTTAAACATTTCAAAACCCTAATTCGTATATTTTTAATTAAATCCGAGTTTTTAATAAGTCTTTTAATAAAAACCTTTTAAAAACTTAATAACTCGTGTGGATCTATTCGTTTAGTCGCGACTCGGTCACGACTCGGTCGTGACTCGGACTCACCGAGTCAACTCGTGGTGACTCGGGGTGAGTTGCTTATTTATTCGACCTCTATTATTTTTCTTTATCCTTTGTGATGTTTGTAGCTTGGTTTAGATTTGATCTCAGTGTGTTTACTTCTCGACAGCCGAGATACGGCGAAGCCGAGCCGTGACTCGTGGTGAGTCACGGCAAGGCGAGGTGTGGTTTAGGTTAGAGTTTGGTATGATTATGTTAGTTTGGATTTGCGTTGGGATTATTGATGTTGCAGTTTCAGATTCATTGGAGTCGTTTGGATATTTATTTTTTTTTAGTTAAAAGAGTTAGTAAAATTAGTGTTTAGAATAAATAAAATTAAGATGTTGTGTTGCAGATTTGGAACTGTTGTGACGATTTGGATTAAATAATATATTCACTGTACTACAGTGCACACAAAGATGGTAATTAAGGGTGCATTAAATGCATGGCGAATCAAATGAAGCCACATGGGCATATAACACCAGCCAGCCAATTACATGACGCCACATAACCAACACACATTAAATGCAACCCGCTTGGGCAAACATGCCCTCCTTACCTTTTAGTATATATATAAATATAAATGTGTGTGGCAAGGAGTTAAAGACGCACTGAAAATTTGAAGTGACATATGGACAATGGCATATAAAAATTCAATTTAGCAATTTAGTAACATGTATTTGAGTAATTTTTATTTTTAACGGTACATGTTTATCTTAGTTATATGAGGAGGGGGAGGGGGATTATGTGGGGCGTGTTGCCGAGCACCCCAGAATGCGACACCAATGCTCTTATCAAAGGTGTATATATCAATACACGAAAACTTAAAGTTACCACCACTACTAGAAGTGCTCATACGTGTTGTATTGTTCTTAATTTTGTATTTCTTCAGTGAATCTTCTTAAATCTATTATATTATCAATCAGGTGGCAACAATATTTATTTACACCTCACACCATGAGGTGAGGAGAATAGTGTATGAACTAAACAAGAAGTAGGGCTGAGCATCGGGCCGAATACCGACACGACCCGACCCGTCCCGTCCCGACCCAGCCCGATCTCGAAAAGGGTGAAAATACTATCCCGAAACCGAACCGAATGGGACTCGGGTCGGTTTCGGTTTTGGTTGTATCTCTCAAAACTGCACTTATTTCTTCGGTTTTCGACCCGACCAACCCGACATCGACTTTTCCTAAAACCTAGAACCGAGAACCGACCCGAAGGTTGTCGGTTTGGTTTCGGTCAGTTTTTCGGGATTTTTCGGTTTCGGCCGGTTTTGATCAGCCCTAACAAAAAGTGCATTTAAGGTGACTGTGCCAATGTATTGGCTATTCTCCACCATTATTGGATCTTGTTTACACCATCATTCTAGATGGTTCATATCTATTCCAAGGTAGCTAAAATAACCCCAATGTCCCAATCATATCACTTATAATTTAATTACTTTCTGGAAGGTTATTGGGGAGCCTTTTGTATGTGGAAGTTTGATATCATGCTTATTTTTGATAACTTTGAGTGCAAACTTGCGTTTGTACTTTTTTCCTTTTTTTTATTTAATATAAATTTTTGCTTCTACAAAAAAATAATAATTATACATTTGCGTTTAATGTGATCATTTGTTATATCATTTAGTTAACTAATCTTTTTCTTAGAGTGCACAATGCGGATGATGTTATAGCTTGTTATAGTCATCAAATGGTGCCTATGGCTCCGCCATACGACACTAGCTAGCACTTTCGTCAAAGCTATCACGAGCGATTTTGTTTTCTTCTTTATTTTATTTCTTTGAACTAAAACATATATAAAATATGTTTTTTGGTTGTGTGTTACATGAATATTATAAGATAAGGTATTTTATATATATATATATATATATATATATATATATATATACTAAAAGGGGGGAAACAGTACCCTCAAAAGCTATGGGGCACTTATTTGTGCTTCTCCCATTGATTTGTATCTCTTAGTGGGACACATGGCTTTGATAGATTGGGTATTTCGGATTGCATGCACTGTTTAGGCAACTGTTTTTAACTGTTTGTTACTGTAGCATGATCTACAAAGTGTTATCCCTCCACTGTAGCAGGTATATCTGGGTTTTTTTCCCCCTTTAGTTCTTCATCGTATTCTATTCATCATCTTTGTTCTCTTGAATCTCGCATCATCCTGCACACACAAAAAAGAAATAAAAAACATAGGCCATATATTCAGGTCCAATGTATTGTTCTGCATTTTTGGGTGTTTTTTTTATTAACCAATTAGAGTTTCTTAATTTGGGGTTTTATATATATCTAGGATTTTTGACCTCTTTATGCTTTATTACGATTTAGTTTTTTAAAACTCATCATTTAATTTAGATGTTTCTTTGATTTTAATTTTTATGTGAAATTAGGGTTTTCTTAATTTAGGGATTTTGTTAACTTCGACGTGTGCAAACAGGACATATTATGAACTCTATTACACCAACTAATCGAGGCACAACTAAGTGTTGGATTGTTTTTGAGGGAACTGTTTCCCCCCTTTTAGTATATACATATAATTTTTATGTGAAATTAGGGTTTTCTTTATTTGGGGATTTTCTTGATTTGTTTTGCAGATCAGCCTGTTGAGGTTTGTATTGTAACTTGCGTGTTTGACTTGGGTTTGATGATTCTATAAATGTGTTGTCTTGCTGCGCTAGGTGGAAGGATGGTAGAGTGAGACAAATAATTGCCTCAGCAACCTCCACGTGTGCAAACAGGTCATATTGTCAACTTTATTATACCAAGTAATCCGATCTCTTCTTTGATATTAGGCTGGGGGTGTTTTATGTGTGTGAGGTTTCGGCCTGCTTTTATCCACTATGTTTTAGCCTGCGATTCTTTTGACCATGATAAGTATAATGTTCTGAGATTCACTATTGTCACTCATGTGTGTTTGTTGGGTTGTTTCATTAGCATTGATTGTAATTAATCAGTATCCCTCGCACTTATCCTCTGTTTTTTTGGTTTGGATTGTTTTTGAGGGAAAAACCAATGGGAGAAGCACAAGTAAGTGCTCCATTGTTTTTTAGGGTGCTGTTTCACCCCTTTTAGTGTATATATATATAAATTTTATGTGAAATTAGGGTTTGATGATTCTATGAATGTGTTATTTTGCTGCGCTAAGTGGAGGGATGGTAGAGTGCGACAAATAGTTGCCTCAGCAACCAGCACGTGTGCAAACAGTGCGTATTGTAAACTTTAGTATGCCAAGTAATCTTATCTCTTTTTTGATATTAGGCTGGGGATGCTTTATGTATGCGAAGTTTCGGCCTGCTTTTATCCACTATGTTTTAGCCTGCTATTCTTTTGACCGTCATAAGTATAATGTTCTGAGATTCACTATTGTCGCTTATGTGTGTTTGTTGGGTTGTTTCATTAGCATTCATTGTAATTAGTCAGTATCCCTCGCACTTATCCTGTGTTTTTTTGGTGGGTTGGTTCGTTGCAGGATACTAATGGGCTATGATGATTACCTGCTCTCTGAATCAAATGATATCGGTAATAGGAAGTCTGAACCCGTAACTTGGCAGGGCAATGACCGGATGGCGTGATAGCATGCTTGCTATTGTGCAACCGCTTTTATCTGCAGCTATAGTGGAATTCAGGCTTTTTTTTACCCTTTTTCCAATTACAAATCTAAGCCTAATGATCTATTGTATCAGTTTTGTCAGTTCGAATTTTTTAACAGGTTCTATTTTTCCAGGATAATAATGGTCTATGATGATTACCTGTTCTCTGAATCAAATGATATCGGTAATAGGAAGTCTGAAACTGTATCTTGGCAGGGCAATTACCGGATGGCGTAATAGCATACTTGCTATTATGCAACCACTTTTATTTGCAGCCATACTGGAATTCAGGCTTTTTTTTACCCTTTTTCCAATTACAGATCTGAGCCTAATGATCTATTGTATCATATGTGTGGTTTCAATTTTTTTTTCACGGGGTGTATTCATATATTGTTGGATCAAGAAGATCAGCACTGTAGTTTGCTATTTTCCCAAGATAGTAATGGCCTATGATGAACCGCCATGTTGCAAATCCAAACACTGGATGGCATAATTATGCAACCGTGTTTGTTTCCGTCAATCGTCAACTTTATGTGTTTTTTGACTCTGTTTCCGTCTATAGTCAACTTTATATCTTTTTTGAGTCTGTTTCCTGTAAAAAAATCATTTGTTTTTTGTGGTGGCCGGTATTGATAGATTGGGTATGTAAATATTTTTCGGTTTACAGTCACTGTTTAGTCAAATGTTTTTCACCGTACCATGAAAAAAAAATTTACCATAATTTTACTGTCTACTATAGCAGCTATATCTGTTCTTGAGCCTCCAGGTGTTGTGATGCATTAAATGAGGGCTGCAATATTTTTGTTTCATTATGAAGTTATCTATCTTTTCTTATGGTTTTTCCCATTGAAAGATTTAACCAGGAACTTCTCTTCGTGCTCTTTGTTCTTTTCAATCTGCCATCATTCCCCAGGAAGTTTTGGTGGGTTGGTTTGTTCCAGGATAGTAATGGATTATGAAGATTGGCAGTTCTATGAATCAAATAATATTGCTAATAGGAAATCTCAACCCGTACATTGGCAGGGTAATTAGTGGATGGTGTGATAGCATAATTGCTATTATGCAACCACATTTATTTGCAACCATGGTAGAATTCAGACTTTTTTTACCCTTTTTCCAATTACACATCTGAGCCTAACGATCTATCATATCAGTTATGTGGTTTCAACTTTGTAAGCGGGCACTATTTTTCAAGGCTAATAATGGGCTATGATGATTACTTGTTCTCTAAATCAAATGATATCGGTAATAGGAAGTCTGAACCCGTAGGTTGGCAGGGCAATTACCGGATGGTGTGATAGCATACATGCTATTATGCAACCGTTTTTATTTGCAGCCATGGTAGAATTCAGACTTCACCTGTTCTCTGAATCAAATGATATCGGTAATAGGAAGTCTGAACCCGTACGCTGGCAAGACAATTACCGGATGGCGTGATAGCATACTTGCTATTATGCAACCGCTTTTATTTGTACCCATGGTGAAATTCAGACTTTTTTTTACCCTTTTTCCAATTACAAATCTGAGACTAATTATCTACTGTATCAGTTCTGTTACAGTTTTTGTGGTTTCACTGTCTCTCAGTTCGTTTGGCATGTTCCTACATAACAAGAATAAACAAAAGATGAACATTGGTCTAAATTTTTTTATGCGATACTCTATTATCATCATCCATTATTGTTTACTCATCATTGATCCTCTCTTACTACTTACTCTCTTTGGACCACAAATTTTTTTGAATGCCAGCAGGTTTTTTATATTCAATAACCTGACCGCATACTATGGAAACAAGGTAAGTATTAAAAATAGACATAATATCAATGATGGATGTACCGACACCAAACACAGTTATTACTGATTTCGCTTGGCGTGTGCATCCATCATTGATACTTTGTCAATATTTTTGTACCCCTCAAGTTTTCACGTTCACCTACTGCAGTACATTATGGTTCAACTCAGATCAAGATCGGCTGTTGGTCAACTGTAGGTCGTTACCAGTTTTATTAACATTTATTTTCGTACAAAACGTCATTCGTTGCTTTAGTTATGTTAGGGCTATGATGATTCAGACCTATTTTCTGAGACTAATGAATTGGGTGCTCAAAGATTGTAACCGTAACTTGGCATGGCAATGACTGGATGGCATCATTATGCAACCGTTTTTCTTTGCAGCCATGTGCGGTCATACATCTTTTTCACCCTGTTTGGTTATAAAATCTGAGCCTAATAACTGCCTTTGTATATGCATGATTATCATATTTTAAGTTTAGAGTCTTAGTCCACTGTAGTAGACGACTGTCTTTTAGGCATCTTGGCAGGTTCAGGGACACAAAAGGTTCTGATAACCGGCCGTCTGCATTTAACGATAACAGTAACCACAGATGTTGTACATCGCATGTCAATATTAGGAAATGAAAACTATCTGGTATTCTTTATTTGCCGATACTACCTGTTGATGTTTTGTGTCTATCATGGTAAGTTTTTTTTCGCATATTCGTAACTGCAGTTACACAAAAGGGCTTGATCAACAATAGGGTACAATTCTAAAAGATAGATGAGAAACAGAAGAGAATGGTGTGACAGGTGATTTGGTGCAGATTACTTCTTTGCACCATCCTCTTTTGTTTCCCATCTATCTTTCTGAATTGAACCGTATTATTGATCAGGACCTTTTGTTGAGCTGCATTTGCGAATATGCGAAAACAAACCTCCCATGGCAGACACAGAACATCAACTTTTAGTATCGGCAAATAAAAAATACCAGATAGTCTTCATTTCCTAATATTGACAAGCGATGTACACCATCTGTGGTTACTGATATCGCTAAATGCAGCCGACGGATTATCAGAACCTTTTGTACCACTAAACCTGCCAAGATGCGTAAAACACAGTTGTGTTTGACATTGCTCATGTGCTTAAACTTTTTAACAACCTGCTATTTTTTTAGTCGAATCAAAGGCGTTTCAGATAATGCTTAATGATACCCTGTTTTCACCAATTACGCGCCAAGGTCAACCTATGTCTTTTTCTTTTTTCTTTTTTTTTTTTTTTTATTTATTAATTTTTTTTCCTTTATGAATATCTATATAATGCATGAGGAATTTACCAGCCAATGACAAAAGCCATTACTATTTTCTATTTTTGGTAAGTGTAGCTTACCGTAACCCGTCCCTTGCCATAATTATCAGATGGTTGCAGCGAACACCGATTTTGGGTACCACTTCTGTAATCGCTGAACTGAGCCTTATTATGTATATTATCATCATGCATTATCGTTGGCCCATCATTGATCCTGTCTTACTACTTACTCTCTTTGGAACTCAAAGCTTTTTGTTTCGCAGTGTCTCAGTTCATTTGCTATGTTGCTACATAACTAGAATAAACAAAAGATAAGTATTGCTAAAATTTACATACTTAATCCATTGTACTACATAAATCCACTTTTATATAAATATATATATATATATATATTTTATATATATATATATATATATATATATATATATATATATATATATATATATATATATATATATATATATATATATATATATATATATATATATATATATATATATTACCTTGCTAACAGGTTTTATATATTCAACAGGGTCATTGCATACTATGGAAACAAAGTAAATATCAAAAATTGATGGAATTTCAACGATGGATGTGCGGAGACCAAGCCGACCTATTACTGTATTCACATGGTCTGTGCATCCATTATTGATACTTTGTCAATATTTTTGTACCCCTCAAGTTTTCGCGCTTACCTACCTCAGCACATTATACTTCAACTCAGATCAAGATCGGTTGTTCTTCAGCTGCCATATATATACTTCGTATGTTTGCCTTTCAAAGGTATAGAATTTAATTTTAGTAAATTTGAATTGGAAAATTATAGATTCTATGGCCATAAACTTACATATTAATATGTGTTCATGGGATTTTATTTGTAGTCTTTCATAGTAATCAATTATTGAAATTTGATTTTGTCAAATTAATTAAGAAGTTCAAGTGAAATTTAAATGAATAGATGCATACAGAAGCAATGTATGTGAAGTACCCTGATATATCTTTCTTTCTTTTTTTTTCTTTTTTTTTCTGGATATCTATGTAATGCATGAAGAATATACCAGGCAATGATGAAAGCTGTTCTGTAATTGCTCACCTGAGCCTTATTATATATATTATCATCATGCATTATCATTTAACCAACAGTCATCCTCTCTTACTGCCTACTCTCTTTGGAATTCAAAAACTTTTTTGTTTCACATTGCCTTGGTTAATTTGGCATGTTGCACATGCTTACTCCACTATGCTACATGAGTCTGCTTATGTTTTTTTTTTTTTTTTTTTACCCTGGTAGCAGGTTTTATATATTCAATAGCGAAACTCAATACTATGGAGACAAGCTAAGTATCAAAAATAGACGGAATATCATTGATGGATGTACGGAGACCGAGCCGACCTATTACTATAATGATGATTGAGACCTATTTTCTGACACTAATGAATTGGGTCGTCAAAGATTGTAACCGCAGCTTGGCATGGCAAAGGTCTATCATATAAAGAAGTAAGTTTGTAAAACTTAGCAAAAAATTATAGTTGTCGATTCTCTAAAAGTGTTTCAAAGAGAAGTTGAAAGTAACAAGGTATGTATTAGGTGCCTACATTACTTAGTGGATGAATGGTTTAACTTAATAAATGAGTCTCGAATTTCAACATAGTTACCCATTCTAAGTTCCCATACAGTTCCTTTTGTTATTTCAACAATCTAGCAATTTGCCTGGTGCAGACCTTTGCACAAAGGGAGTTGAAACAACAAAAGGAACTGTAGGGGACCTTAGAAGCATTGGCTATGTTGCTTTTTGAATTCCATTCTTTTTTATGATCTAAAACCAGCCATCTACAAAGTAATGTGGCCATACACAGCTTGCTACATTGAACTTCACCTTGAAAAAGTCAATTATTATGGCACATCTATCTAACAATGTAGCTGGGTTCCATTGGTTAAATTGACCGAGTTCTCTAAAACCATTTGTCTATCAAGCACACCAATGGTTTTAGGGAACTCGGTCAAATTAAGCAATGGAACCCATATACATCGTTTGATAGATGGGCTCTGATAATTGAGGCGTGTTGATTGTGATAATGATATAGTGTGTATTGTTCATGACAGGCTACACTCCTTCATTATCCCATTCAACACGAGTCCTAATACTCACACACTTTTCTAGAATCGACAATTTTTTTCTTCGACACACTTTGGTACTTTGAGCTTCCCCTCGAAAACCTATTCCTATGTCACTGTCATTGCAATGGGTTTGGCACAAACCTTTACACATATTTCATCGACATGGAAATGGGATTTCGAGTGGAGGCTCAAAGTACCAAAGTGTGTCATGGTACGAACAACGATCACATGATTGCAGCCAAGGCCGGTTTTGGGTACCACTTCTGTAATTGATGCCCTGAACCCTATTATCTATATTATCATCATGCATTATCATTCACTAGCAAATATTATATATTCAATAGCCAGATTGGATAGTATGAAGACAAGTTAAATATCAAAAATACACGGAACATCATTGATGGATCACTAAAATTATTTTATGCATGTTGGCAGGTTCAGTCCCACAAAAGGGTCTGATCACCGATCGTGTGCATTTCACCAAAGCTAGATGGGAAACTGAAAAGAGTGTTGTGACAAGTGATTTGGTGCACATGACTTCTTCGCACCATCCTCTTTTGTTACCCATCTATCTTTGGAAACTGCAGCCTTTTGTCGATCAAAGCCTTTTGTCGAACTGCAAGTGCAAATATGCAACAACAAATTTGGTATTGTTGATGCAAATAATGTTCTAAAAATGTTATTCAAATCTTTCGATAACTTCACGTTTTGAGGATGACAAAATGTGAAAACACGTTACGTTAAAATTAACGTAAACAAGTTTTTAATCGAAAGTTCCCGTTTCTACGCAAATCACTCTAGGTATGCACAAACAAATTTACAACTTGACAAATGATCAAAGAAGTGAATTTTTGTTTAAGAAATCACATTTTTAATGTGACAAAATATTTCTTTCAAAAATATATTTTACAAATTATTTTTGAATAATTAAGAAATGTTTTATTGGAAAAATAAGTTCAAAAATCATAACAGCTATTTTTCCCCCCAAAATCTGCTCCAAACTTCCCCAAATAAGTTTTCACCAGAAAAGACAAAAATAGGAGTGTTTTTGTCTGGCACGGTACCATTAAATTTAGTGGTACCGTGTGTGGTTTAGTGGTACCGTGTCCCTGTAACGGCTAGATTTTTTCTGCCTATAAATACCAGCCCACTTCACAGTTTTTGGGCATCCTTTTTCACACAGAACTTTCTGAGTTTAATACCCTCACCACATCTTTTCTTCTTGATCATTTAGTCTAGTTTTCTTTTGTTTAAAGAGTGATCCAATCATCCAACCAAGTGATCACCTTCATCCCTCTTCTAGTGCAAGAGAAGAACTCAAGCTTATGAGCTAGTGTGTTGATCAAGAGTTGATAGGATAGATTGAGTCAAGTGAGGGTTGATCATTGTGATCGTGTCAAGATCTTGAAGATCTTTTGAGTCTTGTGTGTTGAGTGTGTGAAGTAGAAAGGATCAAGTGGATCGTGGTAGATTGGTGCTAGCTAAGATTAGCACTCGACATCTAGCTTAGTGTCAGAAATAGGATAAGCGACGTGTACGGTTTTCTCCGCCTAAAGGAAGGTTGTTGACATAGTGCTTGAAACTCTCGAGTGTGGTACTCGGGGAGTGGAGTAGGGCGAAGAAGAGCTTCGTAGCCGAACCACTATAAATTCCTTTGTCCCGGTTTGATCTTTCCATCTCTTCCTTTTACTTTTATTTAGTTACATTAGATAGTTTAGTTTAATTGATTCATATTGGTGTTGATTGATTACACATAAGATTCGAATCAAAGTTTTTCAAAGCAAAGTTTTTTACGAAGATTTAAAAACCGGTAAAACTATTCAACCCCCCCCCTTCTAGTTTTCCACAATTGGTATCAGAAGCCACGTCAGTCAAGATTTTAAAGTAAATTGTATTTTAAAACTTGAATCGATCAATGGATTTCGACAAATATCAAAAAGGGCAATCTATGCAAAGACCACCACTTTTCGAAACCGATTGTTTTATATATTGGAAAACAAGATTCGAAACGTATGTGAAATCAAAAGACATTGATCTTTGGCATATTATTACCGAGGGTGACTTTCAACCAATTCAAAAGAATCCGGAAACTAGAAAGGATGAAATAGTTCCTTATGACAAACAAAGTGATGAACTTAAAAGAAAACTAGCCAAAAATAATGAGGCTAAAATGATGATTTACAATGCTTTGCCTAAAAAGGAATTTGAAAGAATTTTCATGTGTAATACGACAAAAGATATTTGGAAAACTTTGTTAATCACTCACCAAGGTAATAATCAAGTCAAAGAGAACAAGATAGATCTTCTTGTTTAACAATATGAACAATTTTCCATTTCGGAAGATGAATCTATTGATAATGCTTTTGCTAGATTTAATACTATTATTACAAGTCTTAAAGCTCTTGATGATGGTTATTCTAGCAAGAATTACGTTAGGAAGTTCCTTAGGGCTCTACATCCTAAATGGAGAGCAAAGGTCACCGCCATTGAAGAGTCAAAGGACTTGGCGACATTATCACTCGATGAACTAATAGGAAACTTGAAGGTTCACGAGATGATAATTAAGAAAGACTCCGATATAGTCAAAGGCAAAAGCGAGAGAGTTAGATCTCTAGCTTTGAAAGCCAAAAAGGATTCTAGTGATGAGGAATGTTCGAGTTCCGATAGTGAAGATGAAGAGTATGTGTTAGCCATTAGAGACTTTAAAATTTTCTTTAGGAGAAGAGGTAGGTTTGTTAGGCAACCTCGTGATGATAAGAAGCCGTCACACAAGAACCGAGTCGAAAAGAAAGGGACAAGTGATACGAAATATTTTAGATGCGGAGATCCTAATCACCTCATAGGAGAATGTCCTAAACCACCAAAATCCAACAACCAAAAAGCTTTCATAGGAGGCTCTTAGAGTGATAGTGGTGAAGAAGAAGAGAAGAAGCCCAACAATGAAACATGCCTAATGGCTCAAGCTTCTAATGAGGTACATTCCAACTCTTCTTATTATAGTAATGATAATTTGTCAATAGATGATAACATACTATATGATGAATATAATAAGCTGTGTGAGGTAAGTTCTAAAATTTTAGGTAGAAACAAAACACTAAAATTAAAATTGCATGAACTCGAAATGCAAGTTTTAGAACTCAAGAATCAAGTCAATAGACTTGAGAAAAATAAAGAAGTAGATGTAGGATGTAAGTCATGCTTAAGTCTTCAAGCAGAGAATGAGAAACTCAAAGAAAATGCTTTGAGAATCATTAAGTTTGAAGACGGAACAAAGGCACTTAATGATATGCTTGAAAATATTAGATTTAGTGAACATAACCATGCAGGATTAGGATTTAACCCAAACCAAGCTACTACAAGTAGTACTAAACAAGTAAAATTTGTAAAGCCTGAAGAATCTGAAAAATCAGGCGACGTCACCACTAAAGGTACAGACGGCACCACTAAAAATAGAGGTACCGTGGTACCGTCTGGTGCTAGAGTCAGATCTGGGTCAATCCTGAAAAATAACTTAAGTCCTAAACCAAGTCACTTAGCTATTAATAATGTAGAAATACCTATTGCTAATAAAAAGGAAGTCAAAAGTATTTACAAATCATTGTCAACCCCCAGACTTGGTTATGTAAAACTTGATGTTAGATCAAAGACTCCCTCACCTAGAAGAACAAATGTTACTAAACCTCGGTCAATGTAAAACCCAAAATTAACATAATCTGAAATGACTAAAATGCCCTCAAATTTAAAATTTTAAGAACTTATGAAAACTATGCAAGTAACATTATTTGAACTTAACTTAAGTTACCCAACAAATTAAATTAATTAGACTTTACACTACAATTTAAATGTCACAAATAAATACTCCTACACTACAAGCTACACTAGTCGATCCAATGTATGTGTCATACTTCAAAATTTCGGCCAAAAATAATACCAAGAGATAAGTATAAACTTGATAAGTATGGAAGTTGATAATCTCCCTATTTTGCATCCAAAATTTCGGCACACCCTTCCCTACAAACTCTCTCAAAACCATGTATTTTGAATACACTTCCAAAACAAATCAATAAAACCCTAACTCCCTCCCCATCCCTTTTGTACGGCACACCAAGAAAAAAAAAAAAAAAAAAAAAAAAAAAAAAAAAAAAAAAACCTAAAGCTCTATTGTTCTAGTCGATCCATTCAAGGAGAAAAGAAGAAGAAGTCTTGATCTTGTTCTTGTTTCATTCACATCACAAGGTAATCATTTATGTACACTCTTAATCCACACGAATTTATGAACAAAATCTAATCACTCCATGTGTTCTTCTTGTTTCTGTCGTGCGTACCATCAAGAAGAAGGAAGGAAGGCGTTTGTGAATTGATCTTGTGTTGTTCTTACTCTTCGTTTGATCTTCAAGGGTATTTTGTATCATCCTCTCTTGTTTAATCATGTCATATTTGATCCATATTGTTGTTCTTGTCAAGAGATAATCACACATGATAATAGAAATGATCACATGAAATTATAAGTCATTCACATGAAATAACAACTCTAAAAAACTGAATATATAAATCGATCCATATGAAAGTTCTATGAATATGATTATTATGAATATGTTAAGATCATGTAAGAATCACCCTAATATGTTTTTGTATCATATGCGAAGACCTTGTGTTAATTGATGAGTCTTTAAATAAGTTACACATGAAATAATGAAAAACTACTACTGACCAGAAAATTTGTTCAACTTTAATCGATTGGATAAAAATGATGTGAACGTGTTTTTGGGTGTTTCTGGGGTCTAAAATGAAGTTCAAGGAAAGGGCTTTCTGGTAAAATTAACCTTGTAATTTTTAGAGGTCGGGAAAATTAAGTGTCAAGCTGAATTCGTATGACTGGAAAATTAGTCTGGCTTTTTGATTTTTAATTTCCAAACCGTGTTGAGTTAGAGGATAAAAATTGGTAGGATTAATATTTCATATGTTGGATAATTACTGGAATTTTTGTAGATTTTTATGAATTAATTTGATGGGGTTACTAAATGAAAACTCTTCGTATGTTAAAACTGATCAGAAATCTGGACGAGTTGGTTTAAGCGATTTTTAGATCATAGTTATGCTAGTCAATAAATTCTGGAAAAATTCAAGAGTGTTCTTAAGACATTAGAGAATCTGTGGTAATTTTTGGGAATTTTATTTCTGAGTTCTTATATGGTTAATAAATTCGACTAAACAGGACCAGTTCATATGTATAATTTGTTAAAAAGTGAAAAAGGGTTTTAAAAGGTGTAATATGTTTATTTTCTAAACTAAAGGGTCTAAATTGTCATTTTTCTAAAACTAAGGGACTTAACTGATGAAAACATGTAACTTGATAATATTTACATTTTACACCCTAATCTTATCATAATGACACTATTAACCCTAAACTTGTTATAATTGCATAATAAACCCTAAACTTATATAATCAACATTATGAACCTTAAACTATTATCATTGTCACATTTGAATACTTAAACTTATGATATTCTAAATATGGAAACCTACTAATTCTGGAAACTTACTAATTCGGGAAACTTGCTAAAAATAGAAACCTGCTAAAAATAGAAAGTTACTAAATATGGAAAGTTGCTATTTTTGGAAAGTTACCTAAAATGGAAAGAAAACTAAAATGAAACCTTTATGATTATGAAATCAGGAAACTTATAAGAAAACTTATGATTTTGTAGATCGGGTGAAGAGGGAGTGATCTCCGCTTTCTTTATTTGCATTTGCTTTGATTTGTGTGTTGTGTTAAGGTACATATATTCTTTCCCTTCTCAGTAAGGATATTTTCTATCGATCCTATGCCTGCTATGTTTCCCTTAGTTGATTCATGACATTCATTGTATGATTGTCATTCCTATGATCCATTCTGACATTTATTTAAATGTCTCTGCCATGCTATGCTTATGTGTTTGCCATGCTTATTTGAGTTAATATCTTTTTTCTCTTGCCATGCTAGATTATGATTATGTATGCTATGATAGATCTGTGTCTGAGCTTAACTAGTTCTGGAGGTACCAGGACCATGTCTTTGATGGCACCTTAGACATGACACCCCCGTAGAGGTGTGATAGATCTACGACGTTCCCCCTTATGTATATGTATTATAACACGTTTACTATTGGCCAACCTTATGTGTGCTTAGTCTAGTACTGACATACATACTTATGTTAGGGAGCGTATGGATGCATCCTAGGTTTTATGTTTTATGTGATTATGGTGACCAGGTGGTGTGTGCCTTGCACTCCTTCTCACACTTTTATTATTTACTTAGAGGTCTCCCCTCTTCTTATACTTGTTATGCTTTAGTATGATTTGATAGATTATGTATGGAGTTCTTATGGCACATCCTTATATGAACCCTCCTTTGTTTTCTTTTCATTTTCTCTTGTTTCATTTCTTATTCAGTTCTCATGCACTCTTGATTCTTAGTTCTCTTTAAAATTCGTATGACTTTCATGATTATGCTTTTCATTTCGTATTCTTATTCCTTCGATGCTTATGCTTATTTACCGTTATGTTATGTTATCTATATTTGTTCACTGGGCTTTTTAAGCTCAGCCGCATATCTTTTCCTGCGGCAGGTTTTAGTTGGAAGCTGGGATATGAGTGAAGAGTACTTTGAACTTAGAAGACCTTACTAGCTATTCTGGATTAGAGATGACTAGAACGTTTACAAATTTAGAACTTAGAATTTATTATTATTCCCTTGTAACCTTGTATTTCAGATTCTTCCTTTGTAACCTTTGAAATTCATTTTGTATTATTTAGTCATATGCTTGTGTTTGCTTTGATATGTCACCATAACGTAATACTTCTACCCTTATCGGGTTGGGGTGTTACAATTAACTCCTCTACCGAGAGGTAACTTTAGAAGACAAAGTTATCCAAGTAATTTTCCCGTAACTTGGAATAACCGTCAACCTCAAAGTTACTTACCATGGGAAATGTGTCCTCCATTCTCACATCCTAAACAAATGCAACAAATGCGTTGGATGTTTAACACTAACTACTTTGGACCCATGAGAAATTGGGGACCAAATGTTTGAGTTTCTGTCTTGCTAGATAGAAATGGTTGTGAAGCAACTTGAAAGTCCAACTAATGGAGTATGATTAGTGATTACACTAATCTTGGGATGCAAACTCAAGTCGTGTCTTATATTGCTTAATTTTCAACAAAGGTAGTCTAGTCTTCCAGTTTTAAGGGCAACACCTCAGGCTAAGGTACGCTTTCTTAAAACCCCCTTTGTAAGTAGACATGTTGAGCACGTAGTGTTCTTAGAATTTAACTTAGTAGGCACTAACTTAATGGACGAAATTCACATTCCATCATGACTCAAATATTTGTCGACGACAAATTCAACTTGTCCAGAAATGTACAATGATCGCTCAAAGATCATGCGTGACAAGTTTGAGATAAGCATAATGAGTGGATCAAATTTCTTCCCTAAGCCCTCGCACAGTATCACTTGTAGATAGCATCTTCTTAAATCTAAGTATACTAAATATATATATATATATATATATAAGATACTTAACCTTAGAAAAATTTTAATCAATATTAACGCCCATATCCGCGGAAATGAATCTCACAAGAGACGATGAAGGTGAGTGCGCGGATAATACTAGGTTAGGGGCATGATAGGTAATTTATTTTACCTAACGGCAAGTAGGCCCGATATCATGTCTAGTGTCTGCCCTTGTGCTCGCTTGTAAGAAGGATCCCAAAACTTCTTACCATAAAGCGGTTAAGCGTATCTTCCGATACATTAAAGGCACTATCCACTTGGGATTATGATATCTCAAGGAGTTTGATGTAGAAACTGTTGTCTATATCAACTCTGATAATGCGGGAGATAATGTGGATTGATGAAGAGAGAGTGATGTTTGTACCTTCATAGGTTGTTGTTTAACTTCTTGGTTCTCCAAGAAACAAACCACTCTGGCTATCTCCATGACCGAAGCCGAATTCGTAAGCGCCGGAAAGGCATGATTACAAGCACTATGGATGAGACAAGCTCTAATCAACTGAGTCAACCAAGATGCAAATAGACTTGACCAAGAACCCCGTGGATTGCTCATGTACGAAGCTCATCGAAGTACGTCATCTCCTCCGTCGCGATAATGTCCAAAGAGGAATCATTTTCTTAGAAAAGTTTCTCTCAAAGGACAACATCGTCGATATCCTAACCAATACGTCCTTCACATCCCTCTTATGACTATTTAAATATTTCACTGGAAATATTAAAGTCATCCCTTACGTCTCATCTCATGACTTGCTAAATATTTCACTGGAAATATTAAGTCATTCCTTACGTCTCGTCTCATGACTTTAGATATTTCACTGGAAATATTAAGTCATTCCTTACGTCTCGTCTCATGACTTTAGATATTTCACTGGAAATATTAAGTCATTCTTTACATCTTGTCTCATGACTTTAGATATTTCACTGGAAATATTAAGTCATCCCTTACATCTCGTCTCATGACTTGTGGATATTTCACTGGAAATATTAAGTCATTCCTTACGTCTCGTCTCATGACTTGTAAATATTTCACTGGAAATATTAAGTCATCCCTTACGTCTAGTCTCATGATTTTTGAATATTTCACTGGAAATATCAAATAATTCCTTAAGTCTCGTCTCATGACTTCTAAATATTTCACTGGAAATATCAAGTCATTCCTTACGTCTCGTTTTATGACTTTTTAATATTTCACTGGAAATTTTGAAGTCATTTCTCTCGTCTTGCATCATAACTCTATGAGTCATTCTTCTCATTCCGCTCATGACTAATTAAATATTTCACTGGAAATATTGTAGTCATTCTCTACATCTCGTCTCATGACTTTTACATATTTCACAGGAAATATAAAAATCAATCCTCATTTTCCTCAAATGACCACTTATGCATTTCCTCAGAAATACTAAGGTCATTCCTTGTCATCTCGCTTAATCGTTTTCGTTAAAAGAGTTTATTAGGTATAAACTCTTCCCTCGCGTCAAAAAGTCTTACTAAATAAGTAAGATTAATTCGTCAAAACTCAAAACAGAACAAAAATGGGTCTCAGACATACACGGCTCCACTAAAGTGGCACGACACCACTAAAAATTAGTGGTACCGTGGTACCGTGTATCTGATGTAGCCCATTTTTTTCTCTTTTCCCTCTGCACACTGATTCAAAACAAAAATAACCACTCTCCTCTGTTGTCAAAATCGAACACAACACCCAAATCCTACTACACTCTTGTAAATCAAGTTCGAGGCATTGCAATCAAAGAATCTTAATCACTACAACATAAATTGTAAGTCAATTAACTTTAATTTCTTCTTAATTTGAGTCTAGGGTTTGTTCTTATGCATAAAATCGAATTGGGGCTTTTCAATTTTAATTGAAGTTTTATGCAATTAAGACTAGGATTAGACAATGTAGAACTTACATGATTCCCGAATCATAGGATTTGCATAAACCCACTTAAATTATACATATTAGTCCGAATTTCACTAGTCAAATCGGATTAAGATTAATTATTTTTAGTGGAATCATGTCTAGGATACTTAAAATTGGATTAGGAATCATTAACACTGAAGCTTTTCAATTTTAAGATTTTTGGCGCCAAGATTGACGCATTTGCCAAACACCCCAATTCCATTATTTTCAAAAAATTTCACGTATCTAGGATCATGAAATCTTTTTCGTGCATTGTTGATGCAAACTAAAAACGTTTTTGCATGCATACATGATCTCACAAATATTGATCGAATTACATAATTAATGTGTATTCTTCGACGCATTTGATTGAGCAAAAGTGAAGTAAGGAGCGTTTGGGTAATCTCATTAGTTTTGTTTTAGAGTCGAGATTACCGCACCTCCACATTGTTTGCATTTAGGCACATACACACTAAGAATGTGATCATGAAAATGCAACAAGTTAACATATACATAATTATATTTTTGTAGGTAACAATGCCTCGTATGGATTATCAAGATACCAAAGAGTACATTCCCATTCTAATCAATGATTCAAACATCCCCGATGAGCAAAAAGCTTATCTCGCTAGAGTCCAACATCGATACATACACGAAGGTCATGTAGTCGATGCTCATTTTGTTCTCTTGGATAACATCCAAGCATGTTTTCCTACAATTCAATTTGATTGTTTATACAAAATAAGTGATCAAATTTGTCCTCGTTTTGTCCTCGAATTCTACAGTCGTGTCCGTACCTTCAATGATCTTGAGGATAATGTCTTCCTTGATTTTTGGATTCAAAACCAAAACATCATGTTGTCCATCACCGAGCTTGGTGACATTCTCGGTGTTCCTTCTTATGGTCAGTGTGCATACACTGAAGACCATTCTCTAGAGTCACTTTACTATCATCTTGAAAATGAAGGTCCTTATCGTACAGAAATCCCCAACCTTGAAACCATAAAACAACACGTCCAAATTCCTCGAGTCGCCAACACGCATCAAAAGCGTGATGGTTCCATAGTTTATCTCGATCCTAATCGAATCTATCTCAAAGAGATTCTTCCTGATCTCAAAAGTTGGGAACTCCTTCTGCGTGAAAACGTGTTGTGTCTTGCGGGCAACCGGGATCATGTTCCGGCGAGTCTTGCCCATATGCTCTATTGCCTAAGTATCGAGGAACCATACAACCTCGTATACTACATGGCAAAAACAATCGCCAACATTCATAGTCGTACCGATAAGCTCATGCCATACGGTATGTTGCTTACTCGTCTCTTCAAGTGGGTTATGGAAAATTACCCACATCTCAATAGCGTTGACTATTTTCTAGTCAATCCGGTCATGAAACCCCTTGGTGGACCACAACGCCGCACTAAGCCACGTAGTGACAAAGGTGCTAAACGTGGTCGTAAATCCACTGCCGACGCTACTTTCTCGTCTTCCTCCTTCGGTCATGGTTCGTCATCTCAACCTATGGATGAGGATGATGATGAGGTGAATGAAGAAGGAACGTCTCGTCCTCGTACTCCCTCTCCCGACACCTTCTTTCGTAACCTTGACACGTCATCGTTCGAACCAACAACCGACCTTCCCTTCAACCAAACCAACCTAACTTCTGTGATGAGAAGGCAAACAACCATGTACAACCGACAAGTGTCGATGCATGAGCAAATGATCGGGGGGTTCAAGTCTATTGGAAAAGCAATCAAGGGGCTCAGGAACAAGATTAAAAAGTTAGGGAAGAGAAGAGATTAGATAATACTAATTTAAGTAGTATCACTAACTCAAGTAGTATTAAGATATTATTAATGGGGTCATGGCTATGTCCATCTAACATTAACAAGTTTGAATTTACTTGGTACTTCTTACTTGACATTGGTAACTTTGATTAGTTAATCAATCTTAATGTTTTATTATTTTCATGAACTTTATCTAGTTCATATTTTCTATTTTTATTGCATGCACTAAATGATAAAATTGCTTGATATAATGCATGCTTAATAGTTGCCTAAACTTAGATGATCACATGAAGTTATTAGTTGCTAGTTGAGACTAGTTTTAGGAAAACTATGTGATTGTTCTTTAGTGAATTGAGGCTTTGGGATTTGCTGCAAATAGTCCACTTAGAATTCCCCATTTAGGCAGCCTAGAACATGCAGAACTGGAAAAAGAGTCAACTGCAGGCCACGGCTCCACTAAATAGGGCACGGCACCACTAAATTTAGTGGTACCATGGGTCATTTAGTGGTACTGTACCCTGGGAAGACGCTTTTAAACTGTTCTCTTCCACTTTTTGACCTTCTTTTCCTGAAAATCTGCAAACATATGCTGATTCCAATACTCCCAAATCCCTAAATCCACCATCCTATCCATCCTTGCATGCTTTGATTTGGCTATATAAGCTCTTATCATGCATTGCTCTTCCTCACCATTCCACACTCACCATACACTTATCATGTCTTCCACCATGGCTACTACTTCTCACCAAGCCAAGAAGCCAAGGTTAAACCTCAAACCAACCAATGAGATCATTCTCATTGATCTCACTTTGGATGATGATGAAGATGTCCACACTCCACTAACCTCAACCAAATCCACCTCTTCAATCTCTACACCTCATCATCCTCGGCCTCACCACCACCACAACCATTAATGGGTCACCCCATTCTTTATCCCCTACAACCACATACCCTAAGTTGTGCATGTTGTCATCACAACCAACACCTCATCATGTGCCTTAGGGATGAGTTGAGCTTTAGGTTCTCCTACCTTGAGCACCTCCTCACACCACCACAAGGACCCATCATACCACCTCCTCCACCACCAAATAGCCCAACCAACTAAACATGTTTATGTTTAGTTTCTCAAATAATAGCTTAGGACCCCTTTTGACATTTGAAGCAAATCTTAGGGCCTTGAATCACTCTAGATTGTTATATGCTTCTTGTAATTTTATTGTTGTTGTAGTCATACTCTTGTATGACATTTTATTTTCATGAATGAATGGGCTTTTATGTGGTTGTTTATTTTTGGCTACTTAGCCATTTTTTTGTTTGTGGTTGGATATTTGTCATGCTTGCTACATGTTAGATTTTGGATACTTGTCTTCTAACCTTGTTTTGTAGCAAAAACCATTGCTCGATTCCTTGGTATTCTCTAAACGAGGGGGAGTAAATATCAAGGGGGAGCCTTAGCAACCTTTTTGCTTCGACAAAAAGGGGGAGAAATGGGAGTAAACTCATTAAAAACTTGTTAAAACTAATTTTAACCTAAAATGAGTTTATGTTTTGTCATCATCAAAAAGGGGGAGATTGTTGATACAAATAATGTTCTAAAAACATTATTCAAATCTTTCGATAACTTCACGTTTTCAGGATGTCAAAAGTGAAAACACGTTACGTTAAAATTAACGTAAACAAGTTTTTAATAGAAAGTTCCCGTTTCTACGCAAATCACTCTAGGTATGCACAAACAAATTTACAACTTGACAAATGATCAAAGTGAATTTGTGTCTAAGACATCACATTTTTAATGTGACAAAACATTTCTTTCAAAAATATACTTTACAAATTATTTTTGAATCATTAAGAAATGTTTTATTGGAAAAATAAGTTCAAAAATCATAACAGTTATTTTTCCCCCCAAAATCAGCTCCAAACTTCCCCAAATAAGTTTTCACCAGAAAAGACAAAAATATGAGCGTTTTTGTCTAGTACGGTACCACGGTACCACTAAATTTAGTGGTACCGTGTGTGGTTTAGTGGTACCGTGTCCCTGTAACGGCCAGATTTTTTCTGCCTATAAATACCAGCCCACTTCACAGTTTTTGGGCATCCTTTTTCACACAGAACTTTCTGAGTTTAATACTCTCACCACATCTTTTCTTCTTGATCATTTAGTTTAGTTTTCTTTTGTTTAAAGAGTGATCCAATCATCCAACCAAGTGATCACCTTCATCCCTCTTCTAGTGCAAGAGAAGAACTCAAGCTTGTGAGCTAGTGTGTTGATCAAGAGTTGATAGGATAGATTGAGTCAAGTGAGGGTTGATCATTGTGATCGTGTCAAGATCTTGGAGATCTTTTGAGTCTTGTGTGTTGAGTGTGTGAAGTAGAAAGGATCAAGTGGATCGTGGTAGATTGGTGCTAGCTAAGATTAGCACTCGACATCTAGCTTAGTGTCGGAAATAGGATAAGCGACGTGTACGGTTTTCTCCGCCTAAAGGGAGGTTGTTGACATAGTGCTTGAAACTCTCGAGTGTGGTACTCGGGGAGTGGAGTAGGGCGAAGAAGAGCTTCGTAGCCGAACCACTATAAATTCCTTGTCCCGGTTTGATCTTTCCATCTCTTCCTTTTACTTTTATTTAGTTACATTAGATAGTTTAGTTTAATTGATTCATATTGGTGTTGATTGATTACACATAAGATTCGAATCAAAGTTTTTTAAGAAGATTTAAAAACCGGTAAAACTATTCAACCCCCCCCCCCCCTTCTAGTTTTCCACAGGTATGACAAACACGGAACATACAACTTAGATGATTACTCTTATCTTCCCCTCGAATTCCTTTTGCTATTTGAACTGCCTACCAATACGTCTGATGCAGACCATTGTTTAAAGACCGTATAAATAACAAAAGGAATTTCAGGGGAGGTAAGCGTTTCCAACTATGATTATTGACACTGCTAATCTAATTAGTGTACATTCTTATAGAAACTTACCTATGCTCCCTTTTCATTATCTAATTGGTGTTCATTCTTATAGAGGTTCAATTTGTTTTATGCATGTTCACAGGTTCAGTCCCACAAAAGGGTCTGATCACCGGTCGTGTGCATTTCACCAAAGATAGATGGGAAACTGAAGAGAATGTTGTGACAAGTTATTTGGTGCAAATTGCTTCTTCGCACCATCCTCTTCTGTTCCCCATCTATCTTTGAGAATTGCACGCTATTATTGATCAGGACCTTTTGTGGAACTGGAACTGCCAATATGCAACAAAAATAATTGCTTTTGGCCCGTTACAGGTTAATCTTGCAGTAAAACAAACCTGTTGCCTGAACCTTTAGATACCCCGCTTCCACATACTTACATTTTAATTTTTATGTGCAGTTGGTTTTACTGCCTTCTACTACTGTCTGTCGCCAACCTAAGAAAATTACATGTGTTGGAAACTTTCAACTGAAGACGGTGAATCTTTATAAATGCGTGAAGGTATCATATTACTACCCTTAAATTTACTCTGTCTGTAAAGTATTATCGTTTTTTCTAAATGGTAGTTTAACTTCATTCATAGTATGCAGGTATAATTTCAAAGGCTTTATGGCAAACCCATCTACAGTAACTACTTCCTTTACCTTTGCAGCAGGTGTTGTAACCAGGTATGAAAATGATTCTTTTCGATTTCATTTTAATCAAAAAGCCAAAACAGTCAATTTTATTCTGCAGCATGTTTTCGACAACATCGCTAGAGATCAAGGAACAATCAAAATAATACAAACAAAGACAGGTACCAACATTTGAGTTAACAATTACTCTTATTTAAAGATAACATATGCAAATACAAATACTAACTACTTTGTTTGTAAAAAATAGGAAAACCAACGGCAATCCTCACATTAACAAATCAACAAGACACAACCAAAAAGACAGACGAGCACAACATATCAACGTCAGCAAAAGGTCAGTTACACAATTTAACTTAACATAAACAATAATTATTATAACAGCTTACAAACCACTCACATAGGCTCCAAATAAACATTACGACAATACTCATAATAAAATTACATACAGACACATAACTGCAACTACAAGCACCAACATGAATAACGCAACATAACCAGCAGCAATTCCCTTCACTTCTATCCACACAATCAGAAATCCATTAGACCCTTTAGTTTCTGAACAAATATCTCCTTATCACGACCATTCAGCTCCAACTCGCCTGTCATTAGGCGCATTTGCAAGACCTTTTGGTCATCTTTTCTCGGTACCTCTCTAAGGTACTCAGTTGTTTTTTGCGGATAAATTTTTTCAACAGTATTTAGCTCCTCAATAAAAGCTGACCTCTCACACATTACCCCAACAAGCCTACCAAATAGCTTATTCATCTGTTGTGCCATTTGGATGTCCTCAATTCCAGATTTATGACAATATAGAACTAACATTTCAGGCCAATTATTTGAATTAGCCTCGATTCTAAGCTGATCACACATAGGACGCCTAGACATGGTTTTTTCTTACTTCTTTGTCACAAATTGGAAACTAAATTGTGATAATGATCTTACGGCATACCTGCCTTAAATAGACAAAGAAAACTCAAAAACTAATTTGCATATTTTATTTTATTTTGGTCCACATGCATATCATGCAGCAATTTGATTTATTGCCATCATACACCTATTGAAAACAATAATTGGCATATACCATGCTTGCCAAACATGAACAGCAGTTTTTTTTATAACCCATTATAGGCATTGAACATACCTACACCTACTGTACTGTTACTCCTTTCAATTCATTAATGCTATCATCTAAAAGAACCCAAAATTTTTGCCTTTGAAGCTTTATAAAGTGACAGAAATAATAGATTCCATACTATTTGTTCATTGTGCACAGCTTAATAATTGTAGATACATAATATAATCTGAATACCAATTATCGATACCTGTTTTGAACAACCAAAAAAAATATAATAAAAACCATTTACTTGCATTTTTACGGATACACTAACTATGCAAAATAGAAATCGTTTCCAGTTATTTTTGAATACAAATTTGTTTTTCTAATTTTCATTTAAGGATTACCTTTCCCTACATTTTTTGATGCCTGTTGTAAGCAGCCAGTTGACGACAAAAAAAATGCATACGCGCACCTGATGACGCGAATTAAAAAAAAAAAAAAAAGATTTAAACCCGATGGCCATTCTTAGTAATTAACCACAACCACTCCCATGAGTGTTCTTTCATTTTCTGAATTTCTATTCACCATTTTTTTTTTTTTTTTGCGCAGATATAAAGTGCAAGTTTCGGGTAAGGCAAACTGGCAAATGGAGCTGAACATGTATTTATCATATGGTATCCCAAACACTCCTATGCATTGGACACCAGGTACAAAACATCTGGAAATTTTTGCAGTTGATTACATATACATGTTACAATTACATTCATACCAGCATGATGGTTAAATAGTATTCGTAATATGGAAAATCCTTTTTTTTTTTACTTAATTTTGTATGCTCTAAAATGCACCCCTTTGTTATTAATTGGACTTACTAGATAATTGTCTATGCTACAAACTTGCCCTTGAACTTACTGGGTTAAATTGTACAATGATAATATACCTAAGCTAGAATTGGCAGAGCATTAACCTTATGTGACGCCGGGAACAAAACAGAAACAAGTAGCATTTTATTACATAGATGCATATTACATTATATAGATAGATTCATACATAGATGCATACTTCATTAAAAAAATAAAATGATACATTCTTAACAAAAGACAGTGGTGGGAATACTTCAAGTAAGAGTGCTTTTCCCTTTCCCTTTGGCTGTCATCTTTGCATAAATCTCCTTGGTTGGAAGCCCTAGGACTTGAATCCTTTTGCCAGTTTCCTTGGTTGGAAGTCCTAGGACTTGAATCCTTTTGCCAATCATTGAAAGACCTTGAGTGGTGACAAGAGGATTAACAGAGGTTGAAACCTTTTTGCAACGCCTAGCAACTGTACTCTTTTTTGAGACAGCAGATGAGGTTGAATACCAACTAGGAAAATAGCTAGACCATGGTGAAGAAATTTCATCTGAAAAGGTTGAATCATTTGAAGAAATTTCAATGATTTCTGGCTTTGAACTCATTTTTTAGAACTTTGGAAATATTTTATATTTTTAATGGAAGTAATTTGTGTATTAATGGGTATAGTGATGTGAATTTAAAGCAAATCCTACCTATGTATTAAAGTAAAACTTAATGGCATTAATTGATAGGTTGGTATACTCATTTATGTACATGATAAAACTTCTACCTTCTTTCTCTTATAAACTCTAGATTTATCACATTTGCCTTAATTTCTCATGGTAATGTAAGACGCAGGTTGTTGTTGGAGCAAGATAATGGTCAAAAAAACAGATATTTGATGATACCAATTGTGCACACATTTGATAGTCACAGTTAACGAGAAAATTTCATATTTTCACAGACATACCAGTGGTTATATTACACGAGATGAATTGGAACACGCCACAACATCTTTCAACAGTTCAGACTAAAAGAAAGCAACAACCACCGAAATTTTGCCTCAAGATAAAATTATTGAGATCAGTGACGGTTCAGACTATGAACCTGTTGTAGCATCGTGGGAAAGAAGCATCGTGGATCAGTGACGGTTCACATTTGATAGCACCATCTGACAAGGAAAAGAAGCATCGTGGGAAACCAGCAGCAGTTAAAACATCATAAGAAACGGCAAAAAAAAAGAAGTGCACCTGCTGCTGTGGCATCTAACAAAACAGCTGCCGAGCAGAGCCAGATTACTAGAAGGCTGAAGTTAGTAACCTTAGAAACATCACCACAGAAGAAGGTAAGAAATATAAGGTCGCCAGGAAGATGCACCAATGGGTCTTGGGGAAGCGAGCAGTGAATTTACATCATCAAAAACCGGACCACAAAGGCCGAACAAGAATAATAAATTGGAAAATGTTAATAGCATACTAATTGATGAGTTTCATATTGTATACCATTTTTTTCTATGTTAAGATCATTAATTTTCTAGTAACAATAATCCGAAAACAAGAAAATAATTACTACATACTATCAGCAACGCACTTTCGCAGCAACGCACTTTCGTGGCAACGCGCGGGCTACCCAACTCGTTTTCTTGTTATATATGGTTGTTTTTTTCTTTATTTTATTTCTTTGAACTAAAACATATATAAAATATGTTTTTTGGTTGTGTGTTACATGAATATTATAAGATAAGGTATTTTCTTGTTTTCTTCTTTATTTTATTTCTTTGAACTAAAACATATATAAAATATGTTTTTTGGTTGTGTGTTACATGAATATTATAAGATAAAATATGTTTTTGGGTGTGTGGGTAATTTGGATCGTGACGTTAAGGTGGGTAAGTCTTCAATCTGGCTCAATTGTATTCGATGTTTTTCTAATCTTAAAGAAAGAGGTGTCGATTTATATATGTGTATGAAAAAGAATGTGGGAAATGGTAGTGACTCTTTATTTTGGCTAGAAAACTGGTTGGGGGAAGGTTCTTTGGATGTGAAATATCCGCGTTTATTTGCTCTAGAGGAAAACAAAGAGGTGTCTATCCGTGATAAAGTTCACAATGGTCTCCTTCATGGGTTTAGAAGATTGCCAAGGGGGAGCAGAAGGTGTGCAAATGGAAGAGGTGTCTAACTTAATTGATTCGCTTGAGTTTGTTGAAGATCATGATAAGTGGGTTTGGAATCTGGAGAGAGATGGAGAGTTCAAGGTGTGTTCGGCTAGGCGCTTCATCGATGAGGGGCTATGTGATATGGAAGGGATGCATACGAGATGGGTAAAATTAATCCCTATCAAAGTCAATATTTTTGCTTGGCGTTTAGCTTCGAATAAGCTTCCAACGAGATTCAATATGTCAACTAGAGGTTTGGAAATTCCGTCTATGGTTTGCCCGGTATGTAACGAAGGGGTTGAATCTTCTGAGCACTTGTTCTTTTCATGTTCGGTTGCTTCTTCCATCATGGCTAAGGTTCTAGGGTGGTGGGGGATTTTGGATAGTGGTATCTCGTCCTATCAAGGTTGGGTTATTTGGCTCAAAGGTTTGAGATTAAGGAAGGAGGTGAAAGATTACTTGGAAGCCATGTTTTTTGTTTCTTGGTGGTTCATTTGGAGTTATCGTAATAAGTTGCTTTTCTCTTCAGAGCATCAATATAAGGCGTCGTTATTTGATCTTATTGTGTCCCAGTCGTTTATTTGGTGTAATGCTAGAGCTAGAAGAAAACTAGATTGGTTAGGTTGGCTTAAAAGCCCAATGACTGCTCTCTTGTAATTGTTTCTTTGTGAGCTTTAGCGTCTTGCTAAGCTCGTTAATAAATCCGCCGTTCAAAAAAAAAAGGTATTTTCTTGTTATATATGGCAAAACTGACATGACGGAGCGTATAACACACCTGTAACATTGCCCGTCTCTTGACTCTCTTATTATTGTTATTTAGAACGTAAGCAAATGATAGCACATTAGGTGCCATTTCATGAAGATTTATTATATGATCAAAGCTTGTAAAATGAATAAGTCGTGAATTATATGGGTTACATTAGAGTCCGGTTAAATTAATACGCAAATTAAACATCTCTTTTGCTGGTTTAAAGATATTTTTTATAACCATATGACGAGTTACATACTTACACATGGTTATAAAACTAATTTATCACGATATATAAAAGTTTAACATAAAATAAGACAGTGGTCTTTTATGTCGTTCTAGATATGATGCGACATCCATGTTTTTTTAGCTATTATCATGTTATTTATTTGACTCGTAAAATAACTTATGTAAACTCATTTACAAAAAATTGGTCGGCATAAAAAGCTAAAACCCAAATGACAAGTCTGACTAAACTATAGTTTAGGAAGTTTTGATGTTTGAAAATACAAATTTTGATGTTTTTTTGTTTTGATTGATATATAAATGATCTAGCAAGCTATATATACACATGAAAACACATTTACATGATCCCTTTTGTTTGGTACTCATCTAATCGATTCGATCGATGTCCTGCTTGCAATTATAGCCCAAACAAAAATGAAGCAGACATATGCATGCAAATGTTCTTTTATATAAATAGACAAACATACATACAACGCCGAAACATGCAGTAAAACTAACGAACAAATAGGCTAATCCGCATCGAGCAAAATGTAAACCATAATCACTGCACATTTACCTCATACAAAAGCCAAATGTAACTGAAAATATCTATTAATTCATGACTAAATTATTTTTAACCCTTAATTCCTTAAACATATGATGGTGATGGAAATGATGAGTATGAAGAAAGGATGTATTTGAAAAATACATGTATATCAAAACCAGAATTGAATATTCAACGAAGAAGAGATTAATGATTGACACGTACGTTGACATTTTGCAATAATCCAAGAATTAATGTTAATGACACCACATACACAGAATGACAGAAATTGATATCTCATATATATATAGTCCAAAGTTGACTCGATCTAGATGTTAGTATTTCATTTTTAGTGCAAAATAAGTTATTTTGTAAACATATATAAAAATCGGAGAGAATCATCGTGGAACACATGACGACGAAACTTATGAATGTCAAATATATCTGTTACTAAAAAAAGAATGTTAAATATGGATATTTGTTATGCAAAAGTTAAAATAGAAGTGACACATATGTTATTCATTTCTAACTAATCGATTCACTTAAAAACTAGCTATATGAGATCAAATGACTAGTACAACTCCTTTCCAAAAAAAAAAAAAAAAAAAACAATAAAACTTTTGCTAGTACAACTTAAAATTTGTGTGTAAATGTTTTAAAGATATTTTAAATTATATGATAAAAAAACAAAAAAGACGATCATTTATAGCCACAGGCGGACCAAAAAGGGTTCCTGTACGGGAACCTTATAGAATTTTCTTACGTAGTATAAAATTATGCCAAATATACATTTTTTTTTTAAATGAACCTGGTTGTTAATTTTTAGGTTACGATTTTCGGTACTTTTCATAAAATGAACCTGATCACTCTCCACTTTTTATAGCATAAGTATCCAAGTTTTATTTAGTACACCAACATTCGTTATTCTGTTAAAGAAGTTAAAATTTTAAAAGATTAACAAATTAAAACGACCAAATCTATTAATTAAACAAATATAAGATTTACCCATTTTACATTTTTACTCGACAAGAACATTTTGTCATCTATATATTCCCCAAATTTGACAATCATATGTATGCACGACCACATGGACCAATATTTAGGAATTTATAGTGGCACTTTATAATTAAGGCACGCACACGCTAATCGTACAACTAAAAATTTCAGAATCATTACTTACAATTTTTTCTTCCATACGTTCACACTCGTATTTTGTAATTTTGTATTCATGTTCATCTATATATAAACACCATAACATATACTCATTCAATACCATCCATCAACACATACATACTTTGACACAAAACTCACACTAGCTAGCCAACATGGCTTCATTTAACTTGACTGCTTTCTTGTTTTTCTTGTGTGTTTTCGTGTTCGGGTCAAGTGTGTTGTGTGAATCAGTTCCCGGACTTTATGTATTTGGAGACTCGTTAGTCGACGTTGGAAATAATAACTATTTGTCCTTGTCCCTTGCAAAAGCCGATTTTCCTCATAATGGTGTGGATTTTCCTACCGGGAAAGCTACTGGTCGGTTTAGTAATGGGAAAAATGCCGCGGATTTTCTAGGTATGCTTTCGTATTTCTACCAAAACAAACAATAAAAAGCTAAATATTCGTGAGAAACGTGAAAAGTTGTGCATCAGTTTCATAAAGTTGTGCATTGGATTTGTTAACCGCTAATTACCATGCACAACTTTTGTAAATAATGATGCACAACTTTTACTAATCTACTAAAAAAAAATAATAACTTTGCGGAATTCTTACTAGCTCATGAAAAACTTCCTAAGCATTTATAAATATATGTACCTTTTTATTTGATTTGACTTACTAATTTGATTTGTTTTGGTGACAGCTGAAAAGGTCGGGTTACCTTCTGCGCCACCATATCTATCACTCGTGTCGAAGTCGAAAAAGTTGAGCAGCAGTAGTGCAACGGTCACAGGAGTCAGTTTTGCATCAGGAGGTGCTGGGATCTTCAATGGAACAGATGAACTATTTGTAAGCATACATAAATCTTTATTCATTTTGTGATTCATGTATACATTCATATGATTAACTGAACAAAACTTAGATAACAAAATTTGGAAATCACTTAGGATATAAGATAAAGATCCTAAGCAACAAGGGAAACTTATATCTTGAGCAACACATACATGCACACTTACACTACATTGGCCGGAGGTCTCTCTGAAAGCAGTCTTTCTATTTTCGGGTTTATCCTGAGGTAGAGGTAGAATCTGTCTACATCCCACCTTCCCCATACCCTACTCCGGCGAGAATATGTATGATGTAGTTGTTGTCGTCACTTAGGATATAAGATAATGAAAGTATGGTGTAGGATGTATATTAGGAAGACCATGTGTTGAGTGATAGTTATGTTTGGTCTTTTAGTTAGTAATTAAAATGGTGGGACATTATTCATAAATAATAAACTTGAATGAAAATGCGATTGTGAACCTGGATAGGTCTTTTTCATAACATGATAACTTTGAATACTTTACAATGCTATAATTAGGGATATTAATGAACACAAGTTCATTAATTTAAACGGTGGTTAAATTGGAAGTAATTTTGTGATTATTGTTGAAATGTGAGAGATTCAAGTTTGAATCGTGTTTGCCACAAACAGGTGAACAGTTGTGAGTGGCCAAGCCAACTTCTCCGAAAGAAAAACTATACTCTGTTTGGGTATGGTTGACGGCGAAGTTAAGGCTTATAAATTAGTCGGCAAAAATGTCAGGATAGCCGTTGTTACAAAAAAAAAAAAAATTCACCTATTTAAAAAAAAAAAAAAAAAAAAAAAAAAAAAATAATTCACCTATTTAAGTTTCTTGGTAAAGTTACAGAAATTGTTGTTGTTTTTTTTTAAAAGAACATTGTTTATTACTTTATTAGTACTTGTTATAGAAAAAAAGACATATTTTGTCAACCAAAGGTCATTCATAAGTTTTGGATTGCCCAAGTTACAAGGTACACCTCACATTTGCACTAGCCCTTTTCCTTTTTAAACAGAAATGAAGCCATTAAAAAGCTTTAAAATAAAAAATAAGCACTTGGAAGCATTTTAGTGAGGTCCAGAAAAGCCACTAAGATTTGCATGGGAATCATATTCTTTACGTAAGTGACTATTCTTACGCGTTATAAAAAATGCTAACTTTTTTATATGACTTTTGGGAAATCATACAAACTTTATTTTTCTCCATATATATCTGTGCAAATAATGCACATATTCATTAACAGTCGCTCTAAATGTTGGTTTATCCAAAATTTGGTTACTATAAGCTAACCAATACTTTAAGGTGTTATCTCTATACTAGCTAAAAACATGAGTATACTAATAAAATTCTCGTTATCATTCTTTCAGCTTTTATATATCATAAACATTGACATTCATTTCAAGATAATAAGATTATTAAATAAGCTCTGTATAAAAAAAATTGAAATCCTTTCAGGTTGATATATAAACATGACCAGTAATGTTCTCTCACAAACATAACAGTGAGCCTACCGAAAGAGACGGGTTTTTTTTTTTTTTTTTTTTTTTTTTTTTTTATTTTGTGAAAGAACATTACCGAAAATGCTCATATTAACTTGAGATGATACGAATGAATAAAAAAGTTAAAAGAGCTTAATGCTTCTCACATGTGTATGAAATCTGAAAAACACAACTTTGTACAAAAATAAAAAAGTTATGCGGTGAACGTGGATCGAACACGTGACCTTCAGATCTTCAGTCTGACGCTCTCCCAACTGAGCTATCCCCGCAGATGTTATTTTATCATAATGTATAAATTTACTAATTATTCTTCACTAACATTTATTTATTTTATTTGAAAATACAGAGACAGTCAATTCCATTGACCAAGCAAGTGGGCTTCTACTCATTAGTCCATGATCAACTAGTTCAACAAATGGGCTTATCCGAGGCCCAAGCCCACTTAGCCAAGTCTTTATTTTTGGTTGTTATTGGAAGCAATGATCTTTTTGGTTACTTTAACAAGGACTCTAAAGTCTCTAAGCAATACACACCACAACAATACGTCGATCTCATGGTTTCGACACTCAAAAAACTTATGAAGGTAAAATTTTGGATTGTTGTCTTATAGATAAATGTAGCTTAATTTACGTCGCACCAAATGCTTAGAAACTATATTTTATAGAAGTGAATTTTTGGTTTATGTAAAATGGTTGCTTTAATTACAGAGAATGTATGAGATGGGAGCGCGTAAATTTGTGGTAAGTGGAGTGGGCGTGATTGGTTGTTGTCCCGCGCAAAGGAAGCAAAACAGCGGTGACTGTAAGGTGGAAGCAAATCATTGGTCAGTGAAGTACAACGAAGGTCTAAAGGCTTCGCTAAAAGAAATGAAATCAGAATCATCGGATATGCACTACTCCTATTTTGATACATACGATGTTATGGATGGCCTCATCCAAGATCCTGAAAAATACGGTACTCAATACTTGCATTGTCTTATTTTCTTATGTAATAACTCATTTAACAAGAAAATTGCGTAGTTTGGACTCAAGATGGACATGAAAAATATCTCACAATATTGGTTTTGTTTCAGGAATTACGGAGATTAAAGAAGCTTGTTGCGGTCTTGGCAACCTAAAAGCCGACATCCCTTGTATACCAATTTCAACATACTGCCCAAACCGGAAAAACCATATATTTTGGGATCTATACCATCCTACAGAGAGTACATCTAGTATTTTTGCTGGCCATATCTATAGCGGATCACAAGATATTGCGACTCCAGTGAACGTAGAGCAACTCGTTAATGTCTAAGACATGATCATGGAGATATACACATATTTATACATTCATTTTGTGTGTTTGTCTATAGAATATCGAGAAATACATACATGTATATGCTTATATGTCAAATCACGTATCTTTTCCCCTTGAATATTGTCCTAATAGCTTTATTTGATCTATGTACGTTAGTTTCTGGCACTGCTGGTATTTGATCAGTTTGTACTTTGAAATATGTCATAGGGATGCAAATCTTACAAGGTGATTTGTAATTTTGTATGCATGATTTGTCTTGTTACTATCAAATAAAGTATTGTTAGCTTTAAGACATACTTTAATCTAATTCGAGAAAGTACAAAAAACTTAAAAAGATGTTAAATAACAAAACGTGTTGTTGGTCATTATTCAAAATGTCCTCAATCGGACAAAATGAAAAAAGCACATTGATCAAAATTATAGTGAACAATTAAATTAACTTTATAAGAACGCCAATGCAATAAATAAACAATTAATTTAGTAAATGCCCATAAAGAATTGAAAAGTGTGCTTTCAAGTGAGATAAGATCGATTAATATAAGCAATTAATTATTCATTTAAAAAAAATTCTAGGCTAATAATTAATGAGACGAACCTTTATTGTGATGAATACCATTAGTTATCACAAGTTCACAACAACAATACACAATCTCATCTCAACGATATATAAGAAAGGTAAGAAAGGTGAAGTGTAGACTACAAATACATTTACCCTAAAATGTTAAATCAAGTAAGGTTTTTCTAACATGTGCCTTCAAACACATTTTAAGTTTTATTTATTAAACACACTGTCCTTTTATATCAGAAAATACATTTAATTCGAATTAAATATATTCACAAATTATCACATATAAATGTAATTTTAAATTTAATAATCTCCGGCTTTAGTTTTATATAAACTCAAATGTGTGCCCTCAAAACATATTTTAGAAAATCACAATTAGGTAATATAAAACTAAACTTGATTGATCTTGTTTAGCTTTAATAATACTAAGATGTTAAACATAGATGCAATAACCAAAAACAATAATTCACCATAAATCATAAGTTGATGATTAGATATCCACGTATATTGGAAAGTTAATCACAAGTTCACAACTTAATGATTAAGCAAGCCTACCTAATTATGCAAAGGGTGAACAACATTGACAATATTATTATGATTTTTTAAATATAGAGTGGGGGCTATGTCTCTGCATGTTTAGGCCTCTTAATACACGTCCTTGTCATGGTCTCATGTAGTATACTAGTATGTCAAATTTCCATACACGAAAGCCGTTAGTTTTGTAGACAAATATTAATACGTGTATGTCTAGAATCGAACTCGAGATCACGGGATTGCACACTTTACGTATGAAGAGTTAATGATTAATAATTTAATATAAAATGTTATATTTAATTATTAAAAACACAAAACGACTAACGAGCGTTAAGTAATTAATGAAAATTGACTAACGGTCGTTAAGTAATAAAGAAAAGGACTATAGATGAAAATAGAGGTCAAGAAGCTTCCAGATTCCCCTTAGGGATACATGGCCGGTCGTGTGGGCTTGGGGAAACCCATTCCCACTCCAACTTGTCCTCCAAGTTTGTCATGCTATATATACAAAATCAATGGTTCATTGTTTGCTAACTTTTGTACACACACTAAACCCTAAATTGGTTTTCTCTTCTTGTTTCTTTGTGACCGATCGTACAACACCCTCCAAGGGTCGATTGGTTTTGTTTTTTCATAAACAAAATTGTTTTGTGTTTATTTAACTAGCATTAACATTAATTCGGTATTAGTACGTGTGTACAAGAACGTGGTGTAAACGCACTATTGTTTACATCTTTGATTGAATTACAAAACGGTAAGGGGTAATTCGTTAATCCACTTATAAACCCTAATTAGAGTTCTTGATCTTGATTAAAGAATACTTGAAGTTGATTCTTGTTTAGCTAGAATGAAAGGTACGTTTACTTTATTATTCGGTTAACTAATTATGTGTTATTGATCATGAGCTTCCGTATGTTCTCTTTGATGTTATGTGTTTAATTTATGAAGTAGTCATATTATTAAAATTCAACAGTCGCATCACGAGCCGTTTTAACATGTAATTAATTACCGAAACACATTAAAAAAAAAAAAAAAAAAAAAAAAAAAAAAAAAAAAAAAAAAAAAAAACGAATATAGGATTTGTTTGTATGTTAGTCGATTTTTAGGGTTTAAAAAATCAGAACCCTAATTTTTTATTTTTTATTTTTGGGGGGGGGGGGGGGGGGGGGGGGCGATGCCCTATTGTTGTTTTGAAACCCTAATTGTAACATGTTTATGTATTTAGTTGCATATCTTGTGACTTGTGTTAATCCATGATGAAAAATGCATGTTTGTCATGGATTATGATTAATTAATTGTTAAGTTATTTTATCACATGTAATTTTTGATAGATCTAAAATTGGGGAAGACCTCAATTAAATATTAATGAATCTATTATGTGCAATATAGTAGATATTTGCTATGACTAACGCAATCGATACGTCGATACATGTAGCTCACTTACCTTTGTTACTATCGAATAAAGTATTGTTAGCTTTAAGACATACTTTAATCTAATTCGAGAAAGAACAAAAAACTTAAAAAGATGTTAAATAACAAAACGTGTTGTTGGTCATTGTTCAAAATGTCCTCAAATTAACGGACAAAATGAAAAAAGCACATTGATCAAAATTATAGTGAACAATTAAATTAACTTTATAAGAACGCCATGCAATAAATAAACAATTAATTTAGTAAATGCCCATAAAGAATTGAAAAGTGTGCTTTCAAGTGAGATAAGATCGATTAATATAAGCAATTAATTATTCATTTAAAAAAATTATAGGCTAATAATTAATGAGACGAACCTTTATTGTGATGAATACCATTAGTTATCACAACAACAATATACAATCTCATCTGAACGATATATAAGAAAGGTGAAATATAGACTACTCATACATTTACCCTAAAATGTTAAATCAAGTAAGGTTTTTCTAACATGTGCCTTCAAACACATTTTAAGTTTTATTTATTAAACAAACTGTCATTTTATATCAGAAAATACATTTAGTTCGAATTAAATATATTCACAAATTACCATATATAAATGTAATTTTAAATTTAATAATCTCCGGCTTTAGTTTTATAAAACTCAAATGTGTGCCCTCGAGACATATTTTAGAAAATCACAATTAGGTAAAATAATACTAAGATGTTAAACATAGCTGCAATAACCAAAAACAATAATTCACCATAAATCATAAGTTGATGATTAGATATCCATGTATATTGGAAAGTTAATGATTAAGCAAGCCTACCTAATTATGCAAAGGGTGAACAACATTGACAATATTATTATGATTTTTTAAATATAGAGTAGGGCTGTCCAAAAAACTCGAACTCGAAACTCGTTTATAACTCGCTCGAAAAATACTCGAAAATTCGCTTGCTCAATTATCGCTCGGTTGTAACCGAGCCGATCGGCTCGGTTCGGTTTATAAACGAGCCGAGCAACGAGCATAGGTCCGCTCGTTTGTCGCTCGCTCGAATTATTTTTAATATATATATATATATATATATATATACTCACCATTTGAATTGCATCCAAAAAAAATATCAGCCCAAGTCCAATAATACACTAATCCTAACCCTAAAATACTGCTATATAACACCACTTATATCACTTTCACCCCAACACATAATACGCAGCCACAAAGAAGAAAACTACTCTCACCCTTTTCTTCTATCAACTGAATGAAGGCTACTTGAGCCAAGAAGAATAAACACTTCGTCCTTATGTTCTTTTGTTTACTAAATAAACACAAGTGACAAGATTCTTCAAAAGATATATGGTGTGTTCGATTTTCTTTGTTTAATTTTTTTTATTTTTTATTTTTAGATCGATGATGGATTATCTCTTTTGACTCTTGTCTTTGGACGAATCTTGGTTACAACAAAAGAGAAATCTGAGATCTTTTATTCTTTGGACGAATCTTGCTTATTTTAATTTGCTTCGATGTAAGTAAAAGATCTATGATGGTAACTTGTCGTGATGATATGATCTTTAAGATCTTTGGTCTTGTTTGACCACATGATGAAGAGGCTGAGATTTATGATCTTTAAGATCTTTGGTCTTTAAGGACAGTGGATTTGTTATCTTGATGTTGGTTTGTTTGGGTATCGATTGCTGCATGTGTTTCTTGACTAATGTCATTTGGTGGTTTGGAGTCTTGTATTGTCTTTGGGTCATGATGTGGCTTGTGTATAGTGATCTTCATCTTGTAGTATATCAGCTAGTTATATTATTATTTCTAACTTATTTGTTTATCAAAATTAGAAAAGTATGTCGACGTTGATGTTAAGTGAAGATGAGATAATCATATCCACTCTGACTTGATGTAAAATCATACCCCTAGTTGTAATAAAGCGGATTGAAAATGGAATATTGTTTCTCTTTTGAGCCTTCTTTGGAATGTTTAAATATGACATTTTGGACTTTTGAACTAGATTCTGATTCTTGTTGATTTACTATGATTCGAGCGAAAACGAGCTGAACCGAGTGCTCGTTTAGAAACCGATCCGAGTTCGAGCAACCATTTCCCGCTCGGTTATCTAAATTCGATCCGAGCCGAGCCGCTCGGTTTTAAACCGAGCCGAGTTCGAGCAGACCCTCGCTCGGTTTGGCTCGGTTCGTGAACAGCCCTTTTAAATATAGAGTGGGGGACTATGTCTCTGCATGTTTAGGCCTCTTGATACACGTCTTTGTCATGGTCTCATGTAGTATACTAGTATGTCAAATTTCCAAACACGAAAGCTTTGTTTGGTTTCAATATATAACAATATATATAATTGAAACCTTAAAAATCAAACTCAGTAAAATGAATTATATAGGAACATAAAATGCAAAGAGAAACCTAAATTCGTGACTTTGACCGACTGATGCCACAAATAATACAAAAGAAGTAAATCACGTAACATCATGAATAGAAAAACACGAGTGTTTACGTATGGTACGTAAAGTAAGGGTTATAGTTAGTTTATGGTGTGAGATTAGGCTAGTTGTGTGTTCGGCTTCCTTTAAGTGGTAAGAATTCTGAGATAAGAGAGTTTATCGAAAGTCGGGGTGATCTTTAAAGTGTTTATCTACGGGTCTCACATAAGACTAGGGTTTATTATGTGTAAATTTAGAGAAGATGAACTTGGTCTGTCTCATGAAATGCATGTGTATTTATAACATAGTACTCGTGCAAAGCAACATAGGCGAGTACTATAAAGCAACATAGGCGAGTACTATATTTAGGGGTGATATTTTTTTCTTTTCTTTTTGTAAATGACGTTTTTCGATGATTACTGTTAGTCTTTAGTGGTTGTGTCCTTGTAATATGAGATGGTGAAGAGGGTAATATGTAACATTATTATCTTTGAATTTTAGAGTTATAATTTCAAAGTATAAATATATTAAATTTATTATAATAGTTATATCTTATCATTTAACATCCAGTTCAATGCTATTAGATAATGTGTTAAGTTTGGTTTTTTTAAATTACCAAATCTAGCAAGTTGTGTAAACTTAAAAAGACTTTTATTTATAAAAGTCCTAAATAATTATAAGTAATATAATTTAGCGTGGGAAACGACTACAGGAACGTCGTTTTGATCTTGGGCTGTTTTTTCGTGGGCTGTTTCTTGGCCCATCCTTCCGTCTTGGCCCGACCCATCCTTCCGTTTTTAGGTTAATAGAACGTCATATGTGTTGCGATGGACACTTCTGGAAGTGGTACAGGTTCTGGGAAACCCTAACCCTAATGTGGTTTTTGCGGATCTAGTGGAAATTAGCTGAAAAACGTAAACGGCTGTAGCTCAAAAGTCAAAACGACTGTACTGTCAGTGCCGATCTAATGGAAGTTGGTATTTTATTTGATGTCTGTGTGTTTTTTATGTTGCTATATGTCTGATTTGATGTTTCTTCTTATGAATGTGATTTGATGATGCTTTTCTTGATAAGGTTAAGATGGTTTTTTATTTGTTGTTCTTTGGAAAACCCTAAAGCTTTAATGGAAGTTGCTATTACTTTGGTGTTACTTGATGATCCTTTTCTTCATTTTGTGTGAAATGACTTGGAAGCTGGTGTTTTATTTGTTGTTGGTCTGATTTGATTGTTTAGTGCTTTGTGTGGATTTGGTCAAAAATTGGGTGATGAATAACGATCTGATTGTATATGGTTTGCTATGGGTGGTGTTTTATTTCGTTCTTAGATTTTTGCTTTGTTGCTTCATTATTTGTGGTATGTTCAGGATGCCTGATATTTTTAACTTTTCGTATGAAAGTAGTTATAAATTATAGAACAACCTTTTGATCTATAGATGTTGTCTGTTGTACAGGATAGATGTGTTGGGTTTATGAAAGATTAGGGTTTTTCAAATCTCTGGAATTTGCTGCTTGCTTTGTTCTTCATAAATTATTAGTTGAGAGTTGACTCAACAACACTGTCAGTGTTTGTGCTCTTACATTTTGTCAATGCATGTTTGTTGGCAGGGTAACCAGAATTGTGGTTGCAACCACAGCGTGTGTTTGATATTTTCTGCTGGTCTGCTATATGGGAGAACCTGAGTTGGTTCAGACATTGCATAGTCATTTTCTGATGCTGCATTATATGGTCGTTTCACACGCTAAATTATATTTACACAATAGGCTCTGTGCAGTGTAAAGATTGTTGTTCTGATGAATCCAGAGAACAGTAGATTTGTGTATGGCAACAAGACCTATGCTTGCACCCATGATGTGTATTATGTATACATGTCTAGCTTTCATTTTTTGGTGCCTTGCTGTTAGAGAGAATACACGTATGAATTTCCATCTGGTGCATGTATCAATGGTTATAAAAGAATGCACCAAGAAAAAAAATCAAAATTACACGATGATGACAGCTTTGTGAACTTACATTTTCTGAACGCGCGTTCATTGGCAGGGCAACCATGTTTGTGGTTGCAGCCATGCCGTGTATTTAATGTTGATTTTATATGTAGATGTCTGAGCCTGCTTTTTTTGCCAGCGTGCTATATCAAGATTAATATCAGAAATATACCAACATGAAAGAGTTACCCTTTCGTTGGCGGAGCAACCATCATTATATTATAAATTATATTATAAATAATATAATTTATAATTATATAATTTAGCTTGGGAAACAACTACAGGAACATCGTTTTGATATTGGGCTGTTTTTTCGTGGGATGTTTCTTGGCCCGTTTCTTGGCCTGATCCATCCTTCCGTTTTTCAGTTAATAGAGTGTGATGCGTGGCTTTTTGCTGTGGCTTTATACATGTCTTTTCCCTATGGTAGTTACGCGGACCTTCTTCCTGTACTTTATTAGTTACAATAGGCAATGATGAATCTGTAGCTCTGATTAAAGAAGTGAATACCCGGCTCTTGGCAGGGCAAGGTTTTAGATTTGAAACCGTGTCGGGTGCATTCGATTCTTACGATCGCTCATTAATATCAGTCCAATGATATAGGTTATTGGAGGTCTGAAATGTAAATTGCCATGGCAGTTACCGGATGGCATGATGGCATTCTTACTATCGTGCAACCGTCTCTGTTTGCACACATGCCAAAATTCTAAACTTCTTCACCATTTAACATTTACAGATCTGAGCCTGATGATATATTTTTATAAATTTTAAGTTTTCTGAATTTTGCATTCATTGGTTTGGAACTTTTTTGTGCAATCTGTGACTGTTATGTGTATATATTCAAGACAGAGGTAGGAAGTCACAAATCGCACGTAGCACTCATCTATCTGTAAAGAAAACGTGTGTTTTTAACGACGTTGGTTAAATTAACTAATAAAATTCACATACACCCTTTGCAGGTACTCTCCTTGAAGTGTAGCTATCGGAAAGTGAATGGGCTAGGCCTAAATCATGTATCAAAAATAGACAGGATATCAGTGATGGGTGTACCGACACCAACCACAGCTGCTGCCGGTTTGGCATGGTGTGTACATCCATCATTGATACTTTGTCGCTGTTTTTGTACCATACAAGTGTTCGCGCTCACCTGCTTCAGTACATTTCAGTGCCTGCAATTCAATATGAAAATTGTTCAGTCATCGACATACAGATGTGCCTCTCAACTGCTAATGTATTTAGATGGTATGTGCATTCAACGTTCATGGTTTGTTACTATTTTCATGCTAACTGTATTCCTATACATAATTTATTGGTATTTTTTTATTGTTCAGCTTTACGCAGTCACAGATGGCAATGAGCAGAAGTTAAGTCTTACTAAAATTTATTACTTTTTTGCACCATCTTATTTTATTTGCCACTGATCTTTCAAAATTGAATCATGTTCTGCGAATATGCGTGCGCAAAATTAGCGTGGCAGATTGCTGATATCGAGAGGCGAGATACACCATCTGTCGTTGTTGTTATGATTAAATGCAGACTACATACATTCAAGGTGCGGAAAACACAATTGCCGTTCACATTGGCCAACTGCTTAAACTTTGTAACTGTCATTGCTTTCATCCTCAACTTATTACTATTTTTCTTTAATACCAGTGAAGGATAATCAGATGGTTGCAACCAATAACTGCATTGGATGCCGCTTACGGGATTAGCGAAAGATAAGTGCTGCTAAAATTTACATGTTTCGATTAGTTTTCAGCTTTTTGCCTGCTAACACATTTTCTGCATCCAACAGCTTCGGTCCTTTGCTGTCACTCTCTTCAACTCTGGATTCATAGAAAAACGTACCCTGCTCAGAAAGTTTACTGTATTTAAATGAATACATGCATACAGACTCAACGTATTAGTAATGGATATCGCGACATATGCAGGTACACTGATTCTTAGACAATCATTTACCATATACTAAATGTTACATTATGTTTAGGTACATATGATTGCCTCAGCTGACCACACAATGTTCAATGTAGGTGCTTGGTCTTACTTTTCTTCTCCAGTTCCTTTTGTTACTCCATTAAACTAGCAACGCGCCTGGTGCATGCCATTGTATAAAGTTTACCTGAGTTAGCAAAAGGAACTGGAGAGAAAGATAACAACTTTCGCATGTGTTCAATGTTATGTACATGAGATGAAGAACAATACTGATTCCAATGTTATTTAGGGTCTGGTCAACACTATTATTATGTGCATCTTCCGTTCCACAAACTGATGAGAATGTAAGTTGCATCGAATTTCTCTCTTTTTAGATATCTAAAAATAAAGAAATCCGTTGCGACTTGCATTGTCATCAGTTTGTCGAACAGAGGATGTGTCAAACAAATAAAGCAGCCCTGCTAACCAACAACAGGATGAGATTTTTAAAGATTGGTGCCAAATGAAAGAGGATGTTGTGACAAATTATTTGGTGCAGATAATTTTTTTCGCACCATCCTATTTCATTTGCCACTGATCTTTCAAAATTCAATCATATTGTTGATTAGGAGTTGTTGTGGAACCGTTTGTAATGATGGAGATGAAATGGCAGTTCTGTTCACCTCCTCCCGCTAAAATTTGGGCCGACATTCTTTAGCGCAGCTGCTTACAAACAAAACATAAGTATTATTCAGGTTTTTAAATTCTTCAGTCATCGACATAAGGATTCACCTCAGGTGACGTACGCCAATGGGCAGAAGTTAAGTATCACTAAAATTTACTTCCTATTTTCATAGTTACTGTATTCATGTGCATGCTTTAATGATATTTTTGTATCCTTCAGGTTATTTACTGCATGCCCGCATTCATCGATAACGACAGTGTTCTTTTATCTATATCCCTTCAAGTAAGTTACAGCCCATGTACATCATCTGTGGTCCTACATACTTCCTTTTGTTATGTTAAATGCAACGGCGGGTTATAAAACCATTTCCTACCACTGAACATCAGCATAGCTGATTTTTTCTCACGTATTCCTAACTGTGGTGGCACAAAAGGCTCTGGTCAACAATAGGGTTCAGTTCGTAAAGAAGCATGAGAAACTGAAGAGAATGCTGTAACAAGTAATTTGGAACACATTACTTCTTTGCAACATCCTCTTCCGTTTCCCATCTTTCCTTCGTAATTGAACCATACTGTTGGCCAGAACCAATTGTGTCACCACAATTGCAAATATGCAAAAAAAAAAAAAAAAAAAAAAGAATGCGAAAAAAAAGTAATATCAAAGGTATTTTGTAAATTATAATTGCTGATTCTATAAAGGTATTTTGTAAATTATAATTGTTGGTTCTATAAAAGTGTTCAGAAAAGAAGCTGAAAGTAGCAAGTTGTGTATTCCATGCCCACATTATTTCGTCGATGAATGGTTTACGTTAATAAATCGGTTTGGAACTTGAACATGGTTACTCATTCTAAGTTCCTATACAGTTCCTTTTGTTCTTTCAACAACCTAGCAATTTGCTTGGTGCAAGCTGTTGCACAAAGGGAGTTGAAACAACAAATGGAACTGTAAAGGGACTTAGAAAGGGCAACTATGTTCCTTTTTCAGTTGCATTCTTTTTTATGACCTAAAACTGACATCCACAAAGTAACGTCACCGTATACACCATGGTACATTCAGCTTCAACTAAAAACCCTCAATTATTAGAGCAGATCTATCTAACAATATATCTTAGTTCCATTGCTTAAATTGACTGAGTTCCCTAAACCATTTGTCTATGAAACATAACAGTGGTTTAGGGAACTCTGTGAAATTAAGCACTGGAACTTATATATATCGTTCGATAGATAAGCTCTAATAACTGAGGCGTGTTGATTGTGATAATGATATAGTATGTATTGTTCATGGCAGGCCACACTCTTTCATTATCCCATTCAACACACATGCTTCTCTAGAATCGCCAATTTCTTCTACGACACACCTTCATAATATATACATATACATGTATATATATACATATATGTGTATATATATGTATATACATATACATAGTCTGGAACTTGAATGTAGTTACTCATTCTAAATTCCCATACAGTTCCTTTTGTTCTTTCAACAATCTAGCAACTTGCCTGGTGCAGGCTGTTGCATAAAGGGAGTTGAAACGACGAAAGGAACTGTAAGGGGATTTAGAAGGGCTATCTATATTTCTTTTTTGGTTCCATTCTTTTTTCTGAAAGCCTCATTTCTATACTACATTATACTATATTTAAAACTAACTGTTCTCTTTCATTTTTGTGGTTCGTGATATCAAATGTTGATGCGCTGATGGATTTCATGAATTGTCGACGCATGCTGTCGTTTACACTTACCTGAGTTCATTTCATCAAAGAATAGGATATGGTTCTAGAAGATTGGTGATGGATGTATACCGATCAAACGCATCCATCACTAGATTTCCATGGTCAACATACATCCATCATCGACACTTTGTGAATATTTTTGTTGTTTGCACGTTTCAACACTCATTTGCATTCAGGTATGTGAAGTGCCTCCAACAATAGAATACTAACATTTAACGGCCGCATCAATTGCAACAGTAATATGACGTCCGCACCCACCACCCGTTTTGAAAAGATAAGTATTACTAAAATCTGCATGCTTAAATGATTGCATTCTATAAGATGAATCTGAAACGTCAGCATACCTTCAGTTCCAGTCTTTTTTTATCAGCTAAAAGTAATGTAGCTATACACACCTTGCTACATTAAGCTTCATCTTGAAACCTTCAATTATTAGAACGCATCTGTCTGATGATCAAATTAAAGCTGATGATAAAAAAATCATGTCTTCAATAAACACATGTTAATTTCACCTGCCAAGTATCGTTAAAATTTACAGGTTTCAATGATTGTGGTACATGAATCTAACCAATCTTCTATATCCAACAGCCTATATTAAAAACAAATGAGATAGCGATGATGGACGTGCAGATGCTGACCTGAGCATGGCATAGATATTTCTTCTCTTAAAAGATTTTGAAAAGAGTGGCTGCGCCAACAGAAAAAATATCAAAAAGCATCAGAAGAATGATGAATAAGAGAAATGGAATGAACGTCCGTTTACCATTGCTTAGGTATGTATTCAGATTTATTTTAATGAATTTGCTAATCAAAGATTGTAACCTGATACTAATTCTTCAACTGTTAACTGCCCACGTTATATTAGCGTCATCATACGCTCTACTTAAAATATCTATTTATTTGACAAATCTTCCGATTTCAGGTTTTAGAAGTGTCCCACCAATACACGAGCGACTCCAACGGAGTATGTATGCCACTTTTATTTGCATCAACCTAAAGGAGATTAACGATAAAAATAGGAGTGTAAATTGCAGTATATTGTATGGTTTAGTGCATTTCACATCTCTCCACGCTATAAGACCATATGTATTCTTCCAATTTCAACGTTATGAAGCGTTTTACTTTTATTAATATCTTGATTTATATTGTCACACATCGTCTGCAAACCATCTTTCACAAATAAAATGCAACAACAACTGACACACATAACCGCACACACATTAAGATAAATATTTGTCGCCCCGCTGCAACGCGGCGGTTTGACGCCAACCTCGTTATAGATAATATAGAATATAGATAAGGATGCATTTAGTGTTGCGTGAGACCCCTGGATGTGATCAAACGGTGTAGGAAGATCCACTTGGTAGTCATCATATGAATGAGACAAGAATGACACACGGCGTGGTATACTTCACAATGGGTGTTATGGGAATATTCGTACGAGGCACGACCTGTATGTCATAGAGATATGCCCGCGACACTACGTCTGCACCAATGAGGTGTCTACACGTGGCAATAGTACAATAACGGTATGGGAAGACAAACTGTAAATCGAGTTGAGGGCCGGAGATTGATTCTACATGTGAGGTTCATTTTAAGTTGCGTATCCTCACTATTGTGCTACAATCGAGAAAATAAGAACCACAAGGAGAACTTGAACTAACTTTTAGGGAGGGTTGAATCAATTATCATTGGGGTGCGTTTATCCACACCCTCTCATAGGGAGGGTATCCAATCATTGGATGCATCACTGGCTTGTACGGTGTGCATCGCGAGTTGTACGGTTTGACCAAACCCTCCCTGATATGACAACATAGGGAGGGTATGTATAACACATCCCATTATCATTTAGTTTGAAAGGACCAAACATTTTTATTTATAAAGTGTATCAAATATGATGAACCCACACTCATTCACTTCACGTCAACATGACATCGAAATAACATCGATATACATAAAACCCACACTTGTATCACACTCTAAATTGAACCTACTAAAACACCACGTAATACACACATGCACACCAAAAACAGGCAACAATCTCAAGGTATCAAGGCAGACATCTTGACGCCAAAATGACTTCAACCACTCTATGGTGTAACGCCGACAACAATTTTGTGATATCCCATACTCTTAGTCTATTTCAAATCTTGTGCTGTTTGTTTATTCAGACATTTTATGTCTGAATCTGAATACCACGTCTGAATCTGAATTAGTGGTCCAAAAGTCTGAATCTGAATTATTTTAGTCTGTTTGTTTTTATAAAGTGTTTGAATAAACAAAAAACAATCATTTCGCTATAAAACAAACCAAAAGACCCTCCATTCATGATTATTAATAAAAAATCAAGACCAAGATGAGGAGATAAGGATTGAAAAGAAGTAGGTGTAAAGTTTAAGCTTTTCAGATGTAATCAGACATATTCAAATGTCTGAATGAATCAGACCCTATTCAGATGTATTCAGACTTCAGATGTCTGAATAAACAAACAGTCTGAATCTGAAAATGTCTGACCGAATCAGACTTCAGACGTATTCAGATCTGAATGAGCCGAAACAAACACAACCTTACTCTATTTCAAATCTTGTTATGTATGAAATTCACATGACATTTATTTTAGATAAATAATTTGCAGGACCAAAAATATACCTAAATGTATGCTTAAAATTTTGTGTCAATAACTTACTAATTTCAAAAGAAGTGGAGTTTTATGTTGTAGCTAACAAAATGATGACACGGTAAATTAAACACGTTTTGTCATATTAAACACTTTTTGTCATATTTTTTAGAGTAAACTGCAAAATACATCTCTGTGGTTTACACCTTTTGGCACTTTACATCCCTGTCAGAAACTATTGGCAATATATATCCCCCGTTAGGCAAACGTTTGCCACATTACATCCCTGAGTTGGATGGGCGTTATCTTTCTCCGTTAAGTGTTTGCATCGTTAGTCCTTCTGTTAAAATGTTTGCACCGTTAGTCCTATGGGTTAAGTCTATTTGCACCGTTAGTCCTTCGTTACGTTTTCGTCTAGTTTTTTACGTTTTCGTCCGGTTTTTTACGTTTTCGTCCGATTTTTTACATTTTCGTCCGATTTTTTACCTTTTCGTCTATTTTTTTACGTTTTCGTCCGATTTTTTACGTTTTCGTCTGTTTTTTTACGTTTTCGTCCGATTTTTTACGTTTTAGTCCGATTTTTTTCGTTTTCGTCCGATTTTTTTACCTTTTCGTCTGTTTTTTTACGTTTTCGTCTGTTTTTTTACGTTTTCGTCCGATTTTTTACATTTTCGTCTGTTTTTTTAAGTTTTCATCCATATTTTTACGTTTTCGTCTGTTTTTTTACGTTTTCGTCCCATTTTTTACGATTTCGTCTGTTTTTTTAAGTTTTTGTCCGATTTTTTTTTTGTTTTCGTCTGATTTTTTTCGTTTTCGTCCAATTTTTTTACGTTTTCGTCTGTTTTTTTACGTTTTCGTCTGATTTTTTACATTTTCATCTGTTTTTTTACGTTTTCATCCATTTTTTTACGTTTTTGTCCATTTTTTTTGGTTTTTGTCCCTTTTTTTTAAGTTTTCGTCTGTTTTTTACGTTTTCGTCGGATTTTTTACGTTTTTGTCTATTTTTTTAAGTTTTCGTCTGTTTTTTTACGTTTTCGTCCGATTTTTTACATTTTTGTCTGTTTTTTTACGTTTTCATCCATTTTTTTCGTTTTCGTCCATTTTTTTACGTTTTCGTCTGTTTTTTTACGTTTTCGTCTGATTTTTTACATTTTCGTCTATTTTTTTAAGTTTTCATCCATATTTTTACGTTTTCGTCTGTTTTTTTACGTTTTCGTCCGATTTTTTACGATTTCGTCTATTTTTTTAAGTTTTTGTCCATTTTTTATGTTTTTGTCTATTTTTTTAAGTTTTCGTCTGTTTTTTTACGTTTTCGTTCAATTTTTTACATTTTTGTCTTTTTTTTACGTTTTCATCCATTTTTTTTGTTTTCGTCCATTTTTTTTACGTTTTCGTCTGTTTTTTTATGTTTTCGTCCGATTTTTACGTTTTCGTAAAAAATTAGACGAAAACGTAAAAAAACAGACGAAAACGTAAAAAAATGGACGAAAACGAAAAAAATCGGACGAAAACGTAAAAAAATCGGATGAAAACGTAAAAAAACAGACGAAATCGTAAAAAATCGGACGAAAACGTAAAAAACAGGCGAAAACGTAAAAAATGGATGAAAACTTAAAAAAACAGACGAAAATGTAAAAAATCAGACGAAAACTTAAAAAAACAAACGAAAACGTAAAAAATCGGACAAAAACGTAAAAAAACATACGAAAACGTAAAAAAATGGACGAAAACGAAAAAAATCGAACAAAAACGTAAAAAACAGACGAAATCGTAAAAAATCGGACGAAAACGTAAAAAAACAGGCGAAAACGTAAAAAATGGATGAAAACTTAAAAAAACAGACGAAAATGTAAAAAATCAGACGAAAACTTAAAAAAACAAACGAAAACGTAAAAAATCGGACGAAAACGTAAAAAAACATACGAAAACGTAAAAAAATGGACGAAAACGAAAAAAATCTGACGAAAAGGTAAAAAATCGGATGAAAACGTAAAAAAACGTAAAAAATCGGACGAAAACGTAAAAAAAACATATGAAAACGTAAAAAAATGGACGAAAACGAAAAAAATCAGACGAAAACGTAAAAAATCGGATGAAAACGTAAAAAAACAGACGAAAACGTAAAAAATCGGACGAAAACGTAAAAAAACCGGTCGAAAACGTAAAAAAATGGACGAAAACGAAAAAAAATCGGACGAAAACGAAAAAAAATAGAACAAAAACGTAAAAAACAGACGAAATCGTAAAAAATCGGACGAAAACGTAAAAAAACAGGCGAAAACGTAAAAAATGGATGAAAACTTAAAAAAACAGACGAAAATGTAAAAAATCAGACGAAAACTTAAAAAAACAAACGAAAACGTAAAAAATCGGACGAAAACGTAAAAAAACATACGAAAACGTAAAAAAATGGACGAACACGAAAAAAATCGGACGAAAACGAAAAAAATTGGACTAAAACGTTAAAAATCTGATGAAAACGTAAAAAAAAACAGATGAAAACGTAAAAAAATCAGACGAAAACGTAAAAAATCGGACGAAAACGTAAAAAAACAGGCGAAAACGTAAAAAATGGATGAAAACTTAAAAAAACAGACGAAAATGTAAAAAATCAGACGAAAACTTAAAAAAACAAACGAAAACGTAAAAAATCGGACGAAAAGTAAAAAACACATACGAAAACGTAAAAAAATGGACGAACACGAAAAAAATCGGACGAAAACGAAAAAAATTGGACTAAAACGTAAAAAATCTGACGAAAACGTAAAAAAACAGATGAAAACGTAAAAAATCGGACGAAAACGTAAAAAATCGGACAAAAACGTAAAACCACAGACGAAAACGTAAAAAATCGCACCAAAACGTAAAAAATCGGACGAAAACGTAAAAAACCGGACGAAAACGTAAAAAACTAGACGAAAACGTAACGAATGACTAACGGTGCAAATAGACTTAACCCATAGGACTAACGGTGCAAACATTTTTACAGAAGGACTAACGATGCAAACACTTAACGGAGAAAGATAATGCCCATCCAACTCAGGGATGTAATGTGGCAAACGTTTGCCTAACGGGGGATGTATATTGCCAATAGTTTCTGACAGGAATGTAAAGTGCCAAAAAATGTAAACCACAGGAATGTATTTTGCAGTTTACTCTATTTTTTATGATATTGAAAAATCCAAGTCAAAGTACTGAAAGTAGTATTATATTACTCCTTTCATCTTAAAATTTGTCTCAAAACTAAAAATACACAGTTTAATGCTTAGTTTTCAAGTTTTTTTAGTAAGAAAAAAGTAAAAACATAAGAATTAAACATTTTCGACTTAGTTTTAAGAGTAAATATTTTACTTTAAAATGAACCAAACCATAATTCTTTTTCGGTCATTTTTTTTCCTTTTTAAACGATACTTGATAAAGCAAATACAATCATTTTTGTTTTACTTCATTTTCTTTACTTTACTTAGTGATACTCGAAGGGGGTGTTTGTTTCAGCTTATATAGCCGGCTTATGGCTCATTTGGTTTTGTGCTTATGTTTCATAAGCTCACTTTTTGTGGCTTATTTTTAAACTTTCCGGCTTATATAAATTTGGTATGTCATAATGAACTGGATTTGTCATAATAAACTTTCCGGCTTAGACAAATCCAGCTGAATGAAAAGCAGTGCGTGTTTCATAACCAATTTTTTTTCTTTTTTTAAAAAAAAAAAAAAAAAAAAAAAAAAAACTCAAAATTTTGAGTTAAGTATAAACGGTCGTTAGTATAAAAGACTAACGGTGCAAATGTTTGTTGCAAACGGTCGTTAAAGGACTAACGGTGCAAATGTTAGTATAAAGGACTAACGGAAAAAACTAACGACAGTTAGTCTCAGGGACCAAAACTGTTATGGGTCGCAACCACAGGGACTAGATCCGTTAAAAATAAAGTTTAGAGACTAAACCCGTAAAACACGACATACCATAGGGACCATCTATAAAATTAACTCTAAAATTCAAGTAGTCTAATCTCTATAGTCTCTATATTATTATACTGACTTCGATTTCACGTTGAAAGAATCAATCGTTCCCTCCAAACAACATGCCTTCATTTCCGTAACAAACAAACAAACCCTAAAACTAAAACAGAATTGAGTAAATGGCGGCGAATTCAACTGGATTTGTCTCAAAAGCACGCACTGCTTTTCATTCAGCTGCTGCTAAAGCTGAAAAAGTCTTCACTGATATCAAAAAATCTGATTCTTCTCCCGATCTAGGTCTTTTTATTCCATTTTATCTATAATCTACTTAGTTTAATTCAATATCAACTGATTATACCATTTTATTTATTTGAATCTTATTCAGTTTGATGTGTATTGTGATCGTAATCGAACTATCGAAACTGATGAATACGTATTATGATTGGAATCCAAGTGTTGGATTTAGGATTTGTAGTTGAGTTTCATCTAGTTTGAACTGATGATGATTCGTATTTTAATCGAAATCGTCATAAGTTTTAATGCGTATTGTGATCGCAATCCAACTGTTAGATTTAGGTTTTGTAGGTTAATCTGTTAATTATATGAAGCCATGATGATTTCTAACTCACAGTGTTAAGTTTAGGTGCCGTGTATTAGTTCTAAATCGAAGTGTTAGATTCAGGTTTTATAGTTTAGTTTCATGTATTTTGAACCGATGATTCGTAACAATATTTTATAATCTCACTTTTAGTTACAAACATCATAGCTCAACTATTGAATTGTTAGGGTTAGGTTTTATACTTCATTTTTTATTGTAATCGTAGTGTTAGATTTAGGTTTTATAGGTTAATTCCTTATATATTTGTTTTAGTTTGATTTTTGATGTTATGATGTGTAGTATCATCGTGATTCAACTGTTGAAATGTTATGTTTAGGTTATATACGTTAATTATAATCTCACTTGAACTGATGATTTGTATTTGAAGCGGCGATTTAACTAAATGTAGTTGGAGTGTTAGATTTATTTTTATAGCTTCTGTTTGATTTAATTTGCACTGATGATTGCATTTGAAGCCTTGAAGTGATGGTTCATAATACGAGTGAAGTGTTAGATTTATGTTTTATAGCTTCAGTTTGATTTAATTTGCACTGATGATCGCATTTGAAGCCTTGAACCTAATACTAGTGAAGTGTTAGATTTATGTTTTATAGCGTGAGTTTGATTTAATTTGCACTGATGATCGATCGCATTTGAAGCCTTGAAGTGATGGTTCATAATGTAAGCCAAGTCTTAGGTTTATGTTTTATAGCTTACTTTCATATGGTTTGATGTTATGATCCGTGTGGCGTTCATAATTGAGCTATCAAAGTGTCAGGTTTTGGTTTTAATTTTTTGAAGTGATGATTTGTTTTATAATTGTAATTGAAGGGATATGATCTAGGTTTTTGATTAATTGTTTGTATCTTGACTGAATGACTAATGATTTGAATCGTTTTAATGTTGTAGATGAACTCGGTAAACAAGCATTGAGTTCTGAGGCGAACGATTCTTCTAGTGATGTGATCGTTACGAAGGTTAGTAGAAGTCTGCGGTTTTTTTGAGCTGATTGACTGATTTTAGTCTGTATTGTTGGATCATAATGGTTACTAATTTAGTGTGTTTATATATTCAATTTAGTAGCGGTAAGCAATAAGCATACGGTTAGTTTTAGATGACAATTTTGATGGTAATAGACGCATAGGCCTAGTTTTGAAAAATTGAATTTCATCGGATAGGCCTAGTTTTCCCTAATCTGTTGTGCTTATATTTGAATATAGTACCTGTAGGCAATACGGTTAGTTTTAACTTTTAATGAAGATGTCGACCATAATAGAAGTATAGACCTAATTAGATGTATTTAACTCTGGTTTGGTTGACAGGAAAAGACTGCAAGGCGGAGGCCGGAGCCGATTAAGACGAAACAAGATTGGCAGGAAAGGTTCAAAAACATAAGGTTTGGGAAAAAGGAAGTTCAAGAAGCTGACAAAGACAAAACGGATGATCCAACAATGCCTACTCCGATTTTTGATGAAAATTTCTTTATACCAAGTAGGAGTCCTCAGCCGAAGGTAACAACCACATTCTGAATAAAACATTGATTTATTTAAGTTTCGTAGGTAGATGGTATTTTAGTCTTGTCCAAAAGTGAATTTAAGTAGTCCCTGGTTTTGGAGTGTCAGGTAGTCTCACTAAGTTGGTTTTGTACTTTTATAACATTGCTTGTTATTGAGTTAATACTCAATTAGAGAGTGGCTAACTACTAGACCAGCTTGGAAGAAACTTTAGTATGTTGATCACTAAGAGGAATAATTTAGTAAGGGCGTTGTGGATGGAGTTAACAAAAACACACCATGTTTGGAGATAGCTGCTGAATTTTCACCATAAGATTTTCAGTTGCTGCTTTTGAACTAGTGACGCGTTGTAAGCATATGCAACGGGAATATGAAGAGTTCGATTTTCTGTTTCGTTTTTGTTGGGCATAGTGGAAGTTCTGTTTAAGCTGATATACAAATTTATGTGCATGAGTGCATGGCACTCTTTTCTGATCTTTGCGTTCACCAACAGAGAGTAAACATTATAGTTTAAGAAACATACAAAGTTTCTAAGAAATGATAAGATCTCTAAGATATTCTGATTTTATACAACTGAAAGTGATGTTTATAATTTCCAGGAATCAGAAGGCAGTTTATTGAGTTCAGACAACTTAGATATTGATATCATACCATCAGCGGCTGTGCTAAGGCAATTAGCTATTGGTGTTGAGTAAGTTCTTCCTTTTATTTGATTTTGTAAACTTTCTAGCCGAGTTATGTGAAATCTGTACATTAGATCGAGAATAAATTTTGTTACTTTTAACATATTCTTTTTCTTTTTCCAATCAATAAATAAAGTGAAGTTTATTATTGCAAATTTACGAGGTTTAATGAGACGATTTTATCAAACAAGCTATAAAATTTGGAAAAAACTAGTCATAGGCTCTTAAATTGACTCCAACTGCAGGACGACCAGAACTGTCAGGTCAATGAAAGATCTTCTAATGTCATCTCGAGATTCTTCACCTGTCAGAGAGAGAACTGGTTTGAATTTCTCTTCAGTGAAGTCATTAGTACTGAGGGATAAGGAAGATAAGATTGATATGGAGTTTGGTGCTGAACAGAAAGTTGTGTCTCTATTCAATTCACTTCTTGGTGCAGGTAGATTCTTTGTTTTGGTGAATGTTTGTAGCAAAAAAGAAATTTGTTGGCTCTTGATGATCGTCCAATTTCTTGCAAGATACTTGCAGAAGGACATCTTTCTGGAAGGGCTAGTTGTAAGTTGGAGACAAATACAATTACATCGTTGCTTAAAGACCTTCATGGTGCTCCTCCTGACAGCTTTGTTGTAGAACTCGCTGAAGCCATTGGATGTTATAAAACTATAAGGAAAATGGCATCATTTTGGTGCAGGGTTGTTGCAGAAGTAAGTGAGTTGCTCTAATTTATAATCTTAGAACTAAAAATATATCGAAGGGTCACAGTTATCACATGCCTTGATGAAAAAAACACACTTCATTATTATTTTGTTTGTTTTCCTCTAAGTGCATAACCTGACAGAGTTCTAGCATAATCCAAGTTGACCCATTTGTATGTAAGTGGGTCAAAATGCCATCTCTAGTTATAAATGTTGTAGATCATCTTCTTGCTGCTGGCGTATTACTTAATTAGTTCCTTTTTTCACTTAATGATTCTAGTTATTTTGTTGGAACTGCAATGTTAGGTCATATAAAATTACTTCAGTCTTGATGTTTTATGAACTTTTTGTGTGCAGTTGAGAAGACTATGGTCTGAAGGACAACATATTCCTGGCATCCCTGCTGATAAAGTTCCAGATCTAAATTGTTGTCTACTGTATCAGAAGTTGCAGGTCATCAATTGTTGTATCTCTAGAAAACACCGGCGTGCTATTGCCACGGAATCACTGGATTCCATCTTAACACAAGCTAATCTTAATGGTGACGTGTCAACATTAAATGGAGAAACCGACCTCATGTATGCCAGAGTTAGCTCTGGAGAGCTAGTGCTTCGATTGGGAGCTGATAAACAATGTGAAAATCTAACACTTTTGGAAACTGGCGAACCTGTGTATGCCCCGGTTATGCAGGTATGATCAGTATAAATGCTCTGTAATTTGATGCTGTGTTAGACTGGTGTATATTGTGTATCTAAATTATGGACAAGTTTTCTAGGATTTTATTAGATGAGTACTAGTATTGTTTTATGGATTACTATTAAGAGTGCTTGGCATCGTGTTTTGGAACTGATTATACGATTATTGCGTCAAGTCAAATGAGTTTCTTGTGTTTAGGTATAGAGAAACTGATTCGAATATCTAATTATTTAAGGGTTGAAAGACCATCGGCCTAGCCGTATGTGAGTGACCCATCAACCAAAGAGGTTGTGGGTTCAAGACTTCAAGTCTCAAGAGAGACGTATGTGTGATCTTAGGTGTGTCCATATATGCCTTTAGGAAACAGGGATTACCAATTTTGGATAAAATCACATCCAAAGAGTATCTACTGACTCTACACCACGTTTTGTGAACAGCTATCATCAGATTCAGGTTATTCTGTATCGGCATCGCTGATATACTTTCAAAACTGATTGCCAGATATCCCCTCAGTATTGATATTAGTATATTTGATAGGTTAGGATTCTTAGTCAGGGACTTCTGGACTTGTATAAACAGGGATTAGGAGAACTACCTGATAATGTTTGATTTGAGATATTGATTCCGATATTTTTGATCGAGTTCAAAGGGACAAACTGTCAAAACCTGCTGATTTTGTGTTTTTGGTTTTATTTTGTTTTTAATTTTAAGTTAAATATTTGAGGGTCTTAATAAATTGTCAAAATGCTACCATTTTCTTATGGGAGTATCTTCATTTGTTGGTTTACAGGAAGAGCCTCTGCTCACAGAAGATCTTGTCAAGGAAACCGAGGAATTTATATTACGTACAGGAAGGTCAGTGGATAAAATATTCTGATTGTATTTTATATTTTTATAGGATCACATGCAGTTATCTTTCGGTTTTGTCTTACTCGGAGAAGTCCCTTTCAAATGCACCTATATTTCAGACAGATGCTTCTAGTTAGACACAACATGGGCCAAATAAGTCATTAAGTGGCATCACCGCATCACTTTTCAGGAAGTGGGGCGTTGGAAGGGGAATAAATACCAAAAGCCTGGGACCCAAAGATGAGACACAAGAAACTTAGGCCAAACTGGGTTATTAAAAGTCAATTAAAGTTACCAATTTATCAAAAAAGAGGGTCGCGGTGTAGTTTCTTATACATGATTATGATCATTGATGATAACTATATCAATGATCACCAGACAAAAGATTATAGATGCTTACTAGACAAAAGATGTTAAGGATGGCATCCGATTATTTGGTATCAATTATGACTTGCATGCAACCATGTTCGTTTTGGTGTTTTAATTTCAAATGAACAAACCAGTGTTATGGCATTTTTAAACAATTTGACATTTTCATGTTCTCAGTGTTGGAGCTGGGTGCTCTCAACTTCTTTCAGACATGCAGGCTTTTAAGGTGAATTACAGGCTACAAATTGCATATGTATTCTTTAACTGCGTAACAACAAATTTAATTCAGTATCTAACCCTGTGGTGCTTTTGATTATCTTCTCTTAGGCTGCAAATCCTGGGTGCATATTAGAAGATTTTGTTAGATGGCACTCACCCCCTGATTGGATGGAGCCGCCATCAGATGATGAAAGCAAAGAATCTGTGGATGGTGATAGTGTGTCTTCTAGAGGGCATTTAAGTATGCGCATGCAGAAAGAAGGTATATATCCACATTGTTGAATCATCTGTGGTGTGAAAAAAATTATGTGGTATGTACAAATAATGCTGTTATTGTGATTTGTTGTGCTGGTGTACAGGGAATTTGTGGAGAGAGATATGGGAAACTGCAAAACCCGTGCCAGCTGTTAAACAGTCTCCATTATATGATGAAGATCTGTCTGTGTAAGTGAGATATGTTCATTCTGTCATCAAAATCTTATTTACTATTATGTCGAGTTGAAAACTAGGCTGGTCTGCCTGGGTCAGGCAGGCTGGGTAATATGTCATAATGGATACTTTTCTATGTGTTGACACGGGTTGGATTGGGTTGATCTATAACACATTTTATCTAAAAAATTTGGAAGTTATATAATAAATAGTTGGTGTGAAATATGATTACTAAAATTATATCCTCTTAACTCCAATATTCTTTCTTAATAAAAAGACTTTCGACCCAATTCTCTTTAGAGCTGTTATATTTACATTATTCGTGAGAACATACCCCGAATCGTCTCAGTGACTTATAATGGGTTGGTGATCGACTATTTTACTTTTTGTTTTGATCTGATAAAAGGTGATTGCTTCTTTGTGTTTGTAGAGAAGAAATTCTGCGTGGCTTAGAGGATTTCCCGCCTTCTGATTTTTTTGAACAACTATACATTTCTCTTGTAAGTCAGAAATCTTTTTTTAGAACGGCAACTAACTATCTCACGAAATACACACCACATACTGTCTCACATGTCCTAAGTCAGAACTCTAATTTCTATCTTGTTTCATCGACGATAACTGTAAATCTGAAGTGTTAAATTTTTTGGATTTTCAGCTTTGTTCAGCATGCGTGGTTGCTGAGACCGGAACATCCACAAATGAATATGTATACAAGCTGTTCCTCGAGTGTAAAGATTACATTGTTGCTACTTGTCAAGGCAAAAGCTGGTTTGAAAAAGTTGATGATATATGCCAGGTATCTGAGTATTTCATGTATGTATATGTTTATGCATGTGTGACTGCGTATAGTTAGATTTATTTTACCACTGGGGCATTGGTCCAGTGGGTGGGGCTTTCATTCTTGAGTCAATAGACTCGAGTTTGAATCCCATCCCTGGCACTTTGCTCTCAGATAGGTACCCACCTCCGCAAAACCTATGGGCTCACTGGAGAGACTTTGCGGATAAGAGCTCAAGAGTCCAAGAGTCTCGGCTCGCTCCATTCGGTGCCCCACTAGGCCAGGAGAGTTGCCCGGAGTTATTCCTTGCGGGGTGGACAATGGCTGTTGCCAAAAGGCACCCGGGATTAGGGTGTCCCCGCCAATCTACACCTTTTGTGGATAGTTAGATTTATTTTATTTTATGGTGTAGGTATATGATACAGTGGTGATGATGGTGTCGAACCCAGATGAGTTCGTAAGGTTCACAAAGCATCGGCAAGGTGACGATACTCCAATTGCTGGTGAACATAAGGGTCGATTTAGAAGGCTAAGCTTTGTTTTTGGTAACAAAGACAAAAATCTCGGGAAAACGCCACCGAAAGACCCGAAAAATGTAGAAGAAAATCCATTACGCCAATCCTCCGAAAACCCTTTACGCCAATCCTTTGAAAACCCATTACGCCAATCCATCTCATCGATGTTTTCTAAGAAACCACCGAGAGCCGGGAGTGCATCCCCAGCTGAGAAACCAGTTACTTCGATTCAAAATGATTGGATAGATGTATAATCATTGATTTAATTGTATATTAATTTAAATAATGAGCTAAATTAATTTTTTTTTTTCTTGGGGAGTGATGAGATGCAGTTTTTCATATACCAAAAAAACTAAGTAATTGTATATTATCATCAAAAAACTGTTACATGAATGAAATCTTGCAGAAAGTTGATCACTTGGTGCCTTGGAATCCCTTCTTTTTTGGTTCTGAATTAGTTGTTTTGCTTAATGGCATGTTTGCATCCTCGTTAGGTTTTTCTAGTGTTGCATCATCAGCTTCAAGATCCTTCATGAGAATTTCCGGCACTACGAAGTTGGCAATGTAGTAAAGCAAGAGGAACGCTGCACTGTCAACCAGGTACAATCATAAGATACTTTTCAAATTTATATTATGAGCACACACACAATTAGTAGTAAGATGGGCTGGTCAATTAAGGGATTAAAATGGAACAGGAATGGCCGCTTTTAGCACATGTTGAAACTTGAATAGGTCATCTCATATCGGGTTAGGTTGATAAGCAAACACTTCTTTTCTTTGTCGATTTTAAAGTTTATATATAAATAAGTTAATGCATTAGTATGACCATAAAAGCAATATTAGCAAACACTTTTTATGGAGCTTCTTTTTATTAAAAATGGACTTTGGCAGACTGATAACCTGTTTGACCCATACAAACCGTTTCCCTTTTAACCTTTTTTTTTTAACGGACGTGGACGTTCTCTTTTTAACTTAATTTGTAGATTGATCTGTTTGAGATTTAAACCTCGATCAATATCTCAACTCATTCATGAGTGATTTGAGTCAAAAGTGACATCTACACACCATTTTAGGTGGTACTTGCAATTGCAGTTCTGTGGAATTATGTACTAGTATCCTGTTCTAGTCCAGACATGGGAGGCGTTAACTATTGTGATCAAATTGACTAATTTCTATGTTCCAACTTTCAGATTTCACGATTTAAGTTTAGCAATATAAAGGTTTAAAACCTGTAAGGTATAAACATAACTCATAAGATTTCAAGCTTTTGAAGCCAACTCCCTAACTTTTAGTTGCAATGTTATTGAGTCAACTCCCTAAACAAGTACTGCACAAGCCACGTGCGTTAAGTTTCAGACGCTAATCCATATAAAATTTTCTTTCTAGATATACTGGATTATCACAAAGTCAATACCCATGTTAGCTTACATAAAGAACACACACGCAAGGAATATATTTCTAGAGGTTATTGAGGAAAACCTTGTCGGAATCAAGACAGATAAATCTCCGGTAGTGGCAGGCGAATTGACAGCAAGGACCACCATACTAGAAGAGGCAACACCCATAGACATAGCATTGGGCTTAGTCCTCACATGATTTAGTGGCAAGTAAAAATTATGTCTTGGTGAAATCCCACTTGGTGTAGAGAACCAATTGAGTTTTTGGGTGGGTAGTGGTTGTGTATGGTGGTTGATAGACTTCATTTTTCAAATTTCAGTTAAATCTCCCACAATGCATTATTTGCCTAGGTTGGGCTCTTTACAATTTGAGTGTAGATAATGTTTTTGGGGTTTAGGTTATCTTTAGGAAATCCACACTCTTTATATCACGTGCTTTGTCCACGTGATTTTTTATTTTTCATTTTCATCAAAGTTAACACTTCGTACGTGGAGTATAAGAACTTAAGAAGAGAATTTAGGAATCCGAAACATGGTTAAGGTTGTTTAGATCTTCGTGTTTAGGCTATACGACTGGACGAGAATTCGTTACGAGTTTAAGTTTAATAATTCATGTTAAGTCTTAACGTGTTGTATGATGATATTACACAATGTACTGTAATAAAATACAAACTGTGGTGTGTGGTATCGAATGAGAAAGTCTATTATTTATATACACCGAAACATTGAACATGCTTAATGTTTGGCAGTAGAGATACCTTATTAGAGTAGGAGGATGATCAAATAAAAACTTGGTTCCTTGTTAAAAAGTCTAAAAAGTCCTTAAGTATTGACATGCGTCACTTCTTTTTTGTTTTGGGGAACAAGTGAACAACCCAAAATATTGATGAACATTTGGAAATTGGTTAACATTTGTATTGATGCACATTTTCTATCGATAAGAGTTTGTATTGACGAACATAAATAAAATAATGATGAACGTTTGGTATTGATAAATATAACACATGTTTTTTTTTTTTTTTTTTTTTTTTTTTTGATGAACAATTTTGTTTTCTGAACATTCTTTTAGAGTAAACTACAAAATACATCCCTGTGGTTTGGTCAATTTCACACGATACATCCCTCTCAAAAAATTTGCGCCATACACATCCCTCCGTTAGTAAAAGTCAAACACAATACATCCAAGAGGACGAACGGTGCAAAGATTGTCTCGTTAAGTTGGACACGTGGCAGTTATCTCTTTTGAAGCGAGGGTAATTTAGTCCTTTTATTCACAACTACTCACTCTTTTACTTCTTTGATCAAAGAACACAAACACAAACCCAAACCCACAATCAAACACAAACAAAAAAAAAAAAATGAAATACCAGAATCAAACACAAACATCATAAACACAAAATCATAAATACAAAATCATAAACTCAAACCCAAAATCATAAACAAAAAGAAAAAAACTCAAATTTAAATCGCAAATCAAAAACAAAATCCCAGATTCAATAAAAGGAAAAGAAAGTGACAAGACCAGATTCAAATCAAAATCCCAGAAGCAAATCAAAAATAAAAAACAAAATCCCAAAACCAAATTAAAAACAAAAAGAAAGGAAAGTGACAAGATTCAATAAAAACATGTCCTATCCTATACTTGACACCACAAAATCCATCATCGATCTCTTAGAACAAAGAAACCATCATCGATCTTTTAGAAGATTTTCAAAGCTTGAACAAAGAACCCATCATCGATCTTCAAAGCTTGAATACCAATCACAAATCAACCACCAAATCCAAACCCACTTCTTGAAACGATCTGGGTATGAAACAATGAAAGAAACACAACCACCAAATCAAAACCCGCTGACTCGAATATATAAGATCTCAGGCTCATTTCATCAAGACAAAAGATCTTTAAGATCTTACATAATAAACCCATCATAGATCTGTGTATGAAAGAATGAAAGAATGAATTATAACAAGAGTGTTATAATCATTACTTTCAATCGGCTTAAATACAAACACAAAAGGTGTTTTGTGGTTTGTGTTAATCGCAAGATTGAGCAAGAAGGATATAGGTGGGTTCTTGATTATGGTATCCGATTATTAAGTGTTTTGTGGTATCAAGCTTTGAAGATCGATGATGGGTTCTTTGTTTCCCACACTACTCCCAATTAAGTGTTTTGTGGTTTATTAAGTGTTTTGTTCATTGGATTATTAAGTGTTTTGTGGTTTATGTTCTATGGCTGACTTGAGAAAAGAACCCATCATCGATTATTAAGTGTTTTGTGGTTTATGTTCTATGGCTGGTGTTTATGTTCTATGGTGCAATGAGTTTAATTTTATTAAATTGTGTTTGAGAAGAGAATTAAAAGAATGGTGTTAGTAGGTGTGGGAAACATAAAAAGACTTAATTACCCTTGGTTAAAAATAGATAACTGCCACGTGTTCCAAGTTAACGACACAATGTTTGCACCGTTCGTCCTCGTGGATTATTGTGTTTGACTTTTACTAACGGAGGGATGTGTATGGCGCAACTTTTTCGGAAGGGATGTATGGTGCGAAATTTGGTAAACCACAGGGATGTATTTTGGAGTTTACTCCATTCTTTTATGAACAACTTTGTTTCTTTTATATTTTTTAAATGAACATATACTTGATAAACAATTTTGTTTCATCCACATGATTTGATGAACAACTAATTTGTTGAATTTTTTTGATGAACAAACTCTACTTTTATGAACAATTGCATGTTCAAAGTTTTGTCCGTCACAATTTTATTTTTTCATTAAATATTGAAGCTTTTATAAATTACTAAAATATTTTATTCTAACACTTTCAGACTCTAAAATCACAATATTGCTTCATTGGGACATTTCATAGGATACCTTATGAGTGTATTTATGAACGCATGATTTCTCTGAAAAATTATGAGATAAACTTCAGAAAAAAAAACAAAAAAAAAAGAAGATGAAGAATTGATGTTAATTTAGGGTTTGATAATCAAGATTTGTTATAGTAATTCCATTTTACCTCAAATTGAATGAAACCCTAATTTTGATAAAATTCAAATTCTTGAAAAGAGTTGTTTTGTAGCAACTAAATGAATATATGATGAAATTGAATAGGCATCGTAACTAAATTTTGTTATTTTGAATGATTTTTTGAACTAAAATTAAGATAAAGATTTGGGTAATTTGTGAAAGAGACGAAGAAGAGATAAATGTGAAATCACACATATTGAGCTACTAATCCTTTTAGACCTTTTAAAAAGTGGGTTTGTTTTCCCACTTTTTACAAAATCATGACCCATATAAAAAATAAATAAATAAATAAATAAACTTGAATAAAAAGTGAGTCGAATTAGTGAAAAATTATGTTATGACACACTCAAATTATTCGTAACATTTTAAAAAGGGATGACATCCGTTGGTAATGGGCACAAGTATCTTTAACCTATCATCTGCATCCCTATTTTTTTCTTGCCCGTTACCAACCCACCACCTCTTTGTGTGTACAATTTTTTGCCCATGCCAGCAGGTAAACCCATGTGTTTGTGAAATGTAACATTTATACACATGTTTCTGAAAGTTTTGAAAATCAATCTTGATTAGAAGGTGCATAAGTTACGATACACACATAAATATGCTCGACATACTAATGTAATTATTTTGAAAAAAGGATAAAAGGTGCGATTGTGTGTAAATCACAAAGTCGAAGTTTGTAGTTTACTCTTATATATTACTAACTAACTAAAAGACCTGTGAAATTTACAAATATTTTAAAGAAAAAGTATAAAAGATAGGATGTTGATATATCAAGAAATAAGCTTAGGAGAAAACAACAAATGAGTAAACATAGCATTGGAAAATGTAAACTTTTTTATACAAATGAAACATACATGTAATTCAACAAATTGTTAAATAACTAAAAGAGAACGTAACGTTGCACTTAAAACAGATTGTAGTTTATGTGGTCGATGAACTTGTAGTAACTTGTATTTATTGTGGTAGGATATATAGAAATGATTAATGATAAACTTGTCGAGAACTTGAGCTCACCTTTATCAACCATCTCGACATGAATTTCCTTCAGCAATAAATTTCTTTCTATCTTATAAAGTTTTACTTATCCTATTAGTTGTTTTTTATACACTTTGAACTTTGTTTCAAAATGATGCCATGCTGATGATTGATATTTTACACGATTCGGGCATGGCCAGACGGTTTCGTGTTGTGAGAGATAACCGAGTTAAGCATAACAGGAATAGAGAGACAACCCGCTGCCAAAGGCTCTATCGAAGCACACGCGAAAATAAGGGTTACGTTTCTCTGGTACTTCTCTATTTCTTTTCTGATGTTTCAGTTTCTCCAGCCCAGTTTTCGGTGTAATTTCAAATTGTTGGGGTTGCTTATCAATTCTCCTTACTTGCTTATTAAGTTTTGATATGGCAGATATATATTTTGAGATGTGCAGCGGTTTCTCTTGCTGCTGTAGTAGCAGATGTAGCGACTATTGCAGCTGCCATAGGAGCCCCGTCGGCATCTAGAAAAGATAAACATATAGCAAGAACAGATATGGTTGTTGTCTCAGCTGCCACCTTTGTTGCGGCCCAATGTGTCGATGCTGCAGAGACTACGGGGGTAAAACGCGGGCATCTGATTGCTGCAAAAGGGTGAGTAACGAGTTTGGTTGTTAGCTTATCTAGCTGAATTTACTAGCCTTAAGGCGTGAATTTTTAACTTAAAATGATGCTTTTGTATATTTGAATACCTTGCTTTATAAGTATATAAGGAGAGTAAAAAAAACTGATATTACGTATGCTAAACATTGGCTTAAAACCCATCTAGCTAGAGGTGTCAATTTTGATCCATTAATTTAAAAAATAGGTTGGTTGGGTTGTATACAGTATACTACATCATTTTGCGATGGCTCTTGGTTTTCCTCATTATAAGTTATTTAATTTTGTCTTTTGTTTTACTAAATTGTATATTTGGTTATCACTAATGAAATTTGTTTTACAGAACATTTCCTTCCAAGTTACTGAATTTCCTTTGAGATTAATTTTGCCACATTTTATGACTTGGTTGCTCACTGTCCGATGGTTAGTAAAAGTATCTATTTACTGCTTTGGTACTATATATACATAGTTGCTTAGGAGAAAAGAGACTGATGAAATTGTGTTATTATGCTTTAATATTCAGATTGAAGCCGGCGAATGATAGAACATAGAGAAACACAAACTGAAACTACAGAAACTAGCATCGAGTGTGGCAATGATTTTGGATTCTCAATTGACAGTTTTTTTTTTTTTTTTTTTAAGATGTTGGGCATATGTGTAGTATAAGCTATGTGTTTGAAATAACATGTTTTCCGTTACGATTATGAAAGTCGCTCATGTATTTGATACATTTTTCCTCTAACAATTCTATTTGGAAAAAGTTAGTTAAATGAACCTCATTTATTCAGTCGAGTAACCCCGATCAAAATTAAGCATATTAACTAAATACATATAACCCTTGCACAACTGATGATTCTTTACGGTGAACAAAGCCCGTGCATCACACGGGCCATGATGTCTCGTTATACTAATTAATTAGTTGCTAGTCTTAAATCCGCATGAGGTATATGTCTATCATACATGTACGTATATTAGTATATGTCAATGTAATATGTATATGTTAATATATGCCTGTATGGCCTACGCCAGTTGTGAAGTGGGTGGACCCTTGTAAAACTCGTGGATTTTGTCAAAGAGACGGTTGGATGAATGCAATAGCAAGGAACCCATTTATTTCCCCTACATTTTATACCTTTGCATTTATTAATATAGAACAATTTGATCCTATATAATGTAGCATCAAACATTCATATTCTCATCATCACCTTAACTTATCAATATGGCTTTTTCTTCTAAACTATTTCTTCTCGTTGTTGTCGGTGTTCTAGTTTGTACCTCCACTGCTCGGAAGCTGAGTTCTACGGCTTCAGAGCGGTCTTTCAAGGATGAAAAGACTTTCTATGGTGGTGGTATTGGAGCGGGAGGTGGTAGTGGATTTGGCGGAGGTGGTGGATTAGGAGGTGGTGGAGGATTGGGTGGCGGTGGAGGTGGAGGGTTTGGTGGAGGAGGTGGTGGTGGATTAGGAGGTGGTTCTGGATTTGGAGCTGGATCTGGTGGTGGTTTTGGTGGTGGATCCGGACTTGGAGGTGGTGGAGGTTTTGGTGGAGGTGGAGGTGGCGGTGGTGGACTTGGTGGGGCTGGTGCAGGATTTGGTGGTGGTTCGGGTGGTGGTTTTGGTGGTGGATTTCCTTAAGTACGTGCATGCATGTAATTCATACGTAAGATTGCAATGTACGTGCATGCATGGCATGGTTGTGAATTATTATTGTTTGATGATTGTATGTTTTCATATTGATTTGATATTCGAAACCATAAGCAAATGATGGTTTTTATGTTGTAACAAAGAAATATTGCTCTCTTGTATTTGTATCATAAATTATACTTTATTTGGGTATTGTAATTTGTAAGTCTTGCATGTTATTGAATATGGAATTGTTGTATTATCATTTGAGTTGCCATAATACCCTTTACTTCTTATGAAGATACACGTTTGTTTCTTCTTATCAGTCATTATAAATAAAGCTTAAGTCATAATAAATGAAGATATACGTTTGTTACTTCTTAATCTGACCGCAGGAAATAATTTAACTTGCTAAGCGTAGCAAGGTAAAAATATTTGGACCGAAACAAGTTTTTGTGATAGAAGGTTTTAGAGGATGTTCAAACATGTAACAGATAAATGAGAAGATGAATTAAAATGTGAAGAATAAAAAGAAACTATAAAAGTAGATTCATCTCTGCTTAAAATTCTTCTTTTTATTTAAAATGTGTGGTAAGAAATTTTTCTCAATCTTCTCATTTTAGTTTTTTTTTCTCAACGGATTCCTTCACCCTTTAAATAACTAAATGTAGTATGTAGATAAACTAAAAGTTTTTGACCCAATTGATATGAATTATGTTTGGATGTGCATCAAAATAGATTAATCATGACGTGAAAATTAAAGATCGGTTTTTACGTGATGTGATCAAAACAATCGTGTTTGAAGAAAGGAACGAGGATTTTGTATATATAAGAAAACTAATTATCAAGAGTCAAGACAACTGTTAAAATTTCTATTAACAACAGTTCTAAATCAAAGATTGTTTGATGCTCCTTCTACTTTTAGAGTTCACTGTTCAGGTTGTGATAGTCACTTTCATATATGTGATCCAATAATGACCCAAGTGTTTCAATAAAAGCGTTTGAAAGTACGTAAGAATGGCATCGAGCAAGGAAAAACTCATAACACGCGGTTACTCGCTCATGATGGGTGGATAACCCGTCAACTTTTACCCACGAATGGGTTGTGAGTGAATAAATGAACCCACCAGTGGGCATGGGCGGAGATAAAGGGGGCAGTTGACCCCCTAACGAAAAAAATTGTAGTGTAAAATTTCAAAAATATTTGGCTTTTTTTTCATAATTTGCCCCTCTAAATACCAATTTGTAGTGTAGTTTCTAAAATTTATCAAAATGTGCCCTCTCGACCAAAAATTTCTGGCTCCGCCCTTGCCAGTGGGTGGTGGGTAATATATACCCCTCGCAGGTAAACCCGATCTTCAAACTCGTCATACCCATTTTAAAATACTCACGGATATACCTTTCAAAATAATCATGATCTCTTTTTTTATTATATCACTTAAATATTTTTGAAGTTATATATTACTGTAGTAGATATATATTGTAGCCACTTATACAGAATCATTTTTGACTTCTAAGACTAGAAGAAGAATATGAACTATCAAACGTTGGTCTTTATTAATACACATTAACGAATCTCTTTGTCACGGTTGAAATTTGGTCTTTTTTGGCTTTATTTATTTTACTTTCTCACGTGTGTTACCGGAGGGCAAGTGCTTTCATCAAAGCTTGGTCATGAAAGTACATAGAATAATCTTTGTGTCATATTTACATTGATGTTGATACTTGGTTTAGCTTCTTTTGCCGTTTTCACATGATGATTGGCAGTTGGGTTAGCCAACAAAAATACTTTGTGCAACATTCATAATCCAGTTTTTTAAAAGGAAAATAAAAAGGTAAAATTGTAGGTCATTCTTTCGTGACTGATCGAATTAGCCTCTGGAAAATCTGGCTTTGCTGAGGCCGGGCATGTATTCGACACGTAAGATAAAAAAATATTTTTATGTTCCGCTCTATAACACTTTGTATTTTAATTAATGCAAATTTAGGGATCATTTGATTCAAGAATCCTAAAGAACTTGGAGGGCCACATCTTCATTCATTCTGTAGAATAAATATGGCATTGCACGTATGGTAGGAGTGTTAGTTTATACCATTTTATCCTTATAAGTTCTGGGGCTTATTATGTCATTTCTTTTTTTCTCTTTAGCCTTGTCGAGAAGTTATGGCTAGAATTGGAAGGTGTAGATGTTCAAGGGCTAAAGATAAATATTCCCCTTCTTGGTTTTGGAGTCTCTTTCTTATCCCACGCTTTGCTGTATTCAAGACATGTTGGGAAAAGGATAGGCGTGCTATTTTTCTATGTGGAAACTATCAAAAGAGATCCGTTATGTTTCTTTCCATGGCTGTATATATTGGTCTGCTTGGTTCCATGTTTTGTACCCAACTCAATTGTTTCATGTAATTGTTATCAGTTAATAATAAGAAAGAGTTGGTCATTGATACTTATATTTTCTACATGGTATCAGAGAGGGTTTGCTCTGTTTACTACTGATTTGGTGGTCCTATGGTGGTTCTTTCTCGGTTGAGCTAAAGGTTTCATCAGTTAGGGTTTCATCGGTTTTTTAATTGATCAGCCTGGTGGTTCTGAAACGGTTAGGGTTTCGATTCATTGGGGTTATTGATCAAATCTTGTTGATCCGTGGTTGGATCGTGCTGAATTTGATGAATCCGATTTTGGTCTTAAATTAGGGTTTTTTCACAAACCCTAATTTTTGGGGATTTTCTGTCCTTCGTCTTCCACTGCTGCTATATCACTGTATTGTTCTCTTTCCTACCTGATTTTGGTAGAATCAGGACATCTTTGTGTGATTAGTTATTTTTTTTAGTCTGTTCACCTTCTTGACAGTCTAATTGTTTTTCTTATGGCTGGTGGTGGTGATGCCCCCCCCCCCCCTCTGGAGGAGGTATTGTTACTAGTGCAGCTAGTAAACTAATTTTTGGTGATGAATTATTTCTTCATTCTAATGATACTAATGGCACACCTATTATTCCTTTAAAACTAAGTGGGACTGAAAACTATAATGTCTGGAGTATCTCCATGACTATTGCTTTACAGAATAAAAACAAACTTGGCTTTATTAATGGAAAGTGTACTAGACTAACTGATGTTTCATTAGCTAACCAATGGGATATGTGCAACTCTGTTGTTCTTTCTTGGATCCTTGGGTCTATCTCACAAGAACTTTACATGGGGCAAATTTTTTTCAAAAAATCCAAAGGATGTGTGGGATGAACTCAAGGAAACATATGATAAAGTAAATGGTAGTGTCATATTCAATTTGTATCACCAAATTAATTCTCTCAGACAAAATGGTTCTGGTGTTTCTGATTATTATCAAAAACTTAGTTCCTTGTGGAAACAATATGATGCTTTGGTTAAACTTCCTAATTGTACTTGTGATGATGCAAAGGTTTTAAAAGGTCATAATCAATTAATCAGATTAATGCAATTCTTAATGGGTCTTGATGATGCCTATATGACACTTAGAAGTAATATTCTGACTACTGAGCCATTACCAGATGTTAAAACTGCTTTTTCACTTATTGTTAGAGAAGAGTCACATAAAAACTCAGTTTTAACAAACACTTCCAAAAGTCAAATATCTTCTTTTGCTTCTAAGGCTGTTGATAACAGGTCCAGAGTTATTAATCCACCACCTGTTACTTGTGAGAACTGTGGTTACACAGGACACACAATTGACAGATGTTACAAGATAATTGGTTTTCCTGACAACTATAATAAGAAAAAATATGCCAACAAAAAGTCATTTAGTAACAATGCTGTTATTAATGATAATGATAATCATGCCAGTTCTCAGACTAATGGTATCTTTACACCTGAGCAGATCATGAAAATTATGAATCTTATCAGTGATAAATCAGGATCTGGATCTGGCAGTGCTCATGCTAAGGCTAATATGTCAGGTATAACTTCCCTTTTAAGTAGATTTAAAACTTTTGTAGAGTTTAAAAAGTGGATTATAGATTCTGGAGCCAATCAACACATGGTTCTTTCTGAGGATCTTCTTGATTCTGTTGTTGATATTAGTGAGTTAAATCTCACTGTTGAACATCCAAATGGAAGTTTTGCAAAAATTAAAAAGATTGGAAACCTTAGACTTAATGAGCATATTACTTTATATGATGTTTTAGTAGTTCCTGAATACTCTATTAATCTAATTTCTGTCTATAAGCTTGCTAGAGATAGTAAACTGTTTATTGGATTTGATGAAAACAAGTGCTATTTTCAGGACTTAGCCAACATGACAAGCCTGGGGACTGGTAGTCAATCTGATGGTTTATATTTTTTTGATGGAACCTCCTATGGTAATAAATCTGGCCATGCTTCTTTTACCTGTTCATTATCTAGATACACTTGGCATCATAGACTTGGTCACCCTGCTGACCAAGTCTAGAATTTACTTAGTAAAGACTTGAATATTAATAGTAATGAGACTCTTCCTCCTTGTGAAACTTGTCACAAGGCTAAACAAACTAGAGAGCCATTTCCTATTAGTGATCACAAGACCACTAATATTGGGGATGTTGTACACCTTGATGTATGGGGTCCTTATAGGATTACCAGCAGGGATGGCTTTAGGTTCTTTCTCACTATTGTTGATGATGTGTCTAGAGCTGTGTGGGTCTATTTGTTAAAAAACAAATCTGAAGTTGGTAAATATATCATATCCTTCTATAACATGTTTCAAACACAGTTTAGTGTTAATGTTAAAATATTTCGGAGTGATAATGGGACTGAATTTGTTAATCATAATCTTCAAAGTTTTTTTGATTCAAAAGGTGTCTTGCATCAAACCTCCTGTTCTTATACACCACAGCAAAATGGTGTAGCGGAAAGGAAGCATAGACACCTATTGAATGTTGCTTGGTCTCTTCTTTTTCAGGGGGGGATTCCTCTATACCTTTGGACTGATTGTATCCTTACTGCTGCTCATTTAATCAATAGGCTTCCTTCATCTGTTCTAAAAGGTAAATCTCCTTTTGAAGTCCTATTTGGTTTTAAACCTTCCTTAAATAGTCTGAGGTGTTTTGGTTGTCTTTGCTTTGTAACTATCCTGAACAACTCAGATAAACTTAGTAGCAGGGCTACTAAAAGTGTTCTCATTGGTTATGCTTCAGATAAAAACGCTTATAAACTTCTGTCTTTGGAAGATAAACATGTGTTTTATTCCAGAGATGTGAGGTTCTATGAAAATATCTTTCCTTACAAAATGAATAAAACTGAAAAAAACTTGCAAACTGATTATGGGGGTACTGATCATTTAAACTTTTTTGATTCTCCTTATACTTCCCATAATCTATCCAATGATGATCATTTCCATCCTCCTAACAATGATGATCCTCATATTCTAGGTAGTACTTCTGAATCAGATTCTACTCATCACTCCTCTGATGATGAATCTGATTCATATGCATCTGCCAGACATGAGGTTTCAAGTAATGAGGGTAGACTTCACCAATCTGCTACTTTACTTGATCAAACAATGATGGCAGTCAATTACAGTCTGCAACCTTGTTTGAATCTAATAATGAGGGTAGTCACTCTAAGTCTGCAACTTTACTTGAAACCTCAGAGGTTCCTACTGATTCAAATGGAATTTCTGAGGATAATAGAAAGTCAAAAAGAAATTCTGTGATGCCATATAAATTTCAAGATTATGTGGTAGAAGGAAGAGTCAAATATGGGATTGAAAAGGTAGTTAACTACTCTAAACTTTCTTCTGAAATTTTTTGCTTTGTTTCTAAACTTAATCAAGTTTCTGAACCAAAAAATGTTCATGAGGCTTTCAAAGATCCTAATTGGAAAACTGCTATGAATAATGAAATGGAAGCTTTGTATAAAAACAAAACCTTTACTATTACTGAGTTACCAGTAGGAAGAAAACCTATTGGTAACAAATGGGTTTGGAAACTTAAACTCAAATCCACTGGTGAAATTGAAAGATACAAAGCTAGACTTGTTGCAAAAGGTTTTGGTCAGAAAGAAGGAGTTGATTATGATGAGACTTTCTCTCCTGTTGTGAAAATGGCCACTGTAAGATGTCTCATTTCTCTTGCTGTTAACAAAGGTTGGACTTTATACCAACTTGATATAAACAACGCTTTTTTGTATGGTGATCTTGATGAAGATGTGTATATGACCCTACCTGAGGGTTACTTTAATAAAGATGATAAAAGAGTTTGCAAACTTAACAAGTCTTTGTATGGGCTTAAACAAGCCCCTAGGAAGTGGAATGAAAAACTCACTTCTGCGTTAAAAGAAAATGGCTTTGAACAGTCTAAAAGTGATTACTCCTTGTTCATCAAGTCTCAAGGAAATCTGTTTATGGCTCTCCTTGTTTATGTTGATGATATTGTCTTGACTGGGAATGACTTAGTAGAAATTGAGAAATTTAAAAGTTTTCTAAAAACAAAATTTCTAATCAAAGACTTGGGAAAACTGAAGTACTTTCTGGGCATTGAGGTTATTGATACTGACTCTGGCTTATGTCTAAACCAGAGGAAGTATTGTTTGGAGCTGCTTGCATAGTATGGCTTGCTTGCAAGCAAACCTGCAGCAACTCCCATTGAGACTAATGTTGTGATTTCAGATATTGTTAAAAAGAAAGGCAGAAAAAGGAAAGCTATGGAAAAAGAAGATCTTCCTCTCACTGATCTTACTGGCTATCAAAGGCTGCTAGGGAAGTTAATCTACCTTACTTTAACTAGGCCTGATATTTCCTATACTGTGCATTCTTTGAGCCAATTTATGCATAAACCATTGCAGTCTCACATTAAATTAGCTATGAGAGTCCTTAGATACTTAAAAGGATCACCAGGTAAAGGAATTATTTTTTAATAAAACTGATGACCTAAGCCTTAAAGCTTATGTTGATTCAGATTGGGCTAAATGCCCCTCCACTAGAAAATCTGTTACTGGATTCTTGTTGTTCTTTGGAAACTCATTAGTATCTTGGAAAAGCAAGAAGCAAAAAACTTTAGCCACTTCTTCTGCTGAGGCAGAATATAGGGCTATGGCTTCAGTAACTTGTGAAGTTGTATGGATCTTAAAAATCTTAAAAGAATTGGGTATTATAAATCCTTTACCTGCAAAAATTTTTCGTGACAACAGGGCTGCAATCAAAATTGCAGCCAACCCTGTCTTTCATGAAAGGACTAAGCATCTTGAGATAGACTTGCATTTGGTGAGAGAAAAAATTGCAGCTGGTGTGATTGAATCTATTTGGGTAGATTCACAACACCAACTTGCAGACATTCTAACAAAAGGTCTGCCAACTACTCAACATAACTTTCTGTGTGATAAGATTAACCTTCATGATTCTTACCAGGATAAAACTGAGGGGGGGGGGTGTTAGTTTATACCATTTTATCCTTATAAGTTCAGGGGCTTATTATGTCATTTCTTTTTTTCTCTTTAGCCTTGTCCAGAAGTTATGGCTAGAATTGGAAGGTGTAGATGTTCAAGGGCTAAAGATAAATATTCCCCTTCTTGGTTTTGGAGTCTCTTTCTTATCCCACGCTTTGCTGTATTTAAGACTTGTTGGGAAAAGGATAGGCATGCTATTTTTCTATGTGGAAACTATCAAAAGAGATCCGTTATGTTTCTTTCCATGGCTGTATATATTGGTCTGCTTGGTTCCATGTTTTGTACCCAACTCAGTTGTTTCATGTAATTGTTATCAGTTAATAATAAGAAAGAGTTGGTCAATGATACTTATATTTTCTACAAGGAGTCATGTAAGTTCAGGTGGATCGATGAAACATTTCTATTGAACATATTCAACAAAGTCAAGAATTTAATATTTATTTTCGGACACTAGAGTTTATAAAGTTTGAAATTTTTAGTTTTATAATCCTAAAGAATCATTTGATTCAAGAATCCTAAAGAACTTGGAGGGCCACATATTCATTCATTCAGTAGAATAAATATGTCATTGCACATATGGTAGGAATCAGGTAAGTTCAGGTGGATCGGTGAAACATTTCTATTGAACATATTCAACAAAGTTAAGAATTTTATATTTATTTTTGGACACTAGAGTTTATAAAGTTTGAAATTTTTAGTTTTATAATTAACTTCATCAACACATGTATCCGAAAACATAGTACAATTCTAGACATATGATGCTCATTCACTGTTGTATATATAAACAAAAAAGATTTCACTTCTTTAACCTATGTGGGATGTAAACTTAGGAGGTGTTTGTTTAAGCTTATGATCTTCTCTTTTCCAAAGAAAGTGATAATAAAATTTACTAAAAGGAAGCAATTAAGCAAAAACCATTGAAACAAATCTTGTTTCTGACATAAGTGGACGTATATCTATATTCGAGTAATCGTTTGACGTTCTTGGGCTAAAGTTTAAATATGGTACTTATTAAGGGACGATGCAATTTGAGTGATTTCATACGGGTATACTCTATTAATATTATTTTCCTTCTTTTTAGTTTGGTAGTGGTCGAGTTAAGAATTGGCGGATTTTGTGTTTCTTGAACTACATGCCATGATGTTGTGGGTAATGTAAAGTAATTTTTGGTGTCTAAATTGGTTGAGAAACTCACTCGTCCATGTCTCCATCGGATTATTAGTGGATGGATTATAGGTTAGTCGGGTTGTGGGTGGGTATAGGGATGGTGATGGGGATGGTGATGGGTCATGGGCTGCCTCATGTTGGGCCGTATTGGGACTGGTGGGAGTTGGTGTTGTTGGCTCATTTGTGGGTTGAAGCACAGTGGGTTGCACAACGGGGGCGGATGGAATGAATGGAGGATTTATATCGGGTGAGTTATTCAAGAAATTGTAGTTGGGTGCCGATGTTGGTTTAGAATTGCCATATGGAAAAACAGTTTCATCAAAGGTGACATGGCGAGAAATGATGATTTTATTGGTGTTTAATTCGAGGCAACGATACCCACGATGATTTGAAGCTTGACCCAACGGGCTTGGGCCGACTAACTTATATTCCATCCACTAATATGGATAACAATGCTTCGATCTTGGATTCCTTCTCAAATAATAGAAGACGTAATAATGCGTATTCTAACCACGAACAAACCCTCTCAAACCTCGGACTCTTTTGAAGTTGATGACATTGTTAAACTTGGCAACCAAATAAGATTCGACATGGGAGGGAAAGAAACCGATGCAGCTTGACTTATTAATGACGGTATTACAAACGAGCATCCAGTAGATATGTGTTTTTTTTTATTACATGGAAAGGAATACTTTTTTTTAGATATTTCCAGTCGATATGTTATTAACATTTTTAGTCCTAAAAGAACATGCTCTTAACCATATGATAGCAAGCCCAATCATATCTCGTTTCTTTATGTTAGAAGAGGTAGCAACATGGTGTCATCTATTTGCATAATGGGTCAATTTGAGTTTGGTTTCATATCTAACAAGTCACAAGGGTAAAACCACAAAGAGTTTAAAAATCAAGTTGGTTGAAATTCATCCAATTTGATTTTTAATGCAAACAAAGTGTTTGGTTTAGGATATCCTTTTTAAATAACATTGGAGCAAATTCTGAGTTCATGTTGTCGATATATATATATATATATATATATATATATATATTATATATATATATATATATATATATATATAATAATGTGTATCTTTATTTTCAGAACCCTGTTAAGTGCGGGAACTGCGAGAACTCGCTTTATACCGTTAGATGAGTTTGATCAATGGCTATAATTGATTGTGCCATTAATGTAATTAATTAAAAGTACAAATATTTTCCTTTTTGGCTCGAAGGGCAATATAGGAATTTTATGTCAAACAATTTTGAAAACCATCCTAAATTAAAGGCATGATTAAAACCGTCCATCCAATTAAAAAAAAATCCTGTCACTTTTATTTGATTAGATCCACTTCTCTCTCAAAACCCTAACCGCCTTTCTTTCTCCCTAGTGTTTCACAGCCACCATAACCACACCCATCTCTCTATCATTCAAGTTCACCATTCCAATCACTCCATAGATCACTCTGTTCATCACCATCCTTACCATCAGATCCCAATGAAACCAATAAACCCCAAAGACCAGAACCCACACCAATCCAACCCGTTTCATACGCTGTCAAACCCGAAAAACAACCCGACCCAAATGAACCCACAAGACCCTTAAGCCGTGAAGATGTTAGGTTTGTAAGGGATTTTAATAACCCGGTTTCTTATGGACAAAATGTGGCACCTTTGCCGGAGGATAGGGTGGGTGGTGATGGTGAGGGTGAGGGTGTGGATTTGGAGGCTGAGAGGAGAAAGATTGAAGCCGATAATCGGGTTATGAGACGGGTGTTTCGGGGTCAAGAAGAGGAGCAAAAGGTTCCCTTTCCGGTTTTGGTTAAGGTCGATAAACAAGAGGACAAGGGTGATGGGAAGAAAGTTGCTCTTGATCTTAAGGAGGCTGTTCACCTTGTTAAGGTTTGTGTCTCGTGTTTTTTGATTATTGGGTTTGCGAGTAGATAATTAGATAAAAATGTGTGCCAGATCTCTTGATTTTGGTTGATTATATCGTCCATGTGGTTTGACTTTGTTCATATCTATGAGTTACATACTTTTTTTAAATTTGTGATTATATGTTTTAATAGGTGATTTTTTAGTAGATCTATGATTTATATGATATACACGATTCCGTTTTGTTATTTTTGTATATAAATCTGATATTATTTGTAATTGTATGCTTTATGTCGAGATTGGGTCCATTGTTTGATGATTAGGGTCACTTAAAAAATGTTTTGAACTGTGCATATATGTTTTAAAATATGCATAACATGTATGTTTTTCATGTGTAGATAATGCATCTATAGATTAAACGTGAAATTTGTGTTTGAACATACTTGTTTTTCGGTGAACATACTTGTTTGAACATACTTGTTTTTCAGTACACATTTTGGTTTTCATAGAACATACATGTTATTCATTGAACATAATTGTTTTTACATTAAACATGGCTGTTTTTACATGTTTTGAGGTACGGTGCATACATGTTTTAAGGAATGGTGCATATGTGTTTTATAGCTGATATAAATCAATAAAAAGTGTGTGCATATATGTTTCAAGGTTAATTATAATTAGTGAAATGGTGCATATGTGTTTCAAGGTTAATACTGTATAAAATCAATGAAATTGTACATATATGTTTTTATTGTTGGTATAAAATCCTTGAAAGAGTGGGCATATGTGTTTGATAGTTGTTTTTTATATGTGTTTATGATTAAAAATATGTTTGATATATACAAGATTGTGCATATGCGTTATAATAGTTGTTAGGATTATTTTTTATTTTTTATTTGTTTATGGTTTAATTATTTTTGTGCATGCTTGTTTCAGATTAATGAAGATGACGATATCATTGAAGACCGAGAAGTGGATGAACAAAAATATACATGAAGATAATTTGTGATTTTTGAAGATATACTATTATTGCATACGTGTTTTATGTTCTTGTAATTAAGTGGAATGTAACATTTAAGTATATGAATCTTATTTTTTTCTTTTATAATGATTTATTTTCTTTGATTTGTGTTTCAAACTTCTTAAAAAATAATGGTTAGACAAAAATATTGATAGGTTGATAAAAAAATGTGAACAATTACATTATAGAAACACATATAAATTTACAGTATTTAAAAAACATGCAAGCACCTAATTTTTTTCAAAAAAAAAGAAATAAAAACACATATGTTCTTGTAATATTCTGGATACACATTACCAAAAAAAAAAAAAAAAAAAAAAAAAAAAAAAAAAAAAAAATGGGAAAATTTAGGAATGTTTTGAAACGGGATTTAATAAAAAATTCGAAAATAATATAAAAATTGTATTTTACTAAAATACCCTTATGATTAAATAATAATCTTTAATATTTAAAAAAATCTTATTGGTCTAGAAGAGTTCTCGCACTTAACAGGGTTCTGAAAATAAAGCCTATATATATATAATAATATATAATATATTATTAAATATATAATATATATATATATATATATATTATATATTTGGCATGTTAGAATTACGAATGAGGCCTCGTAAATCACGAAAAGCTTATTCACATTTGGCACAAAAAAAAAAAAAAAAAAAAAAAAAAAAAAAATCACTAAAAGATTAACTATTTGGAAAATTCAAAATATAATATGCTTAGACAGTATAAATACTAATGGACATATACTAAATCGAATGTCTCATCACATAATATTTGAAAAGGGCTATAAAAATTCAATTTAGACATATATTAATTGACATATACTAAATCAGATGCCCTCACAAATGGTGGCTCTGTGCGGCTGCCAGGGGCGGAGCCAGAATATTTCATTAGAGGGGGCAAAAAACATTTTATTACGACGGGCTAAAAAGCGATAGAACAAGCCAACCGGTAAATGGGTCGGGTCGGGTCTAGTACATTTTTTTTTTAAAATTATAACATGGAATATCCCAATAATATCATGTCGAGTTCAACCATACTGACCTGCATATTTTTCGTAACGAAGAAAATATTTTAGGATGTATAATATTCCTTTATAAAATTGGAAAAACAAACGAAATCTTTAGTATCAATTACATTTTAAAAACATTAATATCATACACAAAGTAGTTTAATGGTCCAACTCTTTTTTGAAAAGAAAAGGGAAAAAGTCAAAAATGATAAACATGCTTTTTCCAATGTACCAAAATGATAAACATGATCATTTATATACCAATGTGAAACACCAAAGTTCAGATTTTGTACAAAATACTAAATCATCTCACGTGCTATCCAAAATGACTGGCTCCAATTCATTAATTTATTTATTGTTGGAATAAAATAGATAATTACTTGGATTTTAACCATCAAAATAACCCATTTTCTACCTAACCCATTTGCATTACTTATTTTAACCATCAAAATGACATGGACTTTTCCCCTGAACTCACCTACCCGTATCCAATGAATCCCTAAAACCCCATTTCCTACCTAACCCATTTGCACTACTGAAGGTATGTTCTTAAACGTGTTTATTATTACATCAATTGTTGGTTAGTAACTGTTAATTATACAAATCTAACATTAATTTTAAACCCTAATTTTCAGGCTAAACGTTTTTTTTACACAACTATGATGGATTTCACAGTTACTCTCTACCATAGTGGTGTTTTCATCCAAAACCCTTTGAAGTATGTACATGGTGAAAAAACCATTATAAGAGACATTAACTTTGAAGAGATGAGGTACACTTACCTGGTTGAAGTAATTAGTAGGTTAGTAAATTCCATTCCTAGAAAGCTTTATTATAGCAAACCTGGAACTACATTGTCTAGAGCTATAACAGAACTGAAAAGTGATGCTGATGTAGATGAATTTATGAGCGTAGGTTACAGAAATGGATTTAAAGTAGACTTGTATTGTGAACACCTTGGGTATGATGTATTGGAAATGGTTAGAAATGATCATGCACCTAGGCCTAATGAACCTTTAGTTGGTGATGATGATGAGAGGTCAGATGAGGAGTGTGATGTTATCCCTGAATTTGTTGATGCTCAAGATGAGGGTGAAGACAATGTAGTTGTCAAGAGGTTAAGCATCGATGACCCTTTCCTAAACAAATTAGTGGGCAATGGAAACTTTATTGGTACCACAGATAACCCAATCCCACTTTTAGAAGGTAGGTATGTTGAAGAGATTGATCCTGAAGAAGATTTAGTAAAAAATAAGTACAAGGTGAAATCTGGCATTACTTATCCTGCTTTTGATCCATCAACACCATGGAATGAACAAACACCAGTTCTAGGCATGAGATATGAGTCTCCCCTACAACCGAAACAATCACTGGCTAACTATGGAGTTGCCAATGGTTACCAGATGTGGTATATGAGAAATGACTTTAGGTGCCTATTGGTTTATTGTGGGAGGGATGTTTCTATAGGTAGATGTGCTAGTAAAAAGAAGCTGAAGAAGGAAAATGTTATGCCTAGTAGCCCATCTAAGAAGACACCTACTAAGGATAAGGGTAAGGGTAAGGGTATACAAGTTGAGAAGACACCTACTAAGGAAAGGCGATGAAGCTTATGGGGTGAACTTGATTAGTAGAACCTGTGACTGTGGATTGTGGTCACTTAGTGGGGTACCATGTGTGCATAGTGTGGCAGCATATATGCATTGCAAACAAGATCTTGAGATAGGTGTAAGTGAATGGTATAGCTAGTCTAAGTGGTATGATGCATACCAGTTTAGTATTAGGCCAGTGCTTGGTTCTAGCACATGGAAAAGGAATAACAATGTACCTCCACTGCCACCAATGGAGAGAAAAATGCCCGGAAGGCCTAGGAGTAGAAGGATTAAACATCCCACAGAAAATGATCATCAAGTGACCAGAGCTGGTAAGCCAACTACTTGTCAAAATTGCTGGGAAAAAGGTCATAACAGGGGAAATTGTAAAAATCCAACCAGACCTAAACCACCATCTGATATACAACCACCAAAGAAGAGGAAGTTTGGTGGTGTTGCAGGTCCTTCAAAGTCCAAGAAAAGTGGTGGTGATATGGGTCCTTCAAAGACTAAGAAAGGTGATGGCAGTGGTCCTTCAAAGACTAAGAAAGGTAGTGGTGATGGAGGACCTTCAAAGACAAAGAAAGGTGATGGCAGTGGTCCTTCAAAGACTAAGAAAAAACCTTCCAAGGGTGATTACAGTGAAGTAAGTTTTTTGATGCTTGCATTTTTGTGTCATATAATTTCAGCTTCTAACCTTTTGATTAACTTTCAGACTTCATCACAAGCACATGCATACAAAATGGATAGAGAAGCTCTCATGGCAGTTTTACATGAGGAAGAACTGAAAGAGATGGAATGGGAAAGAAATGGAAGAATTTATCAAGATTGAGATGACTTACACTATGACCATTTGGAAGTTGAAGCATTTCAGACTCAACTCCCACAAGCTGATTTAGTAGCAGATGTACCAAATGTTGGTCAAGACTCACAAGCTGTAAGTCAACTCCCACAGGTTGCAAATCCAGATCCACCACAAGCTGTAACTGAGCTACAAGCAGCTGCAAGTCAAAGTTCAGTGGCTAATACAACTTCATCAAGATCAAGGATCCCGGTTAAACTTAGACCAAGGTCAGAAAGGATTGCAAGGCGAAGGAAGTTCAACTATCCCATTGATGGGACTGGGAAGACCCCAGACAAGCCCTTTGATTTGTAATCAGTTATGAACTTATGTAGTGTAATGTTAGAATGGTAAACTCTTAGGTTAGGTTAATGGCAGTCAAGCTGAAACTTGATATTTTGTGTAAGTATTTGTCGCAAGTGCAGGTAGGTAGTAAGTGCAGGTTGGTTTAGGATATAGAACCAATTCAAAGCACACTTTTTTGAAACTTTCATGTGCTTTGCCTTGGTTGTAAGTGGTCCTTTTGGAATCTAATGCACTATTAAAGTTTGTGTATGTTTAGCATAAATTAAACATCAGTGGTCCATGTCAATGAATGTGAATGTGAAAAGGTGTATTGTCTATGTTAAACATAAAATAAGTAGTGCAAACTTTAATTTATTATATGTTCAGTGAATGTGAACAGGTTTGCTTCGTGTTGTGCCTTCAACATCATTGGTCCAAGTCATTTTGATGGTTAAAATAAGTAGTGCAAATGGGTTAGGTAGGAAATGGGTTATTTTGATGGTTAAAATCCAAGTAATTATCTATTTTATTCAAACAATAAATAAATTAATGAAGTGGGGCCAGTCATTTTGGATAGCACGTGAGATGATTTAGTATTTTGTACAAAATCTGAACTTTGGTGTTTCACATTGGTATATAAATGACTATGTTTATCATTATGGTACATTGGAAAAAGCATGTTTATCATTTTTGACTTTTTCCTAAAAGAAAATAATAATAATAATAATAATAATAATAATAATAATAATAATAATAATAATAATAATAATAATAATAATAATAATAATAATAATAATAAAACGTTTTCCTCTCTCTTGTATGGGCGTTCTATGGCGTCCTCTGGGTTTCATCTTCAGCCCAACGTTTTGATCCCGTCTTTCCATTGATTCAACATGCTGTTGGGTTAGGGTTGCGATTATCATTGTATATATCTTCTTCTAGGGTTTCGGTTTATATTATCATTGTAGGTGTGATCAATGCGTATGGATCTCGTGCATCCCTTTTCAGGATTGGCTTGATCTTATTTGATCCTACATGTGACTGTGGTAACGTGATTTCGTTTCCCTAAGTTTTTTTTTTCCATTATCTTCTTCGTACAGATTCTTTTTAGGGTTTCGTTTTGTTTTGCTTCTCCAAAACGTTGAAGGGCATCGTTTGATTCGTTCAAAACAGTTGTAGGGCTTGTTGGCTATCGTGGTTTGAGTTCCCTCGATACAGGTTTCATTTTTGTGACTGGTTTCTTCGTACAGTTATATATATTGGGTTTCGGTGTTGCTTCGGTTTTCTCGCTTCTTCAAAACAGTTGTGGGACCTCTTCCAGTCTGTTTTAATGGTTTGTTTGCTGTTGTGGTTCTTGTTGTCCGAGGCAGTGTTGGGCTTATTTCTGTGGAATCAGTTCTGGGTTTCTTTGTTTATAATACTGTGGTGCATGGTTTCTTGGTTTGAATATTCTGTATTGCATGGTTTCTTGGTTTAAATTTTATGTGTTGCTTGGTTTTGTGGTTCAAAGCTGTGTTTCAGTGTGCTACTACTGTGGAGTATTCATTTTGCCTCTGCATTACAGTGTTGTTTTGTGATTTTGTGGGCTGTTGTGCTGGACTTTAGTGGTTGTTTTGTATTCACGGAACACACTATCTATTCTATGACGATTGTGAGATTTCACTATCCTTTCGTGGGGCTAAGTGGGTGTCATGATGGTAGTGGAAATGGACTTACCAAGACTTCATTGATCACACATCTTCGTGATAGACATTGCAATGGTGAGGCACAAGCTATCACTAAACACTCTCCTGTTTCTGATTTGGTTGTTTTTGAGAGGGCTGAGGTTACTCTTAAGCGTATGGGACTTTGGTTATGTGGTGTTTGTTTCAAAACGCATACTCTCCGGGCTAAGTGTCGTCATGGCTCTGATTCTGTGTCACCCCCTGATTGTAGTGATGGTGCTGTTAGGTTTGTGTTGTACGGTATCACCAAACCACACATTCCTTCTTCTGTTCAACTTGCCCATGTTGAAGATTTGGTTCTGGACGAGCATGTTGGTTTTGATTTGGCTCTTCTTGACACTTTGTTGTCTAAGGGGTTGCGCACCGTTAAATCCATCCCTCCCAAGTGTCGCTTAGGGTTTTCCTCGGGTATTGAAAGGAGCTCTTGATAAGGTGATTTGCACGTTTGATGACATTTGTTGCTGGGTTAGTTTATTGGTCTTGCCTACTTGTATCCTTAAAACCTTCTGTCCGAGGAGTAATCAAGAATGTAGGTCTGCCATTAAGCGTCAACGCCAGGAAGAGTATATTGTTAATGCCATTCGATCTTGGGGCATGTCGGGTGGTAGTTTGCAGCTCGTGAGGGAGGCTTTAGCCGAACCCTCCCCATCATGGTCTAATATTGATGAGGATAACTTGGAATTGGGTGAGCGTAATGTCAAGCAGTGTAAGAGGAAGATTTGTGATGGCCATTATACTGCGGCTGTCAGAGTTCTTTCTTCTTCTGGTGTTGCACCTTATAATGATGCAACTCTCGAGGATTTAAAGGTTAAACACCCTTTCAAAGCTGCTCCTTCTTTGCCTCTTTTACCTATTGATCATCATCACCTCGTTGCATCTTCTACTGTGGTTCTTGATATGATTAAGAGTTTCCCTCGTGGTACCTCTTGTGGTCGGGATGGTTTGCGTGTCCAACACCTTTTGGATTGTTTTAGTGGTGCTGCTGTGGCTATTTCTGATGAGTTGATCGCTTCTATCACCCAAGTGGTGAATCTTTTTCTTGATGGTAAATGCCCCAGGGCGTTGGGTGAGTATATTGCTAGTGCTCCTCTCACACCGCTGGTCAAGCCGGGTGGTGGTATCCGTCCTATTGCTGTGGGGACCATTTGGAGGCACTTAGTTTCCAAGGTTAGTGCTGCTATGATTGGCCATTCTTTGGACGGTTATTTAAATGATCTACAGTTTGGTGTTGGTGTATCTGGAGGAGGAGAGGCTATTCTTCATGCTGTGAATCGGTTGATTGAAGAGCGTGGAGATGATGTGGGTCTTTCTATGTTGTTGGTCGATTTCAAAAACGCCTTCAACTTGGTGGATCGTGAGGTTATGCTACATGAGGTTCGTCTTCTTTGTCCTGCTATTTCACGTTGGGTGGAATTTTGTTACTCCAGCCCAGCTAGATTATATTATGGGGAACACACGTTATGGTCACATCAAGGCGTACAACAAGGTGATCCACTTGGACCTTTGCTTTTTTCTTTAGTGTTACATCCTTTGGTATGTAAGATTAGAGACTCCTTTAGCCTTTCCCTTCATGCTTGGTATCTGGATGATGGCACTATTATTGGAGATACTTTGGTTGTAGGGGAGGTTTTAGAGCTTATCATGGTGGATGGACCTCGTTGTGGTTTGCACCTCAATGTTGATAAAACTGAGGTTTTTTGGCCTAAGGAGGATCCCAGAAGCAGGCTTATGGGTGTCTTCCCACCTAATATTGCCCGACCTTTGCATGGTGTTAAATTACTGGGTGGACCTGCTAGTGTGGATTTTGATTTTAGTAGTGAGCTTGTTATGAAAAGAGTTGCAAAAACCATTGAGCTTATGGGTGCTACTGCTAAGATTAATGACCCTCAGTGTGAGTTATTGCTCCTTCGTGCTTGTGCTGGTATTTCCAAATTATATTTTGCTATGCGCACTTGCTCTCCCCGGGTCTTTGAGCGTGCTCAGATTTCTTTTGATGGGGCTCTTCGCTCTACTCTAGAGCGTATTGTTACTGCTTCTGGGCCTAGTTTTGGTGATTGGCAATGGAGACTTGCTACATTACCCTTTGCGTATGGGGGGCTTGGTGTATACTCTGCAGGTGATGTCTTGAATTATGCATTTCTTGCGTCTAGACTTCAATCTACTAGCTTACAGACTAAGTTGCTTCGATGTTCTGGTATCGTAACCCCTGGGCCTTCCTTTGATGATGCCTTGTGTGATTTTAATGCGAAAATGAAGATTGACCTTTTGAGTAATCCATGTGAGATCGCTGCCCCCAAACTCATGAAGAAACTGGCAGATATATATTTCACACGTGTTACCCGAACTTCCGAATCTACATTTTCTTTATCTACTCGACAGACGGCGTTATGGAAATCGCAAATGGAGGACTACACTTCGGACTGGCTTAGGGTAGTTCCGATATCTGGGTTGGGTCAGACTATGAATGCTAGGACCTATCGGTGCGTGTTATGTTATCGGCTTGGTGTTCCCCTATTCTCTGTCCAGATACCGTGTTCAGCTTGTTCCAGGGTCTTTACTGGGGATATTTATGGGGACCATGCTGTATCTTGTGCTGGTATTATTGGTATTAAACATCGGCATAACATGGTACGTGATGTTCTTGTTGATATATGTTCTCGATCTGTGGTTTCGGCTCGTAAAGAGGTGGACATTGGTCTTTGTGGTGAAAAGGACGTATCCTTACGTCCTGCTGATGTGTTGCTCTACTCGTGGGATGGAGGACTTGATGTATGTGTTGATTTGACTGGATCATCGCCCTTGACGCAAACTAGTTTGGTTGATTTTGTGTCGGGTCGTGTGGTGATTGAGGCTGCACAACGTAAATGCGTCAAGTATGAGGCTAAGTGCGCAAGTATTGGATATGGGTTCCTCCCCTTCTCTTTCTCTTCTTTTGGAGAACTTGAAAAGGATGCTGTGACCTTACTGAAGTGTATTCGAAAGTTCTCGATGACTCAAGACATTGGAGCACGTGCTACTGCACATATTTTTAGTAGGATTAGCTTTTCTATAGCTAAAGGAGTGGGGGCCCAATTAGTATCTCGGCTCCCTACTAACTTCTTGTAAATCCTTTTTGTTTCTAATAAAGTGATTTTTATATAATAATAATAATAATAATAATAATAATAATAATAATAATAATAATAATAATAATAATAATAATAATAATAATAATAATAATAATAATAATATCTGGGTTGGGACAGACTATGAACGCCAGGACTTATCGTTGCGTGTTATGTTATCGGCTTGGTGTCCCCCTATTTTCTGTTCAGATGCCGTGCTCAGCCTGTTCCAGGGTCTTTGCTGGTGATATTTATGGGGACCATGCTGTTTCTTGTGCTAGTATTATTGGTATTAAACATCGGCATAACATGGTACGTGATGTTCTTGTTGACATATGTTCTCGATCTGGGGTTTCGGCTCGTAAAGAGGTTGACATTGGACTTTGTGGTGAAAGAGAAAAATCTTTACGTCCTGCTGATGTGTTGCTCTACTCGTGGGATGGAGGACATGATGTATGTGTTGATTTGACTGGATCATCGCCCTTGACGCAAACTGGTATGGTTGATTTCGTGCCGGGTCGTGTGGTGATTGAGGCTGCACAACGTAAACGCGTCAAGTATGAGGCTAAGTGCGCAGGTATGGGATATGGGTTCCTACCCTTCTCTTTCTCTTCTTTTGGGGAACTTGAAAAGGACGCTGTGACTTTACTGAAGCGTATTCGAAAGTTCTCTATGACTCAAGACATTGGAGCACGTGCTGCTGCTCATATTTTTAGTAGGATTAGCTTTTCTATAGCTAGAGGAGTGGGAGCCCAACTAGTATCTCGGCTCCCTACTAACTTCTTGTAAATCCTATGTGTTTCTAATAAAGTGATGTTTATATATATAAAAAAAAAAATAATAATAATAATAATAATAATAATAATAATGAAACACTTTGACTATAAACTTTATAGCAAAAATACTCCAACCAATAGAACTTAAATAATAGATTAATCTGCTACTTAGTACTAACATTAAGAGGGGACGGTGTGGTGTTACTCATCCCTCGCCGTTCCACGGTGGCAGCTTCGCCACTTCGCCACCACACCGGGGTCTTCGCCATAGCTCGCCAAACCACAACTCCTCACCTGCACTACGTGGGAAACTACTGACAACGTTACAATTTGATTGGGCCCATTAGAAATAAAAACGGTAATATTACTCGGTTCATCAAATCCATGAATGTAACACCCCAACCCGACAAGGGTTAAGATATCACATTCATGGTGTCAAACAGAACATAGGCAAGCAGAAGACTTTAATAATACAAATAAATATAAAGGTTACAAATGAATTCTTAAGGAAAATGAAGTACAATGACTACAACTAAAAATACAATAAGTCTAATATGAAGCATCTCCAAGTTAACTCTAATCCAAGGTAGCTATTAATGGTGTAGTCCTCTAAGAGCTCCTATGCACTCTTCACTCATAACCCAGCTTCCCACTAAAACCTGCCACGGAAAAGAAATGCGGCTGAGCTTAAAAAGCCCAGTGAACAGATATATATATATAACAAAGTAATGAAACTGAAATGAGAAACAGAATATGGTGCATTGGGGAATAACATAAGGTATATCAAAATGTATCAAAGGTGTAAGGGTTGTCAGAAATCTACCATGAGCCCAGAAACATATCATATCATAAACATCATAATCATGGTCTTCATAAATAACATAAGTAACATAATGGAGTAGCTAGCTCCCAGAAATGTGAAGGGCATGTATTGCACACAGTACCAATCACCAGAAATATAACATATAACATAACAGATCAGATCTAGGATGCATCCATACGCCCCTGCAGAAATCATAATCATTGTGGCCAAACATAATACATAACAAATAGGACGTGATGGGTCATCACTCCCCCACCCTAGAGTCATGCCATTGGTGCATCAATGACATGGTCATGGAACCCCCATGACTAGTGATAGCTCGGGTATCAAACTGAAGGTCAAACAGAATGCCATAGTAATGACACAGAATCTAAGGTCATCAGAAATATCATAATCATAGGTTCACATCAAGGGGTGCATAGCAAAAGTTCATATCAAAGGGTACGTAGCAAAGGTTCATGGCAAAGGGTACATAGCAAAGGTTCATATCAAAATCAGAAGATAAGTAAATCAGAAGGTGTGAAAGGAATCATGAGGAAACCTTATACGAAAGGTCAGAATATCTGTACCTTATGCAAGCAACCAAAATAAGAAAGGATACCGAAACAGGGAAATCACTCCTTCTTCACCGAACCTATACAATTTAATGATCACGTGTTACTTATAAGCTCGTTTTAATCAGATTTCATAATTTAGGTTTCTTTCTATTTTTAGTAACCTTCCAGATTAAGTAACTTTCCATAATTAGTAACTTTCCATTTTTAGTAACTTTCCATATTTAGCAAGATTCCATATTTAGTAACTTTCCATATTTAGCAAGTTTCCATATTTAGTAACTTTCCATATTTAGTAACTTTTCATATTTAGCAAGTTTTCATATTTAGTAACTTTTAACACGACTCCTCAATTTAGTTAAATTTGGTTTTTGGGTTCGGGATTATCAATTATGTTTAACAAACTCACACACAAGTCAACACGACATCAACAAGTCACACCCGAAATAGAAACAAGTAATTGGGCACCAAACATCAAAAGAACACTTTTAACACTTAGGCAATACATATATACACATTAACTGATTTTATCACAAAATTAAGCCCAATAAATGAATTTTAAAAACGTATCATATCCCAAAATATAAATCCACAAAATTTGCATAGAAGTCTAAATGTCTTAGGAGTCTACTGAAATTTTTACAGATTTTATTATCAAGTGTACACCCCCTTTTAAAATCGTCTAATTTAATATGTTCAGATTCGTATCTGCAGATACACTTCAAAAGTATGCACTTAAAAACCTAACCATATTACTTCATAAAATTCTACAAAAATTCTAGGAGGCATTCCACATATAATATATGATTCCTGTAAATTTGTGGCCTGTAATTTGCCATGGTTTGGAAATGAAAAATCATGGAACCCGACTGAAAAACAACTCAGCAAACACATTTTAACATATCATCACATTAAATTCAGAAAAACATCCAAATCAAACTCAAATTCATTCAAACCAATTGGAACACTTTACTAGAACCCTAAAATGAGTTTAAAAATTAAAATCCAGAATTAAACCTCAATTAAACTCATTTCATGATGCATACAAATTCGACTATTACTGCTGTTCCAATTAAAAACAACACATGAACCCTAATTTCCTTTTTCCTTTTAATCTAATTAATTTTTTGTGATCACTATACATGATATTTACAGAATTTCTTCATCAACAACATATCTACAAACATCTCATACGAATCATTCAAGACCAATAACAATAGCATCCACACAAGCACATAAAATAACAACACCAAAAATCACAAAAGCCCTAATTCTTACACGTTAACATCCATGATTTCATGTGACGATTTTTAGGGTTAACAAGAAGCATAATAAATGAATTAAGATGTGTATTAAACATGTTATTAATTTGGTTTCATGATGACAAAAATTCAGGTTCATGATCATGTATATATGTCGATTTGAGAAAAGAAAATAAAAGATGATACCTTGATCTTAAGGAGACAATAAGAAGGAGAATAACAACCCTAGAATTCCAATGATCAATTACCAATGAATTACCCGTAGCAAACCTTCGACCCTTGATTGTGAGAGCACAAGAAAATGGCAGCAACTTGGTGGTTTTGGGTTTGATATGTCGTACAATAGAGGAGAGGGAGGGAAAAGAAGATGAAGCCGACCTTATGATAAGAAGGAGCGTGTGTTATTTTTGGAGGATGATTCATTTTGTAAAATGCCTGGACTAAAATTATGGGCTAATTGATCTTATTTATTCTTTTGTACAAATCTTAATTTAAATGGGCTAGGAGCTTCCCTACTTATCTTTTTTTTTTTTTTTTTTTTTTTTTTTTTTTTTTTTTTTTTTTTTTTTTTTTGATTTGTAACAATATTATTTCTTGTATGGCTTAGGTTTATATAACATATAGTAATTATAATGTGTGAATGACATATAGTTAAACTTAGGTTAAAATATATATATATATATATATTATATATATATATATATATATATACTTGTCCTTGTATAATTAATTTTATGCTCGTATAACTTCAAAAATTTTGAAGGGCAAAATGGGAATTTCAAATGAACGAAAATTTAGGGTTTTACAACTCTTCCCCTCTACAAGAAAATTTTCGTCCTCGAAATTTAAGTAGACGAATTAGATGGAAACGTATCGAATCACAGAAAGTACATGGATAATAAATACGCATAACTCTTTAGTTTCTCGAGTAGCCTCATGATCAGTATAATACTTCTAAAGGGTTCTCACAAACAGACATATCTTATTCCTCATAATTCATAGTCTCAGATCTCACTCTAGAGTAGATCATAATGAATCAGATTCAACGAAAATGAAACATACATGTTACAGACAATAGGTGTACTTCTCTATAGTAACGCATGGAATACATGCGGACATAAAATAGATTGGGAGATAAAATTAAATAGTAGAATGCCCTACAATGTGTCTTAAGATTCTTAACAGATGAACAAAGGTCAACAAATACCTGTCGAGAATCCAAACGTATCCAGATGTATAACGATGAAGGCAGAGTATTCACATAGGTAGAGTGAACCTAAGGTCTCACTAATCGCGGATAATCTTCATTAAATGTCAAAACTTCTAAAGTTCTAAGGCACTCCTCAAGATATCCTATGATCACAGTAAGTGCACGTTATATGATGTAAGTATTATCACGTTGATGAGGCGTCATAATACTAGCATCATATAAATATGCCCTCACGATGGTCATACTCTATCTCGAGTTGTGAAAAGCAACCTATCAGCATCCTAATCAATCTTCCTCATTCTCAAGTGGTGTCAGAAGCAATCATTATCAACGGAATGGAAACAATTTAGGAAAACATATCTTATCTTAAAGGCAATAGAAACCTAAGTATGTCTAGCAGAAGTGAAGTACGTCATCGATTGCATCAATTACTCCATCTTTCACAGGAATCAACTCAACCAGACATGAATGTTCGCTTCAAGAATCCGTTCATTCAAAATACATGATCTCAAAACCTCCTCCAAGTCCGAGTAGTCTGTCTTTGTTTGTCCATCAGTTTGTGAGTGAAAAGAAATCTTAAACTTGAGTCTGATTCCTCAAGCCTTCTGTAGTCCATCCTAGAACTGAGAGATAGTAATGCGAATCCTTGACATGATCACTGAATACCCTTCTACCAGCAAGTCTACTTATGATCTCAATTTATCTTAGTACAACTAATATGAATAGGGAGGTGAAACTGTGTGTCTCGGTCAGGTCTTCTAACACAGCTCAAAATTCGCCATCTTGATTAGATTCTTCTTCTATGCTCGCCACCACTTTCGCCTTGCGAGAAATGTCTTCCAATCTTTAAGGTAAACACCGCTACTATCAACTCTAGGTTATGTGTTGAACAGTTCGTCTCCTACGGTCTGGTTGTCTCTATGCCCAAGCAGTAATCTCCACGTGCTGCATAAAGTATAATCGAGTCCCTCCTAAGTTTCTCTCCTCTTCTCACATGCTTCATCGATGGTAACGCCAGTAGTATACACCTTCTTCTACTCTTCTGTAAGTTTCTCACTCCGGAAACCGTCGTCGATCTTGACCCTTTGGTGGAAATCTCAGTCTTCGCAGGATCCATAGTAGTACTATCTGTTGCAACTTATGAACACCAATCAAAATTTACTCTTTCAGAACAACGGGTCATCCTGGCTTAACAAGAATTGATCTTCATGTTCCTCATTCGCCTTTGAACACACCACAATGTCATATTATAACAATTTGTCCAAATACTCGTGAAAGACATGATTTCATTAGATCCATAAGAATAGTTGAAGTATGTGTCAATACGATTGACATCATTAAAATTCATAGAGATCACAATGAGTACGAAAGGCAGTTCAGGAATATCTTGTTTCTTACACGTAACAGATGATAATCGGACCTTAAGTCAATCTCCATGGAAACTTCACATCCTACGGTTGGTCAGATAAATCCTCAATTCGGGGTAATGAATAACGGTTTCGCCAGTCGGAATTTATGGTAATAGAATTAATAAAACGATTGTTTGAGTCGCCAAAAGTGATACGTATAGCATGACAGTCGTTAGCATTTTCTTGCTCAGTTAACAAATCCATACCGGAATAATATCAAAATTGTATATTTCCAAAGGAAAACACTTAGTAGAATGAATCTTATGATCAGAATGGAATGGTTAAATTCCTATACTTGTGGTTAATAGCCACCAGGTTTCTCATAAGATAGAAATGGTTTATGTGCAATCTAAAAGTGTTAGAGGAAACTTAATATGTTCAGCATAAGCAAAAGAATTCACAGAATGTGTCAAACACATTATAGTTGTAAGAATTCTCCGAATGGTCGGAAGGGTATCAAACTGGTTATCAAACGAATTAGAGATAAAGGTCAGAATCAAAAAGTGAAACTTAAATGGTGTAAGGTATAACAATGTAGTTCTCGAGGCACTCTTACTCGGTTACTAAACTTAGGTTGTGCATAAATTCTAATTTCTGAAAGAATGATCTTATAAGGCTTAACTAAAAGTAAAGGCACGATTCAGAGTGATGCGGAAGCAATACTACCCAGGCAAAAGTCCTGGTCTACCCAATCCTCACCGGTCATAATTTAAGTTTCTACTAGGAGATCCTAAAGCAAGTTCTCAAAAGTTGTCTTATAAGCTCTTACAGTGGAAGCCTAAGGGTCCAAACTTCACGGGTCAAGGTTTTTGTGTACTACAAGTCGAAGCCTGGGCTCTGATACCATAATTGTAACACCCCAACCGGACAAAGGTTAAGATATCGCATTCATGGTGTCAAACAGAACATACGCAAGCTGAAGACTTTAATAATACAAATAAATATAAAGGTTACAAATGAATTCTTAAGGAAAATGAAGTACAATGACTACAACTAAAAATACAATAAGTCTAATATGAAGCATCTCCAAGTCAACTCTAATCCAAGGTAGCTATCAATGGTGTAGTCCTCTAAGAGCTCCTATGCACTCTTCACTCATAACCCAGCTTCCCACTAAAACCTGCGACGGAAAAGAAATTCGGCTGAGCTTAAAAAGCCCAGTGAACAGATATATATAACAAAGTAATGAAACTGAAATGAGAAACAAAATATGGTGCATTGGGGAATAATAGAAGGTATATCAAAATGTATCAAAGGTGTAAGGGTTTTCAGAAATCTACCACGAGCCCAGAAACATATCATATCATAAACATCATAATCATGGTCTTCATAAATAACATAAGTAACATAATGGAGTAGCTAGCTCCCAGAAATGTGAAGGGCATGTATTGCACACAGTACTAATCACCAGAAATATAACATATAACATAACAGATCAGATCTAGGATGCATCCATACGCCCCAGCAGAAATCATAATCATTGTGGCCAAACATAATACATAACAAAAGGGACGTGATGGGTCATCACTCCCCCACCCTAGAGTCATGCCATTGGTGCATCAATGACATGGTCAAACAAAATGCCTTATACGAAAGGTCATCAGAAATATCATAATCAAACTGAAGGTCAAACAAAATGCCTTATGGGAAAGGGTGCATAGCAAAGGTTCATATCAAAATCAGAAGATAAGTAAATCAGAAGGTGTGAAAGGAATCATGAGAAAACCTTATACGAAAGGTCAGAATATCTGTACCTTATGCAAGCAACCAAAATAAGAAAGGATACCGAAACAGGGAAATCACTCCTTCTTCACCGAACCTATACAATTTAATGATCACGTGTTACTTATAAGCTCGTTTTAATCAGATTTCATAATTTAGGTTTCTTTCTATTTTTAGTAACCTTCCAGATTAAGTAACTTTCCATAATTAGTAACTTTCCATATTTAGAAAGTTTCCATATTTAGTAACTTTCCATATTTATCAAGTTTCCATATTTAGTAACTTTTCATATTTAGCAAGTTTTCCATATTTAGTAACTTTCCATATTTAGCAAGTTTCCATATTTAGTAACTTTTAACACGACTCCCCAATTTAGTTAAATTTGGTTTTTGGGTTCGGGATTATCAATTATGTTTAACAAAGTCACACACAAGTCAACACGACATCAACAAGTCACACCCGGAATAGAAACAAGTAATTGGGCACCAAACATCAAAAGAACACTTTTAACACTTAGGCAATACATATATACACATTAACTGATTTTATCACAAAATTAAGCCCAATAATGAATTTTAAAAATGTATCATATCCCAAACTAAAAATCCATAAAATTCTCACAGAATCCCAAGTATCTTAGGAGTCTAATGGAATTTTTACAAATTTTATTATAAAGTATACACCCTCTTTTATAATCATCTAAGTTAATAAGTTCAGATTCGTATCTGCAGATACACTTCAAAAGTATGCACTTAAAAACATAACCATATGACTTTATAAAATTCTAAAAAAATTCCAGGAGGTAGTCCACATATGAAATATGATTCTTGTAAATTTCTGGCCTCTAATTTACTATGTTTGGAAATGAAAAATCATGGAACCCAACTGAAAAACAACTCAGCAAACACATTTTAACATATCATCTTATTAAATTCAGAAAAATATCCAAATCAAACTCAAATTTGTTCAAATAAATTGGAACACTTTACTAGGACCCTAAACTGAGTTTACAAGCAAAAATCTGGAATTATACCTCAATTAAACTCGTTTTATGATGCATACAAATTCGACCATTACTGCTGTCCCAATTAAAAACAACACATGAACCCTAATTTCCTTTTTCCTTTTAATCTAATTAATTTTTTGTGATCACTATACATGATATTTACAGAATTTCTTCATCAACAACATATCTACAAACATCTCATATGAATCATTCAAGACCAATAACAATAGCATCCACACAAGCACATAAAATAACAACACCAAAAATCACAAAAGCCCTAATTTTTACACGTTAACATCCATGATTTCATGTGACAATTTTTAGGGTTAACAAGAAGCTTAATAAATGAATTAAGATGTGTATTAAACATGTTATTAATTTGGTTTCATGATGATAAAAATTCAGGTTCATGCTCATGTATATATGTCAATTTGAGAAAAGAAAATAAAAGATGATACCTTGATCTTAAGGAGACAATAAGAAGGAGAATAACAACCCTAGAATTCCAATGATCAATTACCAATGAGTTACCCATAGCAAAACTTCGACCCATGATTTTGAGAGCAAAAAAAAAAATGGCTGCAACTTGGTGGTTTTGGGTTTGATGTGTCGTACAATAGAGGAGAGGGAGGGAAAAGAAGATGAAGCCGACCTTATGATAAGAAGGAGCATGAGGATGATTCATTTTGTTAAATGACTGTACTAAAATTATGGGCTAATTGATCTTATTTATTCTTTTGTACAAATCTTAATTTAAATGGGCTAGGGGCTTCCCTACTTAACTTTTTTTTTTTTTTTTTTTTTTTTTTTTTTTTTTTTTTTTTTTTTTTGATTTGTAACAATATTTTTTCTTGTATGGCTTAGGTTTGTATAACATATAGTAATTATAATGTGTGAATGGCATATAGTTAAACTTAGGTTAAAATATATATATATATATACTTGTCCTTGTATAATTAATTTTATGCTCGTATAACTTCAAAAATTTTGAGGGGCAAAGTGGGAATTTCAAATGAACGGAAATTTAGGGTTTTACAATGAACACTGCGGGTGCATTGGTAAGACCAAATGACATTACTTGAAATTCATAATGTCCGTACCGCGTTCTGAAGACTGTTTTGGGAATGTCTTCTTCCCTGACTCTTAGCTGATGATATCCCGATCTTAGATCAATTTTCGAGTAGACACTCGATCCTTGCAACTGGTCAAACAAATCATCAATCCTGGGCAATGGATATCAATTCTTCACCGTGAGTTTTTTCAACTCCCTTCAATCAATACACATTTGGAATGTTTCGTCTTTCTTTTTGACAAATAAGACCGGAGCTCCCCAAGGTGATGATCTTGGTCGGATAAATCCTTTATCTGACAGCTCTTTCAACTGCTCAGACAATTCTTTCATTTTGGAAGGTGCTAACCGATAAGATGCTTTTGCAACTGGTGTTGCTCCAGGCACTAAATCAATTTGAAATTCTACTTGCCGTACTGGTGGAATACCCGGCAAATCTTCCAGAAATACTTCAGAAAAGTCCTTGATAACTGGCACTTCTTCAAGTTGTTTCTCTTTCGATTCATTCGCCGTCACCTGAATCAAAAACACGTGACATCCTTTGTTCATGTACTTCATTGTCTTGATATATGAGATGATGTTGAGTCGGGTTTTACTATGATCGCGACGAACGATAAGTGTTTCACCATTGAGTGAAATTTGGACGACCTTCTCATTACAGATGATTCGGGCGTGGTGCTTGGATAACCAATCCATGCCAATAACTACGTCAAAGCTACCGAGTTGAATAGGCATGAGATCAATGGGAAAAGGTTTGTTTAGAAGTGTTAGGGTGCAACCTTGGATCATGGTATTGGTGCCTATGAGGTTTCCGTTAGCTATTTCGATTTCGTATGTAGTGTCTAGTTCTACTGGGGCAATATTAAGCAGTGAAGCAAATGAAGTAGACACAAAGCTCTTATCAGCTCCGGAATCAAATAATATTTTAGCACATTGTTGGTTTAGTAAGAATGTACCCGTGACGACGTCGGGGTCTTGTGGTGAATTCCCGTCACCGAGTACATATGCTCTCCCACGAGCAACGTTGTTTTGATTTGCATTTTGTTTTGGGCATTGGCTCTTATAGTGCCCTTTCTCACCACACCCGTGGCACAGTATTGCTACAGGCTGTAAATTTGCACCCGTGGCTCTGCAGTCAATAGTTTTATGGCCCACCTTCCGGCAATTTCCGCAAATTGCAAGACAAGGCCCAGTGTGATGTAGTTTACATTGGTTGCACTGGGGTTGTGTTCCGGTATAAACTTTTTCTCCTGTAGGTGCAGCAACATAAGCTCTAGCAGTTTCCTGTCTGCGATTCTGTTGGTGGTGATGGTTGTTGCGATTCTGTTGGTAGTTATGGTTACGGTTGTTGTTGTTGTTGTTGTTGTTGTTGTTGTTGTTGTTGTTTTTGTTGTTGTTGGGGTTCGTGTTGCTGTTGTGTGGTTGTTGTTGTTGTTGTTGTTGTAGTTGTTGTTGTGGTTCCTGTTGTTGTTGTAGTGAGTGGTTCCACGATTATCTAGACTTCGCTTGTGATCATTATTTCCAGAGGTAGAACTCCATTTGATTTCCCGTTCCAATAATCGGTGAGCTATTGTGATAGCTTCCTCCAGAGTTGTCGGTTTTGACGAGGTGACATTTCCCTCGATGCTTCGAGGCAGTCCGTCGATGTACTTCTCTAGTGTTCTTTCAAGATCCGGTACCATAGTTGGACACGGTACCGACAGTTCTTGGAATCTTCTGTTGTAGGTTCTTATATCGTTTCCCCTTACAATCAACTGGTGGAATTCTTCCTCCAGTTTCCTAATTTCTGTATGAGGGCAGTATTTCTGTTGGGTTTGAAGATGTTGCTGCTCAAGGTTGATTATACTGCTCATGGTTCTAAAGAAAAATACACCAAGTATCATTTTGCTGCTCGACTAAATGATTCTACTGTTAGTGTATTTATTCTATTGTTGAGTTTCTGAGAAGATTGAAGAAATAAGCTAAGTATGATTCTACTGCTAGACTACGAAGATCCTACTGCTAGAGTAAATCATTCTACTGCTTATTAGATAAACGTGTATAGTTTGTTAGATAATTATGGTAATGATACAAATAGATATTATCTTGTATAGAAAGTCTTTGTAACCGACTAGGACTTCTTAAGTCTATAAAAGGAGGATCTAGGGTTAGGTTAGTATACGTATTATTGTTAGTTCGATTCACTTCAAGGTTATTGTAACCGTGTTACTTTTGAGTAACCGTATTTAATATATTGAGGTGATTGTTGAGAGAATTCTTGTGTGTTCGAATCATAATTCTTCTTAAGATTAAGTATTAGATTCCGCATAATACTTAATAGATCATTCAAGAACAGTCTCTATACCTATTGTCTTAGATCTACATCTAAGATAATTGTAACACCCCAACCCGACAAGGGTAGAGATATCACATTATGGCGACATTACAAAGCATTCATACATATACACAGCGGAAGCCATAAAACATCATAAATAAATAAGCCAAGTCAACATGACTTGAATCCAATACAAAAGTCTCACAAGATAACGAAATAATCCAAAGGAAATACATAACGAAATGAATCCATAATCAAAATGTCTAAACAACTGGCAAGACTAGGGTAGGACATCATCTAAGGCAAAAGCTTCAACTAACTCTCATCCCAAGCATAAGATCCATCTCCCAGCTAGATACCTGCCGCACACGAAAAAGAAAACGTGCGGCTGAGCTTACAAAGCTCAGTGAACAGATACATAATACAAAGCAAGGATAACGAAACCGAAATATAATGAGGCACTGAGAAATATCATAAGGTATAATCAAAGCAAAAGAAATAAGGAAATATAGGATAGTTTTCTACCACGAGCCCACAAACTCAAAGTCATAATCTCAACATCACAGTCTCAAAGTCACAAGCTCACAATCAGAGGGGATACCTCTCAGGCAACCAGATAATATGAGGGGTGTCCTCATGTATCAACAGGGGTGGAGTAGCTAGCTCCCAAAAATGTGAAAGGCGTGTATTGCACACAGCACCAGTCACCTCAAAGTCATACTCAAAGTCATAGTTAAATCCACTAAACAAACAAATCTAGGATTGCAATCCATACGCCCCCCAAACTCAAAGTCAATCTCAAAGTCAATAGCCGGCAGATAATATAAAAGGGACGGTGTGAGAAATCACTCCCCCACACAGGAGTCATGCCAATGGTGCATCACAGACATGGCCAGGTTACCTTCCTGGCTAGGAAAGTACAAAAATGGCTCGGGTATCAAACTAAGAGTCATGTCTCAAAATCATAGCTCAAGGTCATATATCAAAAGGTGCATCTCAAGGTCATATCACAAGTATTATCAAAGGTTCATTCAAGGGAACATAGCAATGGCTTGAGAAATCTTAACTGAATCATATCTCAAAATCAATGTATAAGAATATAAGAACCCTTACTGAAAAAGGGCAGAGTATCTGTACCTTATGAAGAAAGCACAAATAGAAATAAGCACAGAAACAGGGGACAGCTCAAAGTCTCTCCTTCTTCACACCTAAAGGATTAGAAGGGAATTACAAATCATTCTTAATTAACCATCTTTCCATTTTAAGTAACTTTCCCTTTTTAGTAAGTTTCCACTTTTAGAAAGTTTCCATAATTAGAAGGTTTCCATTTTTAGAAGTATTGAGCACATAGCTTAATTAGATCAATATTAGCTGGGAATAAGGTATCTTTAGCATATTTACACCTTTGGTCCTCAGGTTTTCACAATTTACATTTTACACCCCTGTATTTCCAAAGTTACATTTTAAACCTTCAAACATGCATAATTACACATTAAACCCTTGGTTTATCAAATTTACACAATGAGTACTTATTTTAATAAGATATACGATTTAACCTCCAATTATTCAATATTTACACAATAGGTCCCTCCATTTAATTAGTTTACATAATTAACCTTAAAGTTTACATTTTCAATCTTTAATTTATAATAATTACACATTAGTCCAATAAATATCCAAATTTACATATTAGCCCCTGAATATCATTCATAACACAAGTCGACCTCAACTTTTCAGAAATTTCATATTTAGTCCCTATATTTATTCACTTTCCAATTCGAACCAACAACTTCAACTAATTTCATTATCTCACATATTTTACATATAGGCCCTTCATTTTATAATTTTTACAGGTCATACATGATCTATAGAACATGACAAAAATAGCCCATGAGTTTTAATATTTACAAAACATCCCCTTTATATTTAATTACCAAATCGTTAAACACCATTTTTAACAAAATAAAACCCTAATCGATCCCAATAATTATGTAATCATTCCCACATCATTAATGTTCATTTATAATCAGATCTTATCATTTTTGAACCCTAGTTTTCTCGCTAGGTATTTTTTTGTTCTTATTTCCTTTTGCCGATTATAAAGTAATTTCACCAAAAATAGTTTTAAGCCTCAACAATTCCAATGAGCATTTTTCTGGTGTTGTATGATGATCATAGGGGCCACGAAAAAATAATAGCCTGGTCAAGAAAATTCGCATGCATGATTTATAGAATTTAGTTCAATTTAGGGTTTAAAAATACAAGAATTACCATACAAAGCATACATGATGCATGGGCTGTTTTGATTATTTTTCTCATGATATATACGATCATTAGAGGCTGGGAAAAATACTAGAATATTTTTAGAACAGTGAACAAGGCTGCACAATTTTGTTGCTTCTCGGATGGTTACTCGACAAGAAAGAATTCACCACGACTCCAAATGGGATCAAATCACCTTGTACACATTTTTCGCAGATCACATATGATATAAGAACCTCAGGAGAAATAAGAAACGAATTTTATGAAGCTTGGTTGAATTGATACGAATTATACCTTAAAAGTGATATATCGATAAGAATAATTCCACAACGAACGAACCAGGCCACAAACGAACTCAACCTAATTTTTCTAGGACTCCTTAGATGATGTTCAAGCTCAGAAAATTGCTTTGGTAATTTTAGAGAATCGGATGGAGGCTATGGAATTTCTTTGTGTGTTTTCTTATCAATCGGTAATTAGGGTTTGGAAGGAAAGATATGGATTGGTGTTTAATAGGGAATGCCGAGTCATAGGGGAGGACTTTGACCAGAAATCTTGGCAATCATGGGCTGGAATTAGTTTAGGATTGATTTGATTTCAAATTTGCCATATTTACATGATTTTATAATATTTAAAATACATATAAACACATTTAAATACTATTCGGCCTTCATAGGGTTATTTTGGTAATTTCACAGCTTGTATAAATGTTAATTGAAGTTCTTAAAATTATTTGGAAGCATAACTTGTGCATTGTCAGAAGTTCGGGATTTATTTGATACTTTACCAGCTTTTAATTAATTTTTAAACTTATAGGGGCATTATGGTCATTTTACATGCTTTTCGGATTTTAGGTGTTACAATAATTAACAAGATCGTTAGCTCAACTGGGATCAACAAGTGGTATCAGAGCTTGTGATCTAGAGACTGCTATCAAGAAGAATTTTGTAAACTCAGATCTGTTCATCATCTATATAAGCAATGGATTCCGAATCTACTCATATGGTGACTGCTTCAAAGGTACCAATGCTCAAGGCCGGAGAGTATGAGTTGTGGAAGATGAGGATTGAGTAGTACATAAAGATGCTTGACTGCTCCATATGGGAAGTCATTCAGAATGGAGATACTCTACCTGCTAAGGGTGCTGATGGGACACATTTACCTATTAAAACTAATGAGGAAAAGGCACAAAGGAGATTGGAAATCAAAACTTACAATATTCTTTTGATGGGTATACCGAATGATTATCAATTGAGTTTTAGTAACACTCAGACTGCTAAGGAGTTGATGGATGCTGTTGAACTCAGATTTGGTGGGAATGAGGCCACCAAAAAGTCTAGGAAGAATCTGCTCAAGCATCAATTTGAAACATTTACTGCTTTAAGTTCAGAAAACATTGATGCTACCTATGATAGACTTCAGAGGTTGGTAAGTCAATTACAACTTATGAAGGTCTCAGTGCCTCAAGAAGACATTAATCTCAAGTTTCTGAGGAGTTTACCATCTGAATGGAATACTCATACAGTGGTCTGGAGGAACAAGACTGATTTTGAGAAGATGACTTTGGATGATTTATACAATAATCTAAAGGTATATGAATCTGAAGTCAAGGGTATATCAAGCTTATCTTCTAGTGCAAACAACCTAGCTTTTATGTATTCAAACAACTAGGGATCTGGAAGCTCTCAAGAAAACCATTCTGCTGTTGGTCAAGTTGTTTATGCTGTTGGCACATCTGGTTCTGCTGCTAGTTCAAACACTGATAACATCAGTGATGCAGCTATTTATGCCTTTTTGGCTGATCTCACCACAAGTACTTCTGTTACTGATCAGGATTTGGAACAAATAGATCCGGATGATCTAGAAGAGATTGACTTGAAGTGGCAGATGCCCATACTTACTATGAAGGCTAGGAGATTTCTGAAGAAAACTAGAAGTGCACTCAAGTACAGACAAACCAATGTGGGGTTTGACAAGGCCAAGGTTGAGTGTTATAATTGTCATAGAAAGGGGCATTTTGCTAGGGAGTGCAGAGCAGCAAAGAAGATCAAAGAGACTGCAAGGATTGTTCCTATTGAAGAAACCAAGACTACTGCTGCTCTGGTTTCATGTGATGGCTTGGGAGAGTATGACTGGAGTGACCAAGCAGAGGAAGGACCCAATGCTGCTTTCATGGCCGAGGAAGAACAGAAGGGAAACTATTTTGCTTTAATGGCATTTGCTTCTTTATCCTCTGGTTCAGACTCTGAGGTATCTAATGAGTCTACTTGTTCTTTTAAATCATGCATAGATACTGTTGAGGAATTAAAGTCTAGGAATGAGAGTTTAAGAATGGAAGTAGAAAAGTTAAAACTTGATAATTTAGGTTATGTATATGGTCTAAAATCAGTAGAAGAAAAACTTGACTTTCTTAGACAGAATGAAGTAGAGTATGTTGATAAGATTAATGGACTAGAAGTTGAAATTTTAAGAAAAATTGTGAAATTAATGTTCTTAATAAAAAAGTAGAGGAGGCTGAAAAAGCTAGAGATGTAGCTTTATCTGAGAAAGAGAAACATGTTGTTAGAGTAGAAAAACAACAATTTGCATCAAATAGTGTCAATAAGGCAATTGAAAGTCAATTAATGAGAAAAGGAAGTGGCTTAGGTTACAATGAAGTACCACCCACAGTCAAAAGTGCCTTTGCACCTCCTAGGAAGGAATTGTCTTTCATAACTGAGATAGATGCAAAACCTGTAGGTGAAACATGTGAATCAAATAATGAAAAACCTAATAGAACTAATGCACCTAAGGTTGAGATGAAGTCTGATACCTTGATCATTGAAGATTGGGTGTCAGATAGTGAGGATGATGAGACTGACTCAACACCTAAGGCTAAAAAGGAAGAAATTCCTAAATCAGTTGAAACTAAAGCTAAACATGTTGAGTTTGAAAAACCTGTGTTAGGAAGTAGGACCTCTAGGAAAATGGCTGAATTTGATGAGAAACCTAGAGAATATCCTAGGAAATCTAATAACTTACCTAGAGAAAACCAAAGAAATTGGAACAACCTAATTTCACACAAGTTAGGTAGTGATTTTGAACTGGTTAAGAAGGCATGTTGCAGTTGTGGTAGTTTTGAGCATTTAGAAGAAGATTGTTACTACTACAAACCTATTAGAACTTATGCTCAAAAACCTGTATGGAACCAACACACTAGGGTGAACCATAGGAATTTTGCTAGAAAGACTCACCCTCACCCCAATAGAAACATGGTTCCTAGGGAAGTTTTGCTGAGAAATGGTGCTACTAGGACAATTACTACTGCTGCACCAAAAAGGCCCATTCAAAAAAAAAAAAACAGAGTTTTCTACTGCTAAGGCAAAAGCAGTTTCTACTGCTGAGCCAAAAGTAGTAACAGACACTGTTGTGGGCAATCACTTTTATGCTGTTAAGGCCTCAGCTTGCTGGGTCTGGAAACCTAAAATTAAGGTTTTAGATCATGTTCTCAGATACAGCAGTGCATCAATGGACTTGAAGAAATTTGATTACTTTGATGCACAAGGCAGATCCAAGTTAGTAATGGCTTGGGTCCCAAAGAGAAACTAATTCTCTTACTTTATGTGCAGGGCAATCTACAGGATGAGCTAAAGGATAAATGCATTTTTGATAGTGGATGCTCTGGACATATGACTGGAGACCAAAGAAACCTGGATGACTTTAAAGCTATGGATGGTAGCTATGTTGCTTTTGGTAATGATCCCAAAGGTGGGAAATTGTTGGTAAAGGTACTATTAGAATAGGCAATTTAGATTTTGAAATAGTGTACTTGGTAAATGGACTTAAGTTCAATCTTTTTAGTGTCTCACAAATGTGTGACAAAAAGAATTTTGTTCTTTTTACAAACACCGAGTGTCTTGTCTTATCTCCTGACTATAAGTTGCCTGATGATAAATCTGTGCTACTTAGAGTCCTTAGAACAGACAATATATACAGTGTGGACATAAAGAACATAATTCCTAAAAGAGATTTAACTTGTCTGTTAGCCAAAGCCACAATTGATGAATCCAAACTTTGGCATTGAAGGCTTGGACACTTAAATTTCAAAACAATAAACAAATTGGTTAAGGGAAACCTTGTGAGAGGTTTACCTTCAAAAATTTTTGAAAAACCTGAAACCTGTGTTGCTTGTCAGATGGGAAAGCAACACAGAGCTTCTTGTAAGTCCAAAGTGGTGAACTCTATTTCTGAGCCCTTATACATGTTGCATATGGATCTTTTTGGGCCAACTTATGTGAAAAGTTTGAATAAGAAAATGTATTGCCTAGTTGTCACAGATGACTATAGTAGGTTTACTTGGGTTTTCTTTCTAGCAACTAAGGATGAGACTTCTGGTATCCTTAAGGCTTTCATAACAAGAGTAGAAAACCTAGTTAATCACAAAGTTAAGAGAATTAGATGTGACAATGGAACTGAATTTAAGAATAATGTGATGAATCAGTTCTGTGTTGAAAAAGGTATCTTAAGACAGTTTAGTGTGGCTAGAACTCCTCAACAAAATGGTGTTGCTGAGAGGAGGAATAGGACATTAATTGAGGCTGCTAGGACAATGTTGTCAGAGTCAAAATTACCCACTACTTTTTGGGCTGAAGCAGTTAACACTGCTTGCTTTGTGCAAAATAGGAGTAAGGTAGTGAAGCCTCATAACAAGACCCCTTATAAATTATTTCATGGTAGGAAACCTATGATAGATTTCTTGAAACCATTTGGGTGTCCTGTTACTATCTTAAATACCCTTGATAACCTAGGCAAATTTGATGAGAAGGCAGACCAAGGTTTCTTTGTTGGATACTCCACTAATAGTAAGGCTTTTAGGGTATTCAATCAAAGAACTAGGCATGTGGAAGAAAACTTACATGTTAGGTTTAGTGAAACCACACCTAGTGTTGCTGGAAGTGGACCTGAATGGCTGTTTGACATAGATTCATTATCCAAAAGTATGAATTATATGCCAGTTAATGCATGTAAAACTAACATGTCTGCAGGAACACAAGATAATTCTTATGTAGGTACACAAGCCAAGGCCAATGAATCTACAAAGGAATTTGTCTTAATTGAGAAGTGGAAGCTTGATCAACTTTTCACACCCAAAGAGAAAGAGGGCAAGAGTTCACAAGGTGATGTTGTTCATAAAGATGTAGAAGGTGGAGATGAACCTTCTAATGCTGAAAAGGTGGTTAATGAAGAACCACATGTTGCTGATAAAGTGGAACTTGGTGAAAACAAAGGATATAACACAAGCAGTAGTATTCCTGATTCTACTACTAGGCCAAAAGTTTCTGCTGCTCAGCCTAGTAGTTCTACTGCTATACCAAGATTTTCTACTGCTGATGAATATGGGAGATCCTTTGATGATGTTAACTATCCAAATGATCCTAATACGCCTGGATTAGTTAATGTTTATGCAGACACTGATGATGAAGTTGTTGAAGGGTTTGGTGCAGAGGCTGACTTAAACAACATGGAGAATGCAATTCCAGTCACTCCTATTCCAACCACCAGAATACACAAGGATCATCCTAAGGAGCAAATTATTGGAGATGTTCATTCTGCTATTCAAACAAGATGTAAAACTAAAGGTTTCAGTAATTTGTTTGATCAAGGATTATTTGCTCAGTCACTTCATCAAAGAAAGAGCCACAAGGATTTACAGAATTGTATGTTTGCCTGTTTCCTATCTCAAGTGGAACCCAAAAATGCCTACAAAGCTTTACAAGATGAAAGTTGGGTTGAAGCTATGCAAGAGGAGTTATTGCAGTTCAAGCTTCAAGAAGTCTGGACATTGGTTGATTTGCCTTCAGGAAAAAGGGCAATTGGTACTAAATGGGTGTTCAAATGCAAGAGAGATGAAAGAGGAATAGTAATCAGAAACAAGGCAAGATTGGTGGCTCAAGGATACACTCAGGAAGAGGGCATTGACTATGATGAAGTATTTGCACCTGTAGTAAGAGTAGAGGCAATCAGACTATTCTTGGCATTTGCTTCATTCAAGAACTTCACTGTGTATCAGATGGATGTGAAGAGTGCTTTCTTGTATGGAAAGATTGATGAAGAAGTGTATGTGATGCAACCACCAGCTTTTGAAGACCCTAATTATCCTGATAGGGTTTATAAGGTGGATAAAGCACTATATGGCCTACATCAAGCTCCTAGAGCTTGGTATGACACCTTGTCTAAATATTTGTTAACCAATGGTTTTAGCAGGGGTACTATTGACAAGACTCTGTTCATCAAGAAAGACAAAAAGGATATCCTACTTGTTCAAGTATATGTAGATGATATCATTTTTGGGTCTACAAACAAGGTGTTATGTGAGGAATTTGAGAAGCTCATGCATAGTAGATTTCAGATGAGTTCTATTGGGGAACTCACTTTCTTTCTTGGGCTACAAGTTAAATAGAAGACAAATGGGATTTTCATTAGCCAAGACAAGTATGTGGCTGACATTTTGAAAAAAATTGGTTTTTCTGATGTGCGACTAGCAAAGACAACAATGGAGACTAACAAGCCTTTGCTCAATGATGAAGATGGGGAAGAGGTTGATGTGAATTTGTACAGATCTATGATTGGATCTTTGATGTATCTAACTGCTTCAAGACCAGACATTATGTTTGTTGTGTGTGCTTGTGCCAGATTTCAAGTGACTCCCAAAGTTTCTCACTTGAATGCGTCAAAAGGATTTTTAGGTACTTAAGGAGTCAACCCAGGTTGGGCCTTTGGTATCCTAATGATTCACCTTAGGATCTCTGGGAAATAAGGGTTTCTCAGTGATGGGAAGATTGTTGGGATCTAAGGAAATAAGATATTCTTGTTGCTGCCAAGAGTGAAGACTGGTTCCTGCCGATAGTGTTGCATTGCTGCTGCGGTTGTGTCACAACCCGCATTTTCAGGATATTTTCCATATTCACTATTCATCTCGGGAAATTACTATTCATCAGTTACTATTCACCGATCACTATTCACATTTCACTATTCATCGTTTTCGGAGTCAATTTGAGATTCTGAGAAGCGTTCAGAAATTTTACTATTCACATGACACTATTCATTCCCGGAAGAATTCACTATTCATGGTTATCGTTCATCACTTCGTAAACTAGGTTTACGGGTATTCAAATACGCGTAACCGGTAAGGTTTAGCGGCATATTCATGCATCATCATTAAGGACCCGTCATATAGACTAGAAGTAGTATACATATCATCAGTAACATCATCAGTATCCTAGGTCATGCACGGATATGCATTATTTCTATTTACGTATGCTTAATTTGTAATTAACGTTACCACTCAGTTTTTACTACTAACAATATACCCGATACTCCCGACAATGATCCTAACATATTTTCATACTTATTATAATGATATAAAAATTATATTATTAATTTACCCGGTGTTTAAAACCATTTGCTATATTTTCCGGAAAACGCCTATAACAGCGTCGGTTTGCGAATTTTCAACTCGATAATTATTTTAACACCCGATTCTCATCAGGAATACAATTTCATAATTTTTACAACTTCGTCATATTTTATTTCACCTCGTTAACATTTATTTCAAGATAACTCGGTACCCGATAACACCCAATATATAATTTAAACTAGCTAATACTTGTGCAATTGGACACCATCATTAACTAGCCCACAAATCTTCCACCCCTCCCCTTGTTTCACGCCACTATGGCCCCCCCCTAGGACCAATTTATTTGACCTTGACCAAGAAATACATACACATATACTTATTACTTTTATTTCCCCATTCTTCCAATACATACTTCAAAGATAAACTAGCAACTCTCTCATCTTTTTCTTCTCTCTAATATTTCGGCCAAACAAGATCAACAAGGAAGATCCATCAATTTTTCTAGATCAAGTGCTTAATCAAGTCCTAGTAGTAATCTAGTTAGGGTTTTGAAATAAAAACCACAAAGATATATAGGGTTTTCATCACCATCTTTCAATAATCATCACAAGTAAGTTACCCATCATTTTCCTACTCTTTTAAACATTTACTTGATGCATTTTCATGATCTAGTAACAAAACATGCAAGTATGTATGATCCATACCACTTTATTAGGTTTTTATTACATAAAAATGGGTTTTGATTATCCTATGCTTATTCCCTTGAAACCCACCAAGATTGGTGATGTTTAGGACCCCATGACACCCTAAGAAGGTGTATGGTAGGATTAGAGTACTTGTGGAGTTGATTTGAAGTGGTATGATAAGGTTTAGAACTTAGAAAACCCATTTTTGAAACAATATATAACCCGCTGTCCCTATTTTGAAAACGTGGGAAAATCAGTAGGTGGTGGGTAATTTTGGACCAAGGATTTAGAAAATACATTCCGAGACGAAACTATGGCCGAAAACGGGGACAAAAACGAGTTAATAACGAAGGAGATATGATTTTTCAAAGTTAGGCGACGAAAACTATTTTCCGGAAAAAGGTTGCTGTTTGACGACATTCGACGGCCTATCTGAGGTGTTAGCCGTAACCTAGCCGTCCCGACTTATCAAAAATATATTAGTATGTTGTCCCACGATTCCGGGGATATAAAGAACGTAGAAAACGGGCTTATAACGACCGAGATATACACTTTTGAAAACCGACGAGTTACAAAATATTCCATCAGCTTTTACATAATCAGTTTTTCCAGACACCCATGTTCGACGCCATTTTCCCGTCGATACACACGTTTTCAGAAACTGAAGTAAACTACAAAAATTAAGTTCACCTGGCCTAGTTTTCAAATCAATTGGCCGTTTGTTAATCGGGCTTGTAACGAATATTTGACAGCCTTTCAAACTTTGGCCGAAACAAGCTAGTAATAACAGATTTTTCCCCGAACACTCCACTTCCCGGCCATTTATCTAATAATCAGGACACGTATGGGCAAAAAGTTAATTCTATGGCCTGTAGACATTACAACAAGGATTTCAAAACCACTGAGTTTGTGCCCTAACTCTCAACACACGTCATTTGCCCCCAAGCTTTCCGAGGACACTTGGCCATATTTTACAAATTTTTCCTAAGTGTTTATATTGCGACGAAAATTATAATTTCACACGTTTTCCTTATACGACTATCGTAGGACATCATTACACTATATTGTTGAGTAAAATACATTATAACTTGACACGATAACATAAAACGTGAATTTCGACGATGATCGTCCTTTCAAAATTATACGAGTGGTATCGATAACATACGTATTTGCATGTGCAGCATCATTTCATTTCTTACATTAGATTCCATCATTCATATTAGGTCGCGGTTAGAGATCGTGCCTCATTTCAGTGTATTCACTTTTGTCATCGTAGCTATCGTACCAGGTGAGTTTCATAGCCCCTACTTTCGTACGTTTTGAATAACTGTTTTGGGGGAGAATACATGCTCATTTTCATCCAAATGTATACATGATTTACTTGATTATGCCACTTGTTTCATCAAAGCATTACTTGCTCCACTTATGAATTTGTTATTCATCCGAATGTATTCACTAGTATTGCACTTAATTCTTATTACTCATGGACACAAGCACTACAAACATTATGCATACTTAACCGAATGAACCGGCTCCACTACTATGTACATACATGACAAAATGAATGGGTCACATAACCGAATGTACGGGTATTATGACTGAATGAACGGGTCACATGACGAATGAACTGGTCACACAACCGAATGAATTGGTCACATCATCGAATGTATTGATCAACCAAATGTACTGTGAATCTTGTGGTCCACATATTACTTTTATTCACCAAACCAAAACTCATTTGGCAGTGGGTTGTAAACACACAGGTTGCAAGTCTTGTTATGGCCAAGGCTTGGGACTGAGTGGATTTACAATGCCTTTGCTGGGAAATCATTATTCAAAGGCATTACATTTTACAACAACTCTATGAACTCACCAACCTCGTGTTGACGTTTTAGCATGTATTTTCAGGTATTTAGCAAAGGCACGCTACTGGAGGCTTTGGCAGGGCATGGCATGGTCATAGAAGACTCTGATATTTATACAGGGACCGTTTCAAACTATATTTTAAGGGCCTAATTCCGCATCACTTTTAACAATGTAATATAACATTTTTGGTAAACAATGTTATTCTAAATGAATGAAATAAAAACCGTTCTTTGCACTTGTGTTGCGATACCAATTGAGTTGCACCCCAGCTACATGTATGCTTCCGCTGGACCCGATTCTGGGGGTGTGACAGATTGGTATCAGAGCCTCGGCTATAGAGAACTGGGTGATTTTAAAACCTAGACTATAGCTACATTCACGAAAACTTAAACCTATGACCGTCACGTGCCTGCCTGCCAAGCTGATGCCTCATTTGTGGTTTGTTGCTGACATAATTGATGAGATTTGTATCTCATTATCAGATAGATTATACTCACTTATTCTAGTTGATTACCATACTTGTCTTCCATATTAGTATGCTTACATATCATATGCGTTTCATTGTTACGCCTTTTTCCTTGCGTAGTTTCATTATTCGACCTCGAGATTGGTCATTTGCATTAGTCTTTCAGAACATCTTTTCATATGTAAAGGACATGGTATTAGTATAACTGGGCTGAGTATTTCAAAATTCATGGAACCTCGGTAGAATATAGACTGGTCATCTATATTCGACCCGGGATAGTGGGACATAGGCTGACCACCTATATCCGACTCAGAAATGAATTTTGCAATACTGAGAATAGTTATAATAAAATTTTGTCCAGATCAATTCTCTACCCAATTTCCAAATGTTTCATTCATGTGTGCGTACTCAAACGTTGCAAGAACATTTCGCACCTACACCACTTCGGTTACCACTGATTGGAAGTGCGCCGATAAATCATTGCATCTCATGAACGTTCCCATTATGCACCATACATTTACATCACCGTACTCTCTTTCATCATTGTTATGTGAATTCCTCATCATTGTTATTTGACTTCCTCACCATTGGTCATATAGCGGTTGTTACAGTCATTTCCCTTCTCACCATCACTATCATTTCCTTTCCCCAGTCCCATATACAAGGATTAGACGACACTCTAGGGATTCCTAGGTTACTCATCACTCCCTACTCCCAATGTTAATAAGTGGATATTATCAAAGACCTTCTTAGGAAAGGCTTTCCATACCATCTATGAGGAGGATCCCTCGGTACATTAAGACCATTCAAAACTCAACAGAAATCTCAAAGTTTCACTAACCCATCCGAACCGCTATCACTGGCCTGATCGCCGAAATTCTATAATCTAGAAAGCATTGGCTTGACCGAATTACAAGATCCGTTATGGTACGAATGCTCACCAAGAAACATTTATAGGGATGAATCCAACCTCCTAACCAAGATTATAGAACATTCATGCCTTCATTTCCTCGTGAACCACCGTCTAGAAGCATGTCAACTAATCATAACGACTTCAAGTTTTCATTTTATGACAAGCCACTCAGAACATCTACTTCTAGAAAACGTCTTATTTACGCTTCACCCTTCTTTTCTTGTTTTGAAGAGTTATGCCGCGAAAGAAAGCTACTTCAACTATGACACCAGCTGCTATTCGGAAGCTTGTTGCGGATAGTATAGAGGCAGCACTAGTAGTTGAAAGGGAGGCCGTAGCTGCACGGGCTGCTGAAGCCGCTTCTCGGGCAGAAACCGCAGGAGTTGCCGGAATGGCTGCTAATGGTACTAATGGTCGTAAATGTACATACAAGGACTTTAAGAGTGGAGATCCCCCAAAATTCAAGGGCACTGAAGGAGCCACTGCTATGATCCGTTGGTATGAAGGGATAGAATCTGTGTTTCTTCTATGTAACTGTCCAGAGGAGTACAAGGTAAAGTTTGCTGCTAGTACACTTGTTGAGGAAGCTATGTCGTGGTGGAATTCTTATGCAAAACCCATGGGAATGGAAAATGCTCACAAGCTTACGTGGGATGAATTCAAGAAGTTGCTGACTAAGAAGTTCTGTCCACGCACTGAAATAAAGAAGCTGGAAACAGAGTTTTACGAGCTAGTGACAACAGGTAATGATATCGAAACATACATCAGGAGATTTCAAGAATTGGCTGTGCTATGTCCAACTATGGTTCCAGATAATGAAAAGCTGCTAGAAAATTTCACTGGTGGGCTACCTCACAACATCCAAGGAGATGTGATTTCCTCTGAACCACACACACTGGACGAGGCTATCAGAATGTCTCAAAAGCTTATGGCTCAAGTAGTGAAGCAAGAAACTATTGTCAACAACAACAACCACAACAACAACGAAAACAAGAGGAAAAGGGATGACAACCAACGAGATGATCAAGTATGGCAGCCAAACAAAGGACATGAAATGGTTAAGGCCTACGTTGCAGGACCAAGTAAAAGGAAAGGATATGCCGGGACTTTGCCCAAGTGCCACAAGTGCCGGTTTCACCACGAGGGACCTTGCCCCACTCAATGTGGAAACTGCCAAAAGGTCGGACACAAAGCCAAGGATTGCAAGGCTCCCACCCTCGTAATGCATCAGAAAGTCACGGTAACCTGCCATGAGTGTGGAGTAATTGGACACTTCAAGAGTGAATGTCCAGAGCTGAGAAACCAGAATGGAGGAAGAGTTCGTTGAAGTGCGAAGCTCGTCAGGACAACAACAACAATGACAATGGTTAAGAAGAGAACTTCTGCCTTATCTATTTAAACGGAAGCGTAAACCCTCTAGTGTTGTATTTCTTTTGTGTCCACTTTGTGTTCTATCGTACGAACTTCATGTACTATTACGATTCCGATCTAATGAATGTTTTATCTTTTATCACCGCAATGTGACTCATATATCCACGTCTTTTCACCGAGTACCCTCCAGAGACCAACGCTAACTGAATTCAGGGACTGAATTCCTTTAACGGGTGGAGACTGTCACAACCCGCATTTTCAGGATATTTTCCATATTCACTATTCATCTCGGGAAATTACTATTCATCAGTTACTATTCACCGATCACTATTCACATTTCACTATTCATCATTTTCGGAGTCAATTTGAGATTCTGAGAAGCGTTCAGAAATTTTACTATTCACATGACACTATTCATTCCCGGAAGAATTCACTATTCATGGTTATCGTTCATCACTTCGTAAACTAGGTTTACGGGTATTCAAATACGCGTAACCGGTAAGGTTTAGCGGCATATTCATGCATCATCATTAAGGACCCGTCATATAGACTAGAAGTAGTATACATATCATCAGTAACATCATCAGTATCCTAGGTCATGCACGGATATGCATTATTTCTATTTACGTATGCTTAATTTGTAATTAACGTTACCACTCAGTTTTTACTACTAACAATATACCCGATACTCCCGACAATGATCCTAACATATTTTCATACTTATTATAATGATATAAAAATTATATTATTAATTTACCCGGTGTTTTAAAACCATTTGCTATATTTTCCGGAAAACGCCTATAACAGCGTCGGTTTGCGAATTTTCAACTCGATAATTATTTTAACACCCGATTCTCATCAGGAATACAATTTCATAATTTTTACAACTTCGTCATATTTTATTTCACCTCGTTAACATTTATTTCAAGATAACTCGGTACCCGATAACACCCAATATATAATTTAAACTAGCTAATACTTGTGCAATTGGACACCATCATTAACTAGCCCACAAATCTTCCACCCCTCCCCTTGTTTCACGCCACTATGCCCCCCCCCTAGGACCAATTTATTTGACCTTGACCAAGAAATACATACACATATACTTATTACTTTTATTTCCCCATTCTTCCAATACATACTTCAAAGATAAACTAGCAACTCTCTCATCTTTTTCTTCTCTATATATTTCGGCCAAACAAGATCAACAAGGAAGATCCATCAATTTTTCTAGATCAAGTGCTTAATCAAGTCCTAGTAGTAATCTAGTTAGGGTTTTGAAATAAAAACCACAAAGATTTATAGGGTTTTCATCACCATCTTTCAATAATCATCACAAGTAAGTTACCCATCATTTTCCTACTCTTTTAAACATTTACTTGATGCATTTTCATGATCTAGTAACAAAACATGCAAGTATGTATGATCCATACCACTTTATTAGGTTTTTATTACATAAAAATGGGTTTTGATTATCCTATGCTTATTCCCTTGAAACCCACCAAGATTGGTGATGTTTAGGACCCCATGACACCCTAAGAAGGTGTATGGTAGGATTAGAGTACTTGTGGAGTTGATTTGAAGTGGTATGATAAGGTTTAGAACTTAGAAAACCCATTTTTGAAACAATATATAACCCGCTGTCCCTATTTTGAAAACGTGGGAAAATCAGTAGGTGGTGGGTAATTTTGGACCAAGGATTTAGAAAATACATTCCGAGACGAAACTATGGCCGAAAACGGGGACAAAAACGAGTTAATAACGAAGGAGATATGATTTTTCAAAGTTAGGCGACGAAAACTATTTTCCGGAAAAAGGTTGCTGTTTGACGACATTCGACGGCCTATCTGAGGTGTTAGCCGTAACCTAGCCGTCCCGACTTATCAAAAATATATTAGTATGTTGTCCCACGATTCCGGGGATATAAAGAACGTAGAAAACGGGCTTATAACGACCGAGATATACACTTTTGAAAACCGACGAGTTACAAAATATTCCATCAGCTTTTACATAATCAGTTTTTCCAGACACCCATGTTCGACGCCATTTTCCCGTCGATACACACGTTTTCAGAAACTGAAGTAAACTACAAAAATTAAGTTCACCTGGCCTAGTTTTCAAATCAATTGGCCGTTTGTTAATCGGGCTTGTAACGAATATTTGACAGCCTTTCAAACTTTGGCCGAAACAAGCTAGTAATAACAGATTTTTCCCCGAACACTCCACTTCCCGGCCATTTATCTAATAATCAGGACACGTATGGGCAAAAAGTTAATTCTATGGCCTGTATAAATTACAACAAGGATTTCAAAACCACTGAGTTTGCGCCCTAACTCTCAACACACGTCATTTGCCCCCAAGCTTTCCGAGGACACTTGGCCATATTTTACAAATTTTTCCTAAGTGTTTATATTGCGACGAAAATTATAATTTCACACGTTTTCCTTATACGACTATCATAGGACATCATTACACTATATTGTTGAGTAAAATACATTATAACTTGACACGATAACATAAAACGTGAATTTCGACGATGATCGTCCTTTCAAAATTATACGAGTGGTATCGATAACATACGTATTTGCATGTGCAGCATCATTTCATTTCTTACATTAGATTCCATCATTCATATTAGGTCGCGGTTAGAGATCGTGCCTCATTTCAGTGTATTCACTTTTGTCATCGTAGCTATCGTACCAGGTGAGTTTCATAGCCCCTACTTTCGTACGTTTTGAATAACTGTTTTGGGGGAGAATACATGCTCATTTTCATCCAAATGTATACATGATTTACTTGATTATGCCACTTGTTTCATCAAAGCATTACTTGCTCCACTTATGAATTTGTTATTCATCCGAATGTATTCACTAGTATTGCACTTAATTCTTATTACTCATGGACACAAGCACTACAAACATTATGCATACTTAACCGAATGAACCGGCTCCCCTACTATGTACATACATGACAAAATGAATGGGTCACATAACCGAATGTACGGGTATTATGACTGAATGAACGGGTCACATGACGAATGAACTGGTCACACACAACCGAATGAATTGGTCACATCATCGAATGTATTGATCAACCAAATGTACTGTGAATCTTGTGGTCCACATATTACTTTTATTCACCAAACCAAAACTCATTTGGCAGTGGGTTGTAAACACACAGGTTGCAAGTCTTGTTATGGCCAAGGCTTGGGACTGAGTGGATTTACAATGCCTTTGCTGGGAAATCATTATTCAAAGGCATTACATTTTACAACAACTCTATGAACTCACCAACCTCGTGTTGACGTTTTAGCATGTATTTTCAGGTATTTAGCAAAGGCACGCTACTGGAGGCTTTGGCAGGGCATGGCATGGTCATAGAAGACTCTGATATTTATACAGGGACCGTTTCAAACTATATTTTAAGGGCCTAATTCCGCATCACTTTTAACAATGTAATATAACATTTTTGGTAAACAATGTTATTCTAAATGAATGAAATAAAAACCGTTCTTTGCACTTGTGTTGCGATACCAATTGAGTTGCACCCAGCTACATGTATGCTTCCGCTGGACCCGATTCTGGGGGTGTGACAGGTTGGTTCCTGCCGACAGTGTTATCTTGTTTCTGCCGATGGTGTTTGTTACTGCGGATAGTATTGTTTGTTATCCGTATATTTAGAATGTTTGTTAAGATTTATTTTTAGTAGAGATCTCGTTTATCTCTTCACACGTTTTCTTGTAGAACGGGTTAGGGTTAGGTTATCTTGTTAGTATAAAAGAAAAACCCGTCTATGAGTTTATGTACGCCTTTAACGTTTTCAATATTCAATAAACAATTCTTAGTTCATAGTTTGATCCATAGAGGATCATTGTCGTTTAGAGTTTTCTTCTTTATTATACTTGCTGTTTAGTTTCCGCATAAACGCTTGTATAGCATACAGAGGTTCTCGTTTAAACCAAGCTCAATCAAGCTCGAATTACTCGATCCTACAAGTGGTATCAGAGCCTGGTAAGGATCTCTGATAAAGAAGAAAAAGTTCGATTTCATATTTCACAACCCTCTTTCAATGGAAGACGAAATCCCTCAAAACAATGTCATTAACCCTGAAGAACAACAACCCAAACCTGAAACCTCACAAGTCCAAACACAAATCCTCACCACCATGTCCACCAACAATGCTAAATTCCCATATCTGAAGAAAGATGAGTATGAAGTCTGGGCTATGAGAATGGAATATTGGATCACAAACACTGATTACAATCTGTGGAATGTGATTCTTAAGGGAAATAGTAAGAAGAATACTGGAAGGGATAATGATGGCAATATCTATATAGAGCCACCTGTTACTGCAGAAGAACACCTTGCTGTTCAAAGGGAAACCAAGGCAAGAACCCTTCTACTTCAAGCTATTCCAGAAGATCATATGAGTGATTTTCATCACTTGGATGATGCTAGAAAGATCTGGCATGCTGTAAAAGCCAAATTTGGAGGGAATGATGAATCCAGAAAGATGAGAAGGTCTATGCTCAAGCAAGAATTTCAGGAATTCAAGATCTCTGAGGCTGAGGGGATTCACAAAGGGTATGACAGATTCCACAAGATCCTGAGCCAACTCAACCAGTTGAAAGCTAGGCCGGATGATGAAGACTGCAACACTAAGTTTCTGAGGGCTTTGCCACCATCATGGTCTCAGGTTTCCATTACACTCAAGGCCAAAGGAGGACTGGATTATATGAGCTTTGATGATCTGTACAACAAGCTGAAAACCCTTGAAATTGATATCAAAGGGTATTCCACCTATACACCTCATAATCCAGCCCATACTGCTGTTGTTAGTAACTCTGGTCCTAACAAAACATCATATGGAAACAGTCCAACACCATCAATATCATCAATCTCCTACTCACCTGTCACACCAAAAGCTCAGACTAGATCTGATAATCTTGTAGTGGATGTGCTTCATTCATTTGTTGCTGAGAGTACACCACAGCAGAAGATTGTGTATGAAGATTTCAATCAGGTTGATGAATTGGATCTAGAAGAGATGGACCTAAGATGGCAAGTGGCTATGATATCGTTGAAATTGGATAGGTTTGAAAAGAAGGCAGGAAGAAGGGTCAACTTTGATGGACAGGAACCTGCCAAGTTTGACAGAAGGAAGGTGAGGTGCTATAAATGTTCTCAAACAGGACATTTTGCCAGGGAATGTACAGATAAGAAGGTAGATGACAAAGTACGATATTCTGCTTTCAAAATTCAAGAGCTGGACTCAGAGGACCCCAAGGCATTGGTATCTGTGGATGCGATGGTGGACTGGGAGCATCATGAGAAGACGATTGCAAGTGGAGTAGATAAGGTCTTTGGGATGATAGCTGGATATGGTGAGAAGAAACAAGTGGCTGGTCAGTTTGGAATGATGGGTCATCCATCTCAGGTACAAAACTGTCCATTTGGTTGTGAATCTATATATGCTAAATTGAAACAGGAATTTGATGATATAGAAAGTGAAAATAAGGATAACTTTATTCAACTTAAGGCTCATAAAAAGGCTGTTAAAACATTAGAACAACAAAAGGTCTGGTATCAACAACAACAGTCTGCTTATGAAGTAAAAATAAAGGTGTTAGAAAGAGATTTAAAAAATGCCACTAATGAGTTTAAACATTCTGAAAGGGAAAAAGCTAAGGTAGTGTTAGAAAATCAAGAGTTACAGTCTAAGCTAGATAATTCCTTAGCTAGATTTGATAAGTGGAAAGACTCATCCAAAAACCTTCACATGCTTATTGATAGTTCTATGTCTACTAAAACTAAAAGAGGTTTAGGGTTCGGTAACCTAATAGGGCCAAATCAGTATTATGACCCTAATGAGTATAGTGTTTTTAACCCAGAACCTGTAGATTATAGAAAACCTGTAAAGTATGTTAAGGAGGGAGGAATGAATGATGTTCCTCCACCCATAACTGGAACATTTAAACCTGCTAATCCTTTTGATGACTTTGATGATTCACAAATGATCTATGGCAAACAGGCAAAGGACTTGCCTAATCTTGATTGTGACTCTAATGAATTTGTCTCTTGTTCTTACAGTGACAAATCTTCAGAAATCAAGACTAATGACTATGCCACATGTGGATCAAGTGATAAGTCAGCTCCAATAAAGTCAGAAGATCTCTCCTCAGAAGTAGCTACTGATGAATCTCACTCAAAGACAGCTGCATTTGAAGATATTTCTTTTGATAGTGTTAAAAACAATAATGTTTCTAGTTGTGGTTCTGTTTCAAATGTTTCTAGTTGTGATTCTGTTTCAAACAATGATGGTTGTGGTTTTAATTCTGTCAAGGATAATTTTGTTTCATGTGTTGGTTTGAATAATTCTGTTTGCAATGAGAAAGTTATTGTTAAGAAAAAGTCCCCTAGAAAGAAATCTTGCTTTGTGTGTCATAGTTATGATCATCTTATTAAAGATTGTGACTATTATGAAAAACAGATGGGTGTATATGCTTGTAAAAATAGGTCTGTATGGAAAAATGTTAATGATATTCCCCCTTATATTCCTCAAGCAGCTAGGAGAACTTCAGTTGCTTCTGGCAAGCCAGTTTCTGCTGGTAAGCCTGTTGCTGCTGATAAGTTCATTCCTGCAATAGACCTGTTGCTGCTGTTTATACTGTTCCTGCCGGTAGGATCAATCCTGCTGGTTGGAGAAGTAATATTGCTAGACCTTTCAGCAGACCTACTAGTACTTACTTTCAAAATAATATGAGACCTGTTTGTTTAGACACCATGCACAAGGGAGGGGCAAGATGGAAAACTGCTGTTAAGTCCTCAGCAGGTTGTTCTTGGAAAATCAATAACCAACATATGAAAATGGGGTCCAAGATTAATGGTGGATCTCATCAATCTCCAGGGTTTAATTCTTATTGATCCACTAGGCAGGCTCAAGTCAGCAATGGCTTGAGTCTCTCTTGTATCTAATATTGTATATGTATTCTTTTTCTCAGGATTTTCCTTTTAGAAGCAAAGATGTTGGAATTGTTGACAGTGGGTGTTCCAGGAGTATGACAGGGAATTTGGAAAGATTGCATGACTTTGTACCTTTGAATGGAGGTACTGTGACATTTGGAGGAGGAGATGGAATAATTTCTGGGAAGGGAACTATCAAGACTGCTAAGCTGGACTTTGAAGATGTACTTTATGTGAAGGAACTTCAAGACTTCAATTTGTTCTCTGTCTCCCAAATATGTGACAAGAAGAACAGTGTTCTCTTCACTGAGAATGATTGCTTTGTGTTGTCCAAAGACTTCAAGCTGCCTGATGAAAGTCAGGTTGAACTTAAAGTTCCTAGGACTTACAATCTTTATAGCTTCAATCTTAGTGATGTTCAGCCTGAGGGATCACTTGCTTGTCTGGTTGCAAAAGCTTCTGTGGATGAATCTAATAAATGGCACAGAAGAATGGCCCATGTGAATTTCAAGACCATTAACAAGTTGGCTAAGAATGGGTTGGTTAAAGGGCTTCCTATGAAGATCTTCTCTAATGAGCACGATTGTGTTGCCTGCAACAAAGGAAAGCAGCACAAAGCATCATACAAGGCCATAACTGCTGTGAGCAACATCTCTGAGCCTTTGCAGCTTCTTCATATGGATCTTTTTGGTCCTACTTCTATCAGAAGTATTGACCATAAGAACTACTGCCTGGTGATTACAGATGATTTTAGCAGGTTTTCATGGACTTTCTTTTTGGGTACTAAAGATGAAACTTATCCAGTTCTTAGGGATTTTATTGCCTTAATAGAAAATCAGCTAAGTAAAAAGGTTAAGTCTATAAGGTGTAATAATGGCACAGAGTTTAAGAACTCTAATCTTATTGAACTCTGTGGGACTAAGGGGATAAAAAGGGACTATAGTAATGCTAGAACTCCACAACAAAATGGGGTTGCAGAAAGGAAAAATAGGACCCTGATAGAAGCAGCTAGGACTATGTTAGCTGAATCTAAGATGCCCACTATGTTTTGGACTGAAGCAGTTTGCACTGCTTGTTATGTGTTGAATAGGGTATCTATTACTAGTCCTCATAATAAAACACCTTATGAACTTTTGTCTGGGAAGGTTCCAAACATTAGTTACCTTAAGCCTTTTGGATGTCATGTCACTATTTTGAACACTAGTGATTACCTAGGAAAGTTTGATGGGAAGGCTGATGAAGGGTTTATTGTTGGATATTCTGCTCATGGTAAAGCCTATAGGGTTTATAACCTGTCCTCTAAGAGAATAGAAGAGACTCTCAACTTAAGATATCTTGAAGATAAACCTAATTTGCAGGGTGCTGGTCCAGATTGGTACTTTGATCTGGATTATCTATCTGACACCTTAGGTTATAATAGATTCAAATCAAATCTATCTGCTGGTACAAATGTTTCTCAAACTAACAATGCAGGTACCTCAGATGATGATTCTGATGTAGAGAGTGATGAACGAACTATAGTTGTTCCTTCTTTTCCCTCTAACAACATTTCAGGTTCAAAGCTCAAAGATTCTTTTGATATGGCTGGAGGTGATTCTAGTTATGCAGAAGATCTTGCTAGGCTTCAAAGACAAGAGTTTAATGCCAAAAGAGATGCTGAGATGTTTGATTCTGGGTTTTCTAAAGAGACAGAGGAGATTCTGAGAAAGGTTGAAGCTGAAGTTAGAAGACAACTGAATTCAACTGGTGGTATTCATGTTCCTGCTGATCCCATTCCTGCTGAAAGTGAATCTGTTCCTGCCGAACCTTCTAGAGTTTCTGTTGATGTTCCTGTGTCTTCTCCATCTGTTGACACTCTGGGTGTTGTTAACTCCCCTGAAAGATTTCCAATTCCTTCTGATCTTGGAAATTCAGTCTCTTCAAGAGATAAGTTGAATGATCCTCATCATCAGTCCAGAACTGGCATTTTCACTTCTTCCTCATATGATGATGACTTCAACCCCTCAATTACTAATTAGGCATCCTCCATTGAAGTCAATCCCATTGCTACCAAGAGGATCAATACTGTTCATCCTCAGTCTTTGATTCTTGGAGATATTAATTCCCCTGTTCAGACAAGAAGTAAACTTCATCAACCCAAGTTTGGAGAATCTGCTTTTCTTAGTTATATACAGGATCAGTTGAGAAGCAATCATACTGATTATTTACATTGTTTGTATGCTTGTTTCTTATCTCAAGTTGAACCAACTAGCATAGCTCAAGCTCTTACTAATGATGATTGGGTTGAGGCTATGCAAGAGGAAATGCAGCAGTTCCAGAATCAGAAAGTATGGATGTTGGTACCTTTACCTGCAGGAAAGCATGCTATTGGGACTAAATGGATTCTAAAGAATAAAAGGGATGCTAGGGGAATTGTGGTTCGAAATAAGGCTAGATTAGTAGCTCAAGGTCATAGACAAGAAGAGGGGATTGATTATAATGAGGTGTTTGCACCAGTGGCAAGAGTTGAAGCTATCCGATTGTTTTTGGTTTTGCTTCCTTTATGGGGTTTGTAGTATATCAGATGGATGTGAAGAGTGCATTTTTGTATGGCAGGATTGAGGAAGAAGTTTATGTTACTCAACCACAGGCATTTGTGGACCCTCAGAATCCTAATTTGGTTTACAAAGTGGTTAAAGCACTTTATGGTCTTCATCAAGCACCAAGGGCTTGGTATGCAAGGTTATCAGCCTTTTTGCTAAAACATGGTTACAGAAGAGGGGCTATTGATAAAACTCTTTTTATCAGAAAGAACTTCAAAGATATCATTCTGGTACAAGTTTATGTAGATGATATTATCTTTGGTTCCACTAATGAAGCCTGGTGCAGGGAGTTTGAAGAATTGATGAAGAGTGAATTTGAGATGAGTGCTATGGGTGAAATGACTTTCTTCTTGGGTCTTCAGGTTAAGCAGAAACCAGATGGGATCTTTATTTTCCAGGAGAAGTATGTTTATGACATGCTTAAGAAGTTTGATATGGAAAATGTGAAGATTGCTACAACTCCTTTTGAATGTCCAAAGCCTAAGTCCAATAATGAACCTGATGCTGCTGTTAATGTTCATCTTTATAGGTCCATGATTGGATCACTCATGTATTTGACAGCTTCAAGACCTGATATCATGTTTGCTGTTGGTGCATGTGCTAGACATCAGGTTACACCATTGACTTCTAACCTAAATGCAGTGAAGAGAATCTTCAAGTATTTGAGAGGACAGCCAAAGATGGGACTTTGGTATCCCAAAGACTCTCCTTTTGTGTTGGAAGCCTATAGTGACAGTGATTATGCTGGGGCTAACTTTGATAGGAAGTCTACTACAGGAGGTTGTCAGTTTCTGGGTAGGAGGTTGGTTTCTTGGCAGTGCAAGAAGCAGACTATAGTGGCTACATCTTCTACTGAGGCAGAGTATGTTGCTGCTGCTAGTTGCTGTGGACAGGTACTTTGGATGCAAAATCAGCTGTTGGATTATGGGTTCAACTATATGAACACTAAGATTTTTATTGATAATCAAAGTACTATGTGTATTGTTAAGAATCCTGTTTATCATCAAAGGACAAAGCATATTGAGATTCGACACCATTTCATAAGAGATGCTTATGAGAAGCATCTTATTCAGGTGGTTAAGATTCACACAGATGATAATGTTGCTGATCTGCTGACCAAGGCTTTTGATGGACCAAGGTTTAAACATTTGGTGGTCCATATTGGGATGGTAAATCCCTAGATACTGAGCTTAAGGGGAGGATTGCAGATTAAGGGGGGATGAAACTCAAGGGGAGGATTGTTCTTGTTGTTGTTGTTGTATATTTTTTTATCTTTCTTTTGGTTTCTTTTCTTATTTTCTTATTTTCTTTTGGTGTGTTTCTGATTTGTTTTTCTTAGTTAAAAAAAAAAAAAAAAAAATCTTGTATATTTTGTGTGCTAATAAGATGGTTTTGAGCAACACCTTGCAGGTACAGTGTTGGTGTTTACACCTGCACAATAAATGGTTCTCAACTCACCATGTCTTGCAGACAAGAAAGAGTTGACTCACCATGAGGGTACGGCTCTGGTGTGATTATCAAATCCGTTGATAGCTGTAATAGCTTGCTCAAAGCTATAGGGTACTTCAACTCACCCATGATTCAGTTCTGAGCGTTGAAAATGGTTCTCAATTCACCATGGATGTAACCCATTATGGGATCCAAAGGATTGGCTAGTCCACAAAAGTATGGTTTGTGGTAAAGACAATTGGTATCCATATTTGGTATTCAATTCACCAAGGTTCAGTTGAAACCAAAGAATTGGCTAGTCCTGAGCAAACGGCTACAGGTAAAGACAAGTCAAATCCATTTATAGTTGCTGGTTTGCTAATAAATCAGATGGTTATCAATGTACCATGGTCTAACACACCTAAACATTGGCTACTCCAGTAGTGATGGCTATTGGTAAAGAGACATCAAATCCATTAATTTTCAATGATTCACCTCTCACAGGAGTTAACACACCTGGATGTGATGAGAATAGTATGAAACTTAAGTGATTTGATGTACATATTGTCATAAGTAGCAGTCAAGTTTTAGTGAAATTCATGGTGACCAGTATACATGTTTTGAAGAAGATTTCTTATTCCTGCTGCTCTATTGAGGTTGCTACTGGATGCTATCGAGGCTGGAATCTTGCAAGTTATAGATGTTGCTGCTGGTTACTACTTATTGCTGCTGCTAAGTCGCAGTCCTCAAGCCTGAGAATTTAAAGCTCTATCACATTGGAATCTTGCAGGTTAACCTAGTCAACCTCAAGATTAGGGGAGGATTGTTAGGATCTCTGGGAAATAAGGGTTTCTCAGTGATGGGAAGATTGTTGGGATCTAAGGAAATAAGATATTCTTGTTGCTGCCGAGAGTGAAGACTGGTTCCTGCCGATAGTGTTGCATTGCTGCTGCGGTTGGTTCCTGCCAACAGTGTTATCTTGTTTCTGCCGATGGTGTTTGTTACTGCGGATAGTATTGTTTGTTATCCGTATATTTAGAATGTTTGTTAAGATTTATTTTTAGTAGAGATCTCGTTTATCTCTTCACACGTTTTCTTGTAGAACGGGTTAGGGTTAGGTTATCTTGTTAGTATAAAAGAAAAACCCATCTATGAGTTTATGTACGCCTTTAACGTTTTCAATATTCAATAAAAATTCTTAGTTCATAGTTTGATCCATAGAGGATCATTGTCGTTTAGAGTTTTCTTCTTTATTATACTTGCTGTTTAGTTTCCGCATAAACGCTTGTATAGCATACAGAGGTTCTCGTTTAAACCAAGCTCAATCAAGCTCGAATTACTCGATCCTACACCTAAGGATTCACCTTTTGATCTGGTGGCATACTCAGATAGTGAATTTGCTGGAGCAAGTTTGGATAGGAAGTCAACTTCTGGAGGCTGTCAATTTCTTGGACATAGGTTGATCTCTTGGCAATGCAAGAAACAGACTGTGGTGGCTAATTCAACAACTGAAGCTGAGTATGTGGCTGCTTCTAGTTGCTGTGGACAAGTGCTCTGGATTCAGAATCAATTGCTGGATTATGGGTACAACTTTTTGAACACCAAAATTTACATTGATAATAACAGTACAATGTGTATCATTAAAAATCCTGTTTTTCATTCAACAACAAAACATATTGAGATAAGACATCACTTTATCAGAGATTCTTATGAGAAAAAGCTAATTCAAGTAGTTAAAATCCATACTGACAACAATGTTGCAGATTTACTCACTAAATGTTTTGATGTGAGTAGATTTCAATTTTTAATTGCTAGTATAGGAATGATCAATCTTTGAAAAATCTTATCTCTGTGTGTTTTTGTGTTAGATTGTAAGGATTTGTACTGTTATTAATCAAATAAGTTGTTTCTATTGCTTGCTCTATTTGTATGTTGTCTGTTGCTAGTTGTTTATTCAATTGCTATGAAAAACTATGGTTTGGGATTATTATGGTATCTTGTTTCTTGTGTTTTGTGGTTTTGGACTAACCTTTTGTAGGAAAAGTCAAAGGGGAAAGCTTATCTGATGGGAAAAAGTTGTTTGAAAAGATCAGCAGACATTCTGCTGCTAGTTAAAAAGTTTTTGCTGCTAAGCAAAACTTTCTGCTGCAGGAGTTCTGCTGCTCGAATTGGAACTATTGGGATTCTACTGCTCGGTTTCAAACTTAAGGGTGGATTTTGTAACTTGGCGCGAATAAAACCCTAATGAGATCCAAACGGCTTAAAAACCCAATTCGATCTCAAAATTAACTTTGTTCGCCCAAAACCAACTCAAATTCAAACCCTAACACATCTTTTTATCATCTGATCGAAAACCCCCAAAATCAAAACCCTAATTTCACGATAACAAAAAGAGACTTCTCTGATAATCACAATCAAGTGGCGTTTCTTCAAAAGGTCCCAGATGCTGAGGATTTTGCTGAAGTTATTGACTTTCTTAATGCTACACATTTAAGGTATGCATTAACAGCAAATCCCACTATATACATTTCCCACATGAAACAGTTTTGGTCTACTATCAAGGCCAAAACTAGAAATGGGGAATAATATTTGAGAGCTGTGACAGATGAACAAAGAATAGTTATCTCTGAGTCATCTGTAAGAGAAGTACTTCAACTTTCAGATGATGAAGAAATAATTTGCCTTTCGAATTCTATTATTTTCCATGAACTCGAAAATATGGGGTATGAGAAGAAAAATAATGGTTTAAAGTTTTTCAAAGGTCTTCTCTGCCCACAATGGAAATTTCTTCTTCACACCCTTCTCCATTGTCTTAGTCCTAAAACTACAGTGTGGAATGAGTTCAGCACAACTCAAGTATCTGCCTTGATTTGCCTGGCTATAGGAAAACCCTTTAATTTTTCAACTATGATCTTGGATGGGTTGAAAAAGAATATTTCTGGGAAAATTTTCGTTTACCCAAGGTTCTTACAATTAATCATAAATAAACAACTTTCAGAACCTAAGGTACATACAAGGACACATAATAGTCCTGAGCTTAAAAGCAAAATGTTTTCATATTTGAGAAAGAATGGGACTGGTTTTTCTGGAATTATAACTCCTTTGTCCCAATACATGTTACAATTGGCTGCAACTCAGGGTGAAAGTGCTGAAATCATGACAGCTACCCATCACACACCCACTCCTGAACATTCATCTGAATCAACTCAAAAGACCCAATCCCTTAGGATTTCACAAACAAAGGACACTGAGTTACCTCAGACCAGTGTTAGGATGGAAGCAGATGAGGCTGCCACATGTGATGTAGGTGGCATGATGGAAGGGGCTAACACTTCTGATTCTGGCTTAGTAGCTGGTCAGGGCAGTGTTAACATATGTAAGACCCCAACCATGACAACATCTAATGCTGAGGGTTCTTTTGAACCTAAAGCAGGTGATGGTAACCCTAGTCACTTGGCTAAAAAGGGGGGCTCAGATGATCAACCTGGGGTTGATACTGAGTTTAGGCCCATTGATTCTCCTCTCGGACTAGGTAACACAGGTCGAAGTGTTGAGGGCAGAATTGAAATAATTGAATTGATGGATACTTTTGTACATACTGACAATGTTTATGATTCACCTCTCGGGCCAAGTAACACAGGCTGAAGTGATGAGACTAGAAAAGATACTGAGGAATTGATTGCAACAAATGTACAAAATGACAAATATGATGATCCACCTCTCGGGTCAGGTAACACAGACCGAAGTGGTGAAGATAGTTTATGAAACTCATAAAAGAATTGATGGAAAAATGTACAATATTGTCAAATGAGGTGATTGGTCTCAAACAGGAGGTTCAGAAACTTAAAACTACTCATGGTGCTGAAATCAGGAAGCTCAAACAAAGGATTAGTCATCTTGAGGGAGTTAGAGACTAAGGGCTTCTACATCTACAAAGATAATGCCAAAGAAGGTTTATTCCAAACCAAGTTTGGGGGAGGATGCTCTCAAATAGGGGAGCAATGAAGACATGGATACTGAGGAGATAGTCAAGGATTCAGGGGAGGTTTCAAAACAAATTGATGAAAGTGTTGCTGCAAATGAGGGTAATGAGTATGTGGATATGGATGCTGATAGTGGTGAAAATGCTGAGGAGTTTGTGGTTAAAGATAAGATTGGTAATGAAGTGGTTCTTGAAAGTGCTGCTGGTATTCAAGTTGAATTTGCTGCTGATGGTGTTGAAAATGTGGCCAAGTGTGATTCTGCTGCTGGTGCAGTGTATTATGTTGCTAAGGGTAATCAACCTGCTGCTGAGCCAGAGTTAGATGATGATGATGTGAGCTTAGCTGAGATTATGTTAAAGCTTAAGTATTCAAAAACATCAACACCAAAGAAACCAGAACATCAACAACAACAACCACAACAATCACAACCAGAGCAACTTCAACCTCAAACACAACCAAAAGAACCTACTGCTGAACAACCACAATCTCAAACAACTGTCAAACAAACAACTCCACCTACAACAACTCAAGTAACTCCCACACCTACAATTCCAAGAGCTTCTGTCAAAGAAGTAAGCATCAGAGAACCTATCCCATCCAAGCAACCTACTCAAACACATGCATACATTAGAAAAGGAAAAGGCAAGATGGATGATGTGCCTGAGCCTTATCCATACCATATTCCTTTTGAATTTTGGCCTCCTGAACTTGGAGAAAGACATGATCAAGAAGCTGCAAAGAAACTTGCAGCTGAAGAAGAGGCAGAATATGAAAGGGAGCTTGAAGAACAAAGGAAACAGGCTGAGAAACAGGCTGAGATTAAAGCAAAGTTGAATGCTTGGGATGTGGAAAGAGCAAAATGTGAAGCTGCTATGGAGTGGTTAAAGGTGAAGGAAGAATTGCAAGATGACTTTACTGAAAAAGGTGAGTTTGATTGGTTAGAGAAGTTTAGAGTAAAGCACAAGAAGAAACTTCTTACTCAGAGGAAGAAGAAGAAGGTTCTTAGACCTCCAACTGCAAAGCAAGTAAGAGATTTTTATGAGAATTACTTAAAAAAATATGAAGGGATGGAAGCTTGTGCAGTTGAAGAAATAAACAGATGTTGAGGTTCAAAAGAAATTTGAAGCAGCTAAGAAAGAAGTGGAGAGGAAGTTTATTCCCATGGAATTAGATTCTACAAAGCTTTCAAGATATATGGCAACAAAGGCTTATCTAAGAGTAGATACTGAGGTTGAAATAGAAAAGACTAAGAAAGAGACTGAGGGTGTCAAGAAAAATGTGGAGTCTGAGAAAGTGATTAAAGAAAAGGAAGAGAAAGTAAAAGAAAAGGTTAAGGAAGAAGAAAAAGAGGGTCCTAGCATTGGTAAAAAGAGATCAGGAAGAGTATTGAAAATGAAAGGTAGAAAGAAGAGGAAAATTGAAATGTCTAAGGCAGTAGAGTAAGGATCTGAATCTGAGACATTGCATGAAACAGAGAATACTCAAAAGGTTGATGAAAAAGGGGAATATGAGAATGAAAGAGAAAAGATGATGCAACTTATAGTTCTTTCAAAACATAAAGAAACTAAAGTTACTGATGCAGTTCCTCTGGCAGCAAAGCATCCAATTATCTCTTACACTTATGGAGTCAGAGATGGAAGTGAGGCCTTTTGGGAGTTCAAGAGAACAAATGGTTTTTACTACAAGTATACTAGGTTTTCCCAAATGATGTATTATATGGATAGAGAGGATGTTGTTAATCTCTGGAAAGTGTACAAGGAAAAATATGGTAATACAAGACCAGAAGAGGTTGCTGAAAGGGTTATCTATTATTATTTGAAGATCATGTTTGAACCTGATGATAGGGATATTGAGTGGACAAGTTTAAACAACAACAGTGTGACAAGATGGTATTTATATCAGTCTTGTGGTGTACATGCTTTGCATGCTCAAGGAGTAAGTCTATATATGCTGGTTGAAAAGAATTATCCTGCATTGAACTTTCATAAGGAAATTATTAATCAAATGTTACAACCTGGAAAGTTGGAGATGCAAATGAGTTTCTTTTCAGATGATCAAGCCTATCAACTTTTGAAAAAGTATGAAAGAATTCTCAAGCCCAAGTAAAAGTAAGTGTTTGGAAGCTTCCTCTTGGTGTTTATCTGTGCTTAAAAGAAACTTGATGATTTTGGGAGAAAATATCAAGTTTAGGGGAGGATTGTTGGGTTTGAAGATGCTGCTGCTCAAGGTTGATTATACTGCTCATGGTTCTAATGAAAAATACACCAAGTATCATTCCGCTGCTCGACTAAATGATTCTACTGCTAGTGTATTTATTCTACTGCTGAGTTTCTGAGAAGATTGAAGAAAGAAGCTAAGTATGATTCTACTGCTAGACTACGAAGATCCTACTGCTAGAGTAAATCATTCTACTGCTTATTAGATAAACATGTATAGTTTGTTAGATAATTATGGTAATGATACAAATAGATATTATATTGTATAGAAAGTCTTTGTAACCGACTAGGACTTCTTAAGTCTATAAAAGGAGGATCTAGGGTTAGGTTAGTATACGTATTATTGTTAGTTCGATTCACTTCAAGGTTATTGTAACCCTGTTACTTTTGAGTAACAATATTTAATATATTGAGGTGATTGTTGAGAGAATTCTTGTGTGTTCAAATCATAATTCTTCTTAAGATTAAGTGTTAGATTCCGCATAATACTTATTAGATCATTCAAGAACAGTCTCTATACCTATTGTCTTAGATCTACATCTAAGATAATTAACAACATAGTTAGCTCAATTGGGATCAACAATTTCTTTAGCATTTTTGTTTTCAGTTTGACCCAGGAAATCCGATACGCTTCCTCCAAACCCATGGTCTGGGCGGTAGCGTTCCACCATGATGTTGCATCTTCTAGAAGAGTCCCCGAAGCAAAGGTAACCTTGCTATTATCTGGACAGTTGCATCTCATAAATACCATTTCGGTACGCTTAAACCACTGAGCTAGTTCGGTGACTCCTTCTGAACCTTTGAAATAAGTTGGCTGACAACTCATGAAATCTTTATAGGTGCATTTGCGAGATGCAGATGCCTCGCTTTCAGCTGTTGATCTGTTGTTGTTACTTGAGTGGGCTATGGTAGCTGCTTGAGTCTCAAGAGCTGCATCAACGCTATGGGCTACCAGTTTTTGGATAGCTGCAGGAGTCATTGCTGATGCGTGGGTTTTGCAACCTTACAACAGGTTTTACCTCTCGAGGGATCTCAAGAGGCTTACAACCCCACCAGGCAGTGTACCTGACCGATGTAGTATAGTGTAGTGGTAAGTACGGGGGATTGATCGTTCTCCACAGGGAATAGTGTTCGTTAGGTGTGAAAGGCTACTCTAATTAGGTCTAAGGGTTGAGGAAGATTCTTTTTATGTTTTTTTATATTTTATAAAAGCAAGTAAAATCTCGGGTTTTGAAGGAGTGGGCGGAATTAGTTGCTAGTCAACTAACCCAAATTACTACAAATGCAAATAAAATAAAATAACAAAAATGAAAAGTGGTGAGAAACTTATGTGTAGAGAAATGTGGTTACTTAGATTTCCTTACTCCCTAACTATCTTTTACCGGTTAATTAGTGTGTATTAGTCGCGTGGATGACGGGTGTATTCCTTAATACCATTCGTGGGGTGGCGTACTTACTTCCCCAAACTCTACAAGCTCCTACTTCACTCCTATGTCGAGCCGGCTAGGAAGCTCCTAACATGGGATCACTAGAATTCGCTTGTGCATTAAATACAACCATAAAAACCTTTAGTACGCGTTTGGTTCATGTTTCTTAAGACGTTCAAGCAAGTTACCGAATAGGAAGTTAGCCAGTTTTCTTAAGCCTAACATAGATAAACAATCATCCAATACAACTAATAACACACTAACAACCAATAATCAATAGCTAGGTTTCATTAGATCTAAGCAAACACAAGATAAAATTAGCCTAACATGTTAAACAAAAGACAAGCATAAGATAGAATCAAACAACACATAGACATATTGAATGATTAATTGATAACTTATCTTTCAATGAAACATGGAAGATCTCAAGGCAAAAAGCCCTGAAAAAGTAGCTAAAATCGTCTTAGGGTTTTATCCCAAAATTCCACACACTAAGCTCTCCCTTAATGACAAAAAATTAGAAAACTATATATAGACTTTGACATCTGACGGCGTCACCTTATGCATTGTGACGCCGTCACCTCGCCGCTTTTAGGGTTCCCGGATGACCATCTTGACGCCGTCCCTCTTTAGCTCTTCAAAAATCCATTCTGGCTTATCAATGTTTGACGCCGTCGGATCATGAACGTGACGCCGTCCCCTTATGATTTAAGCCGTGACGCCCTTGATTTAGTTAAAGCGTGACGCCGTCAGAATTCTCATGCAAACTCACTGGCCCGTCATGAGTAAATTTCACATCCAACTTTTCTTGCCAAGGCATGACGCCGTCCCATGTTAATTGTGACGCCGTCAAGAGTAACTTTTAGCCGATTCTTGAGACTTTGCCGTTTTCTTCACTTTAATGCTCCAAAAACGTCCAAAATGCCTCCTTTTCCAGATTTCTCCTCAAAAGTACCTAAAATGACAAAAGGAACGATTTAGGGCAATATTTGATCAAATAAATACGATTTCGGGCTTAAATGACCCCTTAAAAGCGGTACACTTTTCGCCTCATCAAATACCCTTACACTTGAGATTTGCTTGTCCTCAAGCAAATGCGCTTTTATTCTAATCAAAATACAAGTTAGGGGTCATTTAATGCAAACATAAAAGTAATTACAACAAATAATCGTTCCACTTCAATCATAATAAGCACGGAGATTACATACTAGCACCTCACAAGTAGTGTCTAGATACTCACATCTCTCAAGTGTCATCAAAATAAATCTCATAAATGAAAACGGAAAATATCTCTCACTACCTGTCATAGCAAATAGATTACCATAGGCTTGGGAAAGGATCGAAAACCTCCTCCACTAGGCGTAAGCACCTAAGATAAACTATCAAAGAGGGCTTTTAAATGGGTTATAACGTTAGGTGTAGGGAAAAGGAAAACACGGTTTTGTTGGATAAAGGATATTTTACTGGTGGCGAGTTAAAGATCTTGATCAATTACATGTACTATACAATGTTGCTAAGCCAAGACTAGACTCGATCTTAAGCTAATGAAAGAAAATAACAAAACATAAACATAAAATAAACATAAAATGAAACGGGATGGTAGTCCGTATGTTTTTTCTATTTTTTTTTTTTTTTTTTTTTTTTTTTTTTTTTTTTTTTTTTTTTTTTTTTGTTTTTTTTTTTATTTTTTTTTTTTTTTTTTTTTTTTTTTTTTTTTTTTTTTTTTTTTTTGCATACACTTTTACCCTACCATCCAAAATAATACATCATAGGGGCGTTGCATCCCCTTACACTTGAACTTTTACATAACTTTACAAATAACTATTCTAATGACTCGAATTAAGATAATTGAAAAACTTGGAGTACTTTTAAAACATTTAGCACATATGGGGGTAATAAATGATGTTCTTCCCCATTACTCCATTACACTAGTACTTTACCCATGAGTCCCAATCGTCCCAAAACAATATGTACAAGGATATGACTCGACTTAGCAACCATGTAATCAACTAGATAATTAACTTGGGTTTAAACAAATGTTGTAACAATAATGCACTAAATATGAGTGCATACAAGGTAGGCTAAGGCGATTTGGGTGTACATTTAAGTGGGGTGTAACAAATTCTTCCTTTAAGTAAAATGCTTAAAGGTCGAAACGAAAAGATAGGCTCTGAGGGGTGTACTAGGGGTATCGTGTACTAAAAATGAGTACAACGCAAAGGGTGTGGGAGAATTACTTGACCAATGTAGCCAATGTAATTATAACAAAAACACAGGTGTAAAACAATGGGTTAATCCTAATGCCTCTTATCATGTAGTAAATCTAACTACACGAATGTAGTCTCACTTGTGGCCTCGGAATGGTCCTAACGCAAGTTCTAGAATCTAAGTGCTACCGGTACACACATCATAGCATAAATGCTTTTCCTACCAATTCTAGGGGCGAACCTCACATATTTGGGGGTGGAAAATTTTTTAGTGGTACGGTTTTGTGCTAGTCATATAACTCCTATCCATGAGACGCTCATTAAGACCAAAGTTTCACTCCTATATGTTGTAAAAAATTTTAAATTTGGCACTAAAATTACCTTAACAAGTATTTCTCTCAGTTTTATTACACATCTACTATTAAACAAACAAAAATCAAGCGCAATTGTATTCTCAAAAATCGTACTTTTACCCTCCCCTTACACTTAAGATGAACATTGTCCCCAATGTTCAAATGACAAATGTAAAAGCATAAAGTAAAAGAATGAAATCAAATACTCCCCTGATTCGCTCGTTGGATAATGAAATTACACGGTTAAATCTTCCTCCAAAGAGAATGTTGAAGCTCCATGACTAATGCATCGCCATAAGCTTGATTCAAAACATTTCCTTGTCCAAAATAACCTGTTGAACCTGAGAAAACAAACACGAAAACCTGCATAACATCGGCGGGATAAAATCTATATATAAGGATATAATGCTTGTGGAATGATAACTTTGCAGATTCCTGGAGATTATAAGTTGGAGATTTTAATAAAAACTTTTTATGAAAACAAAATTTTCAAAAATTTCTGGAAATTAAATCTGACGCCGTCAGGTTATAACCCCTGACGCCGTCAGAAATGACCTGACAAAAATTTTCATTTTAAGTTTCCGGAAAATTTCTGGAAAAACCTTTACCTTACTTCCTGGAAATTCTGCAAAACATCATTATGACTCGATACAAGCATTTGACTCAAACAAATACTAATATGTATGTTAATTTAATATTATTATGATTCATGTTCATTTGTGTTCTAATAAACCGATTTAGATTTCCCTTACACTTATCTTTTGCAAAATACCTTTATATGTAGTTAAGACGAAGTTAAAAACAACATAAAGCATTTTCACAATTTAGTTTTTAACATGAATCAATAAGAATAAAAATTACACACACATACGAAACAAATAAAACAAACACACAAACAAATGAACACACAAAGCAAATAAAATAAATAAAGCTTGGGTTGCCTCCCAAGAAGCGCTTTTCTTTATTAACGAGTCTTGTAGCTAGACTCTAAGTCACGGGGTCTACGTTTTTTCCGTTTTGCTTCTCAATTGCCCCTCTAATCATCCTAACAACCTCCATATCAATTTTGTATTTAGGTCCAAGGTTTAAGCAATCTTTATAATAAAGGCTTCTCTTATTCCAAACATGGTCCATGCCTTTTTCTTTATCCTCTTCATTGATGTCCTCAATCGCACCAATGTTGTCCATGTCAAATCGAGGCACAAAACGAAATTCTTTAACCCGATAAGGCATCCTATATGTGATCCTATCTATGTGATTAGAAAACTGAACCGTGCCTTTTGAACGGTCATACCTTAAATTGGATGCTTCGATAAATGGCTTACCTAACACAACGCGAGATAGGCGGCAGTCAACAACACTTGCCATATCTTCTAAAATCATGAAGTTGGTGATAAAGGTAAAGTTCCCAACAAGGATATGTATATCCTTAATCCTTCCAACGAAGTTGCAAACTCCGCCTGGACATTTGGGGTCCATCCTAGGCTCAAGTGGTGTATTTATGATTTGGCTATAAAGGCCTGAGGACATAACGTTGATTGGGGATTCACAGTCAATGTAAGCATGCTCAACGTATTGGTACCCAATCATACATGGTATCTTCACATTCCCGGGATCACCTCTCTTAATCTTTGGGTCAATTCTAACAAAAGGTGGTCGAGGGTTATCAACTAGGTTGTTATAGTAAGCAATCTCCTCCTTAGTGGGGTATTCGTTGAAACAATCATCCAACCTAGGATCTACCTTTACTTCCTCAATTTTCTCAACCAACTTATCAACCGTAAGATTATTACGTACTAAGTAATTATCTGAGTATATGGCGGTCCCTAAGTTGTTCAAGGCATAATCAAGCTCAATATCAATCACTCTACTGAGCTCCCTGAGCTCACTAATCTCGTTCTCAAGTTGGCTACGCAACAAAGCTACTTCGCCAGGTGTAAGGGGTGGATTCGCGTTTTCCATAATGGCAAACTGAATAGTCAATGAGAATTTGTTACGAACAAAAGCACAAAGAAAATAGATAGACTAAAGAAAACCTAGAAAAATAAAAAAAAAATAAAAAAAAAAAAAATCTCACTAGAAAGGAATCTAGTGAGTAGACCTAATAGAAATAAAAATTCAACCTAAACAATAACTATTCCCCGGCAACGGCGCCAAAAACTTGATGCGTGGGTTTTGCAACCTTACAACAGGTTTTACCTCTCGAGGGATCTCAAGAGGCTTACAACCCCACCAGGCAGTGTACCTGACCGATGTAGTATAGTGTAGTGGTAAGTACGGGGGATTGATCGTTCTCCACAGGGAATAGTGTTCGTTAGGTGTGAAAGGCTACTCTAATTAGGTCTAAGGGTTGAGGAAGATTCTTTTTATGTTTTTTTATATTTTATAAAAGCAAGTAAAATCTCGGGTTTTGAAGGAGTGGGCGGAATTAGTTGCTAGTCAACTAACCCAAATTACTACAAATGCAAATAAAATAAAATAACAAAAATGAAAAGTGGTGAGAAACTTATGTGTAGAGAAATGTGGTTACTTAGATTTCCTTACTCCCTAACTATCTTTTACCGGTTAATTAGTGTGTATTAGTCGCGTGGATGACGGGTGTATTCCTTAATACCATTCGTGGGGTGGCGTACTTACTTCCCCAAACTCTACAAGCTCCTACTTCACTCCTATGTCGAGCCGGCTAGGAAGCTCCTAACATGGGATCACTAGAATTCGCTTGTGCATTAAATACAACCATAAAAACCTTTAGTACGCGTTTGGTTCATGTTTCTTAAGACGTTCAAGCAAGTTACCGAATAGGAAGTTAGCCAGTTTTCTTAAGCCTAACATAGATAAACAATCATCCAATACAACTAATAACACACTAACAACCAATAATCAATAGCTAGGTTTCATTAGATCTAAGCAAACACAAGATAAAATTAGCCTAACATGTTAAACAAAAGACAAGCATAAGATAGAATCAAACAACACATAGACATATTGAATGATTAATTGATAACTTATCTTTCAATGAAACATGGAAGATCTCAAGGCAAAAAGCCCTGAAAAAGTAGCTAAAATCGTCTTAGGGTTTTATCCCAAAATTCCACACACTAAGCTCTCCCTTAATGACAAAAAATTAGAAAACTATATATAGACTTTGACATCTGACGGCGTCACCTTATGCATTGTGACGCCGTCACCTCGCCGCTTTTAGGGTTCCCGGATGACCATCTTGACGCCGTCCCTCTTTAGCTCTTCAAAAATCCATTCTGGCTTATCAATGTTTGACGCCGTCGGATCATGAACGTGACGCCGTCCCCTTATGATTTAAGCCGTGACGCCCTTGATTTAGTTAAAGCGTGACGCCGTCAGAATTCTCATGCAAACTCACTGGCCCGTCATGAGTAAATTTCACATCCAACTTTTCTTGCCAAGGCATGACGCCGTCCCATGTTAATTGTGACGCCGTCAAGAGTAACTTTTAGCCGATTCTTGAGACTTTGCCGTTTTCTTCACTTTAATGCTCCAAAAACGTCCAAAATGCCTCCTTTTCCAGATTTCTCCTCAAAAGTACCTAAAATGACAAAAGGAACGATTTAGGGCAATATTTGATCAAATAAATACGATTTCGGGCTTAAATGACCCCTTAAAAGCGGTACACTTTTCGCCTCATCATCATTGCTGTTGCGGGGGTGGCAGTTTCCTTTCTTGTGCGAGGCATTTTTCTATTAATACCACAAGAAAACACAGATTTAGAATTCACATAATGACCATGTTAGAATGAATTGAGTAATGGGGTAATTGTATACAGGTCCTAACAATATTGTCACAATGTGAAATCACAACCAACTGAGAATCATAAAGTCATGACATGTTTGGGTACTATCGTAAGTAAATGATCAGCTCTTGGTATAGGATTGCTAAGGAACAAAGTGATTCATCATCTACAAAAGCTGAAGTTCAGCAACTTCCTCTATATTCATCAAGTTTCTTTTGAAGTATTCTTTATTATAAGTTTGTAATTTCATCCCGTTTGTAACATTCAAAGAACCACAATAGTCACAAGTAACATCACGACATGTCTGAATACAATCACAATACACATGAATAACCACAGTAGCATAAATCAACATCAATATATAGTAAATCATAACCAACAACATATATTAATAACTTGAATCAATTGTGTTACAAACCAGAATGATTACAAGGTCCTTTATTAATGCCACATGTGGCAAGCTAAGATGCCTCAAAACTATACAGATGTATACTATGCCTGTAACAAACTGCAAAATTTCCTATAATTAACGACGTTTAATTATATATTAATCTTCGTCACTATTTTAATCACCATTTTACACGAAAATTTAAAATTTTCTTTATTATATTATTTTGACGCGAAAACGCTATCACATAATTTACCAAATAACGGGACGAGATCATACGCAAACCACAGATAAAAATCTACCAAAAATATACACTGATAATACTAAACAGGCCAAAAATCATTTCAGACCAACCCCCATCACCTGTGCACTGTTCATCAGCCCACCAAGCCCATTTTCCCATTCTATTTAATTTTCTGATCGAGTTAGACACCCTCCCAAAATGCCTCATTTTCCTGCAAATTTTAAACACAACTTGTATACATTTTTGAGCCTCCTAATTGTCCTCCCACCAAAGAAATAGGATGCCAAGTATTAGCTTCCAATATCGACGTTTGATATATTTTTAAAGACCAAAGCGTTTGGCAAATTCACACCCATTCGGTAAACATAAAATTTTCACAAACTTAACCGTTTTGACCCGGACTTGTTTCCACCCGTTCTAATATTAATGTTTGATCATTAGCGAGTTATTAAACACATTTCCTACCTAAGGTCTCAATATTACACGCTAGAACTTATTTTTGTACATTTTAAAAATCTAGTCGATATATATGTATATATGTATTGACACCAATAATTGCCCCTCATCCTCACATGGCTCTAGAGTCACAATGTCAATTAAATCTCCACAATATTACACATTCTCTGACCTCAAATAGTAAGAACAAGTGGTGAATAATTGAAAACTTCTATATAACTTCATACGTACACATATAATTCGTATAACCCACTTCTCTTTCACCCCTCTCATTCTCAACTTCTTGCAACCACTCTAGACCCATATTGATCAGTAAAGAACTCACAAAGAACCAGAAACAAACCCCATGCTCCATTCCTAGTTCATTCGAAAAAAATGGCTATATATATATGATCGTATATATTAAGCTTTGTGGGTTGTGAATCGTTGCTTGTGTTCTAGCCATCTCCCCGAGTTCCTTCACCACCCTAGAGGTGTTGTAAGTCGTTACCAACCCTTTTGAATTTATCTCGTATGTTATCTCATAATCATGCATCACATATGACTCTTGCTCGAACGTATATAATTTTTGTTATTTATTTACGTACCACATATATATGTAGCACACGAGAAGTGATTTGCCTCCCTCGTGGAGGGCCTAGGAATCACTAAAAACACTCACGACACATTTATATTGTTGTGTCATGCACCTTTCGAACCCCATTTTAATCATGCCTCACACGTACAAATCATGCAAACATTAAAAATTCACTAAGTGTTTACTAGCTAAAATCTATCTCATGTCGCACCTAATATGGCCTTGTAAAACAAAATCTAGATTAACGACCACCCAATATTTTTACGAAATCTGATAGACCTTGCTATAAGCTACAAATTTCATGAATATAATGTGTAATGATAAGCTTGTTTGAACCCTCTAAAATAACCAATTTGAATCGCTACACCACGTATGAAACACAAACACTTAGAATTTTTCTAAGTCTTTTTCAACCAGAAAAGTCCTCCAGGTTGCGACTTAAATGGCCCCATAAAACAAAAATTCGCTTAACGAGCATACTATATTTTTACACGATCTATTAGACCACATTACTAGCTACATGTTTTGTATTTATACCTTGTAATAATGAGCAAATATAGACCCTTTAAATTGGCAAAAGTAAAGCGCATGACTCATTTCAGAAACTATTAATAATATACGAAATGGGCTGTTAAGACCATTAAGCGAATTTTAAGCAAACGAAATAAGCTAGCTTATTGAGACTTTTAAATATGAAAATAGGATGTTAAAAAGGAGCCTAGGGATGAGCCCAACTCGTTTCAAAGCTTACGATTTTTAAAACGTTAACGGGCCTTTAATTAGCTCGTTAAAAGCCCAACATATGAAAAATAAGCTCTTTTGCCATATAAGCTATTGAAATAAGCTTTATTACACTTAAATAAGTCACAGAAAAATTCGCCTACTTTTTCCAATAATTTTTGTACGTTTGGACTAAAAATGCAAACTAGTTTCACCCTAAAGGACTAAAACTGCCAAACCTTTAAAATCTGGACTGAAACTGTCAAAACAGAAAGTTTAGGATAGAAATTGATATTATTTAATGTTGGGAATTAAATATTCTAAAGATTAGTATCGGGAATTAAAGGAATACAAGATCAGTTCTACTCAAAGAAATACTCTAAGTATCATTCTACTGCTAGTGCATTTGATTCTACTGCTAGCTTTAAACATTCTACTGCTAAATGATGCTGCTGCTAGTGAAGAAGATTCTACTGCGGAGTGGATAACTATTGAAGTATTCTACTACTGGTTGGATAAGAATACAAAGATATTATGTGTATTATAGTCAACAATACACGGTAGATAATATCTTTAGACAAAGTGTTCAGTAACAAGTTGTAAACTCAGATACATGTTGTATCTTAATGACTGACACTCTCAAGCATGTGTTCGATTAGACTTGACAATATTGTAAAGATCTCTCTTGGACTATAAAAGAGAAATCTTAGGCTTAGATACATATGAATGAATTAGATCATAACTGTTAAGAACATAGAACAAACACAACAATATCATAAGTCATAGAAACATAAGATTCAAGGTTTTTGTAACCCTAGTGATAGTGAAGATCACTTGTATTATTGTGAATAATATTGAATCGTTTGGTGATAAACTTTCTTTGTTCATTGTTCTATAACAAACATAATTGTTCCATTTCCATATCCAAATAACCTTCTAAGTGTGGTTAAGTAGATTCCGCATACTTAATCATATTAACTCAATATATCATATACACAAAGCAACAAAGGTCTAACAACCTTATAGTGTATCGAACCTTATCTCCTCAATTGGTATCAGAGCAAGGCTGATATAGTTGATTTAGAAGAAGAAGAAGAAGAAATGGACGTTGAATCTATTCAAACCAATGTTGCTGCAAAACTACCCATGCTTAAACAGAATGAGTTTGAGATGTGGAGGCTGAGGATAGAGCAATATTTCCAAGTGCAAGACTATGCACTTTGGGAAATCATTGAAGATGGAAACTTTTACCAGCCTACAACCACTACATCAACAGTGGATGGCAAAGTGGTGACAACTCTGCAACAACACCCAACATCTGCAGAAGACAGAATAAAGAAGAAAAATGACTTAAAGGCAAGAAGCATGCTGATGATGACCATTCCCAATGATCAACTGTTAAACTTCAGCAAGTTCAAAGATGCCAAGTCATTATTTGAAGCTATTGTTGCCAGATATGGTGGAAATGAAGCCACCAAGAAAACCCACAAGACACTGCTCAAGTAGCAGTTTGAAAACTTCTCCTCTACCAACAATGAATCTCTTGACCATATGTTTAATAGGCTTCAGAATATTGTGAGCCAACTTGCTATTCTTGGGGTTGAAATACCTCAAGAAGATTTGAACTCAAAATTCCTGAGAAGCTTACCAGAAGAGTGGGCTATACATGTTGTAGTCTGGAAGAATAAACCAGACCTTGATACAATGGAACTGATAGATTTGTATAGCAACTTTAAGATTGTGGAGCAAGATTTGAAGAAAAATGGAGGTACTAGTTCTAATACTGGGAACATGGCCTTTATGTCAACTCCTAGTACCTCAAAATCAAGTGAAGAGGTGAAAGTTGTTGATGGTGTTGGTGCTGCTAGTTCATCAAGCAGTACCATGGGTATTTTGGATGAGAAGACTTGTTGTGCATTTCTCACAAGTCGAAATGATGGGTCCATGCTCACTTTTGAAGACCTCCAAGAGATCAATGATGATGATCTGGAGGAAATGGACCTAAAATGGCAAATTTCTCTTCTTAGCATGAGAGCCAAGAAGTTCTATCAAAGGACGGGGAAGAAGCTCTTAATCAGCAACACTGATACTGCTGGTTTTGACAAGTCAAAGATAGAGTGCTATAACTGCCACATGATGGGGCACTTCTCAAGAGAATGTAGAAGGCCAAGGTAGCAAGATAGCAAGAACAAAGGTTTTGGAAGCACATCCAAAACAAGGGAGGTTTCTGAGCCAAACTCAAAAGCTATGGTAGCTATTGATGGGCTAGGTTTTGATTGGAGTTTCATGGCTGATGAAGAAGAAGATTCTTCACAGATGGCACTCATGGCTTTCTCTACTGAGGTACAAAATCATAAAGTTTGTTCTAATACTTGCACAGCTCTTTTGAAACTACAAACTTTAATCAAACATTATGATGACCAAAAGAAAGTCCTAAGTAAAACTCAACAAGACTTAGTAGACTATAAATGTGGTTTAGAATCCCTAGAGAAGCAGATCATTCATTACAAACAAAATGAATTTGCTTTTTCTGATGACAAAGCTCTTCTTAGACAAGACATATTCTTTAGAGATGCTGAAATTAAGCTTTTAAGAGAGGCTTTTGATAGGGTCAAAAAGGAAAATGGAAACATTCACTTGACTACACAAACACTAGAACATGCTTCTAGAGGTGTGACCAACATGATAGAATGTCAAGTGATTAATAGAGCCAAGTCAGGGTTAGGATATAATTCTATCCCACCCCCTTATAGAGGAATCCCTAAACCCCCAGGGATTGACCTAGAAAATTCAGGTGTCCCTGAATTTCAACAACCTGAGCTACAATATGGTGTACAGCCAAAAACAAAGCTAGTTGTTGATGAACCTAAGAAAGTAAGTGAAAGTTTAAGTAAAACTTCACTTCCTGAGGACAAGGTGTCCTCTGATAGAAGATCAGATAGAGTAGTCATTGAAGACTGGGTATCTAATGATGAAGAAGATGAACAGGTTGTGTCTAAACATGAAGTAGTTAAGAAAGCAGGAACAAGGGTTCCTAAAGTGATCAAAACGGATACTGTTAAGCCTAGATCAAACATTAAACATGTTAGGCAACCAGTTAAATATTGTGAACAATATAGATCCACTAGCAAGCCCAGAGGTAACCAAAGAAATTGGAATGGCCTCAAGTCTAACCAATTAGGTGATGACTTTTTCTTTTATAATAAAGCTTGTTACACATGTGTAGTTTTGATCATCTTGCAGCTTTATGTAACAAATGGGTATCTGGGTATGAAAACAATAGGGTGAATTTCAAAAGGCAAACTACTAAAACTCACTTTCACTCTAGTTCTAATTTTAATAGAATAAAACCCAGAGCAGTTTCAAAAGCAGTTTCTACTGCTACACCATTCGTGACTGTTATCCCAAGACCAACAGTTAAAAATGCAAAATAAATTTACAAAATGCATCAAAAACTGTTAAAAGGCCCATTCAAACAAAAGCAGTGGTCCAAAAACAAGTTTGGAGACCAAAGGGAACAACTACAAAGTTAGCAGTTTCTACTACTAAGCATGTAGTTCATACTACTGCTTGGGAAAACAGGGCAAATGCTGTTAAGGCCTCAGCATGTTGTGTTCTTAAATCCAATGTTGCATCAACTATTCTTAAGAGATTAAATTACATTGATGGAAGAGGCAGATCCAAGTCAGTAATGGCTTGGGTCCCCAAAGGAAGCTAATATTCCTCATTTTTATGCAGGAACATTCAACTGGTAAACAAGAGGATCAAGGATACTCAGATAGTGGAAGTTCAAGGCACATGACAGGCAACAAGTCCTATCTTTCAGATTTTCAAACATTAGATGGTGGCTATGTTACCTTTGGAGGAGGTATTGGTGGCAAAATTTCCGGTAAAGGTACAATTAAAATTGGAAATTTAGATTTTGAAGATGTGTACTATGTACGAGAGCTAAAGTATAATCTTTTTAGTGTCTCACAAATGTGTGAAGAAAAGAACAAAGTTCTTTTCTGTGACATTGAATGTCTTGTGCTTTCTCCTGATTTTAAGATGTCTAATGAAAGTCAAGTACTTCTTAAAATTCCTAGAAAGGGCAATATGTACAGTGTTGATATGAAGAACATTGTTCCTAAAAAAGCTTTAACTTGTCTTGTAGCAAAGGCCACATTGGATGAATCAATGTTATGGCATAGGAGGCTTGGTCACATTAACTTCAAAACCATAAATCAGATTGTTAAGAATGGTTTGGTAAGAGGTTTACCTCAAAAACGATTTAAAAATGACCAAACATGCATTGCTTGTCTTAAAGGCAAACAACACAAAGCCTCTTGTAAGCCCAAAATTTTTAACTCTATCAATCAATCATTGTTTATGCTTCATATGGATTTATTTGGACCTACTTCTGTTAGGAGCCTGATGCAAAAAAGATATTGTCTAGTTATTACTGATGACTATAGTAGATTTACATGGGTTTTCTTTTTAGCTACTAAGGATGAGACTTCTAGCATCCTTAAGACTTTCATTACAGAGATAGAAAACCTAGTAAGCAAAAGAGTAGAAGTCATTAGATGTGATAATGGGACAGAGTTCAAAAATAGAGTTATGGATGATTTCTGCAAGGAAAAAGGTATTAGGACACTCATAGAAGCTGAAAGGAGAAATAGAACACTCATAGAAGCTGCTAGAACCATGTTAGCCGACTCTAAGTTGCCTATCACCTTTTGGGCTGAAGCAGTCAACACTGCTTGCTATGTTCAAAATAGGGTTTTGGTTGTCAAATCTCACAATAAGACATCATATGAACTTTTTAGAGGTAGAACTCCTGCAATAGGATTTCTTAGACCTTTTGGATGTCATGTGACAATTCTAAATACCTTAGACCATCTTGGAAAGTTTGATGGCAAAGCAGATGAAGGATTCTTAGTTGGATATTCTCATAATAGCAAAGCTTTTAGAGTATACAACTTGAGAACTAGAAGAGTAGATGAGAACCTGCATGTGGAATTTTTAGAAAACATATCCAATGTAGTAGGTCAAGGTCCTAATTGGCTATTTGATCTTGAGTCATTAACCCATTCTATGAATTATGTGCTTGTTGTTGCAGAAACTAATGATTTTTCAGGTTCACAAACAACAAATGAGGCAGGGTTAGACAAGGAGACAAATCAAGATCATGTATGGATGCCAATAAGTACCAGTGTGGCTTCAACTTCAACAATTGATGAATCTTCTTCTGGTAAAGCTAAAGAAGATGTTGAAGATGAACACAAGGAAGATGAAATCAAGGAACAACAAAACGTTTCTTCTGATGATAGTGCTGCTGAGACAGAGCATTCTACTGCTAGGCTTAATTTTTTTGCTGCTAGGCCAAATGATTCTACTGCTGGCCCTTCAGACTCAAATGAAGTAGATTTCTCAGATAAAGAGGTGGATTTGAGCAATATCACACCTAACTATCAAGTTCCTTCAACCCCACACACCAGGATTCACAAAGTCCACTCCCTAAAAAATATGATTGGAGATGTACAATCAGGTGTGAAGACAAGACAACAACTAATGTCTTCAGACCAACAAGGGCTTCTTGATGCCCTTTATGCTTCCAAGCAGCATAAGTTTTCAAACTCTTGCTTGTTTGTATGCTTTCTCTCTCGGGCAGAATAGAAGAACATTCTTAAAGCCATAGATGATTCAAACTGGGTGGAAGCTATGCAAGAGGAGCTTCTTCAGTTTAAGATTCAGAAGGTTTGGGTGCTAGTTGATTTACCTAAGAATGAAAAGGTAATTGGCACTAGATGGGTTTTCAAGAATAAAAGGGATGAAAGGGGCATAGTGATTAGGAATAAGGCTAGATTAGTAGCCCAAGGGTACACACAAGAAGAAGGTATAGACTATGATGAGGTTTTTGCTCCAGTAGCAAGACTTGAGGCAATTAGGCTTTTCTTAGCTTATGCTTCATTTATAGGCTTCACAGTTTATCAAATGGATGTCAAGAGTGCATTTTTATATGGTACTATTGAAGAAGAGGTGTATGTCTCACAACCTCCAGGGTTCATTGATCTTGACCATCCAGAAAAAGTGTACAGAGTAGTTAAGGCTCTTTATGGCCTTCATCAGGCACCTAGAGCATGGTATGAAACACTGGCTTCCTACTTAATTGAAAATGGATTTTAAAGAGGCAAGATTGATCAGACATTATTCATCAAGAAGCACAAGAGTGATCTTTTGCTAGTACAGGTGTATGTGGATGATATCATCTTTGGATCTACAAGGAAGGAGATGTGTTTGGAATTTGAGAAGCTTATGCATGATAAGTTGCAGATGCGTTCCATGGGGGAACTTACATTCTTTTTGGGTTTGCAAGTTAAACAATCATGTGAAGGCATATTTATTAGTCAAGATAAATATGTTGCTGAGATACTAAGGAAGTTCAACTTTGCTGATTCAAAAATGGCAAGCACACCAATGGACTCTGAGAAGCCACTTCTTAAAGATTTGGATGGAGACAATGTAGATGTACACACTTACAGATCTATGATAGGTTCTTTGATGTATCTCATATCATCAAGACCTGACATCATGTTCTTTGTTTGTGCTTGTGCAAGATTTCAAGTAACTCCAAAGGTTTCTCATTTAACAGCAGTCAAGAGGATTTTTAGATATCTCAAAGGTCAACCAAGGTTGGGTCTATGGTATTCAAGGGAATCACCTTTTGACTTGGTAGCATTTTCGGATAGTGATTATGCTGGTGCTAGCTTGGATAGAAAGTCAACAACTGGAGGATGTCAATTCCTTGGGTGTAGACTTATCTCATGGCAGTGTAAGAAGCAAACAATTGTGGCTACTTCAACAAGTGAAGCTGAATATGTAGCTGCTTGCAAGTTGCTGTGGTCAAGTCCTATGGCTTCAAAACCAACTTCTTGACTATGGGTATAATTTTATGAACACTGTCATTCATATTGATAATAGTAGTACTATTTGCATAATTAAAAACCCAGTGCAACATTCTAAAACAAAACACATTGAAATAAGACATCATTTTATTAGAGATTGTAATGAGAAAAAGTTAATTCAAGTGTTCAAAATTGATTCTGAACACAACTTTGCAGATCTTCTCACAAAATCTTTTGATGTTGGAAGGTTTCAATACTTGGTAGCAAGTATTGGAATGCTTAATCCTCAATGATTTAAAACTATGTGTTTTTGCATATAAATTTTTGATTGTACTACTGGCTTTATAAGATACTACTGTTAGTGAAAAGTTTGTGCTGCTAGTACAAATTTTTGTTTGTTAAGTTCATATTTGTTAGTCATATCTATGATACTGCTATAAGACAAATGCTTTGCATTTTGTTTCTTGGCTTTGGACTAACATTTTTAGATATGAACATTGAACAAAAAGGAAGATTCAAGTGAAATGGAAGCAGCAGAATGATTCTAGTTGCTAAAATAATAGGTTTATGATGGACTGAGTTTGGTAATTCATTAACAAAGGTTAAGACCTAAGTTAATTGATTCTTTAAAACTTCTTTCTTGAAACCTAGTTATCATGTTTCACTTTGAATTGATGATTCAGTTGGTCAGATAGTAACTGACTCAACTCACTTTCTATCATTTTATACTTTCAAGCATAATGAGCAAGTCTAAGGACATCTGATAGAAAGAACAGCTAGTAAAACTGAATCTAACACTTGTGTTAGAGGCAACAATTGCTATGAGCTGGAAACCTTGTCAAGAAAGCCTTTTGAATAGGTTTATCTTTACACAGGCAGTTATTTATAACTGAAAAACATTGGTTCTCACACAACTAGAGGTTGCTTTAAACCGAACTTTAGATTAAGTGTCTGTTACACACTTAATCCCTTCAAAATGGTTGAACGCAGTATGATTTTTCTATAATAAAATCATGAACATACTGCTAAGTCAAAAGTTTCTTAAAAAGGATTTTTAAAGGGACTCAGTAAAACCATCCATTGATGGATAATGAGTCAATGCCCCATGAATCACCTCTCATAGGAGTTAACACACCTAGAAGTGATGAGGGCAGCACATAAAGTCTTAAGGAATTGATGGCTTCATGTACAACATTGTCTGAAAACAAGTTCACATTGGTAGATCAGATGATGATGGAATGATGGTGAGAGATCTTCCAAACAGGGGAGGATAAAATGTTATTTGCATCTCAGGGGAGGAAATATCTCAGGGGAGGAAATAAAGCCCAAGGAAGATTAACCAAATGTAAGGAAGGAAAAGACAAGAGCATACAAGATGATGACATGGAGGTTGAAAATGACAAGAACAGAGCTGATTCTGGATTATTATGTATATTCAAAAGGGATGAAGCATTCCAAAGGAGAAAGTTCTATCTAGGTCAATCTCAGTTCACTACGTTTGTTCATCACTTGCAAAGGCATGCTGATAGATGATTTCACTTGTTGAAACAAGCATCCAAGATACACAACATCATTGCCTCTTATAATTCCTCCATCCAAGGAAATTGCACCATCTTTTAGGATTTGTTTAAAGCTTGAAGATAGGTTCTAATATTGTCAAAGTCTAAAGAAAATAGCAGATGAGTTACTGAGAAAGATATTTAATCTTGAAGAACAGAAGATAGCTCAGATCAAGAATCTGACTACAGAAGTGTTTGAAAGATCTTCACAATCCATAATTTAATTCAGAAACATGTTGAAAAGGATTCACATGTTTAGGGGAGGATTGTTGGGAATTAAATATTCTGAAGATTAGTATCGGGAATTAAAGGATTACAAGATCAGTTCTACTCAAAGAAATACTCTAAGTATCATTCTACTGCTAGTGCATTTGATTCTACTGCTAGCGATAAACATTCTACTGCTGAATGATGCTGCTGCTAGTGAAGAAGATTCTACTGCTGAGTGGATAACTATTGAAGTATTCTACTGCTGGTTGGATAAGAATACAAAGATATTATGTGTATTATAGTCAACAATACACGGTAGATAATATCTTTAGACAAAGTGTTCAGTAACAAGTTGTAAACTCAGATACATGTTGTATCTTAATGACTGACACTCTCAAGCATGTGTTCGATTAGACTTGACAATATTGTAAAGATCTCTCTTGGACTATAAAAGAGAAATCTTAGGCTTAGATACATATGAATGAATTAGATCATAACTGTTAAGAACATAGAACAAACACAACAATATCATAAGTCATAGAAACATAAGATTCAAGGTTTTTGTAACCCTAGTGATAGTGAAGATCACTCGTATTATTGTGAATAATATTGAATCATTTGGTGATAAACTTTCTTTGTTCATTGTTCTATAACAAACATAATTGTTCCATTTCCATATCCAAATAACCTTCTAAGTGTGGTTAAGTAGATTCCGCATACTTAATCATATTAACTCAATATATCATATACACAAAGCAACAAAGGTCTAACAACCTTATAGTGTATCGAACCTTATCTCCTCATTTAAAATTCCAAGCTCAGAATGCTATTTTGGACATGTAGTGGACTGTAAATGAAATTATTATATAAATAAGGACTAACTGTGCAACGCTAACGCTGTTAGGGTGTAAAGTGTAAAAACAGTGAAATTGCAAGGACCAACAGAACCTGATTCATATTTTCATTTCCATATTTCATTTTCCGATTTCCCCGTCACGTCACATGCATTTTTGTATATTTCATTTACTTAATATATAACGTTCCTTATATTTATATATAAAGAGTTTTAAACGATTTAACTTCCCGTTTCATTTCACCACTTTTGAGGAAACGATAATATTGGATTTCAAAGACATAAAAACAAGATAATATTATAAATAATATTATTTTTAAACTTTAGGTATTTTAAGCATATCACACTCACGTCACCGATCAAATCGTTATACGATTTCTAGTTTCCACACTCGTTATTCGTAGTAAGTCAAATACTTAGACTTTCCTTATATTCAGGTCTCGTGTTGAAGATGTTTCCATAATTGTTTCCATAATCTTACTTGATTTCGTAATTCCACCTTGTCAGATACGCTCAAGGTGAGTCATAGCCCCACTTTTATTGTTTACAAGTTTTATACTTTTGGGGGAGATACATGCTCAACTATTTTTCGTTCACTTTCATACTTTGAAAACTCACATGATTTACTCAGAATTATAACCCTTACTTTACACATTTTGATTTACTCTTTGGAGAGATATATGTTTGCCTTACTTACAAATTGCTTGCTTAGCTTCAACACTGAACTCAAATGATAGCATTCTCAAATTGCTTATTGTAACTTGATAATTGTTTTCACTATACACCTTCACATAACACCAGGAATATATACACCCCTTTTATATGTTAACTCCAAACTCCAATGGAAATATTTGCTAGAATTAGAGCAAACGTATTTTATGTACACCTTTTGAATTTATTGAAACGAATAACTTACACGGTTACGTTGAATATCACTCAACGTAAGGCAAATGAATAACTTATGCGGTTACGTTGAATATCACTCAACGTAAGGCAAATGAATAACTTATGCGGTTATGTTGAATATCACTCAACGTAAGTCAAATGAATAACTCATGCGGTTACGTTGAATATCACTCAACGTAAGGCAAATAAATCACTTATGCGGTTACGTTGGATATCACTCAACGTAAGGCAAAGGAATAACTCACTGCTTGTTTCATCACTGTTAGCACTTATTACAATTATCACCTCACTCTCGAAATTATTGAAATCAACTGTTTACTCGTACTGGTATTTAATTGCAACTATCACTGTACACCACCGTACACCACTGTACATCACTTGAATTTATTGAAATAAATTGTTTTCTATTAAACTCTATGAACTCACCGACCTTTGTGTTGACACTTTAAGCATGTTTATCTCAGGTAATTAACGGAGCAGGACGAGACACGGAGCGGGCATTATAACTCTGATAAATTACGTCGTGTAAAATCAAATTTGTCATTCTTTTCAAATTATCACACCCTTTCATGGGACTTTATAAATCAGATATTTCATCTTTTGTATCAAAAGTATTATTTGAATGACAAACAACTTTCAAAACGTCTCTTTTGAGCCATTTTCTATAATTATGACTTCGATCCTCACAGTAATACCCCGATTAGTCTTCCGCTGTTATCTCATAATTTAGGGGGTATTACCACCTTGTAAGAATTCTCACATGAACCCTAAGTTTATACCAAGGATATCCTATATTCACCCTAGAAATTCCTGATTCATCACAGTAGGGCGAACCAAAATTTTCTTATTCTTTTGAAAATAATTATGTTGTTATTTTACATAAACAACACGTTGAACACCATCTAAAACTTTTTGAGAAACAAAATATCACTGTGACTGAGCCAAACATCACATCATTTGGTCCTCAATTATACATAGCCTGATCACCTATGTCTAATTTAGGAAGAATCATGTCATAAATGAAACAGTTATCTTTTCAGATTTTCTAATAACAATTTTCATTCAAAAGTAAAATCTTGAGATAAAATAAACTATTCATAAACGTCACTTATGACCAACCACAATAAATACCTACACCTATTACCTATTACCTGTATGATAAGAAACTGACAAAAGTACAAGCATTAGAAACCTAAGAGTTCACAAAGATTTATGGAAAACACAAATAGCGAGAATTTTATTAGAAACCACGGAAATTAATACATAGCGAGATAATTAGCATCGAAAGTACTAATGTTACAATGATTACAATAAAAGGCATAGAATCGCCAATAGGTTGACCCGCCATAGCAACAAAGACCACCACCAACCCAGCAATAGCGAGAGCCACCACAGGATGAATCACCTTGATTATTCTGTATCATAAACACAAACAAACCATTAAACACGATAGCAAGACTAGTTCTTAAACATAAAGAAAAATAAGTTTTATTTCACATTTATTTAGTATTACATAAAAGCATAATGATAACTCATTTCAACAACCCAAGCACGGGACTATTACCCCCATAGTTTGTCCACTCCGATAGCAAGAATCACAATAGGCATAAGGACCGCTAGAACGCAAACCAAGAATAAGTAATCTTCATCGGGAACGTACGCCAAGTAAGCAACCGCAAGCACGACGTACACAATCGCTAGCATAGTAATGAGGTGCGGCATTTTTGAGATGTGGAATGAGAGAAATATAGTTGGTGGAAGAATGGAAATTAAAGTGGAGTATTTATAGGCTAAATCTAGCCGTTGGAACACTATTCACGGCCGTTGGAATTTACTATTCCCGACTGTTGGAGCACTGTACACTAGCGGTTAATTTTTTCACTATTCCTGACCGTTATTTTCACTATTCATAGCCCTTGGATTCATTAGTTGACAAAACATTTGAATTTATTCCATCTAGTACGAATAAACCTAACTAGGTCTCGGTTACTCGATTTTTGAATGGAAATCTCTCGACAACCCTTGTTCCATAACCCCTTACCCTAGTAATTATTTTAAACTTGAATTCCGGGACGGAATTCAGAATGACGGGCGAGTACTGTAGCAAACTGCAAAATTTCCTATAATTAACGACATTTAATTATATATTAATCTCCGTCACTATTTTAATCACCATTTTACGGGAAAATTTAAAATTTTCTTTATTATATTATTTTGACGCCAAAACGCTATCACATAATTTACCAAATAACGGGACGAGATCATACGCAAACCACAGATAAAAATCTACCAAAAATATACACTAATAATACTAAACAGGCCAAAAATCATTTCAGCCCAACCTCATCACCTGTGCACTGTTCATCAGCCCACCAAGCCCATTTTCCCCTTCTATTTCATTTTCTGATCGAGTTAGACACCCTCCCAAAACGCCTCATTTTCCTTCAAATTTTAAACACAATTTGTATACATTTTTGAGCCTCCTAATTGTTCTCCCACCAAAGAAATAGGACGCGAAGTATTAGCTTCCAATATCGACATTTGATATATTTTTAACGACCAAAGCGTTTGGCAAATTCACACCCATTCGGTAAACATAAAATTTTCACAAACTTAACCGTTTTGACCCGGACTTGTTTCCACCCATTCTAATATTAATGTTTGATCATTAGCGAGTTATTAAACACATTTCCTACCTAAGGTCTCAATATTACACGCTATAACTTATTTTTGTACATTTTAAAAATCTAGTCGATATATATGTATATATGTACTGACACCAATAACTGCCCCTCATCCTCACATGGCTCTAGAGTCACAATGTCAGTAAAATCTCCACAATATCACACATTCTCTGATCTCAAACAGTAAGAACAAGTGGTGAATAATTGAAAACTTCTATATAACTTCATACGTACACATATAATTCGTATAACCCACTTCTCTTTCACCCCTCTCATTCTCAACTTCTTGCAACCACTCTAGACCCATATTGATCAGTAAAGAACTCACAAAGAACCAGAAACAAACCCCATGCTCCATTCCTAGTTCATTCGAAAAAAATGGCTATATATATATGATCGTATATATTAAGCTTTGTGGGTTGTGAATCGTTGCTTGTGTTCTAGCCATCTCCCCGAGTTCCTTCACCACCCTAGAGGTGTTGTAAGTCGTTACCAACCCTTTTGAATTTATCTCGTACGTTATCTCATAATCATGCATCACATATGACTCTTGCTCGAACGTATATAATTTTTGTTATTTATTTACGTACCACATATATATGCAGCACACGAGAAGTGATTTGCCTCCCTCGTGGAAGGCCTAGGAATCACTAAAAACACTCATGACACATTTATATTGTTGTGTCATGCACCTTTCGAACCCGATTTTAATCATGCCTCACACGTACAAATCATGCAAACATTAAAAATTCACTAAGTGTTTACTAGCTAAAATCTGTCTCATGTCGCACCTAATATGGCCTTGTAAAACAAAATCTAGATTAACGACCACCCAATATTTTTACGAAATCTGATAGACCTTGCTATAAACTACAAATTTCATGAATATAACGTGTAATGATAATCTTGTTTGAACCCTCTAAAATAACCAATTTGAATCGCTACACCACGTATGAAACACAAACACTTAGAATTTTTCTAAGTCTTTTTCAACCAGAAAAGTCCTCCAGGTCGCGACTTAAATGGCCCCGTAAAACAAAAATTCGCTTAACGAGCATACTATATTTTTACGAGATCTATTAGACCATATTACTAGCAACATGTTTCGTATTTATACCTTGTAATAATGAGCACATCTAGACCCTCTAAATTGGCAAAAGTAAAGCGCATGACTCATTTCAGAAACTATTAATAATATACGAAATGGGCTGTTAAGCCCATTAAGAGAATTTTAAGCAAACAAAATATGCTGGCTTATTGAGACTTTTAAATATGAAAATAGGACGTTAAAAAGAGCCTAGGGATGAGCCCAACTCGTCTCAAAGCTAACGGTTTTTAAAACGTTAACGGGCCTTTAATTAGCTCGTTAAAATCCCAACATATGAAAAATAAGCTCTTTTGCCATATAAGCTATTGAAATAATCTTTATTAAACTTAAATAAGTCACAGAAAAATTCGCCTACTTTTTCCAATAATTTTTGTACATTTGGACTAAAAATGCAAACTAATTTCACCCTAAAGGACTAAAACTGCTAAACCTTTAAAATATAGACTGAAACTGTCAAAACAGAAAGTTTAGGATAGAAATTGATATTATTTAATATTCCAAACTCAGAATGCTATTTTGGACATGTAGTGGACTGTAAATGAAATTATTATATAAATAAGGACTAACTGTGCAACATTAACGCTGTTAGGGTGTAAAGTGTAAAAATAGTGAAATTGCAAGGACCAACAGAACCTGAATCGTATTTTCATTTCCATATTTAATTTTCTGATTTCCCTCACGTCACATGCATTTTTGTATATTTCATTTATTTAATATATAACGTTTGTTATATTTATATATAAAGAGTTTTAAACGATTTAACTTCCAGTTTCATTTCACCACTTTTGAGGAAACGATATTATTGGATTTCAAAGACATAAAAATAAGATAATATTATAAATAATATTATTTTTAAACTTTAGGCATTTTAAGCATATCACACTCACATCACTGATCAAATCGTTATACAATTTCTAGTTTCCATACTCGTTATTCGTAGTAAGTCAAATACTTAGACTTTCCTTATATTCAGGTCTCGTATTGAAGACGTTTTCGTAATTGTTTCCATAATATTACTTGATTTCGTAATTCCACCTTGTCAGATACGCTCAAGGTGAGTCATAGCCCCACTTTTATTGTTTACAAGTTTTATACTTTTGGGGGAGATACATGCTCAACTGTTTTTCGTTCACTTTCATACTTTGAAAACTCACATGATTTACTCAGAATTATAACCCTTACTTTACACGTTTTGATTTACTCTTTGGAGAGATATACATTTGCCTTACTTACAAATTGCTTGCTTAGCTTAAACACTGAACTCAAATGATAGCATTCTCAAATTGCTTACTGTAACTTGATACTTGTTTTCACTATACAGCTTGTCACACCTCGCCAAGGCGAAAACGCGAGTGTAACTTGATGGATATCATCACAACACATGGTGTCTAAATAGAGATTTACTACATGCACATAAATAGAGCAAAGTACAGACACAAAGTGTCGTAACGATACCCCAAAAGAAAACAACCAAAACAAATCTCCAAAGGTATCCTCAATAAAACATAAAGTACTAGTCGAAAAAAAAAATTAAAGTATCACGATCCAAAATCAAACATATTCAAATCAAAACATAAAGATAAATCGTTCTCTAATGCAACTAAGTCTCGTCTAGTCGCTTCCCTCTACCTTAGCCTTAGAATGCTCACTTGAAACTGATGCTTAAAAACGTCAACATAATGTTGGTGAGGTTCATAGGTTTAAGACACACAATATATCTCAGGCAACCAGTTCACTGTGATTATAAAACATAGCAGGACAGTAAAAATAGTTATTATACAACTAGCATGTAATTGCAACCAACTAACCAGCAAACGGGACATAAGGGACGGAACGTGCCCACGATCCAAATATCAATATCCAACATCAATTTGGGACGGAACGCGCCCACGGTCCAAGTTCACAATAATGGGTAATCATTACCCACTGATCAGACCACACAGAATAATAGTGAGTAGAGCTACTACTCTCCAATTGGATAATGGGAGCATAGCTACCCTCCAAATGGACCACACAGAATCACCAAACAATAATCTCATAACATGCAGTACACGTATAATAACACTTACAAGTCCATGCATTTTACGACCACATAATCACAGTAACTCAAAAATATTTCAACACAAGCATCATTCCCATCCCAAGTTAAAACAAAGTAAAAATGGGACTATGAAACTCACCTCAAACTTTACAGCTTCCAAATTATCAATCACAAATCTATACAACAAAAATAAGATCACATTACACGCGACCAAGATAAAAGCTATAGTCCATGTAACACACATATGATGGATGTCTAAGGTTGATGTAAACCACCATGGATCACCTAGACTCCATACTAACCACTACCAAACACTTACACTCACTAAATCCCTTGCATACACTTTTTCAGAATACGCAGATTTTTGGGGTACTTTTACCCACATGAAATCACAACAAAATAATCTCTAAAACTCACACCAAAAATTCACTATGGTCCTTCATGAGAATACAAGCTTCTCCCAGAAGGCCATGCACTAAAAACACACACAAGTACTCTTTGAAAAATCAAACATAAAAACTATCCAGATTCGGATCTGAACGCACGCCAAGATGTTTTGACCCAACAACCATACTTGCACAACTTATTATCAGTTAATTTTTGCGTGAAAGTCAAAGGGAATATAGAACTCAATTTCTCCAGAAGGGCTAACCCAAATTACACTTTTAAAACCACTTTTGACCTCAATACTTTTAACCTAAATCTGTCCCGGTTTAACAGTTTTGACACCTTTACTTGCAAAAATTATTAGACTGACTTCCATACTTTGAAATCAATCGTGGCCGGACTTTTTGGAAATCTCTTTCTCTGAACTACAATTTAGACTCAAGAATCATCAATTAACTCATTTCCATCTATTAAATATCTTCGTATCTTTACAGCACTATGAATCTGTCCAAACCCTAACTCAATAATTAACATATTTTATACCCTAATCTCTTCACCAATTATTATAATATTACAAATTATTGATCCTAACATGTTGTATATCATTAATTTATAGAATTAAACATAAACCCTAGATCCATCATAACTTGTATTACATGAATCAAATCAATAATTAAAGGAATTAGGGATTACTAGGCATACCTTAAGCTCGTTTTCTTCACAATAATGAAAACCCTAAATTTTTCCTTCTTGTTTCCCCTTGGTTTGGCCGAAATTCTCAAAAGGGAGGGTTGGGGTGTTTTGGTTTTGTATTTATAATACCCTAATGAACATTCTAGATCACCCTTATAATTGCTAAGTGTATTTGGACTAAAATTTGGTTTCCTTTTTCCCCTAAAACCTCTAACCGGCCTATTCCGAAACCTAACATCTTACGCGATAAACTTTCGTTTTTACGACAACTCGGAAAAATTATCATTTTCAAAACAAAGTTTCCAAAAATAGAATTTCACACTCATTATTAGTATAACCCATAAAACCGAACACCACTTAATTTACCAACGCTCACAAACTTGAACACAACTCATTACGCAAAAACCCCGAACACAAAACCATACAAGTCATTTTCCACGTCACCAAAGTGAACAAAATGAACTTGTTCCAAAACAACACTACTCAAGACACACCAATAGAGTCACACAACGGGATTTAGTGCCAATGCACACGTTTATCACTCATATGCCTCACAAAACACCTAAGTCACACCAAGCAAAACTTAAATAGATCGAAACTAATAGTTAGAGTAACCTGCTAAAATCACGGTTGTTACATCATCCCCAACTTAGGGAAATCTCGTCCCGAGATTTAACTACTTGTCTCACCAACCTCATCAGCAAACAAATTTGGGTACTTAGACCTCATCTGATCCTCACGTTCCCAAGTAAACTCAGGACCACGTTTCGAATTCCAACGCACCTTTACTAAAGCTATCTTACCACGCTTCAAACTCTTGACCTCTCGGTCCATAATCTCAACAGGTTCTTCGACAAAATGAAGGGTCTTATCAATCTTAATCTCATCTAATGGCACACGTAGACTAGCATCCGCCAAACATTTCTTTAAATTAGATACGTGAAACGTATCCTGTACACCACTTAACTCCTCAGGTAATTTTAGTCGATATGCCACCAGTCCAATCCTTTCCGTAATCTCAAACGGTCCTACATATCTCGGTGCTAATTTGCCTTTCTTACCGAAACGCACAACACCCTTCCAAAGGGACACTTTCAGCATCACAAGATCACCAACACTAAACTCTAAAGGCTTACAGCGATTATCCGCATAACTCTTTTGGCGATCCCTTGCTGCCTTAAGTCTTTCCTTAATCTGAAAAACCTTATCCGTAGTCTCTTGTACTAGTTCAGGGCCAATTAGTTGGCTTGTCCCAACCTCTGCCCACAGAACATGTGATCTACACTTCCTCCCATACAACATTTCAAACGGCGCACACCTAATACTGGAATGATAGCTATTATTATAGGAGAACTCAGCTAAAGGTAAATGAGTATCCCAGCTTCCTCCAAAATCGATAGCACATTCTCTAAGTAAATCTTCTAAAGTCTGAATTGTTCATTCACTTTGCCCATCCGTCTGTGGATGATAAGCTGTACTCATATCCAAACGTGTATCCAAAGCCTTCTGTAGCGACTGCCAGAACCGCGAGGTAAACCTACTGTCGCGATCAGATATAATAGACACTGGCACACCATGTCGTGCCACAATCTCATTGATATAAATTCTTGCCAGCTTCTCCATCTTATAATCCTCACGAATGGCCAGAAAATGTGCAGACTTCGTCAGCCTGTCCACTATGACCCATATCGTGTCATGCCCATTAGTTGTTTGAGGCAACTTGGTAATAAAATCCATCATTATATTCTCCCATTTCCACTCAGGGATTGGCGGTTGTTGTAGTAATTGACCGGATCTACACACACTCCTTGTGTTAGATGAATACTTTAAATAATGTCTAGTCTAGCACGCGGAATTTACTAGCTAGCACTTAGAAGATTTGCTTGTTTGTGTTTTGTATTAACGAATCAACAAAGAATGAACAATGAACACGATATACTTCAACTTCAATGATTCAATATTATTAATAAATAATACGAGTGATCTCCTATCACTAGGGTTTACAACCTTGAATCTTAACTAAACAATACTAAAACAATCGTACCAAAACTTTAACCTAGGCAATCCTTTTATATACTAAGGATTCCTTTACAAGATAACTATCAACCTAATCGTATAAGATATACATTAAATCTTTTCTATAATTATCTTCACACGGTTTTATCATAAACAATACAAACTTCTTCATTCAACAGTACTAACTACTTATGTCTTCAAAACTCTTCAGCAGTACTAACTTTCTTTTCAATAGTACTAACTGCTATAGCCTAATTTCCTAACAATCCTCCCCTAAATTTATGATTTCTATCCAAATCACTAAGTTTCTTCAAATTAAGCTTCTTCTTCTTAATGTGAAAAATTCTTTCAAACATCTATCACATCAGTCACTTTAGTCTTTGACTTTTCTTTGCTCTACAAGGTTGAAAATCTTTGTAACTAACAAGTCTGCCATCTCAGAGTCTTCTTCAACCTTGAGTCTTCCTTGTATCATAGCCATTAACACAAATGATCTGAGTGGATAGTCCTTTTCCACCAACATATAGATTTCTATCCCATCTGGAGTAGAAACTCTATGTACTCCACACGATTCAAACAAATACCAATACACATCTTTAACTTGTGCTTCAAATCTCCACATTGACTCTCCACTATCAGGTTCATAGATTCTCTTCAACTGAACCCATAATTCTTTGTCTTTATCTTCAATAGGATCTTTATCTCTGAATCTTTCTTTTACTAAGCTCCATAGTTGATTAAGATCTTCTCTGTCAAATCCTCTGAGTAAATCTTCAAACAACTTGTACCTTTCAGAAATATCACCAAGTCTGACTATCTTCCATCCTTTCATTCTTCCATCAGTGAACACTTCCCAGTCAATGATTGGATGTTTTACTTGTAAATGTTTGATATAAGAAGATTCTGGAACAATCATCATCATGCACTTGATCTTCTCATTGGTTAACCCTTCTTCTTCAGACTTTTGTTTCTTTGCAGCATCAGATTCAAGAACCTCTGGTTGTCTTTTCTTTTTCCTAGTCATGTCCTCTCTGATTGGAGTATTCAGTCTTGCATATGATTCAAAGAATTTCCTTTCAATTTCAGCATCTGTCCATCCGTAAAGTCACTCATCTTGTAATTAGCTTGATTCTTCAAATAGTGCTTCATGAAATTGAGTTTCTCCTTCCTGGTAGGTAACTTTGTCTTGTAACCTGACTTTTGCCTTTCTCTGATTCTGTGCATTAAGTCACTCCAAGTAGCTTCTCTATTTGTCTTCAAGATAAATTCTTTGAGCTCCTCTGACTTTTCTTCTTCATTTAACTCCTGATCATTAAGAATCATCACAGCATGAGTTTTTATAATAAAATCAGAATCCAACAAGTATTGAAGTTGCTCATTGAACTCTTCTTGATTAAAATCTTCAGTTCTTGTTCTATTCATGAAACCAGCTATGTTCCTTTCATCATCAGCAGCCATTTTTCTTGCTAATTCCTCATCTTGAGCAATCTGAGCTTTCTTAGCTTCTTCATCAGCCAAATCTTTTTCTATCATTTTCCTTGCAACTTCTGCATCATGATCTATCTGAGCTTGAGTTTTTGGTTTTAATGTCTTGAGCCTTTCAAGTTCTTGAGCTGCTTCCTCTTCCTCTTATGTCATAGCTCTTTTACCTTTGTAAGCTCTTTTTCTTTCATAAACTAGCTCAGCTGAAGTATCACCAGTTGGAACTGCTTGATGCTCTGTCTCAGCAGTTGGAACTGCTTCAACAGTTGGAATTTTTTCTGCTTCTTGGGTATCAGTCTGAACTGCTTCATGTTGTTCTTCTTCTTCCATATCTACATTACCAGAACCTATATCAAATTGTTCTTGTTCCTCTTCATTATGCCTCCCCTGAGAACTTGATCCATCCTTGTCTTTACCAAATTTCCTCCCCTGTTTGGAAGAATTTCCACCATCAGCATCATCTGAATCATCTGAGTCATCACTAGAAGAATCATCATCCAATACCATTCTTGCCCTTTTCTGCTTGAGTTGATCTTTCAGCTTTTTCACCTTTAAAGATAACCTGTTAAAAATTTTAGCAGAATTCTCCTTGTGGACTTTGAGCTCTTCCTTGGTGCTTGTAAGATCTGTCTCCAAACTTTAAACTTTGGCAACTAGCTTGGTACATAATTCCATCAATGCATTTTGGTTAGAACTACCCTCATCACTTCTAGCTGTGTGACCTGCTAGGAGAGGTGAATCATAGGGAAAGGATCTAGGAATCACTCTAAGTGTTTCCCTTCTCCTATAAGTGATGTGAAATTGAGATGGTTGAGTTCTTTCAAGTACTTGAGTGGATGTGTGATGGGGATCAGTTGGAACTGCTGAACCTTCACCCAACTCAGTTTGAAGCATTTGAGGAAACAATGGAACTGGTTCCCCTTGAAAAAGCATACTAGCCATAGCCATATTTTGAAAAACTTTTGATTGAAGGCTAGGAGTAGCAAAAATTTCTGTTGGTTTTGTAAGCAGGTATGTCTTTTTATTCAAAAGTGTTTGAACAAACCTTGGATACATTAGAAACTTTGTTTTGCTATTAACATTAGATGCCATACCCTCAAAAATAAATTTTGAAAAGTTAAAAACCTTATTTGTAGACAAACAAATGAGAGCAATAGCAATATTGCTACTGAACTGCTCCCAAGCAGTCTTTTTAGGACTTAAACAATGTAAAAGGGTATGTATCAAAAATCTCCATTGAGGTGAGAAACATCCTTTTTGAAAAGTTAATTTATGTTCGGATGTATCATACCCCATTTTGGTAAATTCTTCCCATATTTCAATGTTGTGCATAGTGTTAATACCATCTGAGTCTTTTAATTTAAGATGTCTCCTAATTATAGACTCAGTAACAACAAAAGATACACCATCCACTTCAGAATGAATTTCTAAGTCCCCATCTTCACTAGTCAAGACAGTAGCATTCTGCCAGAACTGTGTGATGTGCGAGACATAAAGAGTAGGAGAAACAGTTAGAGCATACCTTATGTGAGAGTGGTTGAGAAAGTCCACAATCTCATAAAATTTTGGTCCATCTCCCTCCTCTGTTTTCTCAAGAAACGCAACCTGATAATGACGCTTAACAAATTCCAATCCAACCATTTTTAGTGATGAAAAATGAAAGATTATAGCAATATGATGATCGTTTAAATTGGAATTGAGGTTTTATGTAGTCTATTGGGGTTTATAGGTACTGTTTAGGGTTTTGCGAATTATGCGTATGAGATAAATTATCTTTAGAAATAGAATAAATGAATTTATGGTAAAAAGATAATTATCTTCTAGAAAAATCCCTATAAATACCTTAAGAATAACGGTTTTACCCCAACGGCTATAAAATTAATTACTAACAGATTTTTACAACGGCTAGTTGAGCCGTACTAACTTTGTACTAACCGTACCAACTGTTGGAAAATTTTTGTTGAGCCGTATGAACTTATTGTAAAGAATTTTAAAATACCATGGCTCAAACATAGTTTTTAGCAAACTATCAGCTATCAACGGATTTGATATGTCTTTACCAATAGCCGTTTGCTTTGGACTAGCCAACTCTTCACAGTTAGATATGGTGAGCTGATAACCATACAATTTTTGGTAAATTGTCAACCATCAACGGATTTGATTAGTCTTTACCAGATACCGTTTGCTCTGGACTAGTTGGTTCTTATGTGGGTTAGACATGGTGAACCAATTACCATTTGTTGTGTGCAAAGATCACACACTCAGCTCCAAATCTCCATTACAGTCCAAAACATAGAGCATTTAATTCCTTGATGCTTATCATCCAGAACCTGCAAATGTTAGTCCAAAAACAAAGAAACAAGCCACAAAGAACTTGTCTCACAATATAAAAGTATATGACCAACATTGCACTCAAAAAGAAAAATTAATTTCCTTGTGGAACCCAAGCCAAAACAGACTTAGGCTTTCCTCTTGCATCAACATAATTCATTCTTTTCAAAACAATTTTAGCACCATCGGGTTTGATGGGTCTCCAAACCCAACATGCTGATGCATTCACACCATTTCCCATATTTCCCTTTGTAGTGTTTTTATTAACACCAGTACCAATTACTCTGCTAGCAGTTGGAACTGCTGGCTTGGTAGTTGTTACTTAGGGTTTCCAAGCTTGGTTTTTCACTACTTGTCTGTTTTGAAATGGTCTTTTAACAGTTGTTGGTGCTGATTTGGAAAACATTTTTGCACCTTGAATTGTTGGCCTTGGGTTAACAGGTCTAATAGGTCTGACAGTCTGAACTGCTGGTCTAGCAGTGTAACACCCTGACCCGACAAGGGTAGAGATGTCACAATAATGGTGACATATCAGAAACATACGTAAGCATACATCTTCAATAATACAAAGGAATCCAAAGGTTACAAGAAATTACAAGGAAATACAAAATTACAAAGGAATAAATACTAAGTCTGAAATATAAATTCTTCTAGTCATCTCTATAACAAAATATCTATCACAGTGTAGTCTTCTAAGTCCAATGGTACTCTCCACTCATACCCAGCTTCCTACTAAAACCTGCCGCAGGAAAAGAAATGCGGCTGAGCTACGAGAGCTCAGTGAACAGATATAACGATAACAAGTAGTAATAAAGAATAGTACAGAGTATCAGAAATATAGGTCATGCAGATATAATCAGAGTTAAAGGATAAATAAAGGAGTAAAGATAAAGGGATAGGGAATAATAAATAGATAAAGGCAAAGGGGAACAGTGCAAGATATAATAAGGGTCAAAGGTAAGTAAATGTATATGGTAAAGGAAAACAGTAATCCACCACGAGCCCAGAAACAGAGATATAATATATATAACCATGCCATCATCATCAATCAGAGGGGTGTCCTCTCAGTAACCAGATAATATGAGGGGTGTCCTCATGTATCAAATGGAGTAGCTAGCTCCCAGAGGTTGTGAAAGACGTGTATCGCACACACCATCAATCACCAGAGATATAACAGATAATATAAACAGATAACAGAAACAGAACAAATCTAGGATGCATCCATACTCCCCAAGTGGCCAGAGTCTACCAATAAACACCAGATAAAATAAAGTCAGGGACGGGACAGGTCATCACTCTCCTGCCCTAGAGTCATGCCATCGGTGCATCAATGACATGGACATGAAACCCTCATGCCTAGTAAGGTGGCTCGGGTATCAAACCGTGGGTCAAGGTCAAGTATCATGTCATAATCAGATGGTATATCAAAAGGTTCAGATATAAGGTCCATGTCAGATGTTACAGAAGTGTATATCAGAGGTTCAGAAATCAGATAGGTTTATATCAGAGTTTTATAACAATGTTCAAGTCCAGGTTCAGAAATAGTATATCAGATTAATGCTTATATCAAAGTTCAAATTAAGTTCCAAAACAAGAGTTTATAACCAGGTTTAGAATAAGGTTCAAATCAAGGTTCAATAGGTCATATCAAAAGTTCATAATCAAAAAGGTTTATAGGTTCATAGAAAAGATTTTAATTCAAAGGTTTCATATTAAACTTGTATTTAAAATAATCTTTCAGTGACTTTCATAAAATGATGTTTGGTAAAACTTTCTTATACAGATAGTCTTTAAAAGGAATTTTCATAAAACCTTTAGTGCTGTTTCAATTCAAAATTGGTATAACATCGTACTCAAAAGCTTTTCAAAAACGTTTTCATATCATTAAGGAAAGTTTCCAATTTCAGTTATAATGTCAAAATGAATCTTCAGGGTATTCAGAGGTTTGCATATTCAGGTCACAAGGTGAAGAACGAATTATGTCAAGTATCAAGGAATAAAGCAGGGTTCAGTTTATCAAGGGAACTCAGAATCAGATACCATATCAGAAAGGTTCATAATCAAATTCTTATAACAAGGTTCTAATCAGGGATTTATAAACAAGGGAATCATATGAAAGGTTCAAGTAAAAGGGGATCATAGCAATGGCATCAATACAAAAACTGACAGATCAGAAAATGAAAGAGATCATGAGAAACCTGTGAGAAGGTCAGAATATCTGTACCTTAAGCAAGCAAATCAACCAAATAGGAAAGCACTCGGAAAATAGGAACTACTCCTTCTTCACGAAATCTACACAAGTTAATAATCATAAATTACTTATAAGCTCATTTATAAGTTTAGTGCGTATAGTTATCCATATTAGGGTTTCTTTCTATTTTTAGTAACCTTCCATAATTAGTGAGTTTCCATATTTAGTAACTTTAGAGTAAAATCCATTAATTAGCCAACTTAGTGGTTTACAAATGATAATAGGTTTAATTAAAGGCTTAGTTTGTCAATTATCATGATTTAGGTCTTTATATGATATTTTAGCAAAGTTTGGGGTCTAGCATGACAATATTTAAAGTATAAGGTTAGATGTGTCAACCATCAAAGTTTAAGGGTAAATATGTTAATTTAGTTTTTAGGCTTGCATTACCATAATGGTGACTTAAACGAAGCTGGTATATATAACGAATTCGACTAAAGGGACATATTCGAATAGCACAACTAAACACTCTTGGTAGAAACCATTTCGTGATAGAACCAAAAACGTAACACGTTCGATAAGAAACTATGCCGACACACCACGAAATCATCAAACACCCTCGGTATCTCATCAAATCTTAACGAGGGACAAACCAAACCCATCTTACCCTCTCGTATATCTATCCAGTGAGACCAAAAATAGGCAAAACCAAACTAGGGCATAGCTCACTTATGCGAGGCAAAAGAGAGACATGCGAGGGTTTCAAACGAGGCAGCAACAACACAAACTAACACCAGTTTACCACGACCATAGTAACATGTTTAACAGGTTTTAGACACGCCCAAATGACACCCAAACAGCCCATATACTACCAGTTTTAACGAGCTATAAAAGATCTTAGGCGAGGCAGATTTTAGGGCTCTCTTATGGTTATACAGAGGCCGACAAAGGGCTGGAATAAATGACACAAAACATCCCACAAAACCGACACCAAAGACAATAACATAGGCGTATAGTTTTATTATTTCATGGGGTGTTCGTGATCAAATTAACGAGGCAGCCAACATGTATATTCATGATCGTTTAAATGTTTATATGGCATTGTTTTAGTCTTGTCTACACATGTGAATATGTCGAATAAAAGCTGGTAACCATGGCACAATCAACACAACATAACGCGACACAAAAACAGTCCCAAGAGGCATATTACTTATGATTTTATGTGACATGCTTTCATAGATATTCATAATATCGTTTTAACGAGACCGAGAATCACTAATGCCACGCATGATTTTGTAGTTCTTATCATACCAGTATATTCGAAAAGAAAAAAATATTTTAACAATGACCTTGCTGTGTAGTGATTTCATATGTATTAATAGGTGGTTCGAGGATTACCTCCTTGCTAAACGAGTATGATCGAAACCACACACGAGCACCAACGTTCATCGACACGAAAACGAACCTCAATGATACAATTCAAGCCGAAACACAAACCCAAACACGGATCGATAGAATCAACCTGAGCCGACCTAAACTGGAAACAACCCTAGTGTACACCACAGCTAATCGAGTCTAAGTCGCAAGCTATAAACTTCCATTGAATGAAACAGGAGCAAATTAACAGCCTCGAAACAAAGGTCACGGTGTGTGTAACCAAGCCAATACCCGCTACTCTCTAAGTTTTCGCAAGAACCGAGACAAGAGCAAGGTTAACGCGAGACACGATGAACCTAAAAATCAAACGCGAACTGTACCCGACACTCAAATACCAGGCTGTAATATATAGTAGCGGTTTGTTTATGGTTCTTTGTTTTCGTTAATGAGATGAGGGCAACCAGGATGTGTATTACTTTAAAAAAAATGGAGCGTGTATAGGAGATAGAAGGAATTACCGTGTCTCTATTTTAGGTAGATTGAAATCACCCGTTACTAAGGACAAAGCATTTGGAAAATAAAATGGTATCCTCTCCACCAGCTAGACGTGTAAAATGCCTAAATTATAGGATCATATCTCTCCCATAAAACGTGTGATATTTACCCAAATTAAGTGGGGTAGTAATGAGGTGGTTATCACTTTTATTTTCCATATTTTATATTAAATGAGTGGGTGTATGAGATTTAATATATTTGGCCCTTATTACTACTTAATGTGTGATAGGAATTATTCAATTGTAGTTTCCATAGTTTCGATCTTAAATGTGTACATACAAGCTAAGGGAAAATCGGCCTAGCATGACTTAAAACATGTGATATCATATAACTTAGGTTTGTTAAGTTTTATTTTGTTAACTCATAATGTAGTTTGGGATTTATATTAATTAAAGCATATAACATATAGTAAAAAAAATGTTCAAAATTTTAGTGTCAAATAAAGTTTAAATTTCAAATTATCTAATAAATGTGATTATGGATTTTAGGGTTTTACAAGCAGTATGAACTGCTTTGGGTCCAGACCTTAAAAGAACTGATCTAGGTATCATTCTAGTGTTTGTTGGGTGAGTGGGAGGTCTAACAGTGTTCACCCTAGGACTTGAATACCTATTTACCCATTTATCACAAAAGGCTGCAAGATGGTCAAAACTACCACACGAGTAACAAGCTTTCCTATAGTAGACAAAATCATCCCCTAATTGGTGAGATTTGAGGTCATTCCAATTCCTTTGGTTACCTCTTGGCTTGTTTGTGGTTCTATACATTTCTGCATACCTAACTGTTGGTCTAAAAGGTTTGGCATTTGATCTAGGCCTAACAGTCTCAGGTTTAACCATCTTTGGAACTTTTGGTTCCTCCACTTTAACACTAACAGGCTTAACCACAGCCTGATCATCCTCATCATCAGAAGTCCATTCCTCAATGGTTGGAGCATCTGAGTCCTTAGCTGAGGATACCTTATCCTCAGAAAATGAGGCATCACTTGCACTTTCATACACAGGTTTATCAACTACATTCTTTTTAGGTTGAGGACCATATTTAAGCTCAGGTAGTTGAAATTCAGGTAGTCCAGTGTGTTCTAAGTCTATGCCTGGGGGTGTTGGAATTCCTCTATAGGGAGGTAGAACTGACTTATAACCTAGGCCTGACTTAGCTTTATTAAGAATCTGACACTCAACAATCTTACTAACACCCTGAGTTGCAAATTCTAGTGTGTCAATAGTCATTTGAATGTTCTCCTTTGCTTTCTTAACCTGTTCTAGCTCATGTTTCAACACAGTAATTTCATTCTCTCTAAACATTAAGTCTCTCTTAACAATAATCATATCATCAGAAAACTTTGACTCATTACTTTTATAATGAACAATTTGTTCTTCTAACACAGCTAAAGCTCTCTTATGATTTGCTAAGTTAAAAGCAGTTTGAGTTAGCTCTTTTCTCTGATCCTCATATCTTTTCTTAAGAGTTTCTAGATCTTTTAAAGCTTCACAAGATTTAGAACATTTAGAAACTTATACCTCAGAGTCTGAAAATGCCATGAGAGCAATCTCTGTAGATGCTTCTGCTTCCTCCTCTGCAATGTAGCTCCAGTCAAACCCTAAGCCATCAATGGCAACCATGGCTTTCGAGCTTGAATCAGTAACCTCCACAACCCTTGACTTGTTTCCATATCCTCTGCTCTTTCCATCTTATTGGCTTGGCAATCTGCACTCCCTAGAATAATGACCTTTCTTGTGGCAATTGAAACACTCTATCTTGGACTTGTCATATCCTGCAACATCATTGCTGTTTATGACAATCTTCTTGCCAGTCTTCTTCAAAAATCTCCTAGCTCTCAAGCTGAGAAGAGAGAGCTGCCACTTGATATCTATCTCTTCAATATCATCTTCATCAATCTCTTGAAGATCTGAATGAGTCAACATACTTCCATTGTGCTGAGTAGTCAAGAAAGCACAATAAGTATCTTCATTCAAGAGTCCACTAGTACTGCTTGAGGTGCCAGCAGTACCAAGGTTTGCACTAGCAGTACCAACTGCTCCAGCAACTTGCACTTCTTCATCTGGACTTGAGGTACTGGGAGTTGATACAAAGGCCAAATTCCCTGAGCTTGAGCTTGAGCTCGATCCAGCAGACTTCTTAATATCATGTTCAACTATCTTGAAGTTGCTATAGAGATCCATTAAGCTCATGGAATCTATATCAGGCTTGTTTTTCCATACAACCACATGCATAGCCCATTCAACTGGTAGACTCCTCAGAAATTTGGAGTTGAGATCTTCCTGAGGCATCTCAATTCCTAGAACAGCCAATTGACTCACTAGTTTTTGAAGTCTATTAAACATATGATCTAGTGACTCATTGCTTGTTGCTGAAAACTTCTCAAACTGTTGCTTGAGAAGGGTCTTCGAGTTTTCTTGGTGGCTTCGTTCCCACCATATCTTGCAACAATAGCTTCAAAAAGGGTTTTAGCACACTTAAACTTGCTATAATTCAACAACTGATCATTGGGAATAGTCATCAGAAGCAAACTTCTAGCCTTAACATCATTCTTGTACCTTGCCTTCTCTTTAGTAGTGGTTGGCTTAGTTTGCACCTTAGTTTCAGAAACACCCTCAACAACACTTGTTGTTGATACGGGTGAAAAGGAGTTTCCTTCTTCAATGATCTCCCAAAGATTATAATCTTGAACTTGGAAGAACTGCTCAATTCTTAATTGCCACATATCGAACTCATTGGGTTTAAGCATTGGAAGCTTAGCAGCAATATTAGTCTGACTTGTTGTTGTCTCCATGTCCATCTTTTCTTTAACAAATTCATCTGGATCTTCTAAACCAAAGTATCAGTAACCTGGCTCTGATACCACTTGACCGGATCTACATACACTCCTTGTGTTAGATGAATACCTTGAATGATGTCTAGTCTAGCACGCGGAATTTACTAGCTAGCACTTAGAAGATTTTCTTGTTTGTGTTTTGTATTAACGAATCAACAAAGAATGAACAATGAACACGATATAATTCAACTTCAATGATTCAATATTATTAATAAATAATACGAGTGATCTCCAATCACTAGGGTTTACAACCTTGAATCTTAACTAAACAATACTAAAACAATCGTACCAAAACTTTAACCTAGGCAATCCTTTTATAGACTAAGGATTCCTTTACAAGATAACTATCAACCTAATCGTATAAGATATACATTAAATCTCTTCTATAATTATCTTCACACGGTTTTATCATAAACAGTACAAACTTCTTCATTCAACAGTACTAACTACTTATGTCTTGAAAACTCTTCAGCAGTACTAACTTTCTTTTCAACAGTACTAACTGCTATAGCTTAATTTCCTAACAGTAATCCAGAGGGTTTCTGATGTTCAGCCTTAACTTTCAAACAAGTCAGACACTTACTAACATACTCAGCTATTTCTCTCTTCATTCCTGGCCACCAATAGGCATCTCTAAGATCGTAATACATCTTGTCAGATCCTGGATGAATTGAGTATCTCGTTTTATAAGCCTCGTCCATGATTAACCTTCTTACATCTCCCACCATCGGGACCCATATCCGATCCAAGAAATATAATCCACCATCCTCCTTTATCTCCATTTGTTGATCCAACTCACGCAGCATCTTAGCTGTTGCGTTTTCATCCTTGAGGGCTTCCTCTTGTGCTGCCAATATCTTCCCTTTGATTCCCGATTGCAAGGTCATGCACATAGCTCGCACACGCTTAGGCTTAATCATTTCCTTTCTACTCAACAAATCAGCCACCACATTCGCCTTTCCAGGATGATAGTGAATCTCACAAGCATAATCACTAAATAATTCAATCCATCTTCTCTGTCGCATATTCAGCTCCTTCTGACTGAAGATATGCTGAAGACTCTTATGATCCGTATAAACAACACTCTTTGTGCCATACAGATAATGTCTCCAATTCTTGAGGGTGAACACTACCGCACCAAGCTCTAAATCATGAGTGGTGTACTTCATCTCATGAATCTTGAGTTTTCGGGATGCATAGGCTATCACTTTCCCTCTCTGCATTAATACACATCCAAAACCTTGTTTCGACGCATCACAATACACCACAAAGTCATCTGGTCCGTCTGGAAGCGCTAGAATAGGTGCATTGCACAAATTATCCTTTAATGTCTGAAAAGCCATCTCTTGCTCCTCTCCCCAGACATACTTCTTATTCTTCTGGGTCAACAATGTAAGGGGTTTGGCAATCTTCGAAATTTTTTTGATAAATCGTTCGTAATATCCTGCAAATCTTAAAAAGGAACGTATCTCTGACGGTGTGGTAGGAGCCTTCCAATTCTTAACCGCTTCGACCTTTCCAGGGTCTACATGTATACCTTCACTATTAACCACATGACCAAGAAACTGTACCTCTCTAAGCCAAAACTCGCATTTTGAAAACTTAGCGTACAACTTCTCCTTCTCCAGCAATTTAAGGACCAACTTCAAATGCTCTCCATGCTCCTTCTCAGTCTTAGAGTAGACTAATATATCATCGATGAACACTATCACAAATTTATCCAAATAAGGCTTACAAATGCGATTCATTAGATCCATGAATACCGCAGGTGCATTTGTCAACCCAAATGGCATAACCGTAAACTCAAAGTGTCCATAACGAGTCCTAAAAGCAATCTTCGGAATATCCTCCTCATACACTCTTAACTGATGATAACCAGAACGTAGATCTATCTTCGAAAAGAATCGAGAACCTTGCAGCTGGTCAAGGAGATCATCGATTCTAGGAAGAGGATACCGATTCTTAATAGTTAACTTGTTCAATTCCCGATAGTCGATACACATTCGGAATGAACCATCCTTCTTCTTAACAAATAACACAGGTGCTCCCCCGGAGAGTGACTGGGTCGGATAAACCCCTTATCCTGAAGTTCTTGCAACTGCGCGGACAACTCCTGCATCTCAGAGGGTGCTAAACGATATGGGGATTTCGCCACAGGTGCCGCTCCAGGAATCAATTCAATACGGAATTCAACTTGACGGATTGGAGGCAACCCAGACAAGTCTTCAGGAAAGACGCCAGGAAATTCATACACCACAGGAATCTCCTCTATTTTAAGTTCTTTGGCTTTTGCATTCTTAAGGGATTTCAAATCATTCCCTAAGCATTCTCCTTGTATTCGAAGTATAACACCATTCTCTAAAGGTATACGAACTACCTTTTCATGGCATACAACCTCGGCCTTATATTTAGATAACCAACTCATCCCTATCACCACATCAAAACTTCCATGCCCAAAAGGTATCAAGTCAATCATAAACGGAATGCCCTCTAACACTATAGTAGACCCACGAATAACCTTGTCAATCTCTACCTCCTTACTGCTAGCTATCTCAATCACAATACTAGACCTAAGTTCACTAGGTTCAACATTCAATAATTTAGCAAATTCAGTGGAAGCAAAGCTGTAATCCGCACCCGTATCAAATAAAGTAGTAGCATAATGACCATTTAGAGAGAAAGTACCAGTAACGACGTGCGGGTCTTGATGCGCCTCATTCGAATTTATGGTGAACGCCTTTCCTCTAGTTGCATTCTTGTTGTACCCTTTCCCTTGGCCTCCTTCAATGGACAACGTGTTTCCCGCCTGACCCGGTGCCCTGTTCAGCTTGGGACACACATTTTGGAGATGATCCATACTTCCACACTCATAACACGCCCTACGATTATACCTTGCGCCAACCGAGTCGATTGGAGTCGCTTGAGTAATCACCGTACGACATTCTCTAGCAAAGTGCCCAGGTTTGTTACACTTGAAACACGTACGACACGAAGCCTGCTTATGATGATAACCATTACATTTAACACATTTGGGAGCAGAACTAGTGTACCCCTTTCTGTCTGTGTTTCCTGTCATAGCCGGAGTAGCTGCCATCGCAGGACTCGCTGCCGCCATAGGATTCGCTGCTACGAACCCTCTCCCATTCCTTGCTCTCTTATTGTCAGCACCAGAACTAACCTGCTTACCTGCTTCAGCCTCCTCCTTCCTCTTCTCACTTTTCTTCATGAGTACCCCACTCCTAACCGCTTCATCAGTTAGTGCTCCAGCCTTCTGAATAGCACTCTGGAGTGTCGTGGGTTCTGTAGCCCTAACCATGCTACGAATCTGTGGAACCAACCCACGAATGTATTTATCGATACGCTTGATGCGCGTGATGTGTCGTTGCGGTTTAGCAGTTTTAATGCCTACTCAAGTTTTAAATTTATATTTAGCCGACTTATCAATAACACACACACTTAACGAGCAGCGTACCCGGTCAGTATGAAGATAATGGTAAGTAGAGTGTCGATCACTAAGAGTGGAACGTATTATCTAGTTATTCTAATCAGTATTTTAATATCCTAACGCAAGCGGGTTTCAGCCTGAGAGACTGGCACAGTTTTGTTTGCAATTAAATAATAAAATAAACAAATAGGCACGAATCAGCAAGTAGCACACACGTACACAGATAGATACTCGAGACAATAAGAGGGCTGTCCTTATGATTAAGTAGATTGTCACTTGTTTTATTGATAGCTTTATATGAAGTGTATGTAATTAACCCTTTCTCGTTGGTCCTATTCTTATCGGCGAGTAAACCCTTAATGATTACTTATGTCTAAAAGTTATTCCTAAGTGATCAATTTAGAAACAACCGTGGGAGCCACATCTTGTCCCGCAGTCGGATGCCCGCAAGCCACTAATAAACACAGAGGTTATCAATGCACTAATAAGTAGTAACCAAAGACATCAACATATAAACTTTAATTGATGGGAAAGCAAGTATTAAAGGGAGTGCAATCTTTCGTTGTCACGTTACACAAGCCACCAATCCTGATGAATTAAAGTTTGCTAACACAATAAAACAAAACTACTTAATGAATTAAATACATGCAGCACCTTCTTACAGCTCTTGTATCTTCGATTTGGGTGTGTCTTGTGCTGCCTCCTTGACTGAATTCGTCCTTTTGCTCTGTTGTCCGAACTTCGGTTTTTTTTTAGGTTTCGAACTCTTTAACTCGTCTGGTCTACGGGGTATTTATAGTTTCTGTCTGAGGGAAGATGCGGCGCATCTACTTAAGTAGATGCGGCGCATGTACTTAACTTCGCGTGGGGTCCAAGATTATAATATTCAGGAATATTCGTACACCGCCAGAAGATGCGGCGTAACTCTTGATTAGATGCGGCGCATGTCCTCTTGTATCTTGGATCGTATCTGGTGATATCTTGATAGAGATGCGGCGCATGTCGAGAGTAAGATGCGGCGCATCTGGAGCAGAATTGACTTGATCTTGTCCATGTCAGTAGACTTCCACTTTATGCACGTTTTGCTCCATTATTAGTCCATAATCGCTAAGTTTCACCAAATGCTTGTTTTTACCTGAGAATTACAAAAGTAAACGATTAAGTATCAATCCTCATACATAATATAGTAAAACAAGTCAAATTAATAGGATAAATGATAGTAATAAAATGTACTTATTTGAGTTCATCAAATATCCCCCCACTTGAACTTTACTTGTCCCCAAGTAAACCTTAGAATTTCATTTATGAAAATGTATCCTAAAAGATGTTAGGATTTATTTTTATATTTAAGCATGTATTCGTTTATTTCATAATCACACAACTAAACACTTAACGAATTAGAAGTAAAATAAAATAAGTCGATAAAAGCAAATCTAATCGTTTAACTGTCCAGTCGCGACTAATATTCTATCATAAGCTTGGCAAGTATACACATCTCCACCACTAAAGCTAAGGAATAACAAGTCTAAAGCGGTAAAAAGGGTTTTTAGGCTAAAGGGTTAATTATTCTTTTTTACACTATCGATCTCAAATTCCAGAAAAGGCGACAAAATCACAAATACATGATCGAATCCACGAACACGATACTTGCAATTGCTCAAATCCTTAACTCGAATAGGCTAAAGATAGGTCCAAACTTCACCAATAATAATATATCAAAAAGGGCGACAAAATCATAAATACATAGCCGAATCCACGACTACGATACTTAAGATTGCTCAAATCCCTAATCTCAATAAATCAAAGGTTCGGTTGGATAAAGAACAATACAGGGTATGGATAATATTTGGGATATAAATTGGTGTAAAAATAAAAATAAACAAAACAAAACAAATAAATTAAAATCCTAAGTGTGGTTAATCACTATCCCAACCATCCCATGAATAAGACTCATATCATTGAATAACTCACGCTTTAACACTTGAAACACACGCTTTTGGTAGACACGAATTATACTCAACAAAATCTTAATCAAAGAATAAACCTTAATCGGCATTCCCATAACTGCCAATTCCCATTCAATCCATAAATATAGTATAACAAATAGTGGTGATATCGACCACTTACATAACTCTACATCGTTGGCTTAAAATAAACATCCAACTCTTTTTTTCTTTCTTTTTCTTTTCTCATTTTTTCGATTTTTTTTTTTTTTTTTTTTTTTTTTTTTTTTTTTTTTTTTTTTTTACTTGAAATATAAACATAGATGTGTAAAATTTCACCACATCACTACAACTTTCTTTCCGGATAAATTTTTTAATACTTTTCATACTTTCAGAAATAACGGTAATAGTGAAAGTAGTAAACACACGAAAAATAAACTCAAAAATATACAATATTTACTTTCACTCCAATTTGCATTGTGCAATTTCCCGACCTAACCAAAGATAATGAATTACGCACGCGAACACAGGTAATGTAAGGAAACACACTCTGCCTATAGCAATTAACCAACCACGGATTCTAATCTACAGGGTAGGCTAAGGTTTAAGGTGTAACGAAACATTTTAAACATAGGTGTAAGAAACGAAAGGAATGGCTCTGAGGGTTTTTCTAGGGGTATCTTACTCTAAAAATGAGAGTAACAAAAGGGTTTTATACGGGGGTTAACTAACCAGTGTAGTTAGCTAATAACACATAACATATAAAGGCTATTTGGGTGTAATCCTAGAATTTTACCAAGTTAGACAAGTCATTCCAATTATATAAAATAATACTTATTATGGTGGTCTCGAATAGTATACAAGCCAAGTTCTAAAGTTTACAAGTCACCGGCACACTCATAGATTTGTGAATTTTGGAAAAATCACAATTTTTGAAAATAACGTCATGTGTGCAGTTATGCAACTTAGATCTTAAACAAAAAATGCTAAAAAATTTTTAAGTTTGATATATTAAGCACATTTTAAGCATAATTTTTGAAAAAGTAGGACAAGTAAGTGTTAAGTGTTCTAATTCTCCTATCCCCCCACTTAAGTTAAACAACGTCCTCGTTGTTTGTATAAAAGGTTAAAAACTGGAAAAGGAAAGAATTAGAACAGAAAAACTCCCCTGAGATTTGCTCGGTATGATCCTCCATTTGATTAGGGCAAAAATCAACTTCTTGTGGATTAGAACGTTAAAACTTCATACTTGATGTATCCACAGGAAATCCAGGAAACTATTATACCACCAACACTTTAAAACACACCTAAGATAAGAAAGGTTCAACTTGCATAACACATTAGTAGTTAGGAAAAATAAACTTAAAAATTAAAACTGAAAATCATCAGGTCAGTCGATGCGCCGTATCTTATTGAAGAAGATACGCCGTATCGAGCCTGGAATAAATACGGATCAGAATAAAGATGCGCCGCATCCTTAACCAGGGATGCGCCGCATTAAAATAAACTGATAAAAAGTTTTAAAGTCGAAAAATAAAAATGCAGAAAAATAAAATAAGATATGACCATTGCAGAGGATGCGTCGCATCTCAGGACTGAGATGCGCCGTATCTTCGTGCGGCCTGGCCTGACTCGACACAGAAAACAGAATAATAAAAGATAAATCCGGGTTGTCTCCCGGTAAGCACTTGTCTTTATTCCAGAGTCTTCAAGTTAGACTCACGTTCAGCTCAGCAATAAGTCCTTGTCACGGTCCATCCTTCGTCCTTCATCCGAAAGATTTTCCCGTATATCTCTGCGACGTTTTCTTCCGTTCGACTTAGTCTAGCATAACTCTTCGTCTTCTCCTCTCATCCAATATACCCATAATGCATCCTTAGTAGCTCGATCCATGCTCTTATGGTTATTAAACTTACTAGCTAACCATTCTGAAAAATCTACATCGTTAGGATCATGGTTAACGTCAAAGCAAACCTTCCCAATCATATTCTTTTTTATCTCCATGAACTCGTTAAATTGCTTCTTAAAACTCCGAGTCAACCATGAAGTCATAATCTCCTTGACTTCGTTTGCAGGGGCAAATTCCGGACTACCATATTTGAGTTCTAGCCAATCATTGAGGGAGAGGTCTATCAATCTTACTATCCTGCCATGAAATAGTAATTCCGCCAAAGCATAATTCATGTCATTATCCTGATAGTTCTCATCTAATCCCCAGTACCACTCGAAATAAGGCATGTAAGAGTTTTGGGTATTGCCTCCACCACAGTTGTTGTTGCTTGAGTCCATGTATGCAAGAGAGAATTTCCCATCATCTTCTTCGATAGTAGTCCAGTTCAATCCTTCTGCTTCAATCTTAGGCCATAAGAGCGACAATTCTTCTCCAGTGTACCTCACAAATACATCATAAGAGAACACCTCCTCGTCAATGTTGGACAAACGCATGAATTCCTTAAAAGCAGCTTCAAGAGGAGTCTCCCAGGAGAATAAATCTGCATCGATCATGAGTACATTGAATGAATCTGAAAACAAGCATTCCTTAGCAAGATATCCGTTAACTGACATGTCTTCCATAGCAAAATCTGTCATCCAAGGTAAAATCATCAGTAGGATTTGTTCGCTAGAAGAGAAATTAATGAATATAGAAACGGATATAAGAATACAAATAGCTGATATCTGCAGACGATGCGCCGTATCCAAAAAGTTGGATACGCCGTATCTTATAATCGTTAAAATTTAATCAGACTTTATTCAGAAAATAGATACGCCGCTTTAGAATTTAAGAATGCGCCGTATCGAATTAATTAATCAAAAATCAACTTATCCAATTAAAATTAAATGCGTCGTATTAACGAAAGTTAATGCGCCGTATTTTCGTTACGTTTAAAAATAAAAGATTTTTGATTCAGTAAGATGCGCCGTATCGACAGAGATCGATACGCCGTATCTGTTTAATAATTCGCAAACTGTTTTTAATTAAAATAATAGATACGCCGTATCTGCAAAAGCAGATGCGTCGTATGGCGTTAATGTTTTAGAAAAAAAATTTTATTAAAAACAGATACGCCGTATCTGCAAAAGCAGATGCGTCGTATTACTTTATCGCTTAGAAAATTTTTTTTATTAAAAACAGATACGCCGTATCTTGGGGAAAAGATGCGTCGTATCGAATTAATTAAACGCGTTGTATATAAAAAAATTGAACGCAATACGCCGTATCTGAGAGATCAGATGCGCCGTATCGTTCGATTTAGCACAGTACAACGATAGCAAAACAGAAAATACGAAAAATAAAACAAAAATAAAACACACGAATAAAAACAAATACACAAAAATAAAAGAAAACAATTAACACACAATACAACAAATATGCAAAATAGTACAATGATGCAATTAATCTAATAAAAAGAAAAACCTAATTAAAATACTAATCAAATTAACAGATAATAACAATTCACTCCCCGGCAGCGGCGCTAAAAACTTGATGCGCGTGATGTGTCGTTGCGGTTTAGCAGTTTTAATGCCTACTCAAGTTTTAAATTTATATTTAGCCGACTTATCAATAACACACACACTTAACGAGCAGTGTACCCGGTCAGTATGAAGATAATGGTAAGTAGAGTGTCGATCACTAAGAGTGGAACGTATTATCTAGTTATTCTAATCAGTATTTTAATATCCTAACGCAAGGGGGTTTCAGCCTGAGAGACTGGCACAATTTTGTTTGCAATTAAATAATAAAATAAACAAATAGGCACGAATCAGCAAGTAGCACACACGTACACAGATAGATACTCGAGACAATAAGAGGGCTGTCCTTATGATTAAGTAGATTGTCACTTGTTTTATTGATAGCTTTATATGAAGTGTATGTAATTAACCCTTTCTCGTTGGTCCTATTCTTATCGGCGAGTAAACCCTTAATGATTACTTATGTCTAAAAGTTATTCCTAAGTGATCAATTTAGAAACAACCGTGGGAGCCACATCTTGTCCCGCAGTCGGATGCCCGCAAGCCACTAATAAACACAGAGGTTATCAATGCACTAATAAGTAGTAACCAAAGACATCAACATATAAACTTTAATTGATGGGAAAGCAAGTATTAAAGGGAGTGCAATCTTTCGTTGTCACGTTACACAAGCCACCAATCCTGATGAATTAAAGTTTGCTAACACAATAAAACAAAACTACTTAATGAATTAAATACATGCAGCACCTTCTTACAGCTCTTGTATCTTCGATTTGGGTGTGTCTTGTGCTGCCTCCTTGACTGAATTCGTCCTTTTGCTCTGCTGTCCGAACTTCGGTTTTTTTTTTAGGTTTCGAACTCTTTAACTCGTCTGGTCTACGGGGTATTTATAGTTTCTGTCTGAGGGAAGATGCGGCGCATCTACTTAAGTAGATGCGGCGCATGTACTTAACTTCGCGTGGGGTCCAAGATTATAATATTCAGGAATATTCGTACACCGCCAGAAGATGCGGCGTAACTCTTGATTAGATGCGGCGCATGTCCTCTTGTATCTTGGATCGTATCTGGTGATATCTTGATAGAGATGCGGCGCATGTCGAGAGTAAGATGCGGCGCATCTGGAGCAGAATTGACTTGATCTTGTCCATGTCAGTAGACTTCCACTTTATGCACGTTTTGCTCCATTATTAGTCCATAATCGCTAAGTTTCACCAAATGCTTGTTTTTACCTGAGAATTACAAAAGTAAACGATTAAGTATCAATCCTCATACATAATATAGTAAAACAAGTCAAATTAATAGGATAAATGATAGTAATAAAATGTACTTATTTGAGTTCATCAACGCTTCGACTCAGGAGTTACCAAGTGAGGGACCAACTTCGCTAACTCATGGAACCTGTCAGTATACCCCGCGTGATTAGCTCCAACCATTGCATAGTTCCAGAATTCTTCCTCCAATTTCTGTATCTCATTCATTGGCAAAACTCCTCCATCATCAAGGCTTTGAAATCTTCCCAAGTTATTCCCATCGCAGCAACCCTACCCCTAGCTTGGACTTGCGTGTTCCACCAAGTCAAAGCCTTATTAATCAGAGAACTTGTTGCATACTTGACTTTTGGGCTTCAGCACAGCCACTAATATCCATCACTGCTTCCATCTTCTCTATCCATCGAGTGAGCACTATCGCACCACCCTTACCATCGTAATCTTTGGGCTTACAAGCCATAAACTCTTTGTAGGAGCATCCGTTGTTGCCACCCCCACCACTTCCAGCACCATTAGGTTGAGGACCATCACCCATCTGTGTGCTCACATGGCTAACGATCTCTGGCAGTAGAGCTTCTAGTTGTTGATTAATCATTTGCTGGAAGATGGGGTTACTCTCTCCAATAGTGGGCGCCTGCTTTTGCTTCTTCGGCGTCCGCTTCATCGGCGTCCGGTAGGCTCCACTCATTGGTGACTTAGTAATAGGGCGTCTCGGTCTTTTTGGTGCCATTTCCTGGACACACAGGTCGTTAATACCATTAGGCACCGTTCACGAAGTTCACGAATACACATTCTTACTTAACACAAGTACTCCCCATCAAATGGGACAATTAACACAAATATCAAGGTTAAACTTAATCCTACTACACGTAAGCTTGTCATCATTGGTCAACGTAGCATTGGCCATAAGTCCACATGTGTCGTGATACATTTATAATTATGTTGGCCACCCATAATTATAGATGTATCCTTTCACATGTGTACTCGCTTCCAATACCACGCCTAACAATAATAACACCTCACAATTACAAATACACAAACTCAAAAATTAATCACATATCACACACAGAGAATATTCAAACTCGCTCAAGCCTTATTATTAATAACTTGGGTAAAATCCCACAATTCAAAGGAATTCGCGATCCAACATAATACCAAACATCAAAAGTCAACAGAAAACATCCAAAACATAACACTAAACCAAACAAAATCGCACACGGCTCGAGCTCCACCCTAACTTTTGCCCCTCTCATTCAACTCGGATTAAATCAACTACTTGCCATGGACTCTAGATCTGAATCCACTTTGTACTCTTCCTCTTCACTTATCCATCCATTCTGGTTTCCCTCGTTCTGTGGTAGTGAACGACTAGCAAAACCACTCCTGAGGTTCCTTTCCTCCTCCTCTATATGGTCCACTAACCCATACAGATTATGAGGCTCAGCCCAAACCTCTCTTCCATCTTCTAGGAATTTGGGACACTTTCTAGGGTACCTAATAATGTAGCCGTTTTTATTGGTCACCTTTGTCTCGTACCTTTCTACCTCCTTTCCTCCCACGCTCACTAAAGTCATCTTCTCCTCGATCTTACATGGACACATGCTAGCAGGAACTAAGATTCTCTTGTTAGTCCGTTTCAAGCTACCAATCCTCTTGCAACCAGTAGCGACAACGGTAGTCCAACGAAACTTGCTACGCGCGAGAGGTGCCATGCTAAAAGTGACATATATAATACTAAGTATAGAGGTTCAATCGGCGTCCGAAACTCGACAAAACTTCTCACAAACTCAAGAAAAATAGACATATAAAATACCATACTTATACATAAGCCCTAAATGCAACTATATGAGGGACTCTTAGGTTATAGTCGAGGTTCAACCACCTACTTCTCTATAATCATGGCTCTGATACCAATCTGTCACACCTCGCCAAGGCGGAAACGTGAGTGTAACTTCATGGATATCATCACAACACATGGTGTCTAAATAGAGATTTACTACATGCACATAAATAGAGCAAAGTACAGACACAAAGTGTCATAACGATACCCCAAAAGAAAACAACCAAAACAAATCTCCAAAGGTATCCTCAATAAAACATAAAGTACTAGTCGAAAAAAACATTAAAGTATCACGATCCAAAATCAAACATATTCAAATCAAAACATAAAGATAAATCGTTCTCTAATGCAACTAAGTCTCGTCTAGTCGCTTCCCTCTACCTTATCCTTAGAATGCTCACCTGAAAATGGTGCTTAAAAATGTCAATATAATGTTGGTGAGGTTCATAGGTTTAAGACACACAATATATCTCAGGCAACCAGTTCACTGTGATTATAAAACATAGCAGGACAGTAAAAATAGTTATTATACAACTAGCATGTAATCGCAACCAACTAACCAGCAAACGGGACATAAGGGACGGAACGTGCCTACGATCCAAATATCAATATCCAACATCAATTTGGGACGGAACGCTCCCACGGTCCAAGTTCACAATAATGGGTAATCATTACCCACTGATCAGACCACACAGAATAATAGTGAGTAGAGCTACTACTCTCCAATTGGATAATGGGAGCATAGCTACCCTCCAAATGGACCACACAGAATCACCACACAATAATCTCATAACATGCAGTACATGTATAATAACACTTACAAGTCCATGCATTTTACGACCACATAATCACAGTAACTCAAAAATATTTCAACACAAGCATCATTCTCATCCCAAGTTAAAACAAAGTAAAAATGGGACTATGAAACTCACCTCAAACTTTGCAGCTTCCAAATTATCAATCACAAATCTATACAACAAAAATAAGATCACAGTACACGCGACCAAGCTAAAAGCTATAGTCCATGTAACACACATATGATGGATGTCTAAGGTTGATGTAAACCACCATGGATCACCTAGACTCCATACTGTAGGATATTCAGAAACTAATAAACACAAGATTGGGTTGTTATATGGATCGAACAAGATGTTAGAGAGAGAAAGAAGTAGGGAGCCTTTAGAGAGATAAACCAAAAGAAAAATGAATTGAAAGTGTGCAAAGGTCCAACCCTCTCCACATGAGGAGAGGGGTATTTATAGTTACATGCATAGCCTACTTACTTTGTCCCTAGTGGACTGTGGAGCGAGCTGACAGAGGGTAAAGACCCGACTCACTCCACAATATTAATTAACTACATTACTACTAATATTATTCGTTTTACTACGAGCTATTTAATATACGAGAGTGCTCGGGGTGACCGAGTCTTCAACTGAATATTTATATTCCTAACAATCTCCCCCTAAGGGAGGTCACCCCGATAACAATGTTCTTAAATCAAGCACTCTTTTCATGAACCTTAACTTTGTAGCTCGTATACATTGATTCTTCAGTCATTAGTAATCTTTGTGCCTTCAGCAGTGGACTTGTGACGACTTCTCCTTGTCTTGGATGATTTTGATCATTCTTCAAAACTATCATCCAACGTGTATCTTCAAGTCATCTTTTGTCCGTATGTCTCCATGTGATGATGTATTCTTTGAGTCGACATGCTCACACTATTTGGAGTCATGATCTTTAGCATCAGAGTTTGCAGAAGCCGTGTTAAAGGTCTTTTAGGTTGATCATGACTTTGTTGAGTTACAATGATGATGTAGTGTGAACATGTGATAAAGGATTGGCATCTTTTCTGCAACCAGCTACAACAGCAACCAGCTACAGCATTCCACAGCTACAATCGCCAGAAGTTCCTGCATACGACAGTTAGCAACAAATGGACCGGTACTTACAGGTTCGGACTTCGAGATTGTTAACAGCATAGTGTGAAAACTCTCTCTAACCCTTACCAAGACCGTTCCTAATCGAAAACCCACAGAGGGCTTTTTAAGATCATACCGTAGTACATCAACGATTAGGTGAGTCGCTGGAGATCACTCCACGACTGTAGACCATTTGAAGCCGCCGCGATCACTAAGCGTAATCCATAACGAATTACCGAAGTGACCTGCTTTCAGGGCTGCTTGATGTTGACCCTGGCAGGAATTTCCATTCAATCATTGAGAATTACATTTGTAAATTCTCTCATAAATGTTCTGGCAGATTGCTAAGATCTGCGTAGGACTCATAAGTTTACAACAGGTGTCCTTAATGTTGAACAACCAGTGTAGAAATAATCCGTGTTCCTATGAGATCTTTTTATGAATCTCGAGGCTCTAGACTCTATAGTGCATTTTGATTTAGAGAGCGGAGGCTGGAGAGGACTGCCACCTTTTTAATATCATCTAACTCGGAGTGAGATAGACGATAGAAATGTATTGAGCTCCGTGACAATTGAAACAAGAATCATTTGAGGGACCTTGAGTGGCTAGGGAGGGTTGTGCAGCGTATCACTGGGTCTATGATACTTTGTCTTCAATGCCAGCAATCAACTATGTGATTCTGACAGCATATGTATTGACCCGGTTTCTGCCTAAGATGTAAGGAGGGCTATTTCTTTTCACCATTTCTCACTTCATTTCTTTTTAATTCTTCAACCCCTTCAGTGCATACCAAAACTTCATTACTAGAACCTTGTTGGGTTTGTTGCAGTTCTAGCTCCATCTCAGTCTGCACTCTTCCCTGATTCACTTTTCTCCTTTTTTTAATCATACCTAAGGACTTCTACACTATCTAGTGGACTGTCCCTGGGTAGATCCCTCCGGCTCTGGCGGGATCGTGGGAATTTTGAACCTAACCTTACCATCCTTATAACTCCATGCATTACATTAAATGGTCGGTCTTTGGTGTTCTTCCACAATTTCTAAACCAAATCTTTGAAAAATCTCTCAAAGTGTTCATGATTATGAAAAACATTTTGCCAACACTTGAGAGTTTTTATACTTTTCAAATGCTCCCCCTCAACATGTGCTCGAGTGATTGTTTTATAAATTTGCACATGTTTGGTAGAGCTCGCACATTTTGAATTGATCAACTTTCAGTGAATATGACCGATTCGAGACACTCTTACATCACTGGTTAGACCAGCTTGAAATTATTACCCGGCCTGGTCAAGTCCACAGAAAGTTTCTCGAAATGGTACACTCTACTTAGACACATCCTTTTCGAGACACACTTACATCACTGGTTGGACCAGCTTGAAATTATTACCCGGCCAGGATATGTCCTTTCGATCAATGACAATATATGTTTCGTCAATTCATTGGTGAAGTCTGAGCCTTGCTCACGTGAGATGCCCAAATCCTTTATGTTTTGTTAAAAACCATTTGCTCCCCCTCAATATATGCATCGATATACGAAAGATTTTAGCACATATGGAAGAGCTTGCTTTTATGACCAAAACATTTTGCTCCCCCTCAATATGTGCATTGATATACAAAGCAATTTAGCACATACGGGAGAGCTTACATTAACTTCCAAATCATCACATTTTATCAGAATTTCAAATTTAAATCACATTCTCTCCCCCGATCAAAAATTTCAAACCATTTGAGATTTGTGATCCCAAGTGATTTAAATAAGTTTAGAAAAATTTGGGAGAAAATGTGGTCAGGTTTAAATGTATTCTGATTTAGGAGCATACTATGCTCCCCCTGAAACAACGAGAGAGTGTCACTGCTGATGTTGCACAAATTTGGCAAGGTGTCAGAAATTTGAACAAATATGCTCCCCCTCAATTAATGACCCGTTTTCCATTTAAAGAGCTGTAGTCATTCAATTGAGCGACGGATATTTGTGAAAATTTAATTCAATTTACCACCTTGTGTAACATCAAGACTCTCTTGAAGAATCAAACAAGATAAAGAGTCTGATGTAAAGAAGACTTCTCTTCTGATACACGAAATGACGCACTAAAACGTACATCAAGTCGGTGAAACATGGATATAAAGTAATCCATGCCCAGGTGAACATCACCCAGTTGGAGGAACAGCCGTCTTTTTGGCGACGTGCGTTCCCCAGTGTGTATTGCGGGTTGCTATCTGAAGTAATAGCAAGCCATTAAGACATGTTTTAACTGATTAGTATAACTTCTGCTCGAGCTTCATTTAAAGATCCGTGTCATTATTGAATGACATTTCTAGATCCGTAAATGTTATCGATAAACAGAAGACATGCCTAAGTAGGACTATTTTTGGTATTTTCTGATTTTTTGATTTTTTTTTTTTTTTTTTTTTTTTTTTTTTTTTTTTTTTTTTTTTTAAATATATACAAATATATACAAGGATATAAGAAGATAACCCTTTACTCCTCCTTTTCCTCCTGAAGACACTTGAGAGTTTCTGGAGATAAGCTCTTCATTCCCAGACGCGGGAGAATAAACTGAAACCTTTCTCTCGGAAGAGCCTTAGTGAAGATGTCTGCCAGCTGAAACTCTGTCCTCACAAAATACAGCTCCACGATTCCTTTTTCAACCTGTTCCCTGATGAAGTGATGCCTGATGTCGATGTGCTTTGACCTGGAGTGCTGAACATTGTTGCAACAAAGTGCAATAGCGCTTTTGTTGTCACAATATAGAGGAATTTTGTTGTATGAGAATCCATAGTCTGATAGTTGTGATCGCATCCATAGAATTTGTGCACAACAAGCCGACATAGCAATATATTCCGCTTCAGTAGAAGATATGGATGTGCTCATTTGCTTCTTCGAAGACCAACTAACCAACTTTTCCCCTAAAAACTGAGCTCCTCCTGAAGTACTTCGACGAGTGTCCTGACACCCAGCATGATCTGCATCAGCATAAGCCGTTAACTCCATGGCTGTGTCCTTAGGGTACCAGAGACCCATATGAACAGTTCCTTGAAGATATCTGAAAACCCTTTTTACTGCTTCTAGATGCTTTTTGGTAGGTTTGGATTGATATCGCGCACACATGCATACAGCAAATAGAAGATCTGGCATGCTTGCAGTAATGTACATTAAGGATCCAATCATGCTTCTGTACTTCGTTTGATCGACTGGAATCCCTGACGGGTCTTCATCTAGCTTAGATCTATCAATCATGGGAGTATCAACTGGCTCACTTGAATCGAATCCAAACTTTTTCAAGATTTCATATGCATATTTGGACTGATTGATGAAAATGCCTCCGGGACTTTGAGATACTTGTAATCCTAGGAAGAATGACATTTGTCCCATCATTGACATTTGGAACTTGGAGCTCATCTCATTTGAAAATCTATCACATTCACTAGGATCAGATGAAGCAAATATGATGTCATCTACATAAATCTGAACAAGTAGTAGATGTTTGTTTGTCTTCCTGGTGAATAATGTTGGATCAACTACACCCTTTGAGAATCCATGATCTAGAAGAAACTTGGACAATGTATCATACCATGCTCTAGGTGCCTGCTTCAACCCGTAAAGAGCCTTCTTCAAGCGATAAATATGCGTAGGATGTTCAGCGTCCACAAATCCTTCAGGTTGGCTCACGTAGACTTCTTCCTTTAAGTCCCCATTCAGGAAAGCTGTTTTGACATCCATCTGGTAGACTATCATATTAAGACTTGGAACATTGGCCAGGAAGATTCTAATAGCTTCAATTCTAGCAACTGGAGCAAATGATTCTTCAAAATCAATGCCCTCTTCTTGTCTGTATCCTTTAGCAACTAGACGTGCCTTGTTCTTTAAAACATCCCCATGCTCATCAAGTTTTACCTTGAAGATCCACTTGAGAGCAATAATCATAGCACACTCTGGAGGAGGTACTAATTCCGATACTTCAAGTCGATCAAATTCATGAATTTCGTCTTGCATGGCCTCGAACCAACAGTCTTTGGTCATTGCATCTTTGACATCTTTTGGTTCGACTTTAGACAATACAGATTTGAAGAAACACCACAATGCATCTGTTGCCAGTTGTTTACGAGTGGATACAGACGAGAAGGATTGCCGATAATGTTGTCAATTGGGTGATCGTTGGTCCATTTTCTGAGATGGTCATGAGGTTGAGGGTTTTGGATTGATGTTGTCGTGCTGTGTTCTTCGTGAGAGGACATGTCTGATGAGGGTTCAGGAGCAAATATGTTCTCAAAAGGAACATCATCGATAGGAGCAAAAGGATTAACTTCCAAAGAATGATCAACTGCAGATTCTTGTTGCACCGGAGAGGATTGAGTATTTGATGTTGTTGGTGATTGACTTGCAGCGGGAGCATTGAAACTGATTGAGACTGAAGCTGGATGGTTTTCTGAGCCTTGAGAGACTTGAACATCTGCAGCATCAGGTGCAGCTACTGCATTGGTGATTGTTTCATTTGTTGGCTCAAAGTATTCGTCAAACATAGGATCAAATAGCTTCTTCAACTCCTCACTCGTTGGTGGAACGAAAGACTCTGCAGGCGTGTGATTCTGTACAAGCCCTGAACTAATTGGTCCAGGTGTCAAAAGTTTAAGATCGGGTCCAGAACTGGTTTGTCCTGAAACAGTTTGCTCACTTAGCTCGTCGAACGTGACATGGATGGTTTCCATGATTTGTCGGGTTCTCTGGTTGTAGATTCTGTTTCATATTTTAATCTGGGCATTCCTCTAACAAGATCTTTGCGGGAAAGATCATTGATGGTACCGAAGTTCAGGTGGTTCAAACGACGATGCCACAGCCATGATTTTGTTTTAGAGGCTTTTGAAAGCAAGCATATGGGAGAGGACTTCAACATTTCTTCAATTGATATGGTGTATAGATTCGTACCCCGACTACCCTTGAGAAGATCTATACCATCCAATTCTCTGACGAAACATGTGTGTTTTCTGAAAGCCACTTCCAGATCAGCATCACAAAATTGACCCACAGAAAACAAATTGTGCCCTAATCCTTCCACATAGTAAACCTGTGAGATCACACTGTTACCAAACACATAATCTCCATAACCCATAATCGCACCAAAGTGGTCATTCCCGAATCTAACTGTCCCGATAAACTTTTTCACAAAGTTCTTGAGCCGTGAGCGATCCCCAGTCATATGTTTTGAGCAGCCTGAGTCCAAATACCAAAGAACGATTTGTACGACCTGCATTTGAAATCAGACAACAGTGGATAACTGAAATATGTGGATCCCCACTGAAATTTGGGGTCCGTTTGGTTAGCACACACAAGTTCTGGAGCATTAGTCTTTTCTAATATTGATGCCTCTACAGTGGGAACTACTCTAGAGTTATCAAGGGACCTATTAGAAGGGCTATGTGTTCCTAATGGAAAGATTCAACCCGTTGGTCTCCATTCTTTAATCTTCACAATTTTATGTTTATTCAACTTAGGCAATGGATTCTTGTTTCCTAAACTGAATTTCCTTCCAGTGGGTCTCCATTGATACCCAACCTTAGTGAAGATTTTTCCTGTGGCTTTCCATCTTTTCACATTACTTTCAGTTTTCCTAACATGCATAATATGGGGTGATACATGAGATATCAGAGACGTACAACACATTCATCATGATTAACATAAATTAAGCATTTGTCACATGTTTTACAGACCATTTTAGAATTCGAATTAATTACAGTACTTTTGATACTAGAATCAACACGATTCCATCTAGTCGTTACAAACTTATTGTTCCTAGGTTGGACTTCTACTCTTTTCTTGTGATCACTTTTAGCCGGCGCAGTCCTATCATTCCTTGCATTGCCTTTAGGCTTTGACCCGCTAGCTTGGGTGTCACTTCTTACTCCTGTAGAAGCAATGATGGGAACATTAGTTTGCTTCACTAACACATGCTTTCCTGATAATGATGTGCTAGGTTCTGATGTTCTTGGTGGTAAATCAAAGGACACATGCTTGTTCTTAATAGTGGACGATGAGGCACCAAAGCTTTCCTTTTGGTAACTGGACCTAGGACCCGAGCTAATAGCATATTCTAGCTGTTCCTGGATCCTTTTTGTGAGAACACATGCATAACCTATTGCCTTATCATGTGGTTTTCCTATTTTGTCCTCTTCCACAACCTCTCGAAGAGTATCAAGACCATCCCTAAGGTGACTGAGATACATCTGATGGACAGGTCTGTTATTTCTAATGGGAAATGGAATAGGCCCCACATCAACATCATATATTTTACAAGCAGAAACCTTTGATGAAACACAATTACAAGATGTACATGGCATTTTACTGATGCGTGGTTTTGCGACCTTACAACAGGTTTTACCTCTCGAGGGATCTCAAGAGGCTTGCAATCCCCACCAGGCAGTGTACCTGACCGATGTAGTATAGTGTAGTGGCAAGTACCGGGGGATTGATCGTTCTCTAGGGGAATAGTGTCGTTAGGATTGAAAAACTACTCTAATAGGTCTAAGGGTGAGGGAAGATTCTTTTTGTATTTTTTTATATTTTTATAAAAGCAAGTAAAATCTCGGGTTTGAAGGAGTGGGTGGAATTAGTTGCTAGTCAACTAACCCAAATAACTACAATTGCAAATAAAATAAAATAACTGAAAATAAAAAGGTTGTGGAACTTATATGGAGAGAAATGTGTTTACTTAGATTTCCTTACTCCCTAACTATCTTTTACCGGTTGATTAGTGTGTATTAATTGGTGGATGACGGGTGTATTCCTTAATACTAATCGTGGGGTGGCGTACGTACTTCCCCAACTCTATAAGCTCCTACTTCACTCCTATGTCGAGCCGGCTAAGAAGCTCCTAACATGGGATCACTAGAATTCGCTCATGCATTAAATACAACCATAAAAACCTTAGTACGCATTGGTTCATGTTTCTTAAGACGTTCAAGCAAGTTACCGTATAGGAGGTTAGCCAGTTTTCTTAAGCCTAACATCGATAAACAATCATCCAATACAATTAATAACACACCAACAACCAATAATCAATAGTTAGGTTTCATTAGATCTAAGCAAACACAAGATAAATCTAGCCTAGCATGTTAAATAAAAGACAAGAACAAGATATAATCAAACAACACATAGACATATTGAATGATTAATTGATTACTTATCTTCAATTGAACATGGGAGATCCAAGGGTATAAAACCCTTAAAAATGGCAGAAAAATCGTCTTAGGGTTTCTCCTCACAAAGTTGCACACTAATGACTAAAAATTATGAGAATATATATAGAAAATCAGATCTGACGGCGTCACGTTATAGAGCTGACGCCGTCACCTCGCCGCGGTTAGGGTTTCTTGACGCCGTCACAGGTACTTTTCCAGCAGATTTTGAGACTTTGTCGTTTTCTTCACTTTTATGCTCCAAAAACGTCCAAAATGCTTCCTTTTCCAGATTTCTTCTCCAAAGTACCTAAAATGACAAAAGGAACGATTTAGGGCAATATTTGATCAAATAAATACGATTTAGGGCTTAAATGACCCCCTAAAAGCGGTACACTTTTCGCTTCATCAAATACCTTTCACTTGAGTCTTCAGATTCTCGATTTCATTTAACAAAGAAGTTATTCTTTCATTATGACTATTTCTTGTAACTTTAACTGAGTCATATAACTCTTTGTAATGTTGTTTAATCTTGGAATTTTCTTCTCGAAAACACTCATTTTCATGACGTAATTTGTTTATGGTGTCTTGATATTGAAAATTCTGAGAATCTGACGACGACGGTTTATTGGTGCCATAAACATCACACTTGTTTGACTTCAATTGGGCAATTTGAGCCCTCAACAGACGAATCGTGTTAGTGTGAGCTTGAATTTTCTCATCCCGTTTGCTTAATTCAAAATATGTATCAAACTCAGGAGCATCCGAAGATGTCTTGGCATTTGATAGTTTACATCTTTCTTCTAAGTGTTGATATTTTAATTGTAAGTTAAGATGTTCAACCTCTAGTTTAGAAAAACGTTTGACCATGTCATCATGGTCATCATTTTGAATTTTTTCAAGCAGTTTCAAATTCTCCCCCTCAAGCTCCACAACACGATTCTGAGTAACATTTAAAGCCATAGCATACTCATGATATTGACAAGCAGATAATGCAGAATCAGTTGCAGTAAAAAATACATCTTGTGCAATACATCTCGCAATCAAATTATCATAATTGATGAGTATGTTTTTCCTTTCAATTTCGCGGCTCTTAAGTTCTATTGCATATTCATTCACCTCATTTTCCATATCCTTAAACACTACTTTCATTTCTTTTAATTCTGTGTTGAGAGCAGTTTGCAGCCCTTCAAAATGTTCTTTGAGTAGTTTAAAGAATGGCATGACCTCAGTTAAGTAACACCTTTTTGCATGTTCAAAACACCTTTCCCCCTCAGTAATGCCGGTTGGTGTGATTCTCTTCTTACATGTTTTATCAAAATCAGCAAACAGTTGCCAAAGCACATATAAGCTAATAAAGGTTTTGCATTCAGTGGGAAGAGACAGAGGCACCAAATTCCTAGGTGTATTGGGAGGATACACGTTATGGACGCAACTTTTCTAATGAGAGGGGTGTTGGCCTTAAGTTTTTCTGCCTTAAGTTTTTCATTATCTTGTTTCCAAAATATCTGTTCAGGTGTTAACTTCTTTTGAGGAGCAAACACAGTCAAACGATTTTCCTCACTATAGTCATGGGGCTTGATTATTATTCGTCTGGCTATGCACTCGGGATCCCTCATTTTCTCATTCATTTTTTCTCTCGTTCTATCACTTATCTCATCCTCTTCATTTGTGTAGATATGCTCAGGTGGGTCATGAATAGGCTTAAGCATCACATTACCATCATATAGGGCAGGTTGAGCTACTTTCATGTCCCTAAGGATGGTTGACTTGGGTTCACCTATCATGATCTTACTATGCTTATCACTCAACTTTCTGTGCTTATGAATCATTTGAGCAGTTTGTATGGATTGAGCTTGTGTGTACAACTTATCTTCAAGCTTATTTTTTAATGTCTTGAGTCTAGAGAAATCATTTAAAAGTGTTGTTTCTTTTTCTTTGAATTCTAGCTTAAGTGTAGTTATACAATTTTGTACTTCCTGTTTCTGTTTGACAGACTGTTCTAGCTGATTTTTCAAAGAATTCAACTCTTGTTTTAATGTTTCTTCTCTTACTCTAGACTCTTTAATAAGTGTACTCATTTGTTCTTCCATTTTCTGCTCACGTGCATTAAGCTCAAACTTAGCGCGCTGTTCATACATAGCTACTTGTTCCTCATATAAGTTTAGCCTAGATATCAAGTCATCATGTGGTGCAAGTACTGTACTTTCACGTGTGCATGCATTATCTATTTCACGTGTAATTTCTACGGCACACAAGTCATCAACAACACAAGCATCATTTATAACAGAAGATTCAGCATTTTGTACATCAGGCACATTTTTCTGGCTCAGATATTGTTCATATGGAATCATATTGCTATTATCCATGTCAGCATTATTTGAGTCAGAGACATTTGCCTGTTGTACTTCGATGGGAAACTTTTGTTTATCAGCTATTTCATATGTGTCATATAATCTTAGTACCTCAGATATCACAGAAGCATTTGAAGAACCAGCTTGTTGAGTTGGAGAGGCCAAGGACGACAAATTGGCCATGAAGATAGTTTGAGCAGTTGGTTCTTCATCCACATCAGAGTCAAATGCATCACAATCATCAG